>CM048744.1:814711093-815912343 GCA_026315105.1 Locusta migratoria | reverse complement strand
ATTTCTTTAAACCTTGGTGACGGTGTTCTACCATATACTTTTGTCAGAAAGAATAGCTTCGCACAAAAAGTGTTAGATTAGTGTACAGTGAAATATTATTTCATTGGCAGTGTATAAGTTTTGGGGTGTTACTTATATCAATATATCCACTTCGGCCAATTAGATCGCTTTATTGTAGTGTCCTAATGCAGCCATGCTTTCCTTTTCTTCCCCCTTCTTCTTCCTTCCATCTTTAAAAGACCAGACAACTGCCTATTTACTTTTATCAAGTATTGCTCAATCAAAAATGCATGAACTTGATTTTCAGGAGGGTTGTTTTCGAACATTTGTGAATCGTGATATAGAGCACCCACACTGATTTGGAAAAGTCGACACCTCTGAAGCCAAGTCACAAAATTTAACATTGTTGGGTAGAGCATTGCAACTGCCCTTAACTAAGTGTAGTTTGACAACAATGCTGCGCACTATAATTGATTGTTGTGTGCGTCCTGTCAGAGGTGCACCAGATTAGCGAAAGACGGGAGCAGTGAGCGCTGACCAGCAGGCGGTAGGTAGTACGTTTACTTTACTGGAAACCTTTGCAGCCGGTACGGTGCTTCATACTGAGGCGACAGTGGAGCCAGGGTTGCCAGGTGTGGAGATTTTTCGCATTCTTGGCTATCTTTTTCTTAGAATAATAGCCATTCTAGCTTTATGGCGACTGGCGATTAAATGTGGCTAGTAAAAGAATTAGTTGACGACTTAAAGGCTGTTTTATTTTGCTTCAAATAAGACGAATGTAAAGCAATCACTCTTGAAACATTGTATAAATGATACTGACTGAACATCGCTAGAATACTGGGGAAATGTAATCACACTATAGAAGTTGCCACAAATGACTGCACATATCTTTGATCTGTGAGAGAGTAATATAGAGATGCTAAGACATAGACGTAAAATACCTCGAGGAGCCTACTCACAAAGGTTCAAGAATAGGCTTTAATCGATGACTCCTAAAATATACTACAGCCCTATATGTATGGCTGCCGTAGACATCGCGAGGATTACAGCATGCAGAGAGGCATTTAAACAGCAATTATTTTCGCGCTCCATGTCAGCACAACAGAAATTTCTAATAACTGCTACTGTGAGACTAACCCTTTGCTTCGCACTTTAGTAAATAATGGTTTGCAGATATAAATGTCAGGGTAGAACACTCGGTAATTTCCCTGTAGTTCTCATGGCCTGTAAATATCAGTTTTGAAGAAGATATAAGAGATTAGTAATCGAAGCTAAGCATCAGAACTTCGCTTGTGTAAGTTTGGCAGAATGATTCTTGATTAGTTTTATGTTACGATTTTATTAGTTCTGAAATCAATACATACGATAGTTAAATGTAACTGTGTTTAAATTTAGTATCCACTGTATCTCTCGAATCTCTCTCTTACATTTACAATATGACTATATTTCGAATGGATTCGTTGATCAGTTGGTGGTGTGTGTGGGTTCAGTTCCTGGCTCGACTCAGATAACTGTTTCCTTGAAGAACGAGGTTTCTTGGCATGTCCAGTCTGGTGGCTATGAATCTGAGAGCGCCATTGTTTGTGTTACTTGTTACTCAGTAACGAACTAACTCCCTGAATTTCAGGATTATTGTTGTCGAGACACTCGACATAATAGCATAGTACAATGACGTTAACTGATTATAAATTGCGATAGGCCTACTTGACTATTTTTACCAAGGAAAAACGAATATATATAGACATTTAATTAATAAAAAGATGGCGACATATTGGCTATTTTTTGTTTAAAATTTGGCGACAGAGCAATGGAAAAACCTGGCAACCCAGAGTGGAGCGACTGCAGCCTTCCGCAGCTGACAGGCACGCCGGCTGGAGAGTGGACCACCGAGCGGCTGACCTCGGCCGCCTCGCCGGCGGCGCTCGGCCGCTCGCAGCCGATGGCGCGTGTAACGATCGGCGTCATAAAATTCTCGATTAACCCGCGGCGTGGCGCGTGAAAATCCTGTTAGACGCCGGCCATCACTCTGGCGCTCATTACGGCCCGGCGTGGCCGCGGGCAGCCGTCAGCCGGCCCGTCAGTGACTGGCAGCTGGGGGCGCCAGCGATTGGCCGCCACCGCAACTAGCACTGGCGCACTACTGTGTCTAGAGCAGCAGCAACTGTTGTTGTTATGGTATTCAGTCCGATGCAGCCCTCCACCCTACTCTATCCTGAGCAAGCCTTTTCATCTCCTCATAAGAACGGCAACCCACATCCACTTGAATCTGCTTACTATACGCATCTCTTGGTCTCCCTCTGCGATTTTTACCGCACACACTTCCCTCCAATGCTAAATTTACGATTCCTCGATGTCTAAGAATGTGTCCTACCAAGCGATCCCTTTATAACGTTGCCCCTGCTTCGTATGATGCCATTATTGTTAAAAGTAGATTCCGCGATTATATTTTTTTGGACAAAGAATTGATGGTACCAAATGTTTGAACTTGATATAAGTTAAAGTACAGCACAAAATGAACATTAAAGCAAATAAACCGCGGATTGCATATTAAAGTTGGGCACCATACAAGCAACAGCACGTTATAAAACTTACGGAAAACATCTAGCTGGATCCTGCACTTCGTATTGTAGAAGCTGGAAATAATAACTTTTTTTAATTTAATATATGAACGTTGAAGATACTTTCCGTAGTAGATCAATGTTCAGACTGTTCACTTCGCTTTTCATTGTTGTGTGACCGCGGGTGGAACATGAAGTTACTGGTAATGATAGAATAATAATAATAATAATAATAAAAAGAGATCGGACTTCGTGAAATTACAAAAGAAATGACTGCAGGTTCTAAATTCAAGCAAACTATAGTATAAGGATGATTGATTGATTGAAACTTTGCAGACAATGCGAAGCGATTGTAATGGCGTCTGAACATTAAACTATTACGGACGTAGAGGAGCTGAAAACAGTAGAAAATAAGTATTTGACATGGAGGGATTCATTTAAATAAAAGCCAAAGAGAGGGGATGATTTTAAATTTAAGTAATATATTTTTAAAACATCTTTCATCACACATTTAATGGATACAGGAATGACAGACGTCCGTACAGAACGAACATAGACAACAGAGTGAGTCAAACTACTATCTCGGTTCCGTCTTCTCGCTTGTTTTTAAGTAAAAACATGACGAACGAAATTAAATTAGTGGCATTGCGAGTTAGAGGGAACCGGAGGCGATAAGTATCGCTGATCAAAGATGAACAAAAAATAAATAAAAATTTCAGTGTATCGTTACACCTTCTTTTGGTCAGGGTATGCCAAATATTCCTTTTCCCGCCAATTCTGTTCAGTACTTCTTCATTAGTTACGCAATCTACCCACCTAATCTTCAGCATTCTTCTGTAGCACCACATTTCAAAAGCCTCTATTCTATTCCTGTCCGCACTGCTTATCGTCCATGTTTCACAAAGCAACACTCCACACAAATGCCTTCAGAAAAGACTTCCTTACACTTAAATTAATATTCGATGTTAGAAAATTTCTCTTTTTCAAAAATGCTTTTCTTCCCATTGCCATTCTGCGTTTTATATCCTCTGTACTGCGACCATCGCATGTTATTTTACTACCCAAGTAGCAAAACTCATCAACGACCTTCATTGTTTTGTTACCTAATCTAATTCCTTCAGCATCACCTGATTTTCTAAGACTAGTCTGTGCGTATACGCAACTGCAGCAACAAGTAGTAGCCAAACTGGTCAGGCGTTATGACAGAAGATTAACCCTAGAACGGTCGGCCGAAAAATAGTTTCTGACGGACCCAACAATTAAAATTCTTATGACAAGTGCAAAACAGTGTATTTACATCAAATGACGATTTTTTATATTGTTTAGGTCCTACCAAATGCTGTAGGGATATTATTTTAACGTTCTGAATTACACAATTGCTGTAAAATAAAAAAAGTAGAAAATGTACTTCTTTGTAGTAATAAATGTAACCACACTAGAAGTACAAGTAAGTTGGATTGAAATACAAATACAAATGAGAATAGTTTGTAGAACTGAGAAGCAGACTTGTTGAATTTATGATATATAAATCGAAATTGTGCATATGATGAATAGTTTGTGTCATATCGTCCTCTAAAGTCGTCACTTTTTCTAACAGACGACACAAACCATTTCTGCATGCACCAAGCACAACTATATTTTGCAAATTTTACAGAAGTATTTCGTTTTGTTGTCCTTCCACTTATAGCATCTTCCCCTTCATCCCCACTTATTTCACTATTGCTATCATGATCACTGTTTATTTTGAAGTCTGGGTCCCTGTCAGAATCGTCAATTTCATTATCATCATCGTATAATATGTTGAAAATTTCACAGTATGAAACACTTTCTCTTGAAATTTTTTATTTTAAATCATTGGCATCAGAAATAGTTCACAAAGTCATTTGAAACTGGATGAAACACCAAATACAAATACACCCGCACTGGTAGAATTCAATAACGTAAACGGTTGGGCTGGGTCTGACAGACCTCCCGATTTTTAGAGAACTGCCGAACATTGTCTAAACGATTTAAAACCTTATTCATGATAATAATATTCATGATGTTAACGCTTTCTCTTGCATGTTTCAGGAAGCTAGCAGAGCGCTCGAGTCAGATCAGCGACTGTAAGCATATAAATTCGTTGAAATAGAAACTAGTGGGTCTCACAGACCCAGCCCGACCGTTCTAGGGTTAACGATGCTAACCTACGTCTGATACAGGAAACTGCATTCTGCATCCTCCGCATATCCTTGCAGATACACTTAATTGCTTCCTCACCTTTGACGGTCTTCCTACACGTTACTGAATACTTCTCTGTCCCGTCCTCTCGCATGCCATAATCCCCCCCCCCTTCTACTGGTAGCCTCGACAAAGCGTCAGCAATTACATTGTCGGTGCCTTTGATGTACTCCCACGAATACTGAAGTTGTTCGAGGAACATTATCCGCCGTGCCAGCCTCCAATTAAGCAGCTTGCATAATAACACTCAAATTCAGTAATCTTATCCGTCAATTTCTGATCAGTTTCCTTAACTTGTGTTTCTAACCTATCATTGAAACTTTCGTTATGAGATACAATGTCGTTTTTCGACGGGAAAAATGGCAGTTGACCATGACGTCACGTCCGCCAGCGTGCTGGCCATGCGGTCTTCCCGATGTGAAGCTGGGCGCGTCTACATCTACATCTACATGGGATACTCTGCAAATCACATTTAAGTGCCTGGCAGAGGATTCATCGAACCACCTTTACACTATTTAGCTCACATTCCTTTCTCGAATAGCGCGCGGGAAGAAAGAACACCTGAATCTCTCCGTTCGGGCTCTGATTTCTCGTATTTTATTCTGATGATCATTTCTACCTGTGTAAGTGGGAGTCAACAATATATTTTCGCATTCGGAGGAGAATGTTGGCGATTGTAGTTTCGTAAGTAGCCCACGCTGCAGCGATAAGCGTCGTTGTTGTAATGATTCCTATCCAGGAGCCTGTATCATTTCCTTAACGCTGTCTCCCATGTATCGTGACAGTAAAAAACGAGATGTCCTTCCTTGGACTCTTTCGATGTCCTCCGCCAAACCCACCTGATAAGAATCCCACACTGGGCAGCAATACATAAAAAAAAAGGAGGAGGGACAAGCGTAGTGTCTGCAGTTTCTTTAGTAGTTCTGTTGCATCTGCTGTAACAGTAATTCCTAGATGTTTTGTGGAGTTTACGGCCTTCGCGTTTGATTGATTTATCTTGTAAACAATGTTTAATGGATTTCTTTTCGTACTCATGTGGACGACTTCTCATTATTTAGAGTCAATTGCAAATTTTTACACCATAGTTATATCTTATTTAGGTCGTTCAGCAGTTGGTTTGCAGTTTCAGTTGATTTTAATAGACGCGGTAAATGACGGCGTCATCTGCAAACAACCTAAGAGAGCTGCTTAGATTTTCTCGCAGATCGTTTATGTAAATAAGTAACAGCAGAAGAGCAATAACACTACCCTGTGGAATGCCCGATATCACCTCTCTTTTAGTCGATGCCTAACCATCGATTACTACGAACTGTGTCCTCTCTGAAAGGAAATTCCCTATCCAGTCGCAAATGTGGGGCGATATACCATAACCATGCAAATTTATTAAAAGCCTTTTGTGAGGTACGGTGTCAAAAGCCTTCTGAGAATCAAGAAATACGGAATCGATTTGCGAACCCTTGTCGATAGCACCCATCACTTCGCGTGAGTAGAGAGCTAGTCGTGTTTCGCGCCTGACCTCCTCGCAGCGGCTGAGACATCGCCTGTTCAGTTGCCGCGACGTTTCGACGCTCTCCACTGTTAGAGTAGCAGACTTCGCGCTCCAGATGGGTGTTGGGCGCTGTTGTAAAATCCATCACACGCTTGAGCATGAATGTCCCGCCAAGTCCTTCGAGTTTTTGATCCTCAAAGTAATGTTCAAATATTTGTGAAGTTTATGGGACTTAACTGCGGGGTCATGTCCCTAAACCTACAAACTACTTATGAACTACCTTATAGTAAAGACAGCACAAACATCCATGCCCTAGGGGGGGATTCCAACCCCCGAAGGGGAACGGCCTCGCGCATTGCAGCATAGCGCCCCAATTCGCCCGGACGCTCCGCCGCGGCCCTCAAAGTTAGTAAGTATCTTTTCTTATTTTATTATTGTCAACTATTAGCTCTTCCTCGTGTTTATAAACGATTTAGGAGACAATCTGAATAGCTGGCTTAGACTGTTCGCGGATGATGGTGTCGTTTATCGGTTAGTGAAGTCAACAGAGGATCGAAAGCAACTGCAAAGCGATTTAGACAAAATTTCTACATGGTGCGAAAATTGGCAATTGACACTAAATAAAGAAAAGTATGAAGTAATACCCATGACCACTAAAAGAAATCCGCTGAACTTCAATTACGCGATAAATTAGTCAAACCTTAAAGTCGTAAATTCTACCAAATACCTACAAGTTACAATTACAAACAACTTTGACTGGAGAGAACACATAGAAAATATTGTGGGGAAGGCGAACCAAACGTTATGTTTCATTGGCAAAACGCTTCGAAGATGCACCAGCTCCATCAAAGAGAATGGCTACATCACACTTGTGCGTCCTCTCCTGGAGTACTGTTGCCCCTTGTGGGACCCTCACCAGGTGGGACTGACGGAAGACATCAAGAAGGTTCAGAGAAGGGCAGCTCGTTTTGTTTTATCACGTTACGGGGGGGAAAGCGTCACGGAAATGTTGCACGAATTGGGGTGGAAATCATTAAAAGAAAGACGTTATTCATTTCGGCGTGATCTGTTTGCGAAGTTTCAATCACCGCCTTTACTTCTGAATGTGAAAGTATTTTGCTAGTACCCACCTACTTAGGGGGACACGACCATCCCAATAAAATAAGAGAAATCAGATCGAAAACGGAACGATTTAGGTGTTCTTTCCTTCCGCTCGCTATTAGAGAATGGAACGGTAGAGAAAAGTTATGAAAGTGGTTAATGAACCCTCTGCCAGGCACTTAAATGTGATTTGCAGAGTATCTGTGTAGATGTAGATGTACAAAATGGTATTAGCCTTTTGCCCTCACATACGTACTTTGAGTGATATGACTCATTGAAGTGACTAATAATTTCGTATAATACAGGATCATGGTGCCATTTGTTGTTCGTGTGCGACCACACGTTATGATTGTCTAGTGATTAATGCATTTGTTTTGCTGGTCTCTCTAGTTTCAGACCCGTTGTTCTCTGTACTTCTGTCTTGTTTGTCGTCACAGTCACTGTCGCTTTATATACTTCTTCACTACGCTGCACATAGACTGTTTTCTCTGAGAACGATTACTTACGTGACGCGTGGTAATTTGTCGGTCATTTGATTGAGGCGAGGCCAGCGTTTCTTGCATCTAATGCCTCTAGGTAATTGCTGATCTGTATGTCCTTCTGGAGTTCGCCACGCGCCTTGAGCTATCTATATTCCCAGCAGAGTAGGACCGCATGTTGAGGAGATCCCACCGCCCCACAGGTACAGAGTGGTGTCTACATTAGAAGCACGTGGTGAAAGTGTGAGGCAAATGCACCAGACGCAGCTGGTGTCGACCTATGTCATCCTGACGTGCATCAGGAATTACTTTTTTTTTTTTTTTTTTTTTTTTTTTTTTTTTTTTTTTTTTTTTTTTTTTAAATAAAGCTCAAAGTAGCCGATCGAAACAACATCATCCCCAAACTTACAGGAAACGCCTGGGGTGCCCAATTACAAGTGCTTAGAACATCTGCCTTGTCATTATCTTTCTCCGTCGCAGAATATGCAGCACCTATCTGGCAAAACTCTGCACATGCTAGACAGGTAGATACAGCTTTAAACGAGACAGGACGAATTGTGACAGGTTGCTTACGACCTACTCCTGTCAATAAATTGTACCAAATTACGGGTATAGCACCACCAGGTATTCGTAGACAAGCTGCAGTAGAAGCGGAGAAGAAGAGACAGGACATACTTTGTTCGGACATGTGCCTCAACGGCCAAGACTGAGGTCAAGGAAAAGTTTCTCGCAGAAAACTACAGCAATTCGTGTACCCCCTAGAACTCGCAGAGAGGAGCTCTGGTGAGACTCTCTCTCTGAAGGAAATCAAATAAAGGTCAAGGAGGAACTAGCCGAAGGCTCATACCTGCCATATGGGACCTGGAAGACCTGAAACAGGCTGCGAGTTGCAGTGTCAAGATGTAAAACCAACCTCAAGAAGTGGGGATTCAGCAGTGAGGATGAAATGTGTTCGTGTGGTGCCGTGCAGGACGAACAACGTCTACTCGTCTGCAAGAATCTACCGGCCGCGTGTACAACTGATGACTTAGCGGTAGCCAGTGAGACTGCTGTAAAAACCGCTGAATACTGGGCTCAGCAGAAAATATAATCATCTTACCATTCCTATATATATTAATTTTGTAAATTTGTGCAGTGATTAAATACCTAGTTGGTTTGTATTTATACCATGTCCTGAACACGAGAAATAAAAATAAAATAAAATCAGGAATTAGTGGACTCTACGTCCGTTATGACTCGTGTTTCCAGGTGTTGATCTTCCAGCGTTTTAGATGTAGTTTACCATCCAGAGGTGTGTCATTTACCTTTTGAATTATGTCTAATGCACCAGTCTTGAGCCAGTATAAAGCAGACGTATTCATGAGCATTGTATCTGGAAAAATGGCGACAACGACACAGAGTACTTTAACTGAGTTGTCCCCAATGCTCCAATTTGAGCACGGTACTCCTCCACCTTCACCGGACCGCTTCAGTATCGGTTTGAGGGTTGGTCGGTGGGCCAATGTGCTGAGTCCAAACTATAGTATTAATGCGATGACTGCACACTGTTATATATAACCAACAATGGGTGTGTTGCGTTCAGTACTTAGTTGTCAGACATGCAAGTCTATAAGTCCGGTGCTGTGCATAAGATACGCTGTTGGCTCCAGAACACACACATGTATTTCATGGAACTCGACTACCTCGACAGTGAAGTAATCAGTTCACAATGAATAATAGCCCGAAGCATTACACACCAAAATAAAAAAACTGAGGCCCAAAACAAATAACAGAAAATATCCACAATCCGACTGTAAAGAATATATAAAAACATCAGTGTCAGTGGTCTTTTATCGAATGTCAAATCACCATTGTACGAAACTGTAAACGAGATAATAAGCATCAATGAAATAATAAATGTGATTGGTATCAGCCAAACGAATCTCTGTTACAAATGTAATGTTATCGACACGTCAGCACACATATACACGAGCGCCGGAAATATCAGTAACTGGAATTTGGTAAAGAGAACAATTATCTTTTATCACCGGATCTTCAGCTGAAAACGTTCCACAAATTTCGCCTGGGCCTAGTAGTGGTACAGTGTACCCTCCGCCACACACCTTACGGTGAATTGCGGAGTATGTATGTAGATGTAGATGTAAATGTTTTTCTTTAGTTCGGAGAGACACCGTTGTTGACAATTATTTTCTTCTCACTTAGTAAAGCGGTGAAAGTACGCGTGGGTAGTCGCTCTCAAGGCTCCAGCAGCCGCTTAACAGACGTAGGGTTCTGCTGCCTGCAGTCAAATACGGGGGGGTCATGCTGAACTCTGAAAATGGGATGCAGCTGCTGACTGTGAAAGTAGGGAAACTTGCAAGCTACAGAGAGAATGAGAAACAAAGTGGCAACCGACGGAAAGTGAAGCACCGCATGAAATAATCGCAGTAATTGATACGGTACGTGCTATGAACGTATCCGAAGGAAAGGGAAGCAAAACTTTTGTCTGTTCTACTTTGCAGTATTGGTGCGCATTATGGTATCCTCGCCAGGGGGTACTGACAGAGAACATAAAAAAGTTCAGAGATACAGGGGACATAATGTCACAGAAATAATGATAGGGGTGGACCTCCGTGAGGACCTCATCCAACTGGAATTTGATTTGTGCAACTGTTGAACCCTTCAAATGAAAATGTTCAATGAGTGCTCGAAATTCGTTTTTCTCCATCCTAAGGAGCTAACTACGCAGTTACCACTACAGCTGACAGCCAACAATCTACTAATAACAGCTGCCGCTCGAAAGTTGCTGTAATATCCGTGGAAATATTAGTGCAGGTTCATAAAACTTTCCGCTCTTTCATACAAATTTACCAGACTTATTAAACCACTCTCGTAGATATAGATGTATCATTTTAGTGCTCATAAGTGATATGAATAGATGTCTTGTAAATTTACTATGTAAGTTAACGATTGTTTTAAACTTTTGACACCATATGACTGTAATAGAATCGTGGGGTGTTCAAATGAACGTCTTAATAACCAATCTAGTTGAAATTTCAATATGCCGCTTTGAGATAACTTAGTGTGACATTTAGGGACATGAAGCATGCGACGTCCCCTCTCCCTAAAATTTCAATGCTGACGCCTCACCACGGAAGGTCATAGTCGCCGTCTTTTTAGAAGTTCGGGGACCGATGCTCGTCCAATACCTCGAACACGGAAAAGCCATTAACCGTGATGTGTGTTGTCAGACGCTCTGTGGCTTCCGCGAGCTTATCGAGAGCAAATGACCTGGCTGCTCATGAAGCGAGTGTTTCTTCTCCACAACGCCTGTCCACGCGTCTCGAGGGTCACACGAAGTGCACAGGCTGAGTTCAAGTGGGAGCAGCTTCAGTATCGGTGCGGACTTGTCACCATGTGACTTCCATCTTTGTGGTCCACTACAGAAACATCTCAAAGGGGAACGCTACATCTCGGACGACGAACTGAAGGTCAGAGTGGGTGGCTGGCTCTTGTCACATCCACATGATTTCAGAGAACAGGGAATCCTCTTAATGCAGTGGTTCAGTTGTGCTCAGGCCTCTGGTGATAAAGGCTCCAATTGTACCCACAGTTTTTCGATTGAACACCCCTCGTCGTAATGATCTGGTCAGGTGGAACCTCCGCCTGAGTCGCCGGCAGCGGGCGACCGTGCAGAGGCCGCGCTGCTGTTAGGTAACAGCGCATCGACCGCCCCCCCCCCCCCCTGCCTGTATATTTGATGCGGCACGCTCCGCCCGCCGTCCCCACACACAGATCAATCACAAATTCACTTTATTGTCACGGAAGCGGCGAGCTCACTTATTGATGGCGACCTTGCCGGTCGCCGGGCTATTTCCTGCGGTGGGTCAGGGACTGTCCGCCACCGGCAGGTCATTAACGTCGGAACTGGCCAATAACAAACGGCCAGAGCGGCCGGCCTGCAACCAAATGCCGATACTGGCACAGTAGCGCTACTCACCAGTCGCCCGACTGTGTAGCCATCCATTTCCTACTCTACTCGTCCTCCTCCCCCTTTTTTGTCCATCGCTATCTATCCTTCCACACTGATCAATACAATTACGGGTATGGTGAGATGTTATCTATATCTATAAATGTGAATGTCTGTTCGGTGTACGTTTATCACGTCTGAACCACAAGACATAAAGCTAAAAATTTGTACAGTTACTAATGTCTACCCGGGGAAGGCTTTAGGCACGGTTTTATGGCGATCGGATATATATATATATATATATATATATATATATATATATATATATATGTGTGTGTGTGTGTGTGTGTGTGTGTGTGTGTGTGAATGTCTGTTCGGTGTACGCTTATCACGTCCGAACGACAAGACGCAGTTACTAATTTATACCAGAGGAAGGTTTTAGGCACGGTTTTATAGTGATCTGATAGATATTTAGTAATTTGAAGAATATAGCGCGTAATGCAGAACAATGATTACTCTTTGAAAATTATATTTACTCTTTGAAAATGGTTTCATTGGTTGCATTGTTGCTTTAGGGTTGATAATGATAAAAGAGTGGAGTATATTGGGATGGAAAGTTATCGGTGTATATAAACTACGTGTGTGTGTAATATTTCGCTCTGCAGCGAAAAGTACAGAACGCAAACGAATGGTCTGCGTGTAATTGTTGTCCGACGTCTTCCGTTGTACACCATAGCAGTTCCATGCCGATAGCTATATGGAGGTGGAAGACATGGTGGTTGAAAGTCGTCAAATTACAAAAAAATTCGGACTGAAGGCCAGCGATAACGTTTGCGACTCTATAGCAAGGAGGTTACATACAGCGAAACGTGATGCCACAGACCATATCTTTGGTCTATGCGTGCTACAATGTCTTTAGCTTTTTCTCTGTAAGGATAAGCAAACGAATAAAGAAATATAAGAATAAATAAATAAAGCAGTATATAAGAAATTTCTTTTAATACATCTCTTTAAAAAAAAAATCGATTTGACGTTTCGCGTACTACATCAAGTACAGTACTACAAATAACGTAGTTTACCAGAATGCCCTAAAATGAAATTTGACGTTTCGCGCATTACAGCAAGATCGATCGATATTATTACAATCATTAGTGTTGAATTTCGTGATTGGATTCTTCGAAAAGAGTGAATTTTTACGTGCGATTTCTTATATATTCTCTGATAAATGTAACATATATAAAAAAAAAAAAAAAGAGGAGAGAGAGAGAGAGAGAGAGAGAGAGAGAGAGAGAGAGAGAGAGAGAGATGGACAGAGGGAGAGAGAGAGAGACACACAGAGAGAGAGAGAGAGAGAGGATAGGAAAAGTAATAACTCAAGGCTCGAATAATACGCCGGATATTCAGCTAGTCTATATCTATAAATGTGAATGTCTGTTCGGTGTACGTTTATTGCGTCTGAACCACAAGGCATAAAGAGCTAAAAATTTGTACAGTTACTAATGTCTACCCGGAAAAGGCTTTAGTCACGGTTTTATGGCGATCGGATCGCTATTTATCTATATATATTAATGTGAATGTCTGTTTGGTGTACGCTTATCACGTCCGAACGACAAGACGCAGAGATTTAAATATTTGTACAGTTACTAATTTAGATCTGAGGAAGGTTTTAGGCATTGTTTTATAGCGATCTGATAGATATTTAGTAATTTGAAGAATATTGCGCGAAATGCGGGACAATAGTTACTCTTTGAAAATAGTTTTATTGGTTGCATTGTTGCTTGAGGGTTGATAATTATAAGCGGGTGGAGTATATTGGGATGGAAAGTTATCGGCGTATATAAAATTCTACGTATGTGTGTGTGTGTGTGTGTGTGTGTGTGTGCGTGTGTGTTTATATTTCGCTCGGCAGCGAAAACTACAGAACGCAAACGAATAGTCTGTGTGTAATTGTTGTCCGAAGTCTCCCGTTATACACCATAGCAGTTCCATGCCGATAGCTGTAAGCGGGTGGAAGATATGGTGGCTGAAAGTCGTCAAATTATTAAAAAAAAAAATCGTACTGAAGGCCAGCGATGACGTTTGCGACTCTATAGCAAGGCGGTTACATGGAGCGAAACGTGATGCCACAGACCATATCTTTGGTCTATGCGTGCTACACATTGATCTCTATACTATCTGGATGTTGAACTTCAGCGTGCCAGCCATAGATATTCATATTTAGTTTCTTGCCAGATTCAAACATGGCTGCTATGAAGCGTGACAAGAAAAATAGAAGAAAATATGTTTCGATTCCACTCCCATATCAGCCTACTACATCGAATATTGAAGTAAATTCCAAATGAAGAGGTAAGCAAGTAATTTTGTCACGTAATAAATGATAGAAACTCGTTTGCCAAATTTAAACATGTCGGACGATGCTAAATCGTGTGCAAAACATAATAATGTGCCGGCACGCTGCAATTCTATGCTCAGACACCAGAGTTATACATCCAGTTTGTATAGAGATCACTGGTGCTACAATGTCTTCAGCTCTTTCTCTGTGAAGATAAGCATACGAATAAGGAAATATAAGAATAAATAAATAAAACAGTAAAAAAAAAATTTCTTTTAATACAGACATACAGCACTTATACAAAGAATACATACCTGCAAAATTATACAATTGTACAACATATAACTGAATAAATATGATATCGTACGCATTTTATATGTCATTTCTCATTTATTCTCTGATAAATGTAGCATGTCTTTAGAAAAAAGGAGATGGACAGAGAGAGAAAGCAGGAATAAATATACATATGGTGCAGTAATGTTATTTCTTTTTTTTTTTTTTCAGATATTGCTTACAATTGTAACTTCTGTGTGATACAGTACGAAATTTTTCTGTCTCTTGGGGTTTACGTGTCGTTTACTTACAGCGAGACACGATGGGGCGATAATAACAGTCTAAAAACACCTCTAATGTGGTTTGCGATCACCTCGGTCGGCCAGTACAGTATGCTGATGTTTCCTGCAGGTAAATATGATTGTTCTGAGTCCCACGTTCTCTCCAGGTGAAGCAACGACGATATCGGCTAATTACACCATCTTGACTCAGTTGTGAACAGAACTCGGTGCCATTTCTTTTGACTCCAGTCCTGAATATCCTCCACCCAGTTTCTTTGTTTGCTAAAACGTGTTATGGTTGTAATGTGATACACAGAATAGGCCTCCGTGCATAGAGGCCACATTCCCTAAGGTGATTTCCGCTGCTGCCTGGAGTTGCATTCAGACTCCTCATAACGGTTCCTGTTGCCTCTAATCGTACCCAGATCACAACCCGGTACCTGCTGCCATCTTCCCGGTGTGTCCCGCTGCCACCCTTCCTGTGGCTCTCCCTACTGAAGCTTTGGGCAGGGCACGTTGTTGTTGCACAACCTGCTCACTATCTGAACCCAACTGCTCGTGTAATTCGTTTCGTAGACTAAACACAAGTCAACTCCAACCCCACATGCAGCAACGGTCTGCTATTACCACTATGTCGGTTTCCATTGTATTGTCCTTAGAACCGACGGAAAGACGTTGAATCATTTTAGTTCATTCTCCCGATGACAATACTTCAGAACTTACATATCTCAACTAATCCTCTAATTGATTAGCGTATATAACCATTTCAGTTTCGTTAGGACGAAGATAAACTATTTTAACTATGTGGCTTACAACAATATAATTTTCCACATTGCTGAAGTGGTATATCGGGGAAATTTATGCGAAATAAATTTCGAATGGAGATGGTACTAAAGACGGAATGAATAACAACCTCGTGTGTATTGCTGTAGATGTCCACGTTTTTAATTGTTTTTGACGCCGTAACTCCTGAACCACGTGTCCTGCTATGACAGAAGCTACTGTCAGTTGTATATGTGCATACTGTCTGCAAAGTATGTCGCGACTAGATTTAATGCAAACAGCGTGATAAATCGAAATCTCGCGTCATCTGGAGCTGTTTCACATAAGAGAAGTTGTTTACGATCTGACATTATGTGTAATATATGTTCTACTATCATATTATTTCGCATGTACATTCAGTGCTACCTGCATATATTATCAGTAAATTGTCTCGTGAATACAATGGCCGGCCGCGGTGGCCAAGGGGACTAAGGCGCTCCAGTCACGGTCTGCACGGCCACTACGGTCGGGGGTTCGAATCCCCCCTTGGGCATGGATATTTGTGCCGTCCTAGTTCGTAAGTAGTTTGTAAGTTTAGGGACTGATGACTCCCTAGTTAAGTCCCATAGACTATACAAACATTTGAACATTTGAATACAATGAGTAGTGCAAAAGTACGACAAGGTATTGTAGTGAAAAAGAAAGAAAACGTTTGTAAAGGTTTGAAATAATGTGTAAAGTTACTTCCAAGTAATGTAATGTAATGGCTTGCGAAGATCGCAATATTTCGGTTTTATTTTTTACACAAGACGACCTGTTTTGACACCCAAGGATGTCATCGTCTGTTTTCTTCTACATTTCCCAATTAGCTGCTTATTACAGCTCTCCACGGACTACCATATTTACTCGCTGTAGTAACCGTCAACCCTAATGTTTCAGATGAAAACACGAAATTAAAAGAAGAAAATAAATCTCAAAAATCCGTGTATTTGTTAGTTGCGTGAAAATCGGCAACATTGCCTCCTGCTGGCTACTGGGACAATGGCGTTTTACGACATAACAACTGACTACCACTAAGCCCTCCCCCCCACTCCATTAAGTATCGCTAGGCTTGCATTTTCCTGCAGTTAGATTCAGATTTATACTGTGAACAACATACGACAATGAGTACTGGCGATCGGAGAATCGGCTTTACGGCATCCTTTATCCTCAGAGTTGTCGAGTTTTCAATGAATAATGGTGTCCGTGAGGCTGCTCACGAATTTGAATTTCCACGAAAATGATTCGCTATTGGAGAAATCAGAAATACAGGCTACTGTCAGCGAAAGAGACAACAAATCTTTTCATAAAAATCAGAAAGGGGAATACGAAGATGTGAACAAAAAATTGCTACGTAGATTGTCGAGACGCGAAACAGTTTCAGAGGAGGAGCTTCGTCCTAACAGAAATACGAAACGAAGATCACATATAAACCTTAATTCTAGAGTACTGAAAGATCTCGTCGTATGCGGTGGTTCTGGTAACACATAAACACCACAAATTAATTGAGGCAACTGAAATAAAATGTCTCTCTCACGTACAGGGAGACAAAAGTAAATTAAATCTTGTTATTTCACGGCATCACTATACTGAAATACAGTAAAAGCACTGTGGAACACGAGAGCATACGTTCCACCGACACTTCCAAAACGTTTACTCTACTGACATGGCCGAAATGACAAAAAAAGAAAAGTTTAAGCAGTTTGTACGCGTGCCGTCTTTCAACGCAGAACCTTCTTATTAGCAGTTATTTTCCGCTTGCTTCATATCAAAGAATCTCTCGGACGTCGCTAAAAATAGGCGGAAACTGCTCTTTGCATCTGCGAGGTCTTAATTAAGAATTGTGCTTTCATCGTTAGCAATTCGTCACGTGGCACTGCTGTTGGTCATTAAACATCTCTCCAGTGTACAGAAAGTCTCATTAAACCTTATTCTCTGTACGCCTCTTTAATTATAAGCTTCTCTCTGCCTGCCTTGCTTTTTAATTGTCATTTGAAACGTAATTATTTACACTCCGTCAGCGAGAAAGCTCATTTAGAGAAGCACAGACGAGTTAAAATTTATGACATGTAACTCAGTTATGTCAATCCTGTACGGCTGATAAACGTGTCACTGGAAAGAAATTCGTACACATCTGTCCCAGAAAAAAAGTGCACTAATTTCTTATGTTGATATTAATCAATATTTCAACCTTACACGAGGTGGGGGGGATCAGCCAATTATGACGTATATTCTAACGTGTGAAGCTCCACAACGTAAGTTGAACCAAAGACACAGATGTATTTCAGTAGACAGTATTAAATTTTAATCAATAGAAATATGGAAGGAGGAATTTCAGCATCCTTTGAATTGCTTTATCAGAAATTAGGAGAATAGTGGGGCTTTTAGAGGTGGGGAGGGGGGAATTGATCCCCTTCATCAGCCCCCCCCCCCCCCAGCGCGGCTACTGCCCTGTAAGCCGTAGTTTACCTTAACTGAACTCACGTCTGTACTTGTGGCAGATGCTGCGGTTCATAAGGCGGAATTACTGTACACACATGAAAATCTCATCTTCGCAGGAAGTTAGCGAAAAGAAAAACATCTATCACTACATTACACCGAAAGCTGATTCAGCGTTTCTTTTTCAAGCCACTACTGTGCCAACGGCATGTCTTGAGAACAAATCCCTAAGCGGTATGACAACCAGAGTAAAATGGAAAAAGGAACTAATTATATCATGTTTTACAGCTGCCATCTAGTCTACATGGCATTTAATACCAGAAGGATCGCATGCAAGCTACTACGGCTTTGCCCAGGTTTTTATTTATTTATTTATTCCTGCTTTGAGTTAGTACTTGTCCTATACTTTCTCTCTCTGTTCATCTCCTTGTTTCTAAAGACATGCTATATTTATCGGAGAATAAATAAGAAATAAGGCTGTCTCGCATAATGTACAAAATTATCAGTATCCAAACAAAGAAAGATAGTAATCAAAACACAAATGAAATATAAAATGCGTAAGATCTCATATTTATTCAGTTATATTTTGTACAATTGTATAATTTTGCAGATATGTATTATTTGTATAAGTGCTGTATGTCTGTATTAAAAGAAATTTGTTTGTTACTATTTTATTTATTTATTCTTATATTTCCTTATTCGTATGCTTACCTTTACAGAGAAAGAGCTGAAGACATTGTAGCACGCATAGACCAAAGATATGGTCTGTGGCATCACGTTTCGCTCTATGTAACCTTCTTGCTATAGAGTCGCAAACGTCATCGCTGGCTGGCTTTATAATTTGACGACTTTCAGCCACCATATCTTCCACCCGCTTATAGCTATCGGCATGGAACTGCTATGGTGTACAACGGGAGACTTCGGACAACAATTACACACAGACCATTCGTTTGCATTCTGTAGTTTTCGCTGCAGAGCGAAATATTAACACACACAAACGTAAAATTTTATATACACCGATAACTTTCCATCCCAATATACTCCACCCTTTTATAATTATCAACCCTCAAGCAACAATGCAACCAATAAAACCATTTTTAAAGAGTAATTATTGTTCCGCATTTCGCGTTATATTCTTCAAATTACTAAATATCTGTCATATCGCTATAAAACGGTGCCTAAAACCTTCCTCAGATATAAATTAGTAACAGTACAAATATTTAAGTCTCTGTGTCTTGTTGTTCGGACGTGATAAGCGTACACCGAACAGACATTCACATTAATACATATAGATAAATAGCTATCCGATCGCCATAAAACCGTGCCTATGGCCTTCACCGGGTAGACATTAGTAACTGTACAAATTTTTAGCTCTTTATGTCTTGTGGTTCAGACTTGATAAACGTACACCGAACAGACATTCACATTTATAGATATAGATAAGGCCAGATTATGAAAGATAATTCAGTGTAACCATCATATGTACTTTCATTGTGGTTTTAACAATGGAAGATCCAGATTGGAACGTTAATAATATGAGGATAAGTAACATCTCACATAAAGGTGATCGCTGAGCTGCCAACAAACTCATATTCACATTCATACAACAACAATTTTCGGCCATGACCTTCGTCAGAAAAGATCACACTCATTCATACAATCAATCACTCAGGCATGATTCATCCATACATGACTGCCATCTCCAGCTGCCCTACCGCAATCAGTGCTGAAATGTATGGCATTGTTGTCGCGTATTGAAACAACTGTATTACATAGAAACATGCCCAAAATACAGAGAAACGCTATGAGGGGCCAAATTGGGCATGCGGTCCTTCTAGATAGTAATCCATAACTATAGACCTATTTCGTTTTTTTCCTAGAATTATTGAAAAGGCTGTATATTCAAGATTAATTGATCAATTCAGTTCACATAATTTGTTGTTAAACTTACAGTTTGGTTTTAAAAGTGGTTTAACGTCTGAAAATGCTAGATTTTCGTTTCTCCGTGAGGCACTTTATGGGTTAAATAAAAGGCTACGGACGTTAGGCGTCGTCTTTGGTTTAACAAAGGCGTTTGATTGTGTTGATCGCAAAATATTGTTGCAGAAGTTGGAAAATTGGAATACGAGGAATAGTTCCCAACTTGTTCACCTCTTACTTTAATAACAGGCTGCAGAAGGTAATTCTCCGCAGTGTTGAAAATGTCTATGACGTACAATCACAATGGGGCATAGTTCAGTGTGTTGTGCCCCAGGGATCTGTCGTAGGACCACTGCTGTTTATTATTTATCTAAGTGATATGCCTTCAAGTATTACAGTATAAAATATTTCAATTTGCTGGTGATACCAGCGTGATAGTGACGGATATTTGTAACATAAAATCTCGCACCAGTTGTCAATATGATAACTCTTTGGTCGTCACGACATGTTTCGAGACCACATTGTCTCATTTTCAAGTGCTAAAAATAAGGAATCACACAAATCACATATAAATATGATGTTTATAAAAAACCGGGAACAACGAACTGAAAATACACCAAAGACAACCATCTTATAAACTAAATAACCATTCTGCCAATGAGCAACATCAAACTCTAAAAGGTACGCAAGTTTCGTGCATGTCCATCATAAAAATTAATTTTGAATAGGGAACGTAAGGGAACGTAGCCACAATATTGTTAGGTCTTAAGCAGCATGACAAGTGCTCTTAGATGTCAAAGATATAAGGAACAGAGAACATTCACGGCTATCAACGATGATGTTGTGAAGGGATCAAAGGTAGTGTCTAGTTAAGGCGAGGTTTAAATAAACAGTGTAAATTAGAAAAACACGTTCCTATATAATGGTAAACAAACGGATAAGTCATTATTTCGAAATGAGGACATTACTAAAATGGGACGAAAAATGCTCTTTAGATAATTCTGTCTTTTCATTCAGCACGGTGTCACAACTCTCATTAAGAGCGCAAAATATTTGAATTTCCTCTAGATATGATAACGGTCGTCCTTTTTCCTGAAAATGAACTACTGTCATAGTGTCACTGATGTTTTTCTGCCTTTGGGTGCTTCGCCACCGTCGATGTACCATTCTCCCTATTGCTGTACTCTTTAAATCTTATTTTAAAGTTTCTACCTGTTTGTCCGGCATACTTCATTTCTCAGTCTTAACATTTAATTTCATATATCTTTGACATCTAAGAGCAGTTGTCATGCTGCTTACGACCGAAAAATATGGTGGTTACGTTCCCTCACTAGTGTATTATAAATTATTTTTATGATGGACATGCACGAAACTTACGAACGTTTTAGAGCTTGACGTTGCTCATTGGCAGAATGGTTGTTTGATTTGTAAGGTGTGTGTCTTTGGTATATGGAAAAATTCTACACAAGTTTCTTAATAATTTAATCTAGTTACTAATATTGATTTCACAGTTTCTACGGTAATCTGAGTTTTGTCACTTGTCCATGTATTATTCATGTGAGGAAAATTTTCTGTATCAGCGTTATTTCCAAAAAAGCAGAAGAGAAACTGCACATTTGAGACTGGCACGTGATTCTGCCTGAAATGAGAAATAGTATCAATCCATATTGGACCTGGAAAACTGGTGTTAGCAGTCCATTCACTGATTTTCTCACTGGCGTAGATTGTGCTTGTATGCTCAGTGGAAACAGTTTCAAACGGTTTCGACAGTTTGTGATAAGTAATTTAAGTTTAACGAACCTTTTGTCAAACATTTCCCATCATAATTAAAACTAATAATAAAATAGACCGATACAGATGGGATAAATTTCTAAATCGGAACATAATTGTTAAATTAGGGACAAATAGGTGTACCGAATTACCTTTGAAAAACTTCGGGTCAGACACACAAATCACCTTAGTTAAAACATATGTACAATACCAACCAATGGCAATAATTAAGAGCATTAATCGAAGTAATCGCTTAAGGTAAGCGGTTCATCATAAATATCCACTACAATTGCCTGTCGAATCGTCTAAAGTTACGTTGGATGTTGTTGTCGTGGTCTTCAGGCGGAGACCGGTTTGATGCAGCTATCCTGCTACCCTGTCCTGTGCGAGTCTCTTCTTTTGCGAATAAGTTCGGCAACTTACATCCTTTTGAATCTGCTTACTATATTCGTCCCTCGGTCTCCCTCTACTACTTTTACCCCACACGCTTCCTTCTAATGCTGAGTTGACAATTCCTTGATGTCTCAGAATGTGTCCAACCAATCTATCCCTTCTCTTAGTCAGGATATGCCAGAAACTCCTTTTCTCCCCGATTCGGTTAAGCACCTCCTCATTTGTTACGTGATCTACCCATCTAATTTACATCATTCGTCTGTAGCACCACATTTCAAAAGCTTCTATCATATTTTTATCTGAACTCCTTATCGTCCACGTTTCACTGCCATACAATGCTACACTCCAAACAAATGCTTTCAGAAAGGACTTCCTAACATTTAAATTAATATTGTATGTTAACAAGTTTCGCTTCTTTGGAAACGCTTTTCTTCCCATAAAAACATGGTTTTTCTAGTTTGTTTTTAATTTCAGTAACCAAAAAATTGAATCATTTAGGGCCCCCTTCAGCACCGGGCCCTAGACCCACGGGTCCACCTAGCACCACCCTTGTGGGGGCCAAGACCATAGATCTGCAGTGACGTAGGTAATGCACTGAAATTTGGTTGTGCTGCTGAATCCTGGAAGTATAACGACACCAGCTGAAAGTTTTTCCAATCGGAGAACAGAAGTGTCGAGTGTGTCCCTGCTTAAAACAGCCTGTCAGCTAAGTGGAGACCAGCTGTGTCCGTGCAACTTTCGGCATACGAACGTCTTGGCGCCCTTTAGCAGGGGACGGGCTCCGTCCTGTTAGCCGGCCTCTCTGCTCACACTCCGCGCCTGCCTGTGTGTGTCTGCGCCCACCGCTTGTATCTCCACCTCGGCTCTCTCACTGCCGCTCTCTCTCAGCCGCTGCCCATGCAGCCTCTGCTTGCTGCGTCATTGTCTCTTTGCCGTCCGCTTTCAGAGCACATTGCGAACACACGTTCGCTCGCAAAAAGTTTTGGAAAGGAAGGCGGAACGAGGTCTGAGCCAGATGTTGCCACATCGTCTTTTCACGAGGAACATGTTCACCTTATTTGTGCTCTGTAAGACGATTTTCCATCTCTTATAAAAAGTGTGACGAATTACGAAAGGAAATTCAGTCCTCTATCAGACTTTAGAATGTGAAAAATCAGCTTTTGCCACTGAATACTTTTTTAAAAATGGGATGATAATTACTTAGCCGCCTGGTCCCTACTGAAAGAAGGCGGTACACGGCACGGGCCACCCTTTCGGACACAGAAAGCTGTATATCGAGAGCAAAATGAGATATTCTTGGCTCTCACTTATAACATGTCAATATCTCTTTTACATTTCATGCCCTGCCATGTATTTACCTGAAATACGTCACAGGCAGGGCTTGCGCTATGTTTCTGTCCTTCTGCAAACTCTTTAAAATGTCGCACGATACTTAACTTAGCAGAGTAACTTCGTTAAACAACGAAAATAATATATATAATTATGTATCATTTTGTCTCGATACCTCATGGTCTGTTCTCCCTGAGCAGGAGATCCCGGGTTCGAATCCCGGCCGGGCACAAATTTTCATTCGCCACAGTTTGGTATTCCATCTAAACCTAATACAGTGATGCCATAACGTCGCAAATTGCGATTTATTTCATTCATTTGAACGCTGTAATTCGTCAAAAATATACATAATTGTATACAAGCCGAGGCTGGGCTCCTGACGACAATCGTGTCTCGATAACTCATGGTCTGTTCTCCATGATGCGGCAATACGGTATTGTGGCTGCGAGCATTACAGAATTAAGAGGCTATGCTAATAGGAAAGAGACAGTGTGGCGAATGGAGATTTGGGTGTGGCGAGAGACGTGCAGGGAAGCGTCCTCTGCAGTCGGGTTGGTCACTGTGTCCTCGGTGGCGAATTGGTCAACGCGTCTGCCTAGTAAGCAGTAGATCCCGGGTTCGAATCCCGGCCGGGCACAAATTTTCATTCGCCGCACATTGGTATTACTTCTAAACCTAGTGCAGTGAAGTCATAAGTCATCGTAAATTGCGATTTATTTAATTGAAAATAATATCGACGCAGCATAGAGCGATTGTGTTAAACTAAAAGATATCTAAAAACAAATTTGTTTGCAGGAGTAGTTAGTTTAAATTCGGATGATATGTTTAATAGCGAATAGAACACCGTCACTTATCACACGCGATCTTTGCGACAAAGACAAGGTAAGACTGTACAAATCCAATATAGGTACAATTCAGATCAACATAAGGTTTCGCGCCACTTGTCAGTCTCGTAGTGTTGGTAGCACTTGTGTATGTATGGCGGTGTAGTCTAGGACGTTTCAACAGCTCCTCCTGTCTTTTCCAAGAATACACCACTTAGTGCTACGGAGATATATTTTTTTTCCTGTTAAGAGGTAAGTGAAGCTACTTAGTTTAACACGCTCTAATCATTTTTCTAGTTAATGGTGACTGGATTCGCTGCCAAAGTGCAATGTTTGGTACCACGAAGTTTGCGTTGATGGCAGAGGGAAAAGAGCTTTTTATGTGGAAGATGCGAGTGATCAAAATTGTACCAGGTTAGTGCGGTAAATTTCCAGCGATTTTTCTCAATTATATAACATTTTTTTGCGTTTATACCAATATTTGTAAGTAATATTTGTCTTACATATTCATTAAACATCCTAGAACAAGTGTCATAGTTAAAATTATTTATTTTCTCAACAAATTTCCATTTACAATAACGTTTTTCTGAAATAATCGCAATTGTACCACCTTACCCTACGGAAAGTACGGAATTCAGAGGGAACGTCTGTAGTAGCGAACGGGATAAGTACGGTAATTCTGAACCGCTGGATGTCGTTCGAGAACATTGATATGGAAATCATCACATTAGGAACACGTAAAAAAATTTCGTTGATTTGCTGTCTATTGCAAAAACGAAGATACACACAACTGACACTACTGCTACCACAACATGGTGGCTTTTTGACTCTATTGTTATAACGAACAAAGTTGTTCGAACGGGAAAACGGTATTTCTACGGAAGTATCTAAACATATACAGTTGCTATGGCGAGTTATTCAGATAATTGCAGTCTGAAAAAAAACCTAATGTTGATTTTTGTGACTTTGCTTGTAAGAACAGTAAATTTGAGCCTCTGAATGTCGGTAATGCATAAACATTTGAACATATGCTCGAGACATCATCTTCAGAACATTTGGTAAAATTTAAGATGTTTTGCAATGAATGTAAATTAGGAGTAGCCATCCCAACAACTGACACTTGTAAGTACTCAAATATCATTGTTGGTTCCCATAAATCATTGTTCGTCGTATTTCTCTGAGCAACTGCCATTAATAATGTTTTTCCCAAGTCGTACAACTGCTGCACGAAAAGCCTGCAAGAAGTTGGTAATGTTTGGTTTTTGACCTTGAACTGTAGGATGGCAGCCGTAAACCCATTCTTCAGCTTGATGCACCAAAGACCACCATACCAAGCGCTGTCTAAAACGCTGCAGCCTTTTACTTCTGTGATCAACAGAACGCGAGATGTGAGCACCTGAAGACTGGTTGGGCAGACAGAAGAAGGAAATAAGCACTTTGGTGAAAGTTCCAGTCTTCTGGGCTTCTATATATATACTCAATTACTAGACATGTGTTTATTTACTTTAATTTCGTTATACATTACGGAAAACGTCTTGCTTGGATTTTCTGTTCTCATTTAAAGGATGGTCGAACTGTCCACGATTTAAAACTGACACGGTATATGATATTTGGAATTATCCTCCTTAACAACTTGCGAACTACTATTACACAGGATTTATTTGCCACGGATTGTTGCGAAATAAAAAATGGTTTCACATGTTCATTATAAATTAAAATTGTTTCTGTTGCATATGAAGTCCTATTTGGAAAATCGTTGGATGAAGATTGGATGCATTAAATTTTATAATATCACCTTCTGCAATTTTCACCTTTTTTTACAATATAAATATCTCCAAGAAAGATCGCTGTTTCTCCTGGAACAATGTGTGTTGTTCGTAGCATAAGTTTCTTTAAGTAGTTTATTAGGCTAGGAACTGATGATTTAGGGACTGATGACCTCGTAGTTAAGTCCCATAAGCTTTACAAACATTTGAACATTTTTTTTTTTTTTGAACTGATGATTAGTGCAGTTTAGTCGCATAGCTTTACAAACATTTGAATAATTTTGAAATGAAACATAAACAGTTCCCAGACAAAAACGCTTGGTGTGTTGCAAGTTACAACGGCTAAACGTGCTCTGATTTTGCAAACACGTCAACACTCTGGGGCGGATGTGCATCGTTACGTAATTTTTTAAGTCTGCAATTAAATTTTACATACTATCCGAAATTTTTGTTGCTTAATCTCACAGCTTGCTCAGTGTACAATCCAAACATGTCGTACTGTGTTGCAGGTACAATTCAGGCTAGAGGCATGTGACAGATTGGAGTAAGTATTACACAAAACTTTCAGGAGCTTCAGTGTTTGAACTGACTACTTAGTGAACTCCGTTGCCAAACGAAATTTTTCTTAAAGATTTTTTTACATCAAACACTACAGCAAAAAGACGAAAACCAGGGCCCGATCACTTTTTGATAGAAAAATATCCAATAGTCCCTTCTGAGTTCATCATTAAATAGAAGTTGCGTGAAACTTCCACGGCTGTAAGCACGGTAGCTAAAGCAGCTTCTTTGATTTCATTTCTTTTTCTCTTAATTTGTTGCTCGTTCCGAAGGATTACGCTCACGAATTCGGTGTATTTTAATCTTACGATCCTCCAGTTTCTGTGGCAGCCGAAGTTTAACGCTTCGTGGCCTACGCCGAGTCGCCACACTGATAGTTTTGAGCCACAAACAGGGAACCGCTTTAGTACTCTTTTAAACCGCTCGGTGTTTCATCATCCCCGCAAAAGTGGCTCACGGTGCAGCTAATTACGGAGTTTACGGTATCTGCCGAGGCGAATAACGAGGCCCGCCCTGGCTGGGGGTGCTTTTTACGGTCCCCCAGTCATACTGGAGGACGCTCCGACATCACTCCGCACATCTTTAGAGCCAATATACGGACGTGTCTCGTTAACGAGTTGCTAGGTGTGATTACGTATGATTACGGCCGCATTAAGCAAGGGAGCTAACTTCATCGTATAAGCTGCGACTTTGATGTCAGACCTGGTTTGCTCCTTTGAGCTACGTTATGTGTTTCATCAGCAACGCCGACACGAAAACACTAAACTGATTCATTCGCACTGTACTAGAAACTTCAATGCATTATAAGTCGTAACAGGAATTTAAGAAGCAGTATTCATTCAGCTGACATCTAATATATAAAGCCGAGTGTCCGTATGTTTGTACGTGTTCCACACAAATCTACAGTTTTGTTCCAATCTTTATAAAATTTTGTACATGTAAGGACGGTCGCCGTAAGTGTAAGAATCACATACGATATATATCGTATGACGTCATAAACAATGAGATGCGTGAAAAACTGCTGCATTTGGCGACAAGGCTGCTCATTTTCTCCTAAACCATTGAAACGATTTCAACCAAATTAAATACACACATTCCTTACCGTGAGGTAACAATTGCTGCATAGTTAAGAATCATATACGGCACATAGTTCAAAAGGTATTACGTCATAACCAGTAGAAATCGCAAAAAATGCCATATAATGCGGCGAGACTTTCGAAATCCACTGTATGAGAATGATAGTATTTTGCGACTTGCAACAAACTTTAAACATAATTTCAAACCTTTGTTAAACTTTTTCTCGCTGGTAACCATAGTCAAATGATGAAAGGAAAAAAGTTTCTCGCTTACTACTTATATGCCGTTTATGGAGTAAAACTTCGGCTCTCGGTATGACGTTACAATTTATAATTTGAACACTACAACTTGTAGTGACAGGGAATTTTACAGACAGTATACACATATATAGTTGAATGTAGCTTCTAAATTGCATCACATTCCGACACGTAGTTCATGAGATATGACCACATTAACAGTAACGCTCCGCTGTTCGTAGACTAAAACTACGACATTCGGTATGACTTTACAATTTGTAATTTCTACACCACAAATTGTAGCCGCAGAAAATTTCACATACAATATACACACATATAGTTGAGTGTACCATCTAATTTATCTCATTACGAGACGTACTTTATGAGATATGAGCACATCAAAATAACGTTCATGGAAAACCGCCCCATCACGCAGCAAGTTTTAATTTATTACTGCTTTATTACTAATTGTATTCTCATGAGATTTTACATACAGCTATTATACAAATTAATATATTCCTGAAAAATGGCAGGAATAAATAAATAAATACTCGGGCAACGCCTGGTTTTCAGCTAGTAAGCAAATAAGTGGCTATCAGGCATACTGTGTTCTCTAGTAACTGGGTTAAGTCTCGGCTGTGGACGTGATATTTCGACGTGATATTTCTTGCTGCTCATTCTTATATGTTTTTGTTTTTTTTTTTTTTTTTTTTTTTTTTTTAGTCTACACGTACAGCATCTTGATTTTTGGTATCATTTAACTCATGTGGTACGAAGATCTGTTTTATCGATAATATACTTGCCACAATGAAATAACCGCTATTGTTGTTTGTAGGAAATAAATTATTTTCCTAATGTCGATCATTGATATTATGTATTACTAACTGTCCGGATACTGTAGGCGCTACCCATCTTCGGAACTGTTAAACAGTTAAAACAATATGGAAAGGAATAAATAAAAATTAATAGTAATTATATGGTTTAATAGACCTGAATTTGTAATTTGAGAGCTGTCGCAAATAGTACATTTCACTGTCTCTTAATGAAGGAAGATAAATCACTTTTTGCAAATCCATTGCAGCTGTACATAGTTCCGAATCAAGCCCTTGACTCTTGATTGTGTCAGTTTTCATGGAATCCATAGCTTTCTTTGCTTTTCGGTGATGGAGTTCTAGCTGCAGTTTATTGTCTTTATTACTGGGATCACACCTCAATTTGGCTTTAAGAAGGTCACATGTAGAACAAGTGTCACTTGACAAACGATGAAATTTTAGCTTGGGGAATTTGTCTTTAAAGACTTTTGCATAGAAACGGTATGTGATGTTGGTGTCTTCATGTTGCCTTTGAAATTCCTTGAATAAACGATAAACAGTCAGGTCTTCACTTAAATATTGTTTGTCACCCGATTTTTCCCTCGCATAGTGGCTTTCTTGTCTTGGTATGGCGTTAATATGAGCAACAACCAGCTTTTCATCTTCTTCTGTATATTTCCGGTGTTTTGTCTTATTTCCTCGCTTTTCTTCACATAGAGTCTCACCACTCTGCTTCAACCGAGAACCTTAATAAATGTTCCTTTACATTTTCTTATTAAATCTCCCTCACCAACAGGCAATGTATAACACATAGTTACGTGACCAGTTGTCGTGCACCTTCCTTAGTAGACAGCTCAACAGTTTCGTTACTATATTTTCTTTTGACCTTTGCCTCTTCACTTTGCAAACATGAACATGAAACATTGCATAGTTATTTTGCCTCACTGTATCTTTTAGTGAGTAGAAATCATTAAACAACTTAAGTTTCTGGTCATATGAAAGGTGCCTGCATTTAAATTGACATTTACAGGACACCTGAAAGGGTGAAGCAGTATATATAATTTACTAAATCAACATGCCTAGGTATTTGCAGATAAGTAAATGATACCATTCAAGTAGTTAACTATAACCTCATAATCAGAATTATGATTTCTGACCATACGAAATTGGTTTCAATAATAAATTAAACGCATAAAGTACTAGAACATAACTTATGCAGATTCCAACCCTTGTAATGAAAATAAAAACCACAATCAAGTCCTACCTGGTGCATGGAAGCCTCTTTGGCTGGAACCACAGTGCTGTCTTTTCAAGTATACTCCTTTCCTTCGCTGCGTAATTTCTTCCTTTCACTTTGAGCACTACCTTCACCTCTCTTTTCCGTTTTGGTGCAGGTTTCCTTTCCATTATTCAATATTCTGTATTATGTATCTGTAATAATTACTTCAGCAGTGTCCTACTGTTGCAAAAAAGCCACAGATCTACTTCAACTGTCAACAATTCACACAAATACGCGCCAAGACACTAACAGAGAACAGAGGGCGCATGACTCGTTATTTGAACATCGATGTTGGCGCTTGACGCCAGTGCCATCTTGTGACAGCTGTAAACACTGTTTTGCGCTGCTCTGGCGCTTGTATCCGAATGTTTGTTATTGGCGTTGGCGTTTACAGCGGAATTTCACCGATAACTAAAATTTTCATTTTTTGGTGCTTGACCCGTTATTTACTTACATGCCTCAGTTATACAATATTCCGTCGGTACTTGGAGGATCACAACAGACATACTGAAAACTTGAACACTTTGTATTCATGTTCGAGAAATTTGTTTATTGTTTTGGTGTGAACCGGCTGTCGGCTCCTTAGGTCATCATCTGATGACGCGCTGATTGTGGTTGTCGCTCCCATAGAAACGTTTTTTCCAAATGTTTGTAAACCTAAGAGACGAAACTGCTTAGGTCAACCGTCCCAAGACTTAGAAACATATGCAACTGCAACTGTTGCCAAGAAAACACACACACACGCACGGGGGAGGACTGAAACCTCCGCCAGGAGAGGACGCGCAACACGCGACTGGGCGTCTCAGGACGCGCGGTCATCCTCGCGCACCAACAAGTTGGTTCCTGGCTTCTCCTGTACATCTCTTTAGCCCTACCCCCCTTCCTCTCTCCTCTTCCTCTTTCTCTTCTCCCTATCTTTCTCCAAATATTGTTTCTACTACAATTTCATTACACGCTGTATACTGTACACACCAATTTACCTTTAACATTGTTTATAAAAGTCTGTTAAGACACTCATTTTTTGTGTTTAAATTTCTGATTGTTAACGATTTACATTGAATGCTGAGTTTCGTGTCAGTGATTTACATTAGCAAATTCCTGGTCACTTACTGCTTGTAATAACTTCCATGCATTCAACCTCGTTGCTAGACTGAACAATTGTTTCACTTTCAATATATCCATGTTGGACACGAGCTGCAGCTGTAGCGTAAATTGACGGTTTATTTTCGTGAAAAGAATTGCAACCAGCTGCGTTTTTTGATTTTTTAAATTTAATCCAGAACTATTTTTCGAACCACTGCGGGCTCATCTTCAGTGGATACTTTCCAGGAACACTTACCTTCCACTAAGTGTAGGTTATGCTGTCATGTTGGTTTGTGTTCTTATTGTAGGTGTACATGTAACCAAATTGGGCATAGGGCACTGACATTTTTTAACATATGAGAGCATTTTTGCTACACTTAGCGTTACACAGTACAAACTAGTTCTGGATTAAATAAAAGCACATCCAAAAATGCAGCTGGTTGCAATTCTTTTCACGAAAATAAACCGTCAATTGTTTCACTATTAATTCTACGTCTTCCACACATGCCTACGACATGTCGAAGAATAATAAAGTAATAAAAAGAGCACTTTGACAGCAAACGTTGCGAATACCAAAGAAAATAACGATAACAACACAATAATAACAAACGTGATAAGACAACGAAAACAAAAGAAAAGAACAGTACAGCACAAAAAAGTAAGTTAGGCGGTAAGTAGTCCTTATGCTTGTATTGTAATATCCAGCCGAAAGAACAACAAACACAAAAACAACAACGTTTTGTTGTTTTGGATGAAAAACTGTAAAGCATATTACTACACACCCCAAGACATAAATAAACACTCCCAATAATTTAATTTTAGGTCTGAAAACAAATGTAGAACTTAAGAAATTCGACATTTTTTTAACTAAAATACCTTGGACATATTGTAAATTAATTGCTGATTGATACACGTAAAAGCTTTGTTACTGTAAGAAAACTGACGTAAAAATATATTTTTACATTTGCTACTACATTTACAAATGAAAACAATTTAGTCAAATACACAATAACCGTAACATGTAACAACAATTTTCTGAAATTAAAGGTGTGAACCCAGACAAGATAGCAGATACATACTGAATCGTGTGTGGGTGAAGAACTACGAAAAGGTATACTGCGTAAGTAGGAATTACTCTATAAGTCAGTGTTGTAACCTTTCCCAAACGTTATTCAGTCTGATTAATGAGCAAACGTCGAAGGAAAAGAAAGATAAATTTGGAAAGGAAATTAAAATTTAAGGAGACTAAATAAAATAAAATTTTCTTTGTGTCAATTATATTGTAGTTCTGTAGGAGACAGTACAGGATGTGTATCAGCAACGTAGGGTATACTATCAACATTAACAAGAGAATAACAAGAGTAGTCGAGTGTACTCACATTTAATCAGGCGATGTTATGTACGCAGTCAAATAAATTATGATGGCCAAAGTAGAATAGATGCAAATGGGAAACAAAGCATTTCTGATGAGGCGAAACTTCACATCAAATATAAATTTAAATGTTACGAAATCTTTTCTGAAAGAATTTGTCCGCAGTTTAGCCACGTATGGTAACCAAACTTCGACGATAAACAAGTCACACAAGAAGAGGATTGCAGTTTGTTAAATTTGGTGCTACAGAAGAATGCTAAACGTTAGAAGCGGGAAGGTGCTGAATGGAACTGGGGAGAAAAAAAGAAGTTCGAAGCATATTTTGATTACAGAGGGGGTTGATTGATGAGATAAACTTTGAAACATCAAGAAATTGATTTGAGACAAATACAGAGGGAGCACAAGGGATGAGTAAGGTTGTCAAATGGATACAGGATGTCGTTGCTATTGAGAGATGAAAGCGCTTGGACAGGATAGGGTAGCGTGGAGACCTGCATCAAACTACAATACTGGCCATTCAAATTAAGAAATGCAGATGATAAACGGGTATTTATTGGACAAATACGTTATACTAGAACTGACATGTGATTACATTTTCACGCAATAGATCCTGAGAAATCAGTACCCAGAACAATCACTTCTGGCCGTAATGACGGCATTGAGTCAAACAGAGTTTGGATGGCGTGTACAGGACAGATGCCCATGCAACTTCAATACGATACCATAGATCATCAAGAGTAGTGACTGGCGTATTGTGATGAGCCAGTTGCTCGGCCACCATTGACCAGACGTTTTCAGTTGGTGAGAGATCTGGAGAATGTGCTGGCCAGGGCAGCAGTCGAACATTTTCCGTATCCAGAAAGGCCCGTACAGGACCTGCAACATGCGTAACACATCTGAAATTTAACGGTCATTGTTCAAACTGTCGTCGATGCGAACAAGAGGTGGCCGAGACGAGTAACTATTAGCACCCCATACCATCACGTCGGGTGATAAGCCATTATGGCGATGACGAATAAGCGCGATGTCGCCAAACACGGATGCGACCATCATGATGCTGTAAACAGAACATGGATTGATCCGAAAAATGACTTTTGCCATTCGTGCACCCTGGTTCGTCGTTGCGTACACCATCGCATGCGCTCCTGTCTGTGATGCAGCGTCAAGGGTAGCCGCAGTCATGGTCTCGCAGCTGATAGTCCCATACTGCTGCAAACGTCGTCGAACTGTTCGTGCAGATGGTTGCAAACGTCCCCATCTGTTGACTCAGGGATCGAGACGTAGCTGCGTGATCCGGTACAGCCATGCGGATAAGATTCCTGTCATCTCGACTGCTAGTGATACGACACTAACACAGACATTTTTTCTTCCGAAGTTATTTATTACATATACCAGAAATTACTTTAAATGTTCGTATGTCATAATCTAATTACGCCATTAACAATTATCTTGATATACATTTAGAAATGTTCAGTGTCATCACGAAAATATACAGAGACGATTTAAAGTTGCACTTGTCTTCTTTCCTGCGTACATTTTGAGTTTGAATTAATTCTTTGATTTGCTTAACTCTTTCAGCCCTGATTTTCTTTGTTTTTCATACAAAAAATTTGAAACTTACTATTCTGCATTATAATGAATTTGTAAACAATGAAATGTACAAAATATTTCTTTCACATTTAGTTAGAAATTATGGTATGTGTTATAAATAGCAAACCAGGTGTTAAATGGAGTAAATCGTTACACACAAGCAATTTTTTCTGTATTTTCACAGCTTTATATCACCCTTTAATTTGTATTTATGAACAAAGGCAGCTACACGTCTGACCATCTTGACTTCTACCAGAGTAGTCTGTAGCTGCTACAGACTAAATGGCAGCGGCTGTCACTGTCAGAATGTCAATTGGAAATGATGTTATATCTAAACACTGGAGCTCAACTGTTCCACACTGTTTCATGCAGAAATAACCATGTGTAACAGTGATGTACTTTATTTAGTACGCTAGGGCTAATAGGGTTAATTGACAAAAGTATTAATTATAATAATGTAAGATCCAGATCTTTCTATATTGTTGACTGTTGATTTTTAATTAAACAATGATATTGATGCTGAATTCTTTAAGTTAATTAGCATTATACTTTTCTTAAAGGGTGTCCAGAAAAGGACTCCCTGATTTCAAAATTAAATATCTCGAAAACAAAGATCGATAGAGGAAACCCCGAAAACGGTATGTTTATTGAGAAAGTTGTAAGAATTTAATACAGCAGTTTGAAATAATAGTTACAAAAGCTGGTAACAGATGGCGCTGTACGCGGTACAGCTCATATCAGTATAAATAAGTGAAATAATCGTATGAAAACACTCTTTGCAAACAATCACATCACAATGTTTTCAAAATGTTCACCATTGGCACTACAGAGGTGGCGCAAACGAAGCATGAAATTCGCCATCACATTTCGTAGTGTCTCAACCGAAATAGATTCAATGCCACAGAGATCGCCGATTCAAGCTCGTCCAGCGTGGTGAGATGCTTCGGGTGAACCATGTCTATCACTGTGCTCCACAAAAAAAAAAAAAAAAAAAAAAAAAAAAAAAAAAAAAAATTAGAGGGAGCCAATCCATGACTGCACCAGCAAATTTGGGATATTCCAACGCAATGACTCGATTCCCGAAGTATTCCTCAACAAAAGCGAAACACATGTTCGGTCCGATGCGGTCGGGCTCCATCTTGCATAAACCATTCAGTATCTGGTCGATCCGCTACCGCTTGCTGTGTGGCGAGAAATTGTTCCAAAATTGCAACGTGCACCAGTGACCGTTTCTCGAATGAAAAAATGGCCAATAATGCCTCTGCTGCATACTGCAGCCCACACAGTAACTTTAGGAGAATACAAGGGTTTCGCTTCACATCATATGGCTTTTCGGAACCCCAAAATCGCAAGTTCTGCTTATTCACGTATCCATTCAGGTGGAAGTGTGCTTCATCTGTAAACCAGATGCATCCAACATCAAATCCTTCACTATCAATCATTGTGAGCAGCTGATTAGCAAAGGCAACCCTTTGTTGCACAGCTCGTACGGGTATGGCCTGGTGCGTTTGAATTTTTAATGGAAAGATGTGTAGGCTCTTGCTCAGTATTTTTGTGTGCTGTAACGCTTCAAACCAGTCTTAGATGCAATTCTACGGACGGATGACATTGGATTTCGCTGAATAATTCCAGAAACTGTGGCGATATTGTCAGGCGTAACTGCGGTTTGTTTGCGGCCAACATGCCCCACTAGATCATCGGTTACGCTGCCTGTTCGTTAAAATTTTGCGAAGAGCGTACGAATGGAACATTAAATCGTGCTTGAAAACTTCGTCTTGTTGTCGTAGGACTCTCTTCTAACCTGTGGTACTCTAGCACCAGAAAAACGCGTTGTTCAATGGAGTACATGGTTTTAAACTCTTTCTTCGGTAGGCTAATCTCCTTTCACGTTTCAATAGTGGAACTCATCGCTCTGGGCTTCGGATCACTATTTATACTAGGCATTACGTATGGCGATTGTAATCATTATTGAAAACTGCTGTATAAACGTCTTACAGCTTTCATAATAAACATACGGTTCACTGCATTCCTCTATCGATAATTGTTTTTGAGATATTTAATTTTGAAATCAGGGAGTCCTTTTCTGGACACCCTGTAAATGAAATAGGACATGCTTTTAATACAAATGTTGGAAATAAATCATAAAACTGAACTACGTTAGGTCATGCTATAAATATAACTGTAAAAACGGAATGAACAGAAAACGGATATACAGAGATTAGGTATCGGGTACTAGATTAAAGGATGGAATCGTAAAGTGTAATTGAATATCTTCTTTTATCGTTACACAACAATACTGATAGTCTCCGACATAAACTAGGCACACGAATGCCTCTTTCACAGCATGTAAACGGAGCTTCAAATACGTAGAGCTGGGCGGTCGTTACCGGATATAGAGCACGAGCGGACTTGTGTTAGTTGAGCTAGACGGATGGAGTCGATAATGGGCTAGTGGTGCGCATGAGGGATGAAGGAGAATCGGGGCGCACTGTGGGACTTGATGCCAGCTTTGTGTGTGTGTGTGCGTGGGGGGGGGGGGGGGGGGGGGACTGCTGCAGAGGCTTAGCTGCGCCTATGACGGCGGGAATAGTGCTGGGGGAGCGAGGTGTCAGGCGTCACCGAGTAACTGCTGACTGAGGGGTGTCACGCGGGGGCAATTCATCATGGGAGAAACCTTCCATCAGTTGCGAAACAATCTGATGCCTTACTTATGACATGATTTCACCACCATTCGACTGTATTATTTTATTATATTTAGTCTCAATACAGATTACGGCTATAGAGCCATTTTCAAGTGTACACCGCAAGGGAATGGATATATAGTAAAGTTTATAACAAATTTATACAAGTACTAGCTAAAAACCCAGCTTTGCCCGGGCTTTTATTTATTTATTTATTCCTGCTTTGAGTTAGTACTTGTCCTATCCTTTCTCTCTGTCCATCTCCTTTTTTCTAAAGACATGCTGTATTTATCGGAGAATAAATAAGAAATAACGCTGTCTTGCATAATGTACAAAATTATAAGTATCCAAACAAAGAAAGATAGTAATCAAAACACAAATGACATATAAAATGCGTACGATCTCATATTTATTCAGTTATATGTTGTACAATTGTATAATTTTGCAGATATGTATTCTTTGTATAAGTGCTGTATGTCTGTATTAAAAGAAATTTCTTTTTTACTGTTTCATTTATTTATTCTTATATTACCTTATTCGTATGCTTATCTTTACAGAGAAAGAGCTGAAGACATTGTAGCACGCATAGACCAAAGATATGGTCTGTGGCATCACGTTTCGCTGTATGTAACCTTCTTGCTGTAGAGTCGCAAACGTCAATGCTGGCCTTCAGTCCGAATTTTTTTTTTTTTTTTTTAATATAATTTGAAGACTTTCAGCCACCATATCTTCCACCCGCTTATAGCTATCGGCATGGAACTGCTATGGTGTACAACGGGAGACTTCGGACAACAATTACAAACAGACCATTCGTTTGCGTTCTGTAGTTTTCGCTGCAGAGCGGAATATTAACACATACACACACACACACACACACAAACACGTAGAATTATATATACACCGATTATTTTCCATCCCAATATACTCACCCTTTTATAATTATGAACCCTCAAGCAACAATGCAACCAATAAAACCATTTTCAAAGAGTATATATTCTTCAAATTACTAAATATCTATCAGATCGTTATAAAACCGTGCATAAAACCTTCCTCAGGTATAAATTAGTAACTGTACAAATATTTAAGTCTCTGCGTCTTCTCGTTCGAACGTGATAAGCTTACACCGAACAGACATTCACATTAATATATATATATATGGATAAATAGCTATCCGATCGCCATAAAACCGTACCTAAAGCCTTCCCCGGGTAGACATTAGTAACTGTACAAATTTTTAGCTCTTTATGTCCTGTGGTTCAGACGTGATAAACGTCCACCGAACAGACATTCACATTTATATATATAGATTGAACACAAAATTGCATGCAATTAGATACAGTACTAATTATATAACTTACATAAATTAAAATAATTGGTGCAAGTAGGTAACAAAGCAGTCATTCTTTAGAGTGGAACGGTTTGGATATTTTAACTATATTTAAATGAGGAACAATTAAATGGTTACCAAATTTATGTTCTCAATGTCGCCTCACGTATACTACTGTTATTACATTCTGATATGACAAACATGGACACTTTGAGCACACTACCAATCAGATATACCATGCTATTTTTAATTTTATTTATGTTGGTAGAGCCAATCAACAGACAATGTTATACGAGGCTCGTTTTTTAAGGAAGTTCCGCTTTGTAGACACTAGTAGTTCACGCACATACCACAACGAGCGCGTGCGTCGTGTACCGGCATGCATCGGGAACAACTGGTCAGTTTCAGCTCTGTAGCTAACCTGCACGGTTCTTTTCTGTGCTTTCAAAATGTTTATAAACTCCCTGCCGCGTGTGAGGTTCGCTCAGTGATACGATTTTTGTCACCGAGGTACCTGTCTGCTGCAGAAATTCATCGACAGATTGGCGAAGTGTACGATGATACTGTTATAAGTAAAAGCAAAGTACGTTAACTGGATACGAGAATTCAAAGATGAATGTGACAAGGTCTATGATGAGGACCGCTCCGGTCGTCCATCTTCGATTACAGACGATTTGGAGGTTTCAGCTGAAGCGAGGATTCGTGAGAACAAGAGATTCACAATAACAGGTCTCTCAAACGAATTTCCTGGCGTGTCGAGATCGGTGCTTTACAAAACGGCAGTGAACTCTTGGATATCGGAACAGGCGGCAAGATTGTATGAAGAGGGTATTTTAAAATTGGTTGAGAGCCATGATAAGTGTTTTATCAAACTTGGCAACTATGTTGAAAAATAAAGTATGTACTTTGTGAAAATAAATTTACTTTTTTGAAATAACCTTTCGTTGTGTACTTCTCTTCAAACGGAACTTACTTAAAAAACGCGACTGGTAGAAGTAAGAAATAAGATGAACATAGGTACATTGAGCTTCAATTACTAATTTGTTCAATGTTTATAGAGCTTATGAGACTTAACTACGGGGTCATCAGTCACTAAACTTACGCACTACTTATGAACTAACTAATATTAAGCCCGGGGGGGGGGGATTCTAACCCCCGACCGTAGTGGCCGTGCAGATCGTGACTGGCGCGCTGCAGTCCGCTCGCCACCGCGACTGGCGCAATTACTAATACACTGTGCTTCATATTACTAATGCTAATCATCCTAATTTTAATTTTAATTTTAATAGTTGACACTTAATGTAATGTTTATTTAGTATTGATCACTTATATGTTTACCAGATATTGTATATCAATTCCAATTTCAATGTTTATATTACTTGGATAAAGTCCATATTTCTTTTCTTTTAAAAATAGTTACTTTACATGTTAATTGTTGGTGGTTCTGGATGTTACGGTATACATTCTAGCTATTGTGACCCTCCCGATCTAAGTAGGGGTATTTGCTGCTGGCGGGTCACATGAAACTTCTTGTCACAATAAGACCTGGGTTCCACACTGGGGCCTTTGCTTTCCACTGGAATGCTCTCCACCGACTAAGCTATCCTGGCACGCGTCCCCACGGCCTTCTTCATTCAAAACTTCACAGAATTTCAGCTTCCAACGTTGCAATACTAGCACTTCTGGAAGAAAGGATATTGTGGAGACAGGGCTAAGCTACAGCCTAGGAGTTTTTTCCAGAATATTTTTACTCCGTAGCGGAGTGTGCGCTGATGTGGAAATTCCTGCAGATTACAACTGTGTCCCTGGCCGGGATTCGAACCCGTTTTAATGCTGGAAAGTTTTATATCAGTTACACACTCCACTGCAAAGCGAACATATCATTCTGAAGAGGTCTTGTGTCTTCTAGCACTCACATTTAGAGTGGCTTTATGAACTAATTGTTCAAAATAATATTCGTAGAAATCGTTTAACATAATTTCAGTCAATGGTATATGTCCACCGCCGATTTTCAACATATATTTTAGCTAATATGTCAATGGAATATTTAACTCAGACGCCCAGACTTTCCTAGCCCCTCGAACGCCCAGAGGGGTCTGTTTGACCCCTACAATTTAACAAAAATGTTGTGAACTACTAATTACTAATTCATGTCCGTTTATTATAGTCCAATGTTCACAAGATATGTACACCTGCTCAGAAGCAGAATTGTGAAAAATAAGGGCATTACAGATCATATTATTTATTGACATATAAATAAATTTCACTGAACCTGGTAAGAAGCTAAATGAGTAAGCACGTGACAGGATTTTCTTTCATTGACTGTCAAGGAAATTTCATCATTTCAAGTCGCCGACACTTCAGAATGAATGAGATGTTTGCAAGGCTCAACAATAAACAAAATTATAGTTTTTTTCTGAAGGGGTCAATAGGACGCCTCTGGGCATTAAAGGTTAAAATGAAAGAAAGTGATAATCAGTTGGGCGAAATGCACTGTTTTCCAATATAATGAAAGTACATGACCGTGTGTAATAGTGAAAGGGGGTTACATATGTAACATGATTTTAAACTTTTCTTTGATGCATTCTGCGACAGTATGTTCAAATGTTCAAATGTTTGTAAATTTATCGTACGTAGCTGCGTGGTTATTAGTACGTAGCTTACAAACTACTTAAACTCAGGTAAACTAACCTAAGGACAACATACACATCCATGCCCGAGGGAGGATTCGAACCCCAATACGGGAGGCCTCGTGATCCCTAACGTGGCGCTCCAGACCGCTCGGCTACTCCCGCGCGGCATGTGACCGTATCATCTGCATTTTTTGGAACCAAAGAAGGAACCTACTCTTACTTTATTCTGGATGTCAAATGTAATTATGCTCATACAACCTATTTAAAATTCATTACAAGAAAAAATATTTCTACCAACAGAAAAACGCGCCCCTAAAAACCTTATTTAGTGTACCCTTTCTGAATTCTGTTAAGCCTTTTGCAAAAATTTCGGTTGATCTTATCTTCGAATGTGGCGAGATTTCAGTACCCATTACCATTTCAGTTTCAGTGTTTTCTGTGAATGCTACAATTTCTATTGTTTATTCAACAGAACTATCGTCACTGGGTCCACACTGCAGATGAGTTATCTGAATACTGCTGCCTTAGCTATTTTTGTTCTTTTCCTAGCCCCTATAGCGTAAATTCATTCAGTTAACATTCTGAGAGCATTCTGAGAAAATAATAGAAAGTTTACGGCGTCTGTAAGTATTCATACAGTAACTACAAAAGAAACCTGTGGAGGAATAACCATTACTGAAATATTGTTTCCTCTATTTGGTCGTTCGCACGAGTTCTCGTTTCTTTCGACAATTCTATCCACTAACAGTCAATTCCCTCAATTGAAATAATCCACCGATTATTTGGCGTCGCGTGCAACACGGAAGAACACTCAACGATATTACTCCGGCATTTTCAGTGAAAAAAAAAATCGACTGTATCCGTCCCAGAAGCGCTTATGCATGCAGATTAACTCACTTACACTGATTAGGCGAGCTCTGCATCTTAAACATGCACGCACTACGATAGTGGAAAACTGAGAACCACTCTAACGATTGCAAAACACGCGTCAAAAATTTATTTCAGGCTACAGAACTGTTTGTTCTCTAAAGAACTAAAAATGAATGCTTCAGCTAGAGAAAAATACAGTTATAGTACATCGAGTAGTGAAATAAAATAGTCATGCGGCAAATCTACGTCTACATCGGGTACTTTGAAAATCAGTTCTAAGTGCATGACAGAGTGTTCATAGAATCACCTTCATACTATTTATATACCATTCCATTCTTGAATCTCGCCGCAACGATAAGCACCATTGTTATAATAATTACCACTCCAACTCTTGAAACATTTCCGTGATACTGTGTCCCCTGTATGGCGATGATGCGAAACGAGCAGCCCTTCTCCGTACTCTTTCGATGTACTCCGTCAGTCCTATCTGATAAGGATCCCCCAACCCGTAGAAATTCTGTAAAACAAGGCGAGCAAGCGTATTGCAGGCAATTATTTTGTTGCATTTTCAAAGTGCTTTGCTAGTGACACGTTGTCTTTCCGTTGTCTTTGTTGCAAACCAGCTCTGTACCGGAAAATTTTTCCAAGTCTTAGTTGCTGTAGAAACATTGTGGTGTGTCGACAGAACGGGATAGGGGAACACAAGCTACTTTGTGTCATACGTACTGGGTCAAGCTGACAGGAATGGACGCACACGCGCCGGACTGAATAGTACGCATCAGCGGAAGTTAAATGGAACAAAAAATAGTTCAAATGTTTGTAAATCTATCGGACCAAACTACGTGGTCATCAGTCCGTAGCTTACAAACTACTTAAACCTAGATAAACTAACCTAAGGACAAACACACACACCCATGCCGCAGGGAGGACTCGAACCTCCACGGCGACCAACCACGCGCTCCGCAGCGAGACGCTTTAGACCGCTCGGCTACTCCACCGCGCCAAATGGAACAAAATATTCAAATGTTTGTTAAGGTTAAGGGACTTAACTAGGGGGTCGTCAGCCCCTAAACTTACAAACTACTTATGAACTACCTTATACTAAAGACGGCACAAACACCGGCCGTGCAGACTGTGACTGGCGCGCCGCAGACCGCTCGGCCACTGTGGATGGTTAAACGGAACAGTACGAGTTTGAAGTATCACGTCACTTCGTTACGTGAGGAAACAATGCTCATGTCTAACGCAACAACGCGTATCCTGAGCCTTTTGAAATCACCAGCTAACCTATTAAGCGAACACGGCAAGATATACAACGCCAACACATTCGTTTGACAGGGCTGATGAGGTCTCACAGAGCTGTTGTTGTTATGGTCTTCAGTCCGGAGACTGGTTTGATGCAGCTCTCCACCCTACTCCATCCTGAGCAAGTCTTTTCATCTCCTCATAAGAACGGCAACCTACATCCACTTGAATCTGCTTACTATACGCGTCTCTTGGTCTCCATCTGCGATTTTTACCCCACACACTTCCCTCCAATGCTAAATTTACGATTCCTCGATGTCTAAGAATGTGTCCTACCAAGCGATCCCTTCTTTTAGTCAGGGTATGCCAAAAATTCCTTTTCTCACCAATGAGCACATAGGGAAATATCAGCCGCTCGACACTCCAGCTCTTGAGTTCATACTAAGTCGATCAGATGAAAAGATGATTTACACTTCGTAGCACTCGATTTCCTGGCATGTCCTAACGTCGGTACAAGTCTGTTATAGAACTCCAGCACTGTTCTACATCAGCTTACAACCAGCGAGATGTCGAATCCTGCAGAGCTCCGAGTTTGACGCCTGCGCTGCAACCAAGTACGGACGCAGAGGAAGTATCTAGGAGGACTTCGTGTCCTGCACACCGGAACTCCAGCGTTCCTAGGGAAGACGCCTACCTGCCGGTAGGCCAGGAGTCTGCGCACGTCACGACCACACGACAACCGTCAACGCGGACCGGTATGAAGATGATTCGAGACAGCAATTAGGGTGGGGACCGAGAACCACCCGTCCAGACGGGTGAATTTCTCATTCACACGTTCCACCGTACTTCCGTATGGTTCCACAAAAAACGGCGCGGCCAGCTTTTTCGGACCTTGCAGACCACTGTGCGCCGTCGTGAATTATGGCAGAGTAATTTTCCTCCCCTCGTCCGAAACTGCCCGGCGACAGGGTGTAATTTGGCAGTCTAGTGTTAATCGAGTGTTTTGGTGTATTGCCATGTGTGCCTGCCATAACCGAGGCTGGTGTAAACTCTGTTATCGGCCGTTGTTGTTTCGTGTCTAGGTGTAGCCAGCTGCAGTCGAGCTCTGCCAAGTGTGCGCGTTTGATGGTGGTCGCTGCTTATCAATTGCAGCGCAGCCACCATTCTTGCCTTAAATATTGCACGTTGAAATGGAAGCAGGCTTGACTTTGTAGGCAGAACTGTCAGCTAAAAAAAGCACTTATACTGAAAGCAGGTTTATTACGAGCCGCGGTGGAATAGCCGAGCGGAGCGCGCGGTTGCTCGCCGTGGAGGTTCGAGTTCTCCCTGGGGCATGGGTGTGTATGTTGTCCTTAGGTTAGTTTACCTAGGTTTAAGTAGTTTGTAAGCTACGGACTGATGACCACGCAGTTTGGTCCGATAGATTTACAAACATTTGAACATTTGATTTTGTTTATTACGAACTTAACACACACGCAGCACTGACAGCCTCTCGGGCAGAGTGCTCTGCTATTTATACACAGACAGAATGTACCAGAAGTTAGAAGAATAGTTAACGTTAGAAAAAAGTAGAAATTAATAGTGAACATAAGAAACATGTGGAATATTCTGGAAATGTTAATTACAAAGAAATAAATTTTTGCCGGTGGACGGGATTGAACCGGCGACCTTTAGCACTGCAGTCGGTGACACCATCCTTTGCGCCATGCCGGCATGAAGTGGACTCTCGCGGCATTGCTCCCTCTCCTGAAGAAACAGCGACCCACTGTTCCCTTTGGAGCCAGCTGCAATGTCCTGGTTCTTGAGCTTGTTATGGGTCCTCTGTATGGCAGTTCCCGAGACTCCTTCCCTTCTCCACGATTACCGACGTCAGATGTTCCTGTCGTGGCTTCATCAGTATCATTGCCATCCTTAGAGTCCTTGAACAAGAAGCCATTGTCGCCTATCTGCTCTTCAGGATCGTAGGTAGGCTTCATGCGCAGGACGTGAACAATGTCTCTTCGTTTTTGTTGTTTAGGCGACGGCTCATAATCCTCAACATTGTATGTCACATCTGACAGGCGGTGGATGACACGATACGGACCAAAGTATCGCTTCAATAACTTTTCTGATAGTCCAACTTTCCGTACAGGGGTAAAAATCCATACAAGATCTCCTGGGATGTACACAAAAGGTCGGTGCTTGTCGTTGTACCGCTGACGGTCCTTCTCCTGGGCGTCGAATGTCCGTATGCCAGCCAGCTGTCTAGCTTCTTCGACCCTTGTGATGAGCTGTTTCACATAGTCACCCTGAGTGTCGTCCTGTTGTAACGGGAACAGCGTATCCATTGTCGTCGCAGCTTCATGGTCATGGATCAGGAAAACGTCGTGAAGCCTGTGGTGTCTTGTTTTGCGGTATTTTAAGCAAATGTCACGACTGGCAGTATTGTATCCCAATCCTTCTGCTCAGCATCGGCGTACATCGACAGCATATCTGCTAACGTCTTGTTAAAACGTTTTGTAAGACCATTTGCCTGAGGATGGTATGCAGTTGTTATTCTGTGGTCGGGGTTTCAACGTGACATTACATTGACTGGAATACTTTTCCACGATCAGATATCATGACACGTGATGCTCCATGCTAAAAAGTAACGTCTTCTACAAGAAATTTAGGGATCTCTAGAGCTTCTGCAGTTGACAGGTTTGGTGACAGAGTAGCGTGTGAGGTAGTCAGTGCAGACTATTATTCATCGGTTACCGGTTGTCGACTTCGGGAACCTCCCTAAAATATCTATCCCAACTCGGTGGAATGGAGCTGCTGTAGGTGAAATCGGTAAGAGATTCCCTGGAGGTAATTGCGGCACATGCTTCCGTGTCTGGCCCTATTTACAATGACTCACATAGCGCTTGACAGTTCGGTAGAGACCCTTCCAGTAATCCGTCGCCGGCCGCGGTGGCCGAGGGGACTAAGGCGCTCCAGTCACGGTCTGCACGGCCACTACGGTCGGGGGTTCGACTCCCCCCTCGGGCATGGATATTTGTGCCGTCCTAGTTCGTAAGTAGTTCATAAGTAGTTTGTAAGTTTAGGGACTGATTTCCCCGTAGTTAAGTCCCATAGACTATACAAACATTTGAACATTTGAACATTTAGTAATCCGTCTCTAATGACCGCGCTGTCGACGGGACGTTAAACTCCATGCATCCTTCTTCCTTCCTTCCAGTAATACCTGCGTCTGATTCTATCTTCACATATCCCAGATGACTGGATATTGGAGCATCGTGGAAATACTTGAGAATAGCTGGCTGGAGATGAACTGGAACGACCAGTTGGCATTTGGGGCTCATAGGATCGTAGTTGCTCTCATACAATGTCCCGTTTATAAGTGGGAACTTTCCACTGGTAGTTTCTCCTTTCTCCAAGACCTCTATGGTTTTTAATAGTGCTGGATCTTCCCTCTTTTCAGCTGTAACGTCACCTAATTCTGTGAGGGCCGAAATTTCATTCATGATGTTGTGTTCCACTAATGGATTCCTCAAAAGGCAGTCGGCATCCTTATGTTTGCGCCCGTCCTTTAATACCACTGTGACGTCGTACTCTTGCAGTCTTAATGCCCATCTTGCTAGTCGACCTGATGGATCCTTCAAGCTAGTCAGCCAACACAAAGAATGGTGGTGTGTCATGACGGTGAATGGTTTGCCGAATAAATACGGCCGGAACTTGTTAATAGCCCAGATAACTGCGAGACATTCTTTCTCGGTTGTAGTTTATCTCGGACTTTGAGAGTACTCTTGATGCGTAGGCTATCACTTTTTCAGCACCTTCCTGCACTTGTACAAGCACTGCACCAATCCTATAACCACTGGCGTCTGTGTGAAGTTCTGTTTCCGCATTCTCGTCGTACAAGGCAAGCACTGGTGCGGAAGTTAGAGCCTCCTTACGTGCCCGGAAAGCTCTTTCTTTTGTCTCATGCCAGTAACAGCGTCTCCTTGCAGAAGTTCTTGTACTGGACGTGCCTTGTTACAAAATCCTTTTATGAAACGTCGGTAGTATGAGCACAGCCCAAGAAAACTCGCATCACGAATGTGCTGAGAAGTTGGAAATTCTGTGAGTGCCCTTACTTTATCTGGATCAGGACGGACACCATCTCCGTTGACTAGGTGCCCCAGGATTTTTATCTCTTTGGCCACGAAGATGCACTTCTTTGGATTGAGGCGGAGTCCTGCTGCCTGAACACACTTCAACACAGTTGACAGGCGACTCAGATGTTCTTCAAATATTTTCGAGAAAACGACAATGTCATCTAAATAGCAAAGACACGTCGTCCACTTACTTTGAATTCGTAGAGACCGTCAGGTGTAATAAAAGCCATAGTTGAGAAGTATGTAGCTCCTTTCAAGCAGTCTAAGGTGTCGTCAATGTGCGGCAGTGGGTAGACATCTTTCCTTGCGATTTTGTTCAGCCACCGATAATAGACACAGAATCACCACGTGCCATCCTTCTTCTTTACGAGGACCACCGGAGACGACCAAGGACTCTCCGAAGGTTGGATAATGTTATCTTGCAATATCTTCTCCACTTCCTCCCGAATTATCCGTTTTTCAGCTGGCGACACTCTATATGAACGCTGGCTAATTGGTGGATGATCCCCAGTATTTATACGGTGCCTTATCGTTGGCCGTTTCGTCTGACTTTTCCCCTGCTGAGGTGTGAATGCACCCAAAAATTGACGCAGTATAGCTAACACCCGCTAGCGTTGTTCCTTTGTCAGTCCGGACCCTATTGGCAGTTCCATGTTTGTTTCCTCCAGTATGTTGTCTATACTAACAGCAGAGCATGGGTCTTCGTTGATGACGTTGAACTCACCGTCCTGGATTGGTTCAGCTGTCCCGATACACATTCCTTTGGGGGTAAGTGGTGACTGTTCCTGACAATTAGTTATCCAAATCTCTCCTCGACCTCCTGTAATGCTTATTATAGCCGCTGGTATGTAAATTTCTTTTGTGAGCCTGATAAACTTTTTACTATCAACAAGCACTTCACAGTTTAATCGCTGATCTGTATTTGTGACTGCAACTCTTCTCATCGTTAACGGCGGGATCGTCACATTGTCAACGGCAAATAACTTCCCCAAAAATTCTGTATTACGTATATCCGTCGGAACAACTTCTTCAATTTGCAGCTCAGATCTTCCACAGTGAATGATAGCTTGGGATGCCTGAAGGAAGTCAATCCGAGGATAACATTGTGACTACATTCTGTTAACACGACAAATTCAAATGGCTGGGTCCTGTTGTTGATGGTTATTCTTGCGAACGTCGGTAGTATGAGCACAGCCCGAGAAAACTTCTCACATCACGAATGTGCTGAGGAGTTGGAAATTCTGTGACTGCCCTTGCTTTATCTGGATCAGGATGGACACCATGTCCGTTGACTAGGTGCCCCAGGATTTTTATCTCTTTGGCGACGAAAACTGACTTCTTTGGATTGAGGCGGAGTCCTGCAGTCTGAACACACTTCAACACAGTTGACAGGCGACCCAGGTGTTCTTCAAATCTTACCGAGAAAACGACAATGTCATCTAAATAGCAAAGACATGTCGTCCACTTAAGATGTCGAAGCAAGTTGTTCATCATGCGTTCGAATGTAGCCGGAGCATTACATAATCCAAATGACATTACTTTGAATTCGTAGAGACCGTCAGGTGTAATAAAAGCCATTTTCTCCCTGTTAGCTTCGTCAACCTCGATTTGCCAGTAACCTGTCTGCATGTCCATAGTTGAGAAGTATGTAGCTCCTTTCAAGCAGTCTAACGTGTCGTCAATACGCGGCAATGGGTAGACTGTGGTGTCGCACAAGTCCAAAGTACGCGCCACCTACTTTCGCCGCGCGCCGCCATGCACGCACGGCGCGGCGTTCTTACGACGTCAACCACGAGCGCCCTCTGCTGCAACTCCGCTCGTGGCCACCACTGAACGACATCGTTCACTTGGAACTGAGATAGGAACCAGTTAACACTTCGGAATCAGATAGGCACCAGTGAAGACTTGGCTATCGGACAGGCACTACGCAGGCCTCTAGCTCAACTATGTATCGGCTTTCTGCAGTACTGATCTATGTAAAAAGTTAAGTATTGTATAAATTCTGTGCAATATATATCTCGTTCTAATTTACTCTAGTGTTTCTAGTTTCTGCTGTCCCACTGGCTGCTCACCTCCGTACCTGCACAAGCGTGCTTCCTTTATTCCTGTGTCGGTTAAATTCTACTCGGCCACCGACACAAAAGCGGCGACGAGGCTGGGACACAAAATAGACATCTTTCTTTGTGATTCTGTTCAGCTGCCGATAGTTAACACAGAATCTCCAGGTGCCATCCTTCTTCTTTACGAGAACCACCGGAGACGACAAAGGACTCTCCGAAGCTTGAATAATGTCATTTTGCAACATCTTCTCCACTTCCTCCCGAATGATCCGTCTTTCAGCTGGCAACACTCTATACGAACGCTGGCTAATTAGTGTATGATCCCCAGTGCCTTATCGTGGACCGTTTCGTCTGTCATTTTCCCTGCTGAAGTGCGAATTCACCCGAAAATTGACGTAGTATAGCTAACACCCACTGGCGTTGTTCCTTGGTCAGTTCGGGCCCTATTGGCAGTTCCACGTTTGTTTCCTCCAGCATGTTGTCTGTACTAACATCAGAGCATGGGTCTTCTTCATTGATGACGTTGAGCTCACCGTCCTGGATTGATTCAGCTGTCCCGATACACATTCCCTTGGGGATAAGTGGTGACTGCTCGTGACAATTAGTGATCCAAAACTCTCTTCGACCACCGGTAATGCTTACGATAGTCGCTGGTAAGTAAATTTCTTTGGTGAGCCTGATAACCATTTTACTATCAACAAGCACTTCACAGTTTAAGCGGTCATCCGTGTTTGTGACTACAACTCTTCTCGTTGTCAACGGCGGTATCGTCATATTGTCAACAGCAAATAACTTCCCAGAAAATTCTGTATTACTCGAGATAAGTTCCCGCTGGCTGTACGTACTTTCCATTTGCGACCTTCAGCACAGTTGCCCCAGTAGCACAGAACATTGTCTTCTTTAGTGTGCTACGATATTTATTCGACAGCTCCTGAATCAACCAGTGCCCTGACAGGTTGGCAGTCGTTTCTGACGTCAATGAGATTTCCCGACATACTTAGCGACTGTCGTCCATGGAGGATTTTCATCTGCGGCGGTCTCACCTCCGTAGATGGTCGCCTCGCTTAGTTTTCTTGGACGCGGCGGCTAGGGAAGCGGCTGGTACGGCGACGGTGAACGGCAGCGGCGCGTCGGGGAGCGACCTCGTCCAGGGTACGGCGATGGGCTTCTTCCCATAGGTCGACTGAACTCTTCAGCCTGGGATAGAACTGCTCTGATGGCTGACGTCTTGCGGCAAAATAATCGTCGAATATTCGCCTTCTATCTCCGCAGTAGCGTGCGACATGTCCAGGCCGCCTGCAGTGGAAACAAAGTGGTGTGTTGTCTTATATCCTCCAAAAGTCTGTTCTTCTGATGGGCGTCATTGTTGCCGGGGGAATTGGTTGTGGCCGCGTCGACCGGTTCATAGCTGCAGTTTGGCGGCTGCAGCATAAGTCATAGCAGGGCGACGCCATTCTTCACGTTGGGTCGACTGGCGGGGCAGACAGGAGCTAATGTCTGAAATACTTCTTCCTCAGCGTTGTCGGCTCCCTCGTCACTTACAGGGCTTACATCCATAGGTGGAGGTACCGAAAAGAATTTGGGAGGAAATAAATTTCTGCAGTATTTGAGTAAAAGATGGAACCAGTTGGTGAGACACATTCTGAGACATCACGATTTTATTCGTGTAGCATAAGTATTTGGGACAAAAATCACATGGCGAGACCGTGCGACGAATACAGTCGGCACGTTCAGTAGGATGGGGGTTGCCGTTCTATTCAGAGATGAAGATGCTTGAACAGCATAGGGTATCGTAGAGAGTGGCACCAAACCAGTCTTCCGAATAAAATCCACAACAACAGGATAACGTCGATAAACTAAGAATGAAATTACATGTGGAATGTGATACAGAGACATATAGTCTGTTTATTATTTTCCTGTATTATACTTATTTTCATATTTTTAACTGTCAAAGTTTTCCAGAGTATAATATTTATTACAATTCTACTGTAAACTCTGAATTTCAATCCATTTGTTTGGTTTTTTTTTTTTTTTTTGGCCATATCCATGTAAACCAAATATTCTGTACTTAACAATTGTAGGAGGTGACAGATATTCTAAATTTTCTTTATCGGACTTGTCAAGATTTTTATTTTAGTGCAATTGTTAACTTTATATAAATTGCTATGTAGGTACGGTTTCCAGTATAAATTATATTTCTGGCATTCCTGACTGTATATTAATTTATGATTTATAAATGTTTCTTGAAGATGGGCAGCAGCCTTTTCAGTAGTTACAGGGACAACAGTCTGGATGATTAACTGAGCTGGCCTTGTAACATTAACTAACATGGCTTTGCCACACAGCTACTGCGAAAGGCTGAGAGGAAGGGGAAACTACGGCCTTTACTTTTCCGAGGACATGCAGCTCTACTGTATGCATATATGATTGCGTCTTCTTGGGTAAAATATTTCACAGGAGAAATAGTCCCTCATTCGGATCTCCATCGGGGAACGCTCAGGAGGATGTAGTAATCAGGAAAGACAACGCTGACATTCTACGGATCGGGGGATGGAATGTTAGATATCTTAATCGGGTAGGGAGGCTAGAAAACTTAAAAAGGGAAATGGAAATTATGTGTATAGTAAGGATTTTTTAAGTTCGGTAGAAAGAAGAACAGGAATTCTAGCCAGATGAGTGCAGGATTATAAATACAAAATCAGTTCGGGATATCGCAGGAGTAGGTCTAATAATGAATAAGAAAATAGGAATGCGGATAAACTACTACGAGCAGCGCAGTGATTGCATTATCGTAGTCAAGATAGATATTTCGGAACCAAGTTTTAAATTGTAAGACGGATCCAGGGCTGGATGTAGACATTGACTTTATCTTATTAGTTATAAACTGTAGAACGCAACTAAAGAAACAGCATAAATGTAGGTATATAAGGAAATGTGACCTGGTTAAAGTGAAGGAAACGGAAGTTCTTGAGAATTTCAGACGGAGATTTAAGCAACAACACAAAGTAATGGGGGAAAGTGAAACAGTAGAAGAGGAATGGGTAGATGAAATAGTCAAGGCACCAGAGGACCAAATAGGTAGAAAGGAAAGGCCTACAAAAAATACTTGTATATCACAAGGAATACTAAATTTAATTGATGAAAGCAGAAGATAGAAAAATTGAGTAACTGAATCAACTAAAATTTAATACAGACGAGTAAGAAATGAGATCGACAGGAAGTGAAAAATAGCTAAGCAGGAATTTCTAGAAACCAAACGCAAATCTGTAGAAGATTGTACAACAAGGGGGAAAATAGATACCGCCTACAGAAAAATAAAACAAACATTTGGAGACACGAAATCTGGCTATATGAATATCAAGAACTCAGGAAGAAAACCAACAGTCAGCAAAAAAGGGAAAGCTGAAAAGTGGATAGAGGAGCTCTACAAACTTCGAGAAAATATTGTAGGAAGGGAAGGAGAAGTAGATGTGGATGAAACAGGAGATACTATACTTTAGGGTGGAGCTTGAAAATCAGATGAACTGGCAAAGTGGTGAGCAGTTTGGGACAGAGGCAGGAGGAGGTAGCCAAATGTGAATGTTGCATGTTGCATCAGAACAGAAGGAAGCAGTGGACTTGAGCACTCGCGGCCGTCAAAACGGTAAACAACAATACACGGCCGGCGTATGCTGTACGTGACGACATGCTAAACGTAAGTGAGTTACAGAGGTAATCGTCCCGGAAGACAAGCAGCAGAAGCGTGCAGCCGGCGGAATAAATATCGGCCAAGAAGCGAGGATCGGCAGAGTTCGCCAGCGAGCAGTATCGCTGTTTTCTGTTTCGACGGCCGCGCGTGCTCAAGTCATTGTTTCCAACTGTTTCTGATGCAACATGCGACACTCGCATTGATCACGTACTCCTGCCTCTGTCCGAATCTGCTCGCCACTTTGCCATTTCATCTGATTTTCAATCGCCATTATTAACCACTTCTACAATACTGAGAGATGACTTTGAGAGATCACTGATAGACCTAAGCCTATACAAGGCCCCTGGAGTAGATGACATTCCCTCAGAGCTACGGAAATCTCTCGGAATACCAGACGTGACAAAACTATTTCACCTGGTAAGTAAGATGCATGAGACAGCCGAAATACCCCCAGAGTTTAAGAAAAAAGTAATAATCCCCATTCCAAAGAAAGCAGGCGCAGACAGGTGTGAAAACTACAGAACCATCAGTTTAACAGGTCATGGTTGCAAAATTTGAACACGAATTATTTATAGAAGATTTGAAATATTGCTAGATGCTGACCTCGGAGAAGAAACATGGGAGGCAATACTCACCTTACGACATAGAAGGAAACGAAAACGTACATTTCTACCTTTTTAGATGTGGAGAAACCTTTTGACGATATTGGTTGCAATACACTGTTTGTAGTTCTGAAGTCAGCAGAGGTATAATATCGGAACCTGAATGTTATTTGCAACTTGTACATTAACCAAACAGCTGTTATTGGAGTTTAGGAGCATGAAAGGGACGTAGTAGTTAGAAAGAGAGTAAGACAGGATTGTAGCCTTTCTCCAATGTTATTCAATTTATACAATCAGAAAGGAGTGAAGGAAATCAAAGAGAAATTTGGAGAAGGAATTAGGGTTCGTGGTGAAGAAATAAAAATATTTCATTTTCCTGGAGACACTGTAATTCTGTCAGCTACAACAAAGGACCTGGAAGAGCAATTGAACGGGATGGACAGCGTGTAAGATTAACATTAACAAGAGCAAAACAAGAGTAATAGAATCCAGTCTCAGAAAATTAGGCGATGCTGAAAGAGTTAGATTAGGTAAGGAAACAATAAAGTGGTAGATGAGTTTTGTTACTTGGGCAGTAAAATAACGCATGATGGTCACATTAAAGAGGACATAAAATACAGAATGACAATGAGAAGAAAAGCGTTCTTGAAATAGATAAATTTGCTAACATCGAATATTAATCCAAGTGTAAGGAAGTCTTTTCCGAAGGCATTTGTGTGTAGTGTTGCCTTGCACGGAAGTGAAACATGGACGATAAATAGTTCGGACCGAAAGCTTCTGAAATGTGGTGCTACAGAAGAATGTGAATATTAAGGTGGGTGGATCGCGTAACTAATGAGGAGGCACTGAACAGAATTGGGGAGAAAAGGAATTTCTAGCATACCTTGAATAAAATACGAGGTGGATTGGTAGGACACATTTTTAGACATCCAGGAATCGTGAATTTAGCGTTGGAGGGAAGTGTGTGGGGGGAAAATCGCAGAGGGAGACCAAAGAGACGCATATAGTACGCATATTCAGATGGTTATGGGATGCCATTCTAATGAGGAGTTGAAAAGGCTTGCTAAGGATAGAGTCCGGAATGAAGACAACGACAACAACAGACAGACGTTTGCAATCACATTTCTGTGATAGTTTTAAGCTTTATGTCTTTGATTCCAAATCTAGATGAAAAACAACTCTTCCAAACCGTAGACAAATGTTGTTACTTGACTGACAAGCCGAGGCAGAACAGCTGTGCGCACTATGGCGCACAGCGGCGGTGGGCGCGGCCGTTCGCCGTCGGGTGTTCGAGACCTCCCTCTGGCGTGGTTGCTTGTGTTTTTCTTAGCATAAGTTACTGTAGTGTTAAGTAGTTTGTAAGCTTATGGACCAACGTAGTTAAGTCCTTTAGATTTACAAACATTTGAATTTTTTTCACTGACAAAAACATTCAGCCAAAGTCCGAAGAGTGTCTTGTAAGCTGCAAATCGTTTCCTCACCACTTTGATTGCTGATCCAAGGACTGGATTACAGCAACTATGATGACGAAAAGTCTTCTTTCTGTACGTCTTTCCGCTTTCCTCCTCATTTCTTCGCAGATCGTGCGTCCCTCATCGTCCAAGGTTTGGTCCATACAGCCGCGGCGGAGCGGCCGACAGCACTGAGGCGCTATGATGCGATACGCGAGGTCGTTCCCCGTCGGGGGTTCGAATCCCCCTCGGGCATGGATGTTTCTGCTGGCTTTAGTATAAGGTAGTTCATAAGTTGTTTGTAAGTTTAGGGACTGATGACCAGCAGTTAAGTCCCATAATCTTAACAAACATTTGACCTTGTTTTTAGGAGTCCTTCATGTCTCAATAGGTCGCCTACAAGTTGAACAGTTCTTTTGAGAATCAGGCTCCAATGTGTTCAAATCTTTGTAAAGCATATGGCATTTAATTGCAGGGTCATCAGTCCTTAAACTTACAAACTACTTATGAACTATCTTATACTAAAGACAGCACAAAAATCCATGCCCGAGGGAGGATTCGAACCTCCTACGCGGGAGGCCTCGCGATCCGCAATATGGCGCTCCAGACCGCTCGGCTACTTCCGCGCGGCAATCAGGCTCCACAAACATCTCTTGTCGCCCATCGTTTCCAAAACCGCTTCGTTTCAAACTTTGTCAATGCATTTCATTTTGAGCATGTGCCGTAAACACCACATTTCAAAAGAATGTAGCTTTTTTTTTTTTTTTTCTCTCAATTCTATATTATATGTTTCACAGCCGTAGCATGTCACACTCTACATAAGACTTCAGAAGCCTTTTTCTGACTTGAAGACTGTCGCTCTTACAAGTTAAGAGCTTTTTCTTTTTGTTAAAAGCAGCTTTGGTTTGTGCAGTTCTCTTTCTTGTATCTTGTTGTTTCTATCCCTGGTGATCCTACTGCCTATGTAAGTAAAAGTATCAACATGTTCTTGTAATACAGTGGCTACATGATCTTTGATTTTAGCTTGCTCTTCTTTGTCACATGCCATAAGTATTGCTTCTGCGATATTTATTTTAAAGTCATATTCTTCTCGCATAACCTTGTCCATTCTATGTATCATCGTTACAAGGTCGTCTTGACTCTCATCTAGGGAGCAATATCATCAGCCTATCGTAACAAATCGGTTAATCATATAACAAACTAGCTGAAAACCCGGCGTTGCCCGGGTATTTATTTATTTATTCGAGCCTTAGTACTTTTCCTATCCACTCCCTCTCTCTCTGTCCATCTCTTTTTTTTTTTTTTTTTTTTTTTTTTTTTCTAAAAACATGTTACATTTATCAGAGATTTTATAAGAAGTAAGAAATCACACGTAAAAATGCTCTCATTTCGTAGAATCCAATCACGAAATTCAACAATAATGATTATAATAATATCACTTGATGTAATGCGCGGAACGTCAAAAAGATTTTTTTAAAGAGATTTATTAAAAGATTTTTCTTTTTACTGCTTTATTTATTTATTGTTATACTTCCTTATTCGTGTGCTTATCCTTACAGAGAAAGAGGTGAAGACAATGTAGCACTCTCAGACCAAAGATATGGTCTATGGCATCACCTTTCGCTGTATGTAACGTCGCAAAAGTCATCGCTGGCCTTCAGTCCGAATTTTTTTAAAATTTGACGACTTTCAACCATCATATCTTTCACCCCCTTATAGCTACCGGCATGGAACTGCTATGGTGTACTACGCGAGACTTCGGACAACAATTACACACAGACCATTCGTTTGCGTTCTGTAGTTTTCGCTGCAGAGCGAAATATTAACACTCACACATGTAGAATTTTGTATACACCGATAACTATCCATCCCAATATACTCCACCCTTTTATCATTATCAACCCTCAAGCAACAATGCAACCAATAAAACCATTTTCAAAGAGTAAATATAATTTTCAAAGAGTAATTATTGTTCCGCATTTCGCGTTATTTTCCTTAAATTACTAAATATCTATCAGATCGCTGTAAAACCGTGCCTAAAACATTCCTCAGGTATAAATTAGTAACTGTACAAATATTTAAGTCTCTGCGTCTTGTCGTTCTGACGTGATAAGCGTACACCGAACAGACATTCACATTAATACATATTTATAGATAAATAGCTTTCCGATCGCCATAAAACCGTGCCTAAAGCCTTCCCCAAGTAGACATTAGTAATTGTAAAAAATTATGTCTTGTGGCTCAGACGTGATAAACGTACACCGAACAGACATTCACATTTATAGATATAGATAGGTCTGTAGAACCTGTACTAAACGACGCTTTTTAATTCAGTGAAGTAGATTAACATCGTCTGGCATATGGCGGAAGGCAGAGTGTTAGGGTTTACCGGGGGTGTGAGGTCAGCACCGCGAGAGCCACCCTATCTGCGGACAGTTGCCGACACATGGCAATAGACGGGGGGGGGGGGGGGGAGGGGCGCTCTGTGGCGCGAGATTGGCCGCCCCTCTGAATGGAGGCCACGCTCACGTCTGCTGTGTAGGCTGCGGGCTGTAATTGCGTGTGTGTGTGTGGGTGTTGCTGCACCACAGGAGCGTCACTGCCACAGAAGGCACCGTCGCGTGACGTCACAACAAGGCACAACACCCATTTCGAGCGCAAAGCGCGCTATACTCCGTTCATCGATACGAGAGACGTACTGTAAACACACCGAGGCGCGTCACCAGGGGTGGACAAAACAGGGTCGCTCGCTCAGTTTCGCAGCATCCGTTCAGGTGTAAGGTCGTTGTATTTTTGTTATATAGCACTGATATTAGAAGCCAAAGCTTTAAAATTAATTTCTTTTAATCTATATCTATAAATGTGAATGTCTGTTCGGTGTACGTTTATCAGTCTGAACCGCTAGACATAAAGAGCTAAAAATTTGTACAGTTACTAATGTATACCCGGAGAAGGCTTTAGGCACGGTTTTAAGGCGATCGGATAACTATTTATCTATTTATATTAATGTGAATGTCTGTTCAATATACGCTTATCACGTCCGAACGACAAGGTGCAGAGACTTAAATATTTGTACAGTTATTAATTTATACCTGAGGAAGGTTTTAGGCGCGTTTTTATAGCGATCTGGTAGATATTTCGTAATTTGAATAATATAGCGCGCAATGCGGAACAATAATTACTCTTTGAAAATTATTTTTACTCTTTGAAAATAGTTTTATTGGTTGCATTGTTGTAAAAAAATGTTCAAATGTTTGTAAATCTATCGGACCAAACTGCGTGGTCATCAATCCGTAGCTTACAAACTACTTAAACCTACGTAAACTAACCTAAGGACAACACACACACCCATGCTGCAGGGAGGACTCGAACCTCCACGCGAGCAACCGCGGCCGGCCGCTGTGGCCGAGGTGACTGAGGCGCTTCAGTCACGGTCAGCACGGCCACTACGGTCGGGGGTTCGAATCCCCCCTCGGGAATGGATATTTGTGCCGTCCTTAGTCTTAGCTAGTTCATAAGTAGTTTGTAAGCTTAGGGACTGATGACCCCGTTGTTAAGTCCCATAAGTTGTACAAACATTTGAACTTTGAACTTGAGCAACCGCGCCCTCCGCAGCGAGACGCTTTAGACCGCTCGGCTACTCCACCGCGGCGCATTGTTGCTTGAGGGTTGATAATGATATAAGGGTGGAGTATATTGGGATGAAAAGTTATCGGTATATATAAAATTCTACGTGTCTGTCTGTGTGTGTGTGTGTGTGTGTGTGTTAATATTTCGCTCTGCTGCGAAAACTACAGAACGCAAACGAATAGTCTGTGTGTAATTGTTGTCAGAAGTCTCCCGTTGTACACCATAGCAGTTCCATGCCGATAGTTATAAGAGGGTGGAACATATGGAGGTTGAAAGCCATCACATTATAGAAAAATTCGAAGGCCAGCGATGACGTTTGCGACTCTATAGCAAAGAGCTTACATACAGCGAAACGTGATTCCACAAACCATATCTTTGGTCTATGCCTTCTACAATGTCCGCTCTTTCTCTGTGTGGATAAGCATACGAATAAGAAAATATAAGAATAAATAAATAAAGCAGTAAAAAAGAAATTTCTTTTAACACATCTCTTTAAAAAAAAATAGGTTTGACGTTTCGCGCACTACATCAAGTACAGTACTACAAATAACGTAGTTTACCAGAATGCCCTAAAATAAAATTAAAATGAATTTCGACGTTACTCTCACCATACGTGTCGAGATATTGCAAAACAGTCTATAAGGAATATTGTATGTATTATTTGTTGTAAATCATTAAGCACTTCACTTTTTTTTTATTTGAATGTTGATTAAAATGTTTGTTTCTAAAGAAGGTATTGTATTTCATTTCATCCTTCAAAACCAGTGTCATAGTACACTACTGAAAGATTGGTTATCTATCATAATCAACCAACACGCGAGTGGAGCCGCGGGTTTAAGCTAGTACTTCATAAAATGTGATTTTCTCCGAAAATTTCCCAAATCTGCATCTTCGCTCACCACAACATGCACTTTGTCAAGTGTTCGAATTTTCTTACGGAAAACTTTTCTTCGTATCGCATTTCAGTCAAAGTCGTGAAGACTTTCTGAAAGCTTTGTTGTAATTCTTATTTCTTTTCTTCCTTGGAGGCTTCAAAGAGTGCGTAGATTTCATCACAATACCAGTCATTGACTGTTCTGGACACAACAACTGCGTTTTATACACACTAGGAACCATGTGTGTCTCTAAAGAACTTTATTATTTCTTTTGTGAACGCTTCGTAGGAGGACTCAAATTGAAGGATGTCATAATGTTAATCTTACGTGACACTAACGAGAGAAGAAAAAGAGACACATAGACTATGAATGCTGAATGTTATTGTAAACACTAATATTTTCGTTACTATTCAGCACCTGGTCCTTTAAGATGAAGTTGGCAGTCATCACCTATTATCACAGCTATATAACGGAAAACACAACGACCTTACACCTGAAACGGATGCAGCGAAATTGAGCGAGCGTCCCTGTTTTGTCCACCCCTGGTCACGCGTCTCATTGTGTGTTTTTACTTACGTCTCTCCTTTCGGTGAACGGATTTTAGTTTCACAGCGGCGAGCGTCGAAAGTTGCTACGACTGAACAGGCAATCAGCGGCTGCGAGAAGGTAAGACTCGCTTAGCTTCGCATCGACAACACGTCATGTTAACTGCCCGCCGAAAAAGTCATTGTCTTAATTTTTAAATACACTATTGGAGTTACAGACTAGTGCGGAGTAGTAAATGATGCGTTGACATCATTTATATTAATTTTATATAAAATTTATTCAGAAAAATAATATTTATTCACTTCGAAAAATCCAGAGGCTAAAGTAATTGAACTACAGTACCGAGCAAGGGCACAAATGAAAGGTCTCATCGAGACGCGGTGTTGTATAACCATATCAACTACAACTTTATTTTGCGCATAATAATGCACTTTTAAGGAAAAACAATAATCATTTGTTAATAACAATTAATACATGACAGATACACGAACAGCAAGCCAGTGATGAGATGCAGCTGTCGTAAAGACACGCATGACCTTCTTAGAATATATTATTCTTGTTTATTTCAAGTAAATACTCAGGAGTAACAATCACTAAGAACTTAAATGGGAAAGAACACACAGAAAATACTGTAGAGAAAGCGAACCAAAAACTACGTTTCGTTGGCAGAACACTTACAAGATGTAACACTTCTACTAATGAAAGCTCGTTTTGTATTATCGCGATATAGGGGGGAGAGTGTCACGGAAATGATGCACGAGTTGGGATGGAAATCATCGCTGCAACGAGATCTAGTTGCGAAATTGTTTTCAGCAACTTCCTCGTCCAAATGCGAACATATTTTGTTAGTACCCACCTACTTAGGACACATGATCATCAGGATAAAATAAGAGATATCAGATAGAAGACGGAAAGATTTAGGTTCCGTGAGGTATTAGAGATTGGAACTGTAGACAAACATCTTGAAATCGCTTCCATGAACCTCTGCCATACACTTCAATGTGACTTGCAGAGTATTTATGTAGATTTTAATATTTTGTCTTTGTGTAAACTAAATTATTTTGTTTATCGACCGTAATTTCTTTAAATTTATGACCACAGTAATTGTGAACAGTACATTGAAAAGAGGAGGGTAAAATCTACATGAAAAACACTTTACGTAAGTGCTTAAATATACCTTGTGCGACGGCCGAAAGATTTGTTTATCGGTCCTGCTGAAAATACTTGTTGGTTTAAATTTAAGATTTTGGGGTATTATTAATGTTGAAAATTAAAGTTAGGTATGTATTTGCATTCGAATTTTAGCGCGCGTCTAACGATGGCGTTATATCAACATTTCAATCATTATTTAACAAGTTGTGTACACCACTGTAAGAATCAATAAAGCTCGTTAGGTGATGTATTACTTGAATGACATCTCAGATTGTTTATAAACGATGGCATGGAGCGGCCGAGGATCAGTCGACGGCAGCTGAATCTCGACGACGGACGTGTGCGAAGGAAGCCAGTGAGAGGCGATAGGTGTTCAACCTATCCGTCGCGGTGGACACTGAAATACTTTCGGATGTATGTGGACTTTGATTTTTTAAACAGTTGTCGGAACTCAGAAATTTTTCATCGCATTCTCACTTTTTTTATTTTTATTTTTTATAGTAGAGCAATGAATTCTAATAGCAATTATTTTCGTAACATTATCCAAATGATTAAATATTCATACAGCTATATTTTTAGCAATATTAGGGGCTCGTTCTTATCGTATCAGACGGAGTCTAACGAATTTAGTGGTTCTAGCCAGACATAATAATGCGATGGGAAATAAACAATTTTAGTAAAAACGCAACCTTCATGTTGCAATCAGTTATTCAGCAGATTCTCTGATTTTGAAATTTAAAGTTTAGTTTTACAAATAAAGGTACGGAGAGCAACGTGCCGAAGGTACCAGGAGTGAGTCAATCCCTAAGACAACGGAAGTTGAATGAATGGTCGGAACTGTTACACCCTTCCACCTGCGTACTGACAACTGTAATGATTTGCCTGACAGGGGACGCTGCTGCTTACTTTACTGTATATAATGATTTTTCCCAATCCATTCAGATACGAAGCTTGCGAAACAAGGTAGTATACATGTCTCTGTGAATTAGTTAATCAGATTCATGTTCCGTGGATTATTTGCATGATAAACCGCAATGATGTGGAACGAGTCATATCATAGTCCCCTCGTAAATTAATTTATAAATACGGTAAATACGGCCACATTTAGAAGAATGCGTGCCAAAGCGCTATACTTTATGTGTACACATTACAATGTTCGGTATACTAGTACTGCACAGGGCTGAGAACTGCCTGTGATGTAAATTCCAGCTACTTCCTTTAGCCGCTCTTAACGACTGTGTACACGCGTGATTTCCGATTTGTTCTCGTCCATGGCAAAGCTCCTTTCAAACTAAGTGAGTTTCGTTGGCCTTCACAAGTAATTAATATTAAAACTCGGTTCTTCAATTTTTGTATTCTTGTATTTATATAATAACTAGTATTTCCGTAGTCGAAATTCTACCAATTGTGTTTGCAAATTAATGAAACAAATTGTTTATTTTGTTTAAATGCATCGTTCAACAGATCGCTTTTAGTAACGTTACTAATCTCCACATTCCTATTACTTCCACTACACAAAAATTCCGTCTGACGGTTTAAAATTATGTGTAAAGTTTGTTGCAAATCACTAAGTACTCTCATTCTCGTACAGTGTATTTATAAACTCTCGCCGCATTATCTGTCAGTTTTTTGCGATTTTACTGTTTATGACGTTATATCTTCAACCATGTGTTGTATGTGATTCTTAACGCTGCAGCAATTGTTAACTCACGGTAAGGAATGTGTGTACCAAATTTGGTTGAAATCGGTCCAGTGGTTTAGGAGGAAATGACCAGCATTGTCCCTTAACGCAGCAGTTTTTCCGCATCTCATTGTTTATGTCGTCATACCTCGTGAACTAAGTGTTGTATGTGATTCTTACACTTACAGCGACCGTCCTCGAGGATTGAAGCTTACATGTACAAAATTTCATAAAGATTGTAACGAAACTGTAGATTTGTATGTAACACGTACACACAAACACATAAAAATACGGACACTATGGTTTGTATATTAGAAGAAAATATTAAAAATCGGTACTTCAAGTTTTGTGATCGCCTACACGCTAATGTTTCACATCTCCTCCTAAACTACGTGTCCTATTTCACTGAAATTTGTTACCCATATTTCTTACTATATCTCACCAATAGTGTGAGGTTAAGAGCGACGTACGACACACTGGAATACCAGGCGGCAGTGTTCCACACTAGTTGACCGATTTCCACCGAAATTGGTGCAAATATTCTTCAACATCGGCAGACAGCCGCTGTTGTGAAGGGGAGGCCGCTTGAAACCCACCTACGACGGGAGGTATGCACAGGAGATACGACGTCATAAACCATGAAAACTGCCCCATCACCTGATACGAGAAAAACGAGACTTTAATCATTCATAACTTGAGAACGATACCACTTAACGACTTGCAACCAACTTTACACTTAATGTTACACCTTAACGAAACGTTAACAACCCCTGCAAAATGATGAAAGAAGTTTATCGTTTGCTACATTTACGCTGTACAGCTGTACAGCTACGGTTGTTTCAAAACTCCAATTGTTCCAATTGTATACGAGAGGCATTTTACAAACAGTATGCACCCATACCATAGAGCATACCTTAGACATCATACAGTATTGTTAAGTATTTACTACTACGTCCGCGACGTACTTTGCAGGCAGTATGCACATAAACGTCAAAAATATGTGATGGAAGGACACATAGTGGCGGAGGTGAATCGCATGATGATCCGCCATGTCAAGCATGATGTTGCGGTTTATAAAGTCTTTATTGCCAACTCCAGTCCCAACGCATTACGCAGCAGTTTCCCAATACTTCACACTACGAACATGGAACACTATCTTTTTGTAGGAAGCATAGTTTAGGGTACTGACGTCGTAAAGACTGAGCTGAATAAAAACGACACAAATAGACAGAGAACAGCGTAGAATGCGTAGAGGGGTTGAAGGACACGGAGTAACATAAGAGTCGGCCGCGGTGGCCGAGGGGACTGAGGCGCTCCAGTCACGGTCTGCACGACCACTACGGTCCGGGCTTCGAATCCCCCCTCGGGCATGGATATTTGTGCCGTCCTTAGTATAAGCTAGTTCGTAAGTAGTTTGTAAGCTTAGGGACTGATGACCCCGTAGTTAAGTCCCATAAGTTCTACAAACATTGAAAAAAAAAACACACACGAGCGGGAGTTGACGGTAATTATATTGGAAATTACTGCTTGTGCCCGCATATTTCAACTGAAATAAGTCAATAATTTTGATTGTCACCCGCGCTTCGCCTTTGTTTTATGCAACGCATGGACAGAGGCCATGAAGGTACTTAATTTCTTTATAAACCCTTTTCTTTGCATGTTGGATTTTCAAGGTCAGAAACAGGTCTGGTACACGCTACTTTGATATGATGTAGTGGTACATAAATTTGTATTTATAGTTTCGTACTTATTGGTGTGCGTGTGAATTACAGGTACAACAATTCCTTCTTTCTTCTGTTTTTGATTTCCCCAAATCTTCAGATGTTTATAAAGGCATCAGACTGCTGTAGGCCCTGGTCCTTAGTCTTGAAAACTACTTAAAGTAACTTACGTTAAGCACAATTCACTCCCATGCCAGAGGGAGGTCTCGAAACTCCGGCAGCTGCGACCTCATTTCTCCCACTCGAAATTAGATGAAAATTAAAGGAGATAATAAATGCTTAACTGTTTTTTTAATAAAATATGGAAACACAGGAAAACACTTCTTGAATTCAAAAAATCTCTTTGTATTATAGCCTGACGTACGTTATTAGAAACTCATTAAACGCCGTAATTTTTTAAAATTTTTTTATTATTTTTTTTTTATTTTATTTTAGTTTCAGCCCTTTTGAGGAACGTAGACTAAATCATTCCTGTAGCTGATGTTCTTTCCGCACGGGAAAACACTTCTTGAATTCAAAAAATCTCTTTGTAATATAGCCTGACGTACGTTATTAGAAACTCATTAAACGCCGTATTTTAAAAAAAATTTTTTTTGTATTTTCTTTTAGTTTCAGCCCTTTTGAGGAACGTAGACTAAATCATTCCTGTAGCTGATGTTCTTTTCGCACAGTATTTCTGCATTCTTTCCGATCTTACAGGGAGACCACATGGGTATCGGATTTTAGATTTTTTTTATATTTATGGTATGTGAAGTTCAGAACATAAATAACAATCAGCCTAAGCCATTCGACGCAACTCTGAAACATTCTCGAAGAAAATCGACTTTGAAGTTTTGCAAGTACCCGTAAGAGCCGACAATTAATACACTCTCACTATCTGCCGGTGTAGCTCAGGCCGCTCAGCGCGCCCAGTCAGGGGCTAAACGCCCACTGTGGGAAAAGACTGAGCCACATATTCAATCAACAACCGAGAACAAACTGAACCAAAAACCACAAAGCATAGTAAAACAAAAAAAAAAAAAAAAGGTGGCACCATTCTAGCCTTCCACGTACAGGGTCGGTGGTTCGATTCCTGCCGTGGCAGACTTTTTTATTTTTTTCCGTTGTCTTCGAATACTTACACAAATTTTATATATAATGGTAATTTTTTACTAAAATGTACGTAATTTTCTGTATTCGTAATTCTATATACTTTATAAAAGTTTATTAATGATGGTTTGAATCAAAAACATAAGTTACATTTTTACAGTATTGGCCTCACTAATAGTTGACCACGGTAGTCTTTGTTCAGTTTGTGAAGAGCTATGGCGCTGTTTTTGGAAACTCATCTCCATAGCTACTGTTGGCTTTGCTCAACCATCGTTTTACGTGACGACAAAGTGTTCCGCTCGTCCACAGACACGTAAAAATTGACTGAACACGCGTAATTAGAGATCCCAACTACAATTCGAGATTCGAAAACAACGAAAAATATATATTCTGTATAAATATTTTTCACCGCGGGATTCGAACCACCGACTCTACAGCTGTGAGGCCAGACCGCAACCGCCTGAGCTACAGCGACAGTTGCTGCAGCTGATTCAATTACTGGTACTTACGTGTACTTTGCAAAACTTCAAACTCGATTTTCTCTAGAATTTTTGAGAGTTACATCAAACGGCTTTGGCTGAGTGTTATTTAATTTGTGAACTTCACGTATCGTAAATATAAAGTAATTCTGAAAACTGATACCTATGTGGTCTCCTTATAGGTTTCTCTGGTCTTCCGAGATAATAGTTTTAACTTGGGATTAATTGTTAGTAGATCTCGTCCCTCAGGTAGTGAATTTTCTGCAGCTTTTAATCCTACTAGGTCTTTCTAACAGATTTTCTAGTTGAGTTTTGATTTGCTGTTAAGGAAGAAGTCAAAGACTTGTTTGGTTAACCTACTATGGTTCAGTTTGAGAAAGTTACCATAAAAATCATTCTTCTTTTTCGCATATTATATGCAAGTTATTCAGTTAACTTGTAGAACGTGCATAATATCTTACAAACTTGAAACGCTGGTGCTACGATATTTCCTAAGTTTTGTTTGCTTTTATCTTTCGTCTCTCCATTTGCTCTTTGAACTAATGTTTAGTGCCTTATTGTGTTTTGTGACACTCGTTTTATCTCTGTTTTATAGTGTTTAACTTGGGAGACCCATGTAAGGCTTTTACTGTGTATGTTTGTAATAGCTGCAAAATCATTACATTTCCCTGTATTCCATTGTTTTGCGTTCGGTAGCATTCCAATTAATCCTTTCTGCGACGTACCTAAATTCTTTTAATTTTTCTATATTTTATTCTTGGACTTAGCGGTATTTATTTGGGTTTTTGTTGTTTCTCATGATTTTGGTTTATACGAAGTACACTCCTGGCCATTAAAATTGCTACACCAAGAAGATGATGTGCTACAAACGTGAAATTCAACCGACAGAAACAAGATGCTGTGATGTGCAAATGATTAGCTTTACAGAGCATTAGCCGGCCACGGTGGCCGAAGGGACTGCAGCGCTCCAGTCACGGTCTGCACGGCCACTGTGGTCGGGGGTCGAATCCCCCCTCGGGTATGGATATTTGTGCCGTCCTTAGTGTTAGCTAGTTCATAAGTAGTTTGTAAGTTTAGGGACTGATGACCCCGTAGTTAAGTCCCATAAGCTATACAAACATTTGAACATTTTTTGGGCATCTGTATCTGTACACGCCATCCAAGCTCTTTTTGACTGAATGCCCAGGCTTATCTAGGCCGTTATTACGGCCAGACGTGGCTATTCTGGGTACTGATTTCTCAGTATCTATGCACCCAAATTGCGTGAAAATGTAATCACATGTCAGTTCTAGAATAATATATTTGACCAATGAATACCCGTTTATCAATTGCATTTCTTCTTGGTGTAGCAATTTTAATGTCCAGTAATGTAGATAAACACACCTTTTTTAGCCACTAGTTTGTTTTTTTTTTTTTTTTTTTTTTTTTTTTTTTTTTTTTTTTTTTTTTTTTTTTGTAGTCCATCGATTTGCTTCCTTGTTTTCTCTATTGATTCATGACACATGGCCGCATCATTTGCTAAAGCGATGCAGTTAATTTTGTGGTTCTTCTTTATGTAATCCAGTTTAATTCCAGACTTTACATTTTTTGTACAAAAACGTAAGGTGCTACAGATAAGTTGGAAAACCAAACCCAAAATGTTCGAATATTTCATTAATAGTGTAGTGCTTCACACGTCGCTTCTATTAAATATCTAGGGGTAACGTTACAGAGCGATATGAAATGGTTCGAGCATCTAAGGTCAACTGTGGTGAAGGCTATTGGTCGACTTCGGATTACAGACAAAATTTTAGGACGATGTTATTCATCCTTTCGTAGGTGACGTCTGCTACCTATAAACTACATTCCAGCCATATTTCAGCTATATAGGTGAAGTGGTTTTCGAGATTTCGTGTTTAGTCACTGAGTGAGTTAGTGAATGACTGAATGAGTGAGTGAAAGAATGTGCTATCGCTTTTATATAGATAGAGATAATGTAGTTCATTTGGAGTCACTTCATTTGGCTAGCTTTTATTTTCATCTCCACAGTATAACCCTACCTGTATTACTTTAACTGATGGATTACGTGTTAACACGTTGGCTGCCACTGTGACGTCAGAGGATCGCCAGAGCCGCGTGCTGCAGCTTACAGCATCCGCCACTGTGCTGTTGCAGGCGGAGCGGCGGCGGCGGCATGAGCGGCCTGGCGCTGGGCGTGCCGCTCACCGTGGTCACCGTGCTGGGGCTGCTGGTCAACGGATACATCCTGCTCGTCGTGCTCGTCACCAAGCAGGTCAGCATTCAAAGAAATGACTGCATGGATAAGGAAAATTAGTGGCAAATTGTAGTTCAGATTTGATTACGTTTGTGCTACTTAAACCGTCGGCACACGGAGCGTGTGTGGCCAACGTGCCGAGTCCAACGTGAGGCTGAACGCTCGGAGACGGCGCGACTTGTGCAGACGAGGCGTGTGCCCCAACGAGTTACACGCGACCGCAGTGACAGTTGTCGGCGGCATCAGGTTCTGGAATCGCACTGTTTACGAAATCAAAAGAGTGCAATTCCTGCTTTACCTCTATTAAATCGTTTATTTCCGCGCTTGTGGATATGTTCGTTATGTTCTGTGATATTGGTCTACATAAGTAACATAACAACATAATATGTATTAACATAAGCCACTTATAAAACTTCTATGTTATAAGTACAGCGAATTATAAACGTTTCATGACAAACTTGCTATATAAAATTAGAAAAGGCCTTCACATGAGGGAACCATTATTGCAACAGTCACGCTTTTTAGTAAAACTTAAAGATCATTCTTCTACGGTCAATGCTACTATCCAGTAGAAGAATGTTAAGAACGTGTAAAATACAATACGTCAAACAAAGACGAGCGGATTTTATTCTAAGTAAGGTGGTAACTGTCCTGTTCATAAAACGAATCCAACAAACTCACTCCTCGGAGGATGCGCACTTACGTTTACATAGCAACAATTGTTATGCAGTGTACTTCTATTAAATTTATAGGAAAGTCTGTCAGTCTATCAGAAAACTCGAATAAAAAAAAGAAAAAATATTTGGTTCTGAGGAGCCTTGAACAAACTCCGAAAACCATCTCCCATTATACAGTCCGCAATGTTGCTTTTTTTTTTTTTTTTTTTTTTTTTTTTTTTTTTTTTTTTTTTTTTTTTTTTTGCAGGTTGATCGATGCGTTCCGGTCGTTTGTTCAATTTGTTCGTTGGATAGTTGGCTCAGCTTTTTTATTACAGAGAGCGTTCAGCCCCCTGACTGGGCGCGCTGAGCCACGGCGCCCGCCTGCATAAGCTACGGCTACTAACATAGTCTGCTTTCCTTTGTAAAGGCAGATTACTGTAATACAGAAATTTTATAACCACATATAAGACGTTTCCAGTCATTTATTCCAACAAATAGTATCTCTAATGAGCGGTTTTCGAGATATTCTCAATTTACTCTGTTACTTTTACTTGCTTTGAAACTTCATACATTCATAAGACCTAAGTTATATAGATAAAACATGAAATACGACGGCCAATATGGCGTCTTCATCTTTCTACCGAAAATAATTGCCCTCATTCCCGGATAGCTACGTGGTGTGACGTCGGTGGCGTTCTTCCACCTTATTGTTAATCATTCAGACGCACGTTGAGAATGTCTGGCATGCTAGATACTTCCAGACACATTGGGAAAGCCACGTTATCGTGCGGTTCGCACGTTGTGACGTCAGAAACTCGCCACGTTGGCCACGCTAGTTCAGATACACGCTCCGTCTGCCGACACCTTGACATCTGTCCAGTTATTATTCGTAAGAGAAAAGGCTCATTGTGAGCATTACTTCCTAACATACTCACAACATAACCGAACCGTTCACCAAAGTTCTCAAAAATAACATTACTTGATTGAGCATTCTAATTTACAAGGGTTAGACTGTGCTGGTCCAATCCAGGAATATAAAACCTTCCACTTCGTAAGAGATGTACACATACTTCTTTTTGTGGAGTTTTACCTTCGTCCTCGCTGCCCATCATAAAATCTTGAAGAACGATTCACAGAGATAGTCACATCTAACTCCCAAGCGTGCGTCAACCATTTATAAGACAGTCAACACACATAATGTAGATCTAGAATCAGTGGTCTCTTCTGTCCTAACATTTCAACGAATCCTGACAGTGCATGCAAAATTAAATGCTTGAAAAATATATTTGAGTACATGTAAAAAATAAGAGAATGAGAAAAACGTTAAACACGGAAGAAAAACGGCCGCTGAGTCTGAAAATATGGGAGCCGGGAAATTATGAAAAATCATGTTCAAATACGGGAGATCCCGGAAAACAGGGGAGAGTTGTTCACCCTAGGCAGTACTTCTGGACCTAAGCCGACATCATTCAAAAACATGGTCCTATTCAAGATCATAAAACAATAAACTGCCGCAATATTTCAAGAATCGAACTTTCAATAACAAAAGGAAGAGTTTGCTCGTGGCTCAGTCCTTCTATTCTGCTTCTATTCTGTCCACTAACTACTGTAAAAATTAATGAAATTCACCCGATTTCGGAGTATGTTTTTCCTTTCATTCACTTCTGCGCACAGGATCCATATACGTTGCATTCTATCTATTGCTATTCTTCTGTTACAATCTCATGTAGTGACTCGTTCAAGGGCAATGTGCATTGCTACTCACCTGGGTTCTTCGCAACATGATATAAATAAATAAACTAAGTGGAACGAGTCAGTGCGTAAAATTGTAAGAGAAGACGAATAATAGATGAAATGAAAGGCATATGAATCATATGTGCACAACAGAAACTAGCTTTTTTAAAATTAATTAATTTATTTATTTTTTAATGTCCCAGAGTTTCTGGTCAGAGTAGAGAAAGTGAGACATGAGGAATCTCTTCAGAATAGACTTGAAAGTGGGCGGACTACTGCAAACAATTTTGAATTCTTGTGGCAGTTTACTGAAAACGGTTGCAGATTAGTACTCCACAATTTCCTGAAAAAGAATTAAGCAACAGAGACTGCGAATTATTTAATTAAGCAGGAGTGATTTGTCTACTATTAACTGAATGAATGTTGCTGACTCTTGCAAATAACTTACTATCATTAAAAACAAACGACATTAAAAGAAATACGCCTTGGAGGCCAATGTCAGAACTGCCTGGGCACTGAAAACGAATCGACAGAGGTTTGCAAACTTATCGTACACATTGCTCGGATCTCTCTTTTCGGAGGAGTTACCAAAAAAAAAAAAAAAAAAAAAAAAAAAAAAATACTACACTATGTTCGTAAGCGAATGAAAATAAGCAAAGCAGACTACGTTTCGTGTTGAACTACCATTTATTTCAGATACTGTTCTAGTCGTAAATGACGTAGCATTTAGTTTCTGCACAAGATCCTGAACATGGGGTTTCCATGACATTCCTAGTAATTTCAACTATTCAGTCGCACTTATATGCCCATTCTCTGTAATCAAAATGCCAGTAAATTAGGTTGATACTTGTTCCCTAAATCATAAATACGAGTGTAAAGATGTAGAATGTATTAGTTTCGTAAACGATAACACTGCATGACATATATTTTTTTTTAAATTTTGTTTTATTTGTGTTATTTGTAAAAATAATAATTTCTATGTAAAAATTCATCTACTGGGTAGGAGTAGTGGTCATTCAGAAATACTTTCAATTTGATTTTAAACAGTGCTTGGATATGTCAGACATATGATTTTATCTGGTAAGTGATCAAAAACTTTTGCGGCAGCATAAATCACCCTCTTCTGGCCAAAATTAGATTTAATCTTGAATAGTGTAATTCATCATCTCTCCTAGTGTTGTAGCTAAGCACATTGCTATTACTTTTGAATTTATTAATAACAAATTTCATAAGAGAATATATACATTGTGAAGATCCTTAGATCCTTAAGTAAGTGCTTGCAGGATTATCTTGGTTGGGCTCTATGATGAATTAACCCAAAATACGATACCATATGATAACAGTGAATGAAAATAGGCATAGTAAGCTAATTTTCTGAGTCGCATGTCACCAAAATTTCCCATAACCCTAATAGCATAAGTTTTTGAAGATCGTCAATGTATTGCTTCCAATTCAATTTCTCATCAATGCACACACCTTAAAACTTGGCATTTTCTACCTTAGTTACAGACGGCTGTGTGGCACTTTAGATAATGTGTTTTATAGACGCTTCATAAGAGTCCATTTGCAGAGAATAACTTAATAATTTTATGAACGATATTATATACATTTTCATAAGTTACTCTTGTTTTACTACATTTGTATCGTCAGCAAAAATAGCTAGCTTCGCATCATCATGAATATAGAATGACAAATCTCTAATATATATCAAGAACAGCAAAGGACCCAAGCCGAAACCCAGTGGGACCCGTCCCATTCTTGATAGCCCCCTCCCGCTCCAAATTGGAGAGTCAGCTGATTTTTGCACTTTTCCGAACTACTTACTTCAAGTTTTTTCACTTTTCCTGTTATGTCTGAAGTGAACCATTTGTGCAGTGAGCCACCAATATCACAATGCTTAAGGTTATCTGCAAGAATTTCCTGATTTACGCAATCAAACGATTTTGAGGGATCACAAAAAATTCCAACAGGTGATTTCTGGTTATTCAGAGCTTTTAATATTTGGTAATGTTATGTTGAATCGTGAGTAAGAAACTGCTAAAACTGATTAAAAAGAAATAATGTTTTGCCAAGTAAGCAAATGTATTTTTATTTTAATTGACGACCAGTTTCTGTGTACAAAGGTACATCTTACATTCACTGATAGGATGTCACATTTATCTTGTAATAACCCGTGATATTACAGATACAGGGGGAAGCTGATTGTTTCCATGTGAAAGACGCATTTTGCTGGGCTGTTGGGTTCCCGAGCCAGTTGGCTAACAGTTTGAACCTAGTGAATGGACAGGTAGTCAGGTTTCCCTAATGTGCTCGGAAACCAGAAGCGCTCTTGGCTGAGCGAGAGCGTCTATTCCAGATTGCACTGAAATACAATATATCGACAAACATTATTCTAAAAATCCGTATAAAATCAGGGAATGATCATATGGCAAATATAATTACATGAAAGGAGACTTAGGAGAATCAAATGCCGTAATTACAATTTCAATATCCCTTACTTAGATAAAAAAAAAAGCCGACAAATTTCAGTACTATAATAATAATATTATAAGACTTATTTTTACGATTATTGAAACGTAGTGTTTATTAGTAGCAGATTAAGAACCAAATGGGCAGCATTGTACCACGCCACCTATCTTAAAAGACGTACCGCGTTATTTCCGTATTCTTTCAAAAACTTTATTTTACTCTCTTGTTCTGCTTTTCGTTGAGGTAGTAATATTCTTGTGTTAAAACATAGGGCCGGCCGCGGTGGCCGAGGGGACTGAGGAGCTTCAGTCACGGTCTGCACGGCCACTACGGTCGGGGGTTCGAATCCCCCCTCGGGCATGGATATTTGTGCCGTCCCAGTTCGTAAGTAGTTCATGAGTAGTTTAAGTTTAGGGACTGATGACCCCGTAGTTGAGTCCCATAAGCTTTACAAACACTTGAACAAAACATAGGTTCCACCACAGAAACACAAAACATGAACCCAGCAAAGCACATTACATTTATATATGTATTTTATTGTATTTAATGTTGCCGCGAGAGACCACGTACAGTGACTGCTGGCGTGGCGCAGGGTATAGCGTCACCAACAAAAATTTATTTCTTTGTAATTAACATTTCCAGAATCTTCTACATCTTTCTTACTTTCACTTGTAAATACTACTTATTTTTTGTGTTAACTGTTTTTCCAATTTCTGGTACGTTCTGTCTGTGTATAAATAGCACAGCATTTTGCCCGAGAGGCAGTTAGTGCTGCGTGTATGTTGAGTTCGTAATAAACCAGCTTTCAGTATAAGTGCTGTGTTCAGTTGCCTTCGAAGTCAAGCTTGCTTCCATTTCCATTGTTTGGTGGACTATGGACATGCAGACAGGTTACTGGCAAATCGAGGTTGACGAAGCTGACAGGGAGAAGACGGCTTTTATTACACCTGACGGCCTCTATGAATTCAAAGTAATGCCATTTGGATTATGCAATGCTCCGGCCAAATTCGAACGCATGATGGACAACTTGCTTCGACACCTTAAGTGGACGACGTGTCTTTGCTATTTAGATGACATTGTCGTTTTCTCGAAAACATTTGAAGAACATCTGAGTCGCCTGTCAAGTGTGTTGAAGTGCCAAGTTTTACTGGAATGAGACAAAAGAAAGAGCTTTCCGGGCACTTAAGGAGGCTCTAACTTCCACACCAGTGCTAGCCTTGTACGACGAGAATGCGGAAACGGAACTTCACACAGACGCCAGTGGTTATGGGATTGGTGCAGTGCTTGTACAAGTTCAGGAAGGTGCTGAAAAAGTGATAGCCTATACATCAAGAGTACTCACAAAGTCCGGGATAAACTACTCTATAACTGAAAAAGAATGTTTCGCAGTTATCTGGGCTATCAACAAGTTCCGGCCGCATTTATTCGGCAAACCACTCACCGTCGTGACAGACCACCATTCTTTGTGTTGGCTGACTAGCTTGAAGGATCCATCAGGTCGACTAGCAAGATAGGCAGTAAGACACCAAGAGTACGACGTCACAGTGGTATTCAAGAACGGGCGCAAACACAAGGATGACGACTGCCTTTCGAGGAATCCATTAGAGGAACCCAACAGCATGAATGAAATTTCAGCCCTCACTGAATTAGATGACATTACAGCTGAACAGAGTACTATTAAAAACGATAGACGCCTTCGAGAAAGGAGAACCGACCAATGGAGGGTTCCAACTTATAAACGGAACATTGTATAAGAGCAACTACGATCCACTGGGCCCCAACTGGCTACTGGTCGTTCAAGCTCATCTCCAGCCAGCTATTCTCAAATATTTCCACGTTGCTCCAATATCCGGTCATCTGGGATTCGTGAAGATCCTAGACAGAATCAGACGCAGGTATTACTGGAAAGGTGTCTATCGATCTGTCAAGCACTATGTGAGTCACTGTAAAGAGTGCAAGCGATGGAAGCATGTGCCGCAATTACCTCCAGCGCATCTCGTACCGATTCCGCCGGCAGCAGCTCCATTCCACCGAGTTGGGATCGATCTTTTAGGAAGGTTCCCGAAGTCGACAACCGGTAACCGATGAATAATAGTCTGCACTGACTACCTCCCACGCTACGCTATCACCAAACCTGTGCCGACTGCAGAAGCTCCAGAGATCGCAAAATGCACTGTAGAAAACGTAATTCTGAAGCATGTAGCACGCACCATGTGTCATGATATCTGATCGTGGAAAAGTATTCCAGTCAAAACTAGTATCAGAGGTAATGTCACGTTGCGACATTGTCCACAGAATGACAACTGCATACCATCCTCAGACAAATGGTCTTACGGAACGTTTTAACAAGACGTTAGCCGATATTCTGTCGATGTATGTCGATGTTGAGCAGAAGGATTGGGATACAATTCTGCCAGTCGTGGCATTTGCTTACAATACTGCAAGACAAGACACCACAGGCTTCACGCCGTTTTTCCTGCTCCATGGCTGTGAAGCTGAGACGATAATGGATACGCTGTTCCCTTTCCAACGGGACGACACTCAGGATGACTATATTCACAAGCTCATCACCAGGGTCGAAGAAGCAAAACAGCTGACTCGCATACGGACACTGGCCGCCCAGGAAAATGACCGTCAGTTGTATAACGACAAGCACCGATCTGTTATGTATAGCCCAGGAGATCTGGTATGGATTTTTACCCCTGTACGGAAGGTTGGCCTGTCAGAAAATTATTGAAGCGATACTTTGGTCCGTATCATATACGTCTCATACGAAGTTGAGGATTATGAGCCGTCATCGAAACGACAAAAACGAAGAGCCCTTGTTCACGTCCTGCGCATGAAGCCTTACTACGATCCTGAAAAGTTAGTAGGCGACAATGGTTTCTCGTTCAAGGACTCTAAGGACGGTAATGTAACATGTAACTGATGTAGCCTCGACAGGAACGTCTGTCGACGATAATAGTGGAGAAGGGAAGGGTTTTCTTGACCTGCCATACAGAGGACCCATGACAAGGTCAATATCCAGGACTTTGCAGCTGGCTCTACAGGGAACATAACAGCGGGTCGCTGGTTTTCCAGGAGAGGAAGCAATGGCGCGAGAGACCACATACAGCGACTGCCGGCGTGGCGCAGGAGATAGCATCACGGACTGCGGTGCTGAAGGTCGCCGGTTCAATCCCCCCCACCGACAAAAATTTATTTCTTTGTAATTAACAATCCAGAATGTTCTACATCTTTCTTATGTTCACTTGTAAATTCTACTTGTTTCCTATGTTATCTGTTCTTCTAATTTCTGGTACATGCTGTCTGTGTATAAATAGCAGAGCACTCTGCCCAAGCGGCAGTTAGTGCTGCGTGTATGTTGAGTTTGTGCTTCAGTATAAGTGCTGGGTTCAGTTGCCTTCGAAGACAAGCCTGCTTCCATTTCAACGCGACATTTTTATTCTTAGTAACGTTTATTGTTTATGTTGTAGACTGCCACATAAATATTTCATGGCCTACTAAAAATAGTAGATATGCATAATATAATTTATATATAAACAATTATAAGTGTTTGTGGACAAGAGATGAATATATTTGTATTAAAAGCCATGAAAAATTCAATATTAATTGTGTAACTATATTTCTATGTCGGCAGTATATTTGTACAGTAAGACGCCACACTTAACGGCTATCTGAGATATGAGCTTCAGTCTCAGCCGTTTTTTAGTATCGTTTGTTTGTTAAATGTAAACAACATTTTTAGGGAGGTGGCCAAAGCATTTAATTCTGTGATATTCAAATGTATAATATTTGGGAAGGGAAATTATATTTTAAAAATGAGGCGTTAAGATGCGCGGAAGGATACAACTTTGGGAGCAGACAGAGCACGCTTTCGAACGTTTGGGAAGGGACTCGGACGTGGTGGTGAAAGATTGTGACGCTTTGCGGTCTGAATCCGCGTTACTAACTTATGATTTAAAGAGATAGGCATGTGTGGACTTTACGGGAACTTAGTCTCTGCTTGAAAAGTGATAAACTATGTACGGTAGTAGGGCTGTGGAACTGTGATAATTCAGAAATCGTGTACTCGTGTGATGACAAACTGTGTTTTATAACAAATAATTTAATCGTGGATTAATTTGGAACTTTCACTGTCGAATGCGTGTGATACTTACTGTGCCTCTCAGGAACCATAGTTGGGGAAATATTTAGTTAACTACCGATGTATAAAGTAGGACCACCTCCACGTTTTCATGCCCAGAAAGAGTAATAAACTCCATTTATAAAGAATTACTTCGTGAGTGTATCACTTCTTTGTCTTAGAATCCAATTGGTTGGTCATTCAGAAGTTTAATTTATGTTTGTTATATTTTCACGTCATCATATGCAGATTGATAGACTGGCTAAACTACAGATTAATTATTGATCTTATTTAAACAGATTGGGTACCTGTTTAGGGCATAGAAGCTGACATACATAACTGATCCCTATGAACGAGCCATAAACGTTTTTACTTCCCTGAGTTATGTATTGCCCAATTCTTATTGGTGAGTACCGATAGGAAGGTCGCAATCCTATCATTGACCTGGTACCTTTGTGTGTCGAAACCGATCGTCAACCAAAATAAAAATATTTTGATGATCTTGGAAAAACCGTTTTCAATTTTTATTAAAGTAAGTTCGCTTTCCCTATGATGATCAAATTATGGAACTGCTGAGTCTTACTGCGACTTAGCAGCAATTTATTTCCTACAAGTGATGAACTTAAGTCTTGAACTGTGATATTTGATACTGTGTTAACATTGCAAACAACATCCTTCACTACAATGTTGGTGTCATTAACAAAAATAATTTAGTATTATATGTTATGCTACAAGACATATCATCTACACCGAAAAACAGGCACTCCAGAACATATCCTTGAGGCAGTCAGTCCCCACTAATCTGCGCCCCATTCGGAGAGAATGACATAGCCGTTTTGAACACAGCAGACAATTACTTTTTACTGTTTGTTATTATAGTAAGCGTTGAATGAAATGTGCGGCACTCCCCATATTCCACAATGTTCCAACTTCTGCGACAATATCTTGTAATCAACACAAGCAAACCCTTTTGTTAAATAACTGAAGATTAATGTTAATCAACCCATCAGATGCCTCGCGGAGAAAAAGAGTAATGTTGTCGTTTCGTACACCACTTCTAAAACAAATGTGTACATTTCACAGCAAATTACGTCAATAAACTTAAAGAAACGAATAACTTTAGTAAATACCGAAGGCAAAAAAGTGAAAGTAAAATTTTGTAGATTATCCCTTTCTCAGGGTGGCCACCGAACCTTAAAACCGGGAAAACCGGGAAAAAGCCTTGAATTTCAAAAAAAAAAAAAAAAATAAAATAAAAAAAAAACCTGAGAAAACCGGGAAAAAACCTTGAATTTCAGCCAGAAACCGGGATTTTTAACTCATGAGATCTCGCGGCTTTATGAGTTAAAAGATCATTCGCGTGTATAGCCTATTGCTCAGATTGCACGACCGGTTCGAAATGTACTTAATAAGTGTAAACAAGTAATTCCTGTAGTTTTAGTAAGAGAAAAACTCAAAGTTTAATATTTAAAAGTAACAAAATGCCAGTCGTTTTAAAATTATGGTGACCTAAATGCTCAGATCGCTAGTGCCCGCGGATTAAACAATATTCATCGCTTCATTTTTGTGTACTAAAACATTTTCAAATATATTTCTGGGCGGTTTAAAAAGTTTTATAATTATACATTACGTATTCCGATATCTATTTATGTATGTATCTCGAAGTGTTGTTCAACCATGCGACTCAATTCCTCGCGATGTACGTCGAAGAGACGCGATGTTATCGTAAGGCGCGACTACGAAATCGTTGCTAGAATGAAAGGCGATATTTATTTGAACTACATTTTAGCAATTTTCGTAATTAACCCCCACCCCCCCCCCCTCCCTCCCAGTGATACATCTACATCTACATACATACTCCGCAATTCACCGTAAGGTGCGTGGCGGAGGGTACACTGTACCACTACTAGGCATTTCCTTTCTTATTCCACTCCCAAACTGAACGAGGAAAAAAAGAATGCCTATATGCCTCCGTACGAGCCCTAATTTCTCTTATCTTGTCTTTGTGATCTTTACGCGAAATGTAAGTAGGCGGCAGCAAGATCGTACTACACTCAGCTTCAAATTCCGGCCCTCTAAACTTACTTAACAGAAATTCACGAAAAGAACGTTGTCTTTCTTCCAGCGATCCCCAATTGAGTTGCCGGAGCATTTCCGTGACACTCGCGCATTGGTCGAACCTACCGGTAACAAATCTAGCTGCTCGCCTCTGAACCGCCTCTATGTCTTCCTTCAAACCGATCTGCTGCGGGTCCCAAATACTTGCGCAATACTCAAGACGTGGTCGTACAAGCGTTTTATACGCGGTCTCCTTTACAGGTGAAGTACATCTTCCCAAAATTCTCCCAATAAACCGAAGTCGGCTGTCTGCCTTACTCACAACTGTCCTTACATGCTCGTTCCATTTCATATCGCTCTGCAATGTTACGCCTAGATATTTGAACGACGCGACAGCATCAAGAAGCTCACTACTGATGCTGTATTCGAACATTATAGGATTGTTTTTTCTACTCATGCGCATCACCTTACATTTTTCTACATTGAGAGTTAGCTGCCATTCTTCGCACCAACTAGAAATTTTGTCTAAGTCAACCCGTATGCTATTACAGTCAGTTACAGACGACACCCTCCCATACACCACAGCATCATCAGCAAACAGCCGCAAATTACAACTTACTCTGTCCATCAGATCATTTATATAGATAGAAAATAATAGCGGTCCTATCACACTCCCCTGGGGCACGCCTAACGATACACTCGTCTCTGATGAGCACTCGCCGTCGAGAACAACGTACTGCGTTCTGTTACTTAGGAAGTCTTCCAGCCAGTCACAAATCTGTGAACCTATTCCATAAGCTCGTATCTTCGTTAGCAGTCTGCAGTGTGGCACCGTGTCGAACGCCTTTTTGAAGTCGAGAAAAACACAATCCGCCTGTTGCCCTTCGTCCATGGCTCGCAAGATGTCATGTGAGAAAAGGGCAAGCTGAGTTTCGCACGAACGATGTTTCCTAAACCCGTGCTGATTCATGGAAAGAAGCTTTTCCGTTTCAAGGAAATTTACTATATTCGAACTGAGAATATGCTCCAAAATTCTACATGAAACCGATGTCAACGATATTGGCCTGTAATTGTATGGGTCAGTTCTCTTTCCTTTCTTATACACGGGAGTCACCTGTGCTTTTTTCCAATCACTAGGAACTTTGCGCTGAATTAAAGATTCGCTATAAATGCAAGCTAAGTAGGGGGCCAATGCCGCAGAATAGTCTTTGTAAAACCGAACTGGTATACCATCCGGACCAGCAGACTTTTTCGTTTTTAGCTCTCTCAGCTGCTTCTCTACACCGGAAATACCTATTGCTATGTCCCCCATTTCGGAATTGGTACGTTGATCAAATGATGGTATATTTGTGCGGTCCTCCTGCGTGAAGGATTTCTTAAAGGTTAAATTTAGAACTTCAGCTTTCCGTTTGCTTTCTTCTATTACTGCCCCGGAATGATCAACTAGTGACTGGACAGTGGGCTTTGACCCGCTTATCGATTTTACATAGGACCAGAATTTTTTCGGGTTCTCGGAAAGATCTTTTGCTAAGGTATGGCTGTGATAATTATTGTATGCTTCACGCATCGATCTTTTTATAGACGCACGAATCTCTACTAACTTTTGCCTGTCATCATTTGCGTGTTCTTTTTTGAATCGAGAGTGCAACAGCCTTTGCTTTCTCAGCAGCTTTCTAACATTATTATTATACCACGGTGGATCTTTTCCATCCTTAATCGTCTTTACTGGCACATATTTCTCTAACCCTTCATTAACAATGCATTTAAATTTAGTCCACAATTCCTCTACATCCATAGTCCCAGAATTAAACGATGCCCATTCATTTTCTAAGTGCGATCGTAACATTTGCTTGTCGGCTTTTCCCAACAAAAACACGCTCCTAGCCTTCTTGACTGGTTTATGAACTTTGGTCACCATCGACGCTATGACGATATCATGATCACTAATTCCTGTCTCTACACAGAAATCGTTAATAAGGTCAGGCCTGTTTGTGGCTATAAGGTCTAGAATATTTCCATTGCGCGTGGGTTGCCGGTTTAACTGCTCAAGACAGTTTTCGGAGAATGTGTCCAAAAGTAGCTCGCAAGACTGCTTGTCTGTACCGCCTGAAATGTAACTAGCGAGGTCCCAATCTATACTCTTAAGGTTGAAGTCACCTCCGACTAATATTGCATGGCCCGGATACCTATGCACTACCTGGTGTAGACTTTCCTTGAATGATTCTAAAACTGCTACAGCAGCACTGGGGGGGGGGGGCGGTAAAAACACCCAACTATTAACTTTACTTCTTTTAGACCTGTTATGCGTGCCCAGATAACTTCACAGTTACTTTCAACCTCGATCTCAGTAGAAACAATATCTTTGTCCACAGCGATGAACACTCCTCCTCCAGTTGTATCAGATCTGTCTTTCCGATATACATTCCACGCTTCGCTAAATATTTCTGAACTTGCCACATCATCATTTAGCCAGCTTTCGGTGCCTAAAACTATCTGAGCGCAATAACTTCCATGCATCGCTGCAAATTCGGGAACTTTGTTTCTAATACTCTGTAAGTTCGCGGCTAATATTTTTATGTTCGAATTTTTGTTCCGAACGTGGCCTGAATTCGCTGTTTGAATGCTGACAGGTGAGTGCTCATCAGAGTTAGCGCCTAGCCTAAAAAAAAACCATGTGCACTCCACAAGTACTCTGCTACCCGAGTAGCCGCTTCCTTAGTGTAGTGCACCCCTGATCTATCTAGGGGCACCCTACAATTCCCCACCCGATAACGCAGATCCAGAAATCTGCAGCCATGACTGTCACAGAGTCGGCGAAGCCTCTGGTTCAGACCCTCCACTCGGCTCCAAACCAAAGGACCCCGATCAACCCTGGGAACAATGCTGCAAATCGACAGCTCTGCTTGCACCCCGCGTGCGAAGGCAGCAGCCTTCACCAATTCCGCCAGCCGCTCGTAGGACCTGAGGATGTCCTCAGAACCCAAGCGACAAGCGTCATTGGTGCCGACGTGAGCTACGACTTGCAGTCGACTGCACCCCGCACCCTCGATAGTCGCCGGCAAGGCCGCCTCCACATCTCGGATGAGGCCCCCCGGCAAACACACCGAGTGCACGTTGGAATTCCTTCCAGATCTGGACGCTATCTGCCTAAGGGGCTCCATCACGCGCCTGACATTGGAGCTCCCAATAACTAATAATCCCCTCCCCCCGTGCACCTGCTCGGACCCTGCTGAAGGAGTGGCCACACCTTCACTCACAGGACGAACGGGCGCGGACGGACGTCCAGCCTCCACATTGGCCTTCCGCCTCGAGCGACGCGAACGCCGTAAAACCCGCCAGCCCCCTTGCGGAGAAGGCGGCTCGACGACGTCCGGTACACCTGAAGGTGCCTCGGTAGCAGGGACAGAGAGCATAGCGTGAGACACCTGAGGTGTCCCACTCGACGCACCAGACTCCCCACCATCGCTGCACCCCGAGACAGCAGCCTGAAGACGGCTGACCGTAGCCAGCAGCACGCTCAGCTGTTCGCGAACCGCGGCCAACTCCTCCTGCGTCCGCACACAGCAGGCACACATCCTATCCATCCTATCGATACAATTAACAGCAATTAACAACTTTAAAGAAGCCTAGTACTCTAATGAAGGCGGCTGGCTGCTGACTTAACTGTGCTCATCAAAACAGATATCGTTTGTCTGATTCTGTGTTGAAAAATATCATCATGTAAGCATTTTGTTGATTTTAACACAAATCAAAAGTTTGTAAATCTATCGGACCAAACTGCGTGGTCATCAGTCCGTAGCTTACAAACCACTTAAACCTAGGTAAACTAACCTAAGGACAATACACACACCCATGTCCCAGAGAGGACTCGAACCTCCACGGCGAGCAACTGCGCGCTCCGCAGCGAGACGCTTTAGACCGCTCGGCTACTCCACCGCGGCTGATTTGAACTATAAACTCCGTAAAAGTTGGTATTGTGATGCTTAGTTAGCATAGGCGCCGACTACGGGTATGCTCGGTCGCTCAAGCATACCCCAAAATTTGAATGGGTATGCCAGGCATAACCCATTGAAAATTTTGGTATCATTTTTTCTTTACGTTTTATTTCTCGACAGTAATTAAAATCGACTCTCTCATCCCATTGATGGCCGGCTGGCTTTTGTAAGACACACTCTAAATAGATTTTAAACAGGTAATTGAATTCGTAGGCATTAAAATCCACGTTCAAATGTGAGTGAAGTGACCGTTTTCTAAATAGTCAGGATGTTAATTGAATTCCACTTGTTAAGTCAATATTGTAAACTGAAGGCGGCAACCTTTAATTGTATTAAATAACTAGAAATGAAGTGGGTTTGGTACGATACATTGAAAATGTTTACACTACAAATTTAATTCCCGGCATCTTTTGAGATAACCTTTCGACAACCACATACGTTACCCGTGAGCCGACATACTTGCTGCGAAGACTGCCCTATCCCTTCTAGCTAAAACATTCTGTAAAATTCTGTAAACAGACAGTCCTCATAAAACTTGTGAAGGTCTTTGTGTTTTAATTGGCAGCTCGGACCTTAGTTTCTGCTCTTTCCCTCCCCTCATCTTTATCTGTCCGTCTAGCCACAACCATTTGTTCAAAGATTGTAAATAACATTGCAGGGCTTCCAATAATTCATTGTGACTAGATTTTTTATCGTTACCTTGAGGAAACGAAAAGTATTAGTCTACAATGCATTGTCAAAATATATATCGTTGCTTGATGTCTAAGTTGGAGTAAATGCAACAGTACTTTCAAATAATTGTATCAAGGTAAAGAAAACAAAGTAATTTAAAAACTTTATTACTAAATAATTGTCCAATGTCTAAATTAGTAGTCAACAGTTTGAAAATGTTGTTAGTTACGATAAAGGAAACATATGCTGCACACTGCCATCTGTAGTCATCCCAAATTTCCATCAAAAAACTAAAAATAATCAAAAATTCTGTCAAATATACATTAATCCAATCCTTATTTATAGATATATGCAAAGAAATATTTTTGTTCATAAATCAATAAAATTTGGGATTCAAAGGGTTCATGTCTTCGTGTGAAAATCGTAACATGGGTATGTATATAGTGAAATACAAAAGGACTTCGACTTATAATCGTGATGGTGACGGTGATATGGAATCGATAACGTGTATGTTTTGTGTAAGTTTTTCACTTTTCTTTGTATTTATTTATTTTTCTTTAGAAATACCGCAGTACGGCACTGAGAATACCCCAAGATTTTCAGAAGTCGGCGCCTATGTTCGTTAGTAAGAACTATAGTTATCCCTGTAATATACAAATAGTAAACACAGTCATGATGTATTGTTGATGGCTGAACTGTTTTTCATGCGGGCCCGAGTAGCGCCAATGAGGAGTCGCGGTAACAATTACAAGGATAATTACTTTACTTAGAGGACAAGGGTACATCGAGAACCTGTCAACCATAGAGCAGGAACAGCAATAATCATTTATGATCAACACAAAAGATTATTCCCCTCGTTATATGTTAATGGTTTCTCAAAAAGCATACGTACACGCAACGCCACCTAGTGAGCGCTAGCCGGGCCCGTATGAAATACAGTTCTAACATTGTTGATTACGACTTTTTGACATGCTAATTGTCCTCCAAAAAGATGCAAGTATAACTCTGTAATACGGTACGCGACTTTTGCGAAAAGGCGATTTCTTTCAGTTGTAATTTATTGATTTAACAGCTGTCTTATAACAATACATTCAAAATATTGTTAAATATATTCAGAGCTGTTGTATCCTAAGGTTGGTGCAAAACCTTTTCATCAGCTAGAATGGGCAAATTCGAGAAACCACAAAATCCAAGATGGCGGACCCAGTCCGGCATAAGACGCGGAAATTAAGCGACCAAAGTTAAAGTTTTCCGCCATAAGGCCAATGTAAGGACTTTAACTCTGAAAATTTCAACTAGTAATAACTACCCCCCCTCCCCCTAATATTGGTATCACAATAAAAGTTATACCAGCGTCAAATACTGATGCGAGCATGACTTCAAAAAATTCGAAATCAAAAACTTCATATTTTCGTGTTACCCCGGGACGCGCGCACTAGGTGCTCCGTCTGAGATGGAACAGACTGAAACAATGGTTGCAGAGAACAATAGAGTTAATCCAAGTGTGAATCGACCTTACCTGTGCCCGCACAGATGAAGTAATTCAACGTGTTTTGGAGTGAAGTGTTTGACCGTCATGTCAAAACAGAGTATAACTCGATATCAGAGCTCATACTAGACAGTGTATCCGTGGGTTACATGTGATCCCAAATCACAAACGAATGCATTATACTCTTGGTGCAACACAAAGATAAATATTTCTTCAATGGGGAAGAAGCCACGCAAGAAGCAAGAAACATAAACTTTCCAAAAACAAACGGAAGTCTGTTGCTTTCCACAGTATATATTTCACTGTCTGTTTAGTACTATAAGAATATAAAAAAATGAAACAAATTCATTAAAACAAAATAATGTTTTCATTAAAATCTGCTGTTGAGTGTTATTTTACCAGATGACACTAGAATGCAAATACCACACAGCTGTTGCTCCAGATATGTTTTTGCATTCTCGATTTCATCTCCTCGAAGTTCAAGAACTCGCCGTCAACATTTTGCATTATTACGCATGCTGGGTCATTAACATTTATTGATCCTTTAGCTAGAGTTTTTCAGGGCAAAACGTATATGACTGTATAGGCTCTGGAAACTGAAAATCATCATTGGGGCCAGCCGCGGTGGCCGAGGGGACTGAGGCGCTTCAGTCACGGTCTGCACGGCCACTACGGTCGGGGGTTCGAATCCCCCCTCGGGCATGGATATTTGTGCCGTCCGTAGTTGTAGGTAGTTCATAAGTAGTTTGTAAGTTTAGGGACTGATGACCCCGTAGTTAAGTCCCTTAAGTTTAACAAACATTTGTTTTAGAAACAAAACACAACAACATCATCATTGGGAACAATCTAAATGAAAACTTGAAAGAGGTGAAAATGTTTTTCATATCCTGAAGGTAAAGTAAATCAGAATATATGTATTGAGTTCTCGATCACTAGTTCATGAGATGTAACTTTATTTTAATTTATCAGGAAGTCTAGTATAAATGAACGGGCTATGTTGCATAAGCGAATGCAATTCACATTAAAACGTACAGTATCCTCCAACTACTTGAACTCAACTTAATCCCTTATACAGGGTGTAAATTTTAAGTTGACAAACCGGAATAACTCGGATAAACAGTAGATATAAAAAATGGTTTTAACCAACATGTGCGGATGGCAGAGGCATAGGAAAAAATACTCAACCTGAACCGTTTCCACCGTTTGTGGGGGATGGGGAGTGTCAAGTGTAAAATTTTAAATGGGAACCCCGATTTTTTATTGCAGGTTCGGATTCTAAGGTCCACATCATGGGTAAAAGTGCATTTTATGTGGCAGCGGCTAGCCGTCGCGCTCGCTTGGTTAGGAACGGCAGAGAAGCCAATCAAGACTCACGATGCCGTGGCCAGTAAGAAACAGCGTTACAATTGTCCAATGTAAACAAATCGAAGTGGTGTATGCAGAAATTTTTGACGATCAACAAGTTACATTTGCTATCAGTATGGATGCCACTTGATCACTGTTTCGAACATATGATAAAATAAATAAAACATACTATACCTGCTCTGTGGTTGACAGGTTATTATATGTACCCTTGTCCGGTCAGTAGAAGTAATTGCGGTAAATTCCAATAATGCTTGCAATCGAGATAGCTCGGACTGAAATAATATGTATATCTCGAGCGTACAACTGTAAATCGATGGTTTCTGAACCGGAAATTCGGGCGCTATGCGCCCTCACATACTTAGAATAAAAACTTATCGTTTAACCTATATCTAACTTTCACTTAAGATGATCACTGCAAATTATAAAATAAATAAAACATGCCATACCTGTTCTATGGTTGACTGCTGCGGTGTATAATAGTTAACTTATGGGAGTAATACCACAATTATCTAAAAATTCCTTATAAATGGAAAATCAATCACAATCACGCAAACGCCGCACCGAAATCGTCGAATAAACTTTGAAATTGAAGCCAAATTTACTAGCCATGAAACACGCAATCTCATTGGCCGGCATAACTCGACTCCTGATTGGGTGCTCTGCCGTACCTAACCTAGCGAGCGAGACGGCTAGCCGCTGCCGCATAAACTGCACTTTAACCCACATTATGTATGGTCTGGTGGATATATATATATATATATATATATATATATATATATATATATATATATATGACAGATGGCGCAGTAATAGTAAGAAATTCTTGTCATACTGGTGAGGAAATGTACTAAACAGGAAATAAAATAAATAAAAACCATATTCATGATACTTCAGAACGCTAAAAAATGATCCCCAAAGTGATCCTTCCTTCTCCCCGCAGTGGACAGGGCAGTCTTCCAAAGTGATACCTTAGTCCACATTGCCCTTGTCTGAATACCAGTTATGAATTGCCGACAAAACATTTAACTGAACTGGCCGGGAAGAAATGTACATCTGGTATCATTTGGTTGGGTTCTGAAGCATCATCAATATGATTAACCTTTTTCTTTCCTGGGTGGTACATTTCTTCAGCAGTATGGCAAATAATTCTTACCATTACAGTGCAACATGTTGCCAATTGAAAGAAAAAAAAATTCGACCAAACTACACATGATTTGTTCTGTAGAATCTGAAACTGCAATTAACAATGGGAGTTTCCATGTAAAATTTTACACTAGCCACCCACACTGATCCCAAATGGTGGAGACAGTTCAAGTTTAGTATCATTTCCTAAGTCTCTGCCGGCCGTTCATAATGGTGAAAACCGTTGTTGAATATATAATGTTTTTTCCCTAGTTATTCTGGTTTGTCAACTTAAAATGTAGACCCTGTATTATACATTGTGTCAGTGTAGAATCTGGGGAGGGGATCTATGGAGCTGCAGATCCCCCAAAACCATGAGGAAAACCTCATAATATGAGCTGGTTCTTTTTAGATCAGTTTGAGGTACAATGCGACAATTTTTTTTAGCTCTGCCCCCCATCGCCCCCCCCCCCCCCAACATAAATCCTTGATTCACCACTGCTTGGTATATATTACAACGTGATATGGTTCAACTTGGATGACATTTTTTTTTTTTTTTTTTTTTTTTTTTTTTAATATGTGACTAGTTCTTTACAGTATAATTGTTTGCTAACCCCTTTGAGCAAAATTAATTTTAGTGAAAACCTGGAAAATAATAATTTTAACCTGGAAAACCTGAAAAAAACCTTGAATTTGAAAATGAAGATTTGTGGCCACCCTATTTCTCCTTTTTTATAATGGTACATCTGTCAGGAAATTTAATATTCCGGAAGGGTAAATAACAAATCCACCCCTATAAACCACAGACATTGCCGAGGTGGGGTGGCTTGCGTGCCTCAGTGATACAAATAGCCGTACTGTAGGTGGAACCATAGCGGAGGGGTATCTGTTGAGAGGCCAGACAATCATGAGGTTCCTGAAGAGGCGCAGTAGCCTTTTCAGTAGTTGCAAGGGCAACAGTCGGGATGATTGACTGAGCTGACCTTGTAACATCAGCTACTGTGGCTTTGCCATACATTTACTACGAACGGCTGAAAGCAATGGGAAACTACAATGGTTACTTTTCCCGAGGACATGCAGCTCTACTGCATGAACATATGATGATGGAATCCTCTCAGAAAAATATTCCGGAGATAAAATAGACCCCATTCGGATCTCCGGGCGGGGACTACTCAGGGGAATGTGATCATCAGGAAAGACAATACTGGCATTCTACGGATCGGAGCATGGAATGTCAGATCCCTTAATCGGGTAAGGAGATTAGAAAATTTAAAAAGATAAGTGGATAGGTTGAAGTTAGATATAGTGGGGATTAGTGAAGTTCGGTGGAAAGAGGAACATGATTTCTAGTCAGGTGAGTACAGGATTATAAATACAAAATCAGTTGGAGGTATTACAGAAGTAGGTCTGATAATGAATAAGAAAACAGAGACATAGGTAAACTACTACGAGCAGCGCAATGATCGCATTATCGTATTCAAGATAGACACGAGCCCAACACCGACCACAGTAGTACAGGTTTACATGCCAACTAGCTCTGTAGATGGTGAGGAGATCGAAGAAATGTATGAGGAGGTAAAGAAAATTATTCAGACCATTAAGGGAGAAAAAAACTTAATTGTGAGGGGAGACTGGAATTCGGTAGTAGGAAAAGAAAGGGTAGGTAGTAGGTGAATATGGACTGGGCAGAAGGAACGAAAGAGGAAGTCGCCTGTTAGAATTTTGCACGGAACATAATTTAATCATAACAAACACCTGGTTTAAGAATCACGAAAAGAGGTTGTATAAGTGAAAGTGATCAGGAAACACCGGAAGGTATCAGATAAATTTTACAATGGTAGAACATAGATTCCGGAACCAGGTTTTAATCTGTAAGACATACCCAGGGGCAGATATAGACTCTGGCCATAGCTTACTGGTCATGAATTGTAGGTTGAAAGTAAAAAAACTGCAGAAAGGTAGGAAAATAAGAAAATGGGACTTGGATAAATTAAGGAACCCTGAAGTGTTTAAGAATTTCAGAGGGAGGTTTAGGCAACAATTGACAGAAACAGGAGGAAATGAAACAGTAGAAGAGGAATGGGTAACATTGAGAGACGAGATAGTGAAGGCAGCTGAGGACAAATTAGGTAGAAAGGCAAGACCTACAAAAATCCTTGATATCACAGGAAATTCTGAATTTAACTGATAAAAGATGAAAATATAAAAATTCAGTAAATGAGTCACCAAAATAGAGTACAGACGACTAAGAAATGAGATATTGACAGGAAGTGCAAAATGGCTAATTATCAATACAGTCCTTTGACACCATCAATCTATTGGGATGTACGTGTAGCGTTCCGTATATCTTTCATGGACAGTGCGTATCGTCTGGCTAATGTGTGTAGGACTACATGTACGATATTCAATTTGCAAGGTGTCTCACCGCTGCTGCAGTAGATTTTACAGTAATTAGTAATGGAATATTAACTCTCCTATTATACATGTTGGTCAGAGTAATAGATAGTAGCATAATAATGAGTAGAGTAGGAAACACACGTACCTGATTCCTATAATGATCATTCATATTGATTTACTCATTCTTTTTTGCTTTATGTACCTATTGTAAAGCCTGCTTCTGATATTGGTTAGAAATGAGTCAAACAAAAATGCAAGCGACAGAAAGAGACAATGGATAAACGATGCAATTCTGCAGTCGGGTGGTGAGCAACTAGAATCCCCCGTATTCCAGGAAACACTGTCAGCAGCATCGAAAGCATCGTATGCAACTGGAAATGTAGCTTTCTTCGAGGCACGTTTGATCATGCTGTTGAATATGGGTACACTGAACTGATTACGGACGAATGCAAGGTTGATGATGGTGTTGCGATTGTGGAGTTCAATATCAACTTCGTCGAATAAAAGTCGCTCACAAAAACATTCAGGGAATTTTTTCCACTGAAGAAATATAGGTACATCAAAAGGTTGAGCGTGGTACGTTACGCCATGTAGAATGGTTGTTATATGTTTGTGTTCATCTGAAATTATGCGCAAATCCTGTTCTTGGTGTAAAAATGAACCCAGAACCAGATAACATTTCGTTGCTTCATTGTTGCCATTGTTGTTGAATGCGCTTGTCCTCTTTGCCTCATTTTGGAGCTGTTATGTTGCTGTCTGTTGTGATCTTGAGGGGACTTGACTGCTAGTCCATCAGTTCCCTACGTTTGGAGGACGGTTCACCGTCTTTTGCACAACGGGTCCTTGCGGAGCACTAGGTCCGCGGATGACAATGAGTACTGCGGAAAGAAGTCTGCCTTCCACGGAAATGAAATAGTCGGCCACTTGTATGCCACTGTCAAGCCAGTGTGCTGGCGGCCGAACCGCCTACCAGCCACTGGCAGTCGCTCAGCGTGGGCAGCAGGGCGTACCACTCAGTTGTGTCAAACATGGGCTCAGTACCAGTGGAATGTCACTTGTCAAAAGGGAGTCTGTGAATCCTGCACATGCAAAGCGCCAAATCATGACCAGTGATACACCTCAATAAAAAGGAAGGGAGATCAACGTTTAACTTTGTGATATTACAGATACAGGGGGAAGCGCATTCTTTCCATGTGAAAGGCGGGTTTTGCCAGGCTGTTGGGTTCCCCAGCCGCTAGCTAACAGTTTGAACCTACTGAACGGACAGATAGTCAGGGTTTTTCTAATGTGCTCGGAAACAGGAAGCGCTTCGCTGAGCGAGGGCAAATATAATTAAATGAATGGACTCAGGAGCCTTGGGAGAATCAAATGCCGTAATTACAATTTAACCCTCTATTGCATGACTTTTTTCCTACGAAGCCAATATCAATGCAAAAATTACCGAAGTACGACTTCTTCAGCCGACATAATTACATTAAATATAGTCCAGATCCATGTAGCCAGACCGTGTGTACTGCAATGTGGTCACACTGTCATAAACAACTGTTTTTCTTGGCATTATTTGTAAATTTATGGTTTGTTTCCATATGCCAACACCATGTAATAGAGGGTTAAGTATCCCTTACAGATAAAAAGCCGATAAATCTCGGTACTAAATAATATTATAATACCTATATTTACAATTATTGATACGTAATGTTTATCAGTAACATATTAAGAAGCAAATCGGCAGCATTGCACCACGCTACCTATCTTAAAAGACGTACCACGTTATTTCCGTATTCTGTCAATAAAAGCGCGCGCGTATGTGTGTGTGTGTGTGTACATGATTGATTTTTAACTTCAGACAACAGGATGTCTGAGATGATTTTTAGATTTGTAAACGCAGGTTTAATTGAGATGTGTTAGGGCAGGAGGGAGCCGAGGGTAGTGAGTAGCGATTTGAGGGTTTGTGAGGGGGGATTTGGCTTTCAGAGTGTATTTTTATGTTAGGTGGTGAATAAGCTTTGAAAGTGCGTGGTTTGCTAGACTGGTTTGGTCATTTGTGAGATGTTGTTTTATACTTCGAGGCTCGTACATGATCTTTATATCTGGTGTCAAATGTGCTTTTAGTCTGACCAATGTATCTTCCATCACATAAGTTGCATTGCAGTTGGAATATACCTGATTTCCTGTATGGATCTGTAGTTTCTATTGATTTTAGAAATTAACTTTTAAGTGAGTTTTTGATTTGGTGGGCTATTTTGATGTCTTGTTTTTTGAGAATGCTGGATTTTGTTCCCTTCCTCTTTGAACATTTGTTTGTTTCAATGTCAGCGTGTCACTGCAATATTCGAAAAGAGACGTGCAATAAAAAAATGAAAACCTGTGAAAAGGATATATTTATAATCCAGTTGTCGAGATGTTACGTTCATTTGTCTATGATGAAGAAAACAATTCAACTATTGCCATCAATTCTGAGACCTAAACTGTAGTAAGAATAAAGGATAAATTGAGTATAAGAAACTGACTTAATTTCACTCCCCTAGTTCTGAAATAACTGCGTTCTCTCTATCTTTTTTTATCATTAGCATATAACTGACAATCTATAAGGTTATATCAATGTTAACAGTATAAAAATTACAGTTCTCTGAAGATTAGGTACAACGTTCAGCTATTATGATGATAAATAGAGTAAGAAATAAAATACAGTGGCTACAATGGTGCTACATTTCTTGGCAAACAAGAGAAGTACCAAATTATGCTGCAGTGTCGTTATATGACCTTATCAAAGATACTGTAAAATTATGATCTTGGAATTCTGTTTGATCATTTACAGAAGGATGGAGAAGCTGGTAGAAGCCGACCTCGTGGAAGACCTGTTGGGATTCAGGAGAAATATAGGAACACGGGAGGCGATCCTCACTTTATGGCTTATCCTAGAAGACAGATTAAGGAAAGGCAAACCTACATTTCTAGCTTTTGTAGATTTGGGGAAATATTTTGACAATGTTGATTGGAATACACTCTTTCAAATTCTGAAATCAGCGGGAGTGAAATATAGGGATCGGAAGGTTATTTACAACTTGTACAAACACCAGACAACAGTTATCAGAGTTGAAGGGCATGAAAGGATTGCAGATATTGGGAAGGGTGTAAGACAGGGTTGTCGCCTTGCCCCAATGTTATTTAATTTGTACATTGAGCAAGCTATAAAGAAAATCATGGAGAAACTTGGAGAAGGAATTAAAGTTCAGGATGAAGAAATAAAAACTTTGTGTTCTGCCGATGACATTTTAATTATGTCAGAGACAGCAAAGGACCTAGAGGAGCAATTGAGCGGAACGAACAGTGTGTTTAAAATGACCATATAAGATGAACATTAACAAGAGCAAAACTAGGGTAATGGAATGCAGTCTTAGAAAATCAGGCGATGTTGAAGGAATTAAATTAGGTAAGGAATAAATAAAGGTAGTAAATGAGTTTTGTTACTTGGGCAGGAAAATAACATATGATGGTCGCAGTACAGAGGATATAATATGCAGAATGGCAATGGTAAGAAAGACGGTTTTGAAAAAGAGAAATTTGATAACATCGAATATTAATTTAAGATAAGGAAGTCCTTTCTGAAGGCATTTGTGTGGAGTGTTGCCTTGTACGGGAGTGAAACATGGATCATAAGCAGTGCGGACAGGAAGAGAATAGAGGCTTTTGAAATGGGTGTTACAGAAGAATGCTGAAGATTAGGTGGGTGAATCGTGTAACTAATGAAGAGGTACTGAAGAGATTTGGGGAGAAAAGGAATTTGTGGCATACCTTGACTAGAAGAAGGGATAGATTGGTAGGACACATTCTTAGACATCAAGTATTGTGAATTTAGCAATGGAGGGCAGTGTGTGTGGGGGAAAATGTCAGAGGGAGACTATAGTAAGCAGATTCAGATGGATCTAGGTTGCCGTTCTTATGACGATGCTTTCTCAGGATAGAGTAGGGTGGAGTACTGCATCAAAGCAGTCTCCGAACTGAAGACCAGAACAATAGCAGCATTACCTTTTGTTTTTTTCTTCATTTTCCGAAATTTTTAAGCTTCATCTTCCGAAAAAATAATTTGGGGTCTGGCAATACTGGCTGTGCAGTTCCCCAACAGCTCTCCGTGCGGCTGTGAATTCTTGAGTCGACAGCTCGCCGTCCCGTACTGTCGTCCGGCATAGAGCGAGCGCCGTCAGGACTGAAGTATTCTCCGGGGACTTGTCAGCATTCATAAGCCATTCGCTGGCTTCTCCACGGATTATGGCACTGGAAAAGAAGAATGAGCCGTCAAGTGGCCTCGGTCGCCCGCCACGCGGTTGTCTCCACTCTGCCGCAGAGCTCAGACAGTGGGGATTCTCCTGCAGGACTGCTTTGCAGCTCCAGACGGACTGCAATGCTTCACAAGGGTCTCAGAGAAGTTCATCTGACTTCACAAGAATTTTGCTGCTACATGAATAAATGAATAAAGAGAGAATCTTGGTGCAGATCGTAACTTAGGAGGGGTGTTTAAATGAAAAGCTACGAAACGTCTTAACCAACCCCGTTGAAATTTGAATATGCTGCTTTGGGATAATATAGTGTAATATCTAGGGATGCGAAGTATGTGTCGTCACCACCCCTTAAATTATTTAAAGAAAAGAATAATATTTCAAATATTTGTTAAGTTTATATACATGTGGCGTCTATTCCTAAAGAACAGACGTCACTTCTGTTCCTGCTGTTCCTGGTGGAGCTAGGGGAAAGCAATAGAGTAAACCTATTGTGGGTCCCTGGCCACACGGGGATCAGTGGCAACGAACATGCCGACAGATTAGCCAGGATGGGGGCAGAGACTCCATTTATTGGACCGGAACCTGTCCTGACAATTACCGAGGCAATGATCAAATTGGAGCTACGCAAATGGCTCAGAAGACAGCACGTAGAATATTGGACCAAAGACCATCAACAAAAACATGGCAAGGTAATAATGCCAATGCCATGTTTTAAAAGAAGCTCTGCAACCCTGGGCCTGAACAGGAGAGAGATTAGACTCATGGTTGTTTTGCTGACGGGGCATGGGAATTTCAAAAAAGACCTACATACAATGGGAATAACAGAAGAGGACGCTAAATGTAGGATCTGTGATGAAACTGCATCACATCTAATCTTCGAATGCATTGCATTGGAGAGTAACAGGCACAGAACATTTGATCAACCAGACCCGAAGAAATTGAGTCTAATAAAGAACTTGTAAAGGGACTCCTTGCACTGTTCAAGGGCATTGGTTGGCTTTACTAGATATACAGAGAGCGATACCGCACAATAAATTCAGTTTCGGTGCGGGCAGTGGCGGGTTGGACCAAGACTGTTTTGGCTTCCATGAAAAAAATCAAATCAAATCAAATCTGTTCCTGCAGTTGTTATTTTTCATATTCACATAATATAAGACATCAACTGCGAATGGGCAAAGCTGAAAATGTGTGCCCAGCCGGAACTCGATCCCAGGTCTCCTGCTTTATACGCAGTTGCGCTGACCACTACACCACTGGGGACACAGTGATCACCGCATCTTCAAGGACTACCTCAGCGCGGCTAGAAAGCAGGAGACCCAGATTCGAGTCCCGGATGGGTACACACTTTCAGATTTGCTCATTCGCAGTTGATGTCGTATATTCTGTGAATATGTTTGTTAAGCTTATTGGACTTAACTGCGGGGCCAGCAGTCACTAAACTTACAAACTACTTATAAACTTATACTAAAGACAACAGAAACTTCCATGCCCGAGGGAGGATTCGAACCCCCGTCGGGGAACGGCCTCGCACATCGGAGCATAGCGAAAAAATTGAATGTTGTGCCGTCAGTAGGTAAGGTGATACTGTCTTTTTCGACGTCCGACGTCCGATACCCACCGAATTCCTCGAGTACAGAAAAAGCGTGAACTGTGTCGCGTACTGTGGCGTGTACCTCTCAGATCCATCAAGAGTAGACGGTCTGGGCTGTCCACGGAGGGAGTGAATGTGAAGAACATAGTAGAGGAGAAGAGGACAGGCTCTTGTCACCACCAAACATATAACAGTAGGATAGGTGTGCTCAGGCCTCTGGTGGCAACCTTTCAATAAATACTTCAATTATACGCAGAATCTCGTTTCGTACCTTTTAATTTGAACATCAGTCGTAAAAAAAAGCATCTCAAAGCAATCATCCAACTATACAAAGGTAGAATCTTGCAGATAGAAGTACATATACTTCTACTCGCAATTACAATTAGGATTCAGAAAGAGTCGTTCTTATGCCACATAACTGGCTCTTTAGTCGCACTTTGTACGTTTAGTGTTTGATGGCCCCGCAGTTAAGTTCCATGAGCTTAACAAACATATTCACATAATATATAACATCAACTGCGAATGGGCAACGCTGACTCGAATCCGGATCTCCTGCTTTCTAGCCGCGCTTAGGTGGTCCTTCAAGATACGGTGATGACTGTGTCCCCAGTGGTGGGCCGGGCGCCGTGGCTCAGCGCGCCCTGTCAGGGGGCTCAACGCCCTCTGTAATAAAGTGGTGTAGTGGTCAGCGCAACTGCCTATATAGCAGAAGACCCGGGTTCGAATCCCGGCTGGATACAAATTTCAGCTTTGCCCATTCGCAGTTGATGTCGTATATTCTGTGAATATGAAAGAAAAACAACTGCAGGATCAGAAGTGACGTCTGTTCTTTAGGAATAGACGCCACATGTATAGGAGCTTAACAAACATTTGAATTATTACTATTTTCCTTAAATAATTTAGGGGGAGGTGACGACGTATACTTAGTGCCCCTAGATGTTGCAGTACATCATCACAAAGCGACATATTCAAATTTCAACCGGTTTGGTTGTTATGACGTTTCGTAGCTTTTCATTTGAACACTCTTCCAAAGTTACGATCTGCACCTAGTTCCTCTCTTTATTCATTTATTCACGTAGAAGGCCATTCGATTCGTCTCAAAATATTTCGTCCGCAAACGTTTCCAGAAATCGAAGAATGAAACTTATACTGCTGCCGCTCATGAAGCCACGTGGTGAACGCCTGTAAACAAGCGGTACGTGCAGGCTCAAAAATGTTTGTTTGTATAGTCTATGGGACTTAACTACGGAGTCATCAGTCCCTAAACTTACAAACTACTTATGAACTACTTACGAACTATGACGGCACAAATATCCATGCCCGAGGGGGGATTCGAACCCCCGACCGTAGTAGCCGTGCAGACCGTGACTGAAGCGCCTTAGTCCCCTCGGCCACGGCGGCCGGCGTGCAGGCTCATCTCTCGCGAGGAATCCACACCACTCTTACTCGGAGGTTTTCATGTGACGAGGCTTAAAAGTTTAATTCTTTACTAATTCACGTTGCTTGAGAAATTTGTTTGCCTACATGATTATTATTCTTTATTCATTTACCTTACCTTATTAACTCTCCGATCCCTACGAATTCTGATACGGAAAACTACAATTTAAAGAAATGAAAACTTACAGTTTTCTCGAGGTTCGAACCCACCTCCTTCCCCTCCCCTAGCAGTTACCCTAATCGTAATTGATGTTCTGTCAGTAGGAACAATAGTCCTTCTTTTATAATAAACTAGCTGAAAACCCGGCGTTGCCTGGGAATTTATTTATTTATTCAAGCTTTGAGTTAGTACTTCTCATATCCCTTCTCTTTCGGCATCATCTTTTTTTAATAACATGTCATATTTATGGGAGAGTATTCAAGAAATAAGGATATTTTGCGTAATTTACAAAATAATAACTGCAGTATCCAAACAAAGAAAGGTAGTCATCTAGATTCAAATGATATGTAACCTTAATACATTCATTTAATTCAAATGTTCAAATGTTTGTAGAGCTTATGGGACTTAACTATGGGGTAATCAGTCCCTAAACTTACAAACTACTTATGAATTAGCTTATACCACAGACAAATATATACAGACGGGAAACCTCCGTAAGGGCCCGGTCCTACGCTCAGGGGTGCGAGGAGGGAGGGTTTCCAGCAGTTCCGTAAGATGTCCCATGATGGCGCTGCGGTCAGAAGCAGCTCCTTAAACTGACCAGAGCAGGCGGCAGGTAGCAACTGTCCCCACCACCACCTCCCCTCAAACAGCCGTGGCCTCGTGGCAGGCGGCAAAAGCTCTCCCCTCAGCCTCAACTACGAGGGGAGCGTTGGACAGTGGTTTAGGGGGGGGGGGGGCTGCTCCTCTGTATATGTTACTCTGTGCTTATACTAAAGACGGCAAAAACATCCATGCCACGAAGGGAGGGATTCGAACCCCCGACCGCAGTGGCCGTACAGACCGTGACTGGCACACCTCAGACCGCTCGGCCACGGCGGCCGGCTTCCTTTTAATTCCAAATTTGATTATACACAATATATTTCTGGTTACTTGTTCAAAATCTAATATGAATAAATTCTTTGGTGGGCCCACTCCAGAGCAAGCGACATGTAGTTGTCCGTGTGAGAAGCATGGAGATGTCAAAACCACTGTGTTGTATTTAATAGGTTGCCCTACGATTTATGAAATACTTCAGACCAATAGGACGGTCGCCGTAAGTGTATGCAATACATAGTTCAGCAGATATGACATCATGAACAATGACATGCGTGAAATGCATAACGCGACAATGTTGCGTGTTTCCTACTAAACCGCTGGACCGATTCAACCAAGGTTGGCCCACATATTCCTTACTGTGGGGCAACAATCTCTGTAAGGGTAAGAACCATTCCGACAATTGTTTCAGGAGTTATAACGTCATAAACAACAGGATTTGCAAGAAATTGCCACACAGTGTGATGAGATTTGTAAATACACTACATCAGAATGACAGTACGTAGCGGATTGCAACAAATTTTAAATATAATTTCAAATCTTTATTAAACTTTTTCTCGCTGACAACCAAAGCAAAATTATGAAAGGAAATAAATGTGTCGCTTATTACTTTTCCGTTGTTCATGGAGCAAAATTATAGCATTCGGTATGACATTACAATTTATAATTTCTACACTACAAATTGTACTCGCAAGACATTTTACATACCATTTACGCATATACAGCTTCATGTACTTTCGAAATAGTATCACAGTACGACACGTAGTTCATGAGATACGAGGACATAAACAGTAACATTCATTCAAAACGCATCAAGTTTTAATCTACTATTTCTATGCTACTAAAAGTATTCGCAACAGATTTTTTACGACTTACTACGCTTATACACCTGCAGACTTACACAGTTACGCATAATACAATTCAATAAATATCACATGTACTGCGATGGGTAAAAGCCTTTCACATCATGCAACACGTTTTAATACAGCTACGTATTTACTACTAAGACACTCCTGTATTACAGTCAGTTTAAGGAAATTCCTGAAAGCTCACAGTGTTGTTGACAACTTTGAATCAACTTTGAACTGTGAAGCGCATTCGGCTGTATGCGAAAGCAATAGACTTCAACAGAGCAATAGAGCAACAACGAAAGGAAGAGAAAGAAACAGTGTACGTCTATCGAATACCCAACGAATTTCCGACAGATCTATCTTCTAACTTCAACAGACTGCAGTTTCCTGAGCTGTATTTTATGTTACTGTTAAAAAATCACAGGGCCATCTGTTAAATACTGCAGAGTGTATTTTACATATCCATGATTCTCGCACGGACAACTTTATGTCGCTTGCTCAGGGGAGGGCTCATCAAAGAAATTATTCATATAATATCCTGGACGAGTAAAAATATATTGATTGTCGACAAGTTTTTAATTAAATGAATGTATATATCATTTCTATTTTGATTATTTTCTTTTTTTGTTTGGATACTGTACTTAAAATTTTGTACATTATGGAAGACAGCCTTATTTCTCAAATATTCTCCGATGATATATAACATGCTATTACGTAAAAGGAGATGCGCAAAGAGAGAAGGGATAGGAGAGGTACTAACTTGAGGCTTTAACAAATAAATAAATTCACGGGCAACATCGGACTTTCAGCTAGTATTATGTAAAAATGTACACCTGGCCTCGCAAAATGCAACTTGCCAGTTTTGCATAACTAACAAACAGACAAGGATGTGAACGGAAAAATATTTCGCACAGTCACGTCTTATGTACATCAATGCCAGATAAGTACATTGAAACGTGTCTCTCCACAAGAAATAAAAGAAAAATAAAAAAAATTCTGCACATGACACCTTAATCTAAGTTAAAATACATTTCGGCCTTTTAATGCATTACATAATAACAATTCAAAAGTGAATACGTCAAACAAGTTTATAAAACGTTGAGTTTTTCACATTTTCATTCATATTTATATAATTTGAAAGCAGTACAAAATTAGGAAACATTAGTAAAACTTGAAGAGTTTCGCTTCATTGATAAATAAAAGTAGAAATACAATTAGATAGGTTATCGTTAATTTAACAAGAGGTAGAAGAGGAGTCTAGTTGCAAATGTAGCTACTACGATTAGAAAACAATTAATGTGCCGCGGTGGAGTAGCCGGGCGGTCTAAAGCGTCTCGCTGCGGAGCACGCGGTTGCTCGCCATGGAGGTTCGAGTCCTCCCTGGGCATGGGTGTGTGTGTTTGTCCTTAGGTTAGTTTACCTAGGTTTAAGTAGTTTGTAAGCTACGGACTGATGACCACGCAGTTTGGTCCGATAGATTTACAAACAACACAAACAATTAATGCAATTTCTTGAAGGTGTTAACGTCAACAGTTTTAGGAAAATTGGCCGGTAGAATGCGCCAACTACAGACGCGAGACGAAAGACGGGTTCGGCGTGTTTCCAGCGTTCCTGTGCGGTTGTTTACCGACGACCTTCCCCCTGACCTAGCTGACGTGATAAACAAATTCATGAGAAGCTACATCGGGCATTGTACTCCCACCGGAGCACATTACCATAAAAATTAAAGCAAGCGTCACGGGAAAATCAGTTTTTTCCGTTAAGATTATTATTAGGTTCTTTTCTTTCGGCGGTATAAATTTCAAATTGTTGAAGCACGTCAAAGTGCCGCCCTCGTTCGCTGTATGCAGAATCTCCATATTATTGTGAATAATAGTGATTGATGGTTGCACCTAACGCAGTTTTACTAAGTGTCGGGTTACATCCAGCGAAGCGAGTTGCAAATTTTCGACTCGACTGCCCAGTACAGCCCTTTCGGAAAACATGACACGTTATGAACTACAAAATCTGAATACTAACTGTTCCTTTGTGACATGTTATGAGAAGCCAATCTCCCAACATTTTATGTTATTTCTGAAGGCAACGTTTGACTTGAGTTTTCTGTGTTGCAGTAGCGGCTTATGTAGACAGACTGCCAGTACGACTTTTGCAACGGTGTTATGTATATTGTATGAGTACACATATAGTAAAAATTGTTAATTTTTGTTATGGTGGAGACACAAGACTATTACAGTAATTTTTATTGACATTGTAAAATAAATGAATAAATAAATAAAAATAATAAACCACGTGTTAGGGTACCAATTCAAAACATTTAATGGATGTTATCTCTGCCGCACTTATTGAGCTGCGTATTACAATGATGTATAAACTGCTCTGTTTCTCATGATTTTGTAATGCATTTGTCGTAGACACTTAGTGCCTTTTAGATGGATTCCCTTTGGACTAATTGCGTGTTTCGTGAAAAGGGAAACTACAGTTTTACCCGGTAAAATTCTCACATAGTCGAGAGGTAATTTTGAGATTGAAGGTAGATTTAAAATTTCTATCGTTCAAGAGTGACTCATTGAAATATCAACACAGCATGAAACAAGTCGGTAATTAAGTTTACGAAGTGTACCTTTATGTAGTTTGACAATATAACAAAATTACGCAAAATTATAGAGAAATATTGCGATTCCTTGGAATGTGTCAAGAAAGTATATTCCATTTATTACAAGTCGCGCCACCATACATAGTGTATGAAAATTTATAAATTGCCATTTACATATCCATTTACATCAATGGATATCAAATTCGAGGCGCAACCAGAAAATAAGTTTCCCTGTTACTATTATTCCTACTACCATTGTTATTGTTGTTATGGTCTTCAGTCCGGAGACTGGTTTGATGCAGCTCTCCACCCTACTCTATCCTGAGCAAGCCTTTTCATCTCCTCATAAGAACGGCAACCCACATCCACTTGAATCTGCTTACTATACGCGTCTCTTGGTCTCCCTCTGCGATTTTTACCCCACACACTTCCCTCAAATGCTAAATTTACGATTCCCCTATGTCTAAGAATGTGTCCTACCAAGCGATCCCTTCTTTTAGTCAGGGTATGCCAAAAATTCCTTTTCTTACCAATTCTATTCAGTACCTCTTCATTACTTATGCGATCTACCCACCTAATCTTCAGCATTCTTCTGTAGCACCACATTTCAAAAGCCTCTATTCTCTTCCTGTCCACACTGCTTATCGTCCATGTTTCACTCCCGTACAAGGCAACACTCCACACAAATGCCTTCAGAAAAGACTTCCTTACCCTTAAATTAATATTCGATGTTAGCAATTTTTTCTTTTTCAAAAATGCTTCTCTTCCCAGCGCCATTCTGCATTTTATATCCTCTGTACTGCAACCGCCATATGTTATTTTACTACCCAAGTAACAAAACTCATCTACCACCTTCATTGTTTCGTTACCTAATCTAATTCCTTCAGCATCGCCCGACTTTCTAAGACCGCATTCCATTATTTTTGTTTTGCTCTTGTTAATGTTCATTTTATACGCTCTCTTCAACACCCTGTCCATTCCATTCAACTGCTCTTCCAGGTCCTTCGCTGTCTCTGACAGAATTACAATTTCATCAGCAAAACGCAATGTTTTTATTTCTTCCCCCTGAACTTTAATCCCTATTCCAAATTTTTCCTTACTTTCCTTCACCGTCTGCTCGATATACAAATTGAATAACATTGGAGAAAGGCTACAACCCTGTCTTACTCCCTTCCCAACTGATGCTTCCCTTTCATGCCCTTCGAGTCTAATAACTGCGGTCTGGCTTTTGTACAAGTTGTAAATAACTCTCCTTTCCCTGCATTTTACCCCTGCTGACTTCAGAATTTGAAAGAGTGTTTTCCAGTCAACATTGTCAAATGCTTTCTCCAAATCTACAAAAGCTAAAAATGTAGGTTTGCCTTTTCTTAATCTATCTTCTAAGATAAGACGTAAAGTGAGTATTGCCTCCCGGGTTCCTATGTTCCTCCTGAATCCAAACTGATCTTCCCCGAGGTCAGCTTCTACCAGCTTTTCCATTCTCCTGTAGATAATTCGTGTTAAAATTTTGCAACCATGACTTATCAAACTGATGGTTCTGTAATTTTCACACCTGTCAGCGCCTGATTTCTTTGGAATGGGGATTATTACATTTTTCTTAAAGTCTGAGGGCATTTCGCCTGTCTCGAACATCCTACACACCAGTTCAAATAGTCTTGTCATGCCTGGCTCTCCCAGAGACTTTAGTAGCTCTGAGGGTATGTCATCTACTCCTGGGGCCTTGTTCCGACCTAGGTCTTTCAACGCTCTGTCAAATTCATCTCTCAGTATAGTATCTCCTATTTCATCTTGATCGACTTCCTCTTCCCTTCCTACAACATCGTCTCTAAGTTCATTTCCTTTGTAGAGCTGCTCTATGGACTCCTTCCACCTTTCAGCTTTCCCTTCTTTGCTGAGAACTGGTTTTCCATCAGTGTCCTTGATATTCATAGAGCTGTTTTTCTTGTCTCCAAATGTTTCTTTTATTTCCCTGTAGGCTGTATCTATTTTCCCCTATTTATAGATTCTCTTACATCCTTGCATTTGCCTTCTAGCCACTCCTGCTTAGCCATTTTGCACTTCCTGTCAATCTCATTTCTTAGTCGTCTGTACTCCATTTTGCCTGTTTCATTTACTGCATTTTTATATTTTCTCCTTTCATCAATTAAATTTAGTATCTCCTGTGATATCCAAGGATTTTTTGTAGGTCTTGCCTTCCTACCTTTTTTGTCCTCTGCTGCCTTCACTATTTCATCTCTCAATGCTACCCATTCCTCTTCTACAGTTTTATTTTCCCCCGTTTCTGTCAATTGTTGCCTAAAGCTCCCTCTGAATTTTTTAAGAACTTCAGGTTCCTTTAATTTCTCCAGGTCCCACCTCCTTATTTTCTTACCTTTTTGTAGTTTCTTCAGTTTCAGCCTACAGTTCATAACCAACAAGTTATGGTCAGAGTCTATATCTGCCCCTGGGTAAGTCTTACACTGTAGAACCTGGTTCCGGTACCTATGTCTTACCATTATAAAATCTATCTGATACCTTCCGGTGTCTCCTGGTCTCTTCCACGTATACAACCTTCTTTTGTGATTCTTAAACCACGTGTTTGTTACGATTAAATCATGTTCCGTGTAAAATTCTACCAGGCGATTTCCTCTTTCATTCCTTCTTCCCAATCCATATTCACCTACTATTTTTCCTTCTCTTCCTTTTCCTACTACGGAATTCCAGTCTCCCATGACAATTAAGTTTTCCTCTCCCTTAACTGTCTGAATAATTTCCTTTAGCTCCTCATATATTTCTTCGATTTCCTCATCATCGGCAGAGCTAGTTGGCATATAAACCTGTACTACTGTTGTCGGTGTTGGCTTCGTATCTATCTTGACAATGATAATGCGATCACTGTGCTGGTCTTAGTAGTTTACCCGCAATTCTATTTTCTTATTCATTATCAATCCTACTCCTGTGATACCCCCAATTGATTTTGTATTTATAATCCTGTACTCACCTGACCAGAAATCCTGTTCATCCTGCCACCGAACTTCACTAATCCCCACTATATCTAACTTCAACCTATGCATTTCCCTTTTTAAATTTTCTAATTTTCCTACTCGATTAAGGGATCTAACATTCCACGCTCCGACCCGTAGAATGCCAGTATTGTCTTTCCTGATGATCACATCCTCCTGAGTAGTCCCCGCCCGGAGATCCGATTGGGGGACTATTTTACCTCCGGAATATTTTACCCGAGAGGATGCCATCATCATATGTTCATACAGTAGAGCTGCATGTCCTCGGGGAAAGTAACGGCTGTAGTTTCCTCTTGCTTTCAGCCGTCCGCAGTAGCTGTGTGGCAAAGCCACACTAGCTGATATTACAAGGCCAGCTCAGTCAATCATCCAGACTGTTGCCGCTGTAACTACTGAAAAGGCTGCTGCCCCTCTTCAGGAACCACACGTTTGTCTGGCCTCTCCACAGATACCCCTCCGCTGTGGTTGCACCTACGGAACGGCTATCTGCATCGTTGAGGCACGCAAGCCACCCCACCTCGGCAATGTCTGTGGTTCATGGGGGTGGCTACTACCATTATTATTATTATTATTTTCAGCAGAGACAGCATAATTACAGGAAGCCTTTTATTCTCAACGGGTTCATAAATCGTCGAACCATTTTCCAACATAGTCAGCAAACAAACTGAGACACTCGTCATATTCAAATGTTCAAATGTTTGTATAGTCTATGGGACTTAACTACGGGGTCATCAGTCCCTAAACGTACAAACTACTTATGAACTAACTAATACGAAGGATGGCACAAATATCCATGCCCGAGGGGGGAGTCGAACCCCCAACCGTAGTGGCCGTGCAGACCGTGACTGAAGCATCTCAGTCCCCTCAGTCCCCTCGGTCAAAATTTCAGTTGGTAACACTGCGCCCGCGCGAACGTTTCGAGTATTTGCTCCAGTAAATAATTACAAAAATCGTTGTTTTTAAGCTATATTTAATCGTTTGCAGTTGTTATAAATATAATATAAGTGTTGTTACATTAGTGGAAGTGTTAGTGTAGTGTTAAATAAGGAAAAACGGTGTAAAAAGTTTATTTTACCTGTCGCGCCTATAGCACGTAGTTGTAGGCCTAATTTAACTCGCGCGAATCGTTGTAGACAGTGACTAAAACTTATTTCTAATTACCGATCGTTCTATTTTTCACTCGCGGCGTACAGTAGTTAGGATTTATAAAGTTTGTCAGACGTAAATTTCGTGATTTATCAAAAGTGAATATAGTAATCCGTGTTTATAGGCCTAAATTTTGTTTTCGTGAGCGTGTTTTTTTAGGCCTAATTTTTTGTTTTCGTGACCGAGTTTCTTTATATCCAGTGCCCTTTCAGTTAATTATATTTGCGTGAACAGATTTTAGTGTCTCTTGGTTAACTTTTACGTTTTAGTCAGTACTTAATCAAGTTTTTTACGATTTCTATTTTTACCATGGGTGAGAAGTGCGTGACATGCCGTAGGATCGTTAGTTCCGGGGTGTGGTGTGATGGTTGTAGTGGTTTTTTTCATTGGGGCGAATGTAGTGGCGTGGGAAATGGGGATGTAAATGAGGCTCACCAGTGGTTTTGTAGGATCTGCAATAGAGATAGGAAAATAGTGGAACAGGAGGGGAAAATTGCAGCTCTTCAAGCTGAATTAGATAAGGCAAGGGAGACTCTGAGCAGGTTAAGGAGGGAGAAGGGTGAACAGCGGTGGGAAGTGGCAACAGGTAAGAGGGGGAACAGACTTAGGACAGTTTCAGACAGCTTTGTCCTTAATGTGAAAAATAGATTTGACCTGTTGCCTCAGTCAGGATCGGATGAGCCTCATGTAGCTGTAACTGTAGAAAGGACACAACAGACTTTCAAAAAGGACTTGAAAAAGGTAGGGAAAACTGAGAAAAGAAAGAAAGTCTTGTTGTTAGGTAGTTCCCATGGTAGAGGTGTTGGCCAACTACTGCAGGAAGAGCTAGGACCAGGGTACCAGGTCACAAACGTTTTCAAACCAAATGCGGGCCTGGGTCAGGTAACAGAGGATATAGGTTCTTTATGTAAGGATTTCACAATGGAGGATATCGTGGTTATAGTGGGTGGTCCGGGAAACAGCATTGACAGAAACTGTGAATATTCTATAGAGTGTGACCTGGTGAAGATATCATCGGCAACGAAGGATACTAGTGTGGGATTTGTATCTGTCTTGAGTCGCCATGATCGGCCTCATTTGAACTCTTCTGTCAGGAGAGTAAACTTGGAGTTGGAACGGCTACTCATGTCAGATATGGGGTCCCATATTGGTTTGATTCCTGTGGATGATATCTGTAGGTGGGACTATACTAGGCATGGCCTTCACCTCAACAGGAAAGGGAAGGGAAAATTGTCTGGGTTGATTGCAAGTAACTTACGGGGGGGCACTGTCACAAATGGTAAAATACCAGTGGTTACAGGTGTCAGAGGGATGCCTTTTTTAGGATAGGGAGGGGGGGAAGAAAACCAGTTTTGAGAGAGCTTGTAAGACACCCTCAGTTTGGAAAAGCAGATAAACAGGAGATAGATTTTAGCAAACAATATTTAACAGAAAGTAGTCAGAAACTTCCAGTAAATCTTACTCAAGCCATTAGTATGCAATATCAGTTATCTTTATTACATCAAAATATTCCAGGACTCAGAAATAAACTTGATGAACTACTCATTTGTATTGATGAAATAGATTCCTCTAGCCCAATTGACATAATTTGCCTCTCTGAACATCATGTGGCCACTGGTATAGATATGTTAAAGATTCCAGGATTTAATTTAGCTTCACACTTCTGTAGAGTAGATATGGAGGGAGGAGGAGTTGCCACATTCATTAAAAACTGCTATAAATTCAAGAATATTGATATAAATAAATTCTGTCTAGAGCAGCATTTAGAAGCTTGCGCAACAGAAGTAGAATTCCATAACAGATGCTATATAATAGTAACTATTTACCGAGCACCTGCAGGAAATTATAATCTATTCCTAAATCATCTAGAATCTCTATTGGGTTATTTAACAGGAAGAAATAAAGAAATCCTGGTTGCTGGTGACTTTAATACAGATTTTCTTATGCAGTCTTCCAGTAAAAATTTATTGCAGTCAGTAACTTTGACTTTCAATCTAACACACACCGTAAACTTTCCAACTAGGGTAACTAAAACCTCTAGGACAGCAATTGATAATATTTTTATAGACAAATCAAAGGAACAAAATCATATCATAAAACCAATAATAAATGGCCTGTCAGATCATGATATGCAGCTCCTTGTTTTAGGTATAGATTCTAAACAGATTATGAAGACTGCAAAATGTACATACAGGAGAGTAGTCAACCCACCAAAAATTGAAAATTTTAGAAAACTCCTCAAAGACATGAACTGGAAAGATGTATATAGCGCTAATGGCATGAATGAAAAATATAATGTATTCATTAATAATATTAGTATCATGTTTGAAAACTGTTTTCCTCTAAAAGTAACGCGAATTAAACAGAAGTCTATAATAAAACCTTGGATTACACAAGGAATAAAGATTTCATGTAAGACAAAAAGGAGTATGTATCTATCAGCCAAGAGTAGTTGCAATGATGATGATTTAACTAAATATAAGGAATACTGTAAAATATTAAAAAAAGTTATTCAGGTATCTAAACAAATGCACTATGAAAAGAAGATAACAACATCAGGAAACCAAATAAATACAATATGGGATATAGTGAAAGAAGAGACTGGTAGAACCAGAAAGGAACAAGAGCAGGTACGGTTAAGAGTAGCTGAGACATTAGTAACTGATGGGCATAGTGTGGCAAATCTATTTAACAAGTACTTTATATCCGTTACTGATAGTATGGGATTGTCTGGGTCAGTAAATAATGCGCTTGAATATTTGAAACTAGCATTTACAAATAACTTCACACACATGAATATGTCAGTCACTTCACCACAAGAAATATCTTCCATAATAAAATCTTTAAAAACAAAGAATTCCAGTGGATACGATGAAATATCAACAAAGTTAATTAAAGCGTGTTCTTGTGAACTTAGAACAATCTTAAGTTATTTGTGTAACCTGTCTGTTATAACGGGAACATTTCCTGATTGGCTAAAATATGCAGATATTAAACCTCTCTTCAAGAAGGGGGATAAAGAGATACCATCAAACTACAGACCCATTTCACTTTTGCCAGCATTCTCAAAAATTATAGAAAAGGTAATGTACAAGCGGCTTCTCAACCACTTAACCCCAAATGGCATATTGTCTAGAACACAGTTTGGATTTCTGAAAGGTTCCGATATTGAGAAGGCTATTTACACTTTCAGTGAGAATGTACTTAATTCATTAGATAATAAATTGCAAGCAGCAGGTATTTTCTGTGATTTGCCAAAGGCATTTGATTGTGTGAACCATAACATCCTTTTAAGTAAATTAGAATTCTATGGGGTCACGGGAAATGCTGCAAAATGGTTCAAGTCGTACCTCACTAACAGGAAACAAAGGGTGTCAGTGCAAGTGACTAGTGAATTAGGCCAACAGTCATCATCGGGTTGGGAAGAAATTACATGTGGTGTCCCACAAGGATCCATCTTAGGGCCATTGCTTTTTCTTGTGTACATTAATGATCTCTCATCAGTTACACTACCAGAAGCAGAGTTCGTTTTGTTTGCAGATGATACAAGTATTGCAATAAAGAGTAAGTCAAGTATATTGATAGAAAAGTCTGCTAATGATATTTTCATGAACATTAATAAATGGTTTAAAGCCAACTCATTGTCATTAAACTTTGAAAAGACGCACTACATGCAGTTCAGAAGATGTAAGAGATTTCCTGACAGCATATGCATTAAATATGAAGAAGAGCAGATAGAAGAGGTTGACAGAATTAAATTCCTGGGATTACAGCTTGATAATAAATTTAGTTGGGAGGAGCACACCACAGAACTGCAGAAACGACTCAACAAATCTGTATTTTCAATACGAGTGTTATCAGACATAGGAGACATAAAAATAACAAAGCTTGCATACTTTGCTTACTTTCATTCCTTAATGTCATATGGTATAATATTTTGGGGTAACTCTTCAAGTCAGTCAAAAGTCTTCAGAGTCCAAAAACGTGTAATACGTATTATTTGTGGAGTAAATTCACGGACGTCTTGTAGAAGCCTCTTCAAAGAACTGGGTATATTATCTACTGCCTCTCAGTATATTAATTCCTTAATGAAATTTGTCATAAATAATATATCCCTTTTCCCAACAAACAGCTCAGTTCATACATACAATACTAGAAATAAAAATGATCTACACAAGGATTTAAAAGCACTTACTTTAGTTCAAAAAGGGGTCCACTACTCAGGAACACACATTTTCAATAATTTACCATCAAGTATAAAAAATTTAGCTACAAATAAAGATCAGTTTAAGAGGAACCTAAAAGACTTTCTAGTGGCCAACTCCTTCTACTCCATTAGTGAATTTCTAAATTGTACCAAATGATGCATGCACTCATACTATATTAGTATTATTATATTATCAGAAAAAAACCTTAAAAAATTATGTATCTGTATTTATATTATAAGTGTATGTATTTATATTATTAGTATTATTTGTTATTCAACTTGTAAATTTTGTTTCTTGACATGTTCCACATCCACGAGGATCCCCTCAATATGGATCTACGGAACAAATAAATAATCTAATCTAATCTAACCGCGGCCGGCCACTCGTCATACTCTGGGAAAATGTTCAAATGTTTGTAGAACTTACGGGACTTAACTACGGGGTCATCAGCTTACAAACTACTTACGAACTAGCTAAGACTAAGGACGGCACAAATATCCATGCCCGAGGGGGGATTCGAACCCCCGACCGTAGTGGCCGTGTAGACCGTGACTGGAGCGCCTCAGTCCCCTCGGCCACCGCAGCCGGCCACTCGTCATATTCTGTACTGCTATGTTGTCGAGGCCAGTCGCCTGTTAGTGGAAGCCGCGTCTGACTTACTGAGCTCTTCTTCATTCTCAAAACGCTGGGCGGAGAACAGGAGTTTCTCCACTCTCAGGGGTAGGACAAGGCTGTACCCTGACACCGCTGTTGTTCATAGCATCCATGGCTCGTATGTTAAAAACAATAGCCCGGCAGGGCCGCAGTCAAATAGATGGAAACAAAAGTGTGGTGTCGCACATGTACAAAGTGCGCGCCACCTACTTTCGCCGCGCGCCGCCATGCACGCACGGCGCGGCGTTCTTACGATGACAGCCACGAGCGCCCTCTGCTACAACGCAGCTCGTGGCCACCGCTGAACGACATCGTTTACTTGGGACTGAGATAGGAACCAGGTAAGACCTTCGGAATCAGATAGGCACCAGTGAAGACTTGGCTATTGGACAGGCACTAGGCAGACCTCTAGCTCAAATATGTATCAGCATTCTGCCGTACTGAACTATGTTAAAGTTAAGTACTGTATAAATTCTGTGCAATATGTATCTCGTTCTAATTTACTCTAGTGTTTCTAGTTTCTGGCTGCTCCCCTCCGTACCTGCACCAGCGTGCTATCTTTATCCCTGTGTCGGTCTCATTCCACTCGGCCACCGACGCCTACGACGGAAACGAGACACAAAAGCGGCGACGAGGCTGGGACACAAAAGTGGCGACAAGGAGTGATAGAACCTTGGACCAGCCCACTTGCAGCAGCCAGACAGCAGCAGTCAGAGCACGCAGAAATTGCTCCCGCCCACCCACCCTTATTATAAGATTTTTGGGGGAACATTTTCAGTTACGTGTTTTGTGGACTTTTTTTGTTGCAGAGCGTCCTCTTTCATATTACATTTGTGTTTTGTTCTAATTTACTTGTATGCACGGTGCCTAATCGGTCAGCATGGCCACTACCTCGAACCCAAACTTAATGGAAATTATTCAGTTACAGACGGCGCAACTCCTGCAAGCAGTGGCCCAGCTCACAGCGCAAGCAGCTAACCAACAACAACAGCCGCCACTTCAGCAGCCCACACCTGCCGCCGCAACGCTTCCTACGTTTCGCCAGTACAACGAACGTGAGGAAGAATGGAGCGACTATTTCGCACAGTTTCAACTCGTCGCGGCTCATCAACTTACAGGTCAGACTGTTAAGTATCTTTTATTGTCTGTGGTGGGCCCCAAAACTCGTGTTATTGCAAAAACTTTTCCCCAACGCATCTCCTCGTGATGTAGACTTTGAACAAATAGTAGAGGCACTAAATGCTCATTACGAGAGAAAAGTTCTCGTAGCTGCGGCACGGTACCGATTTTTCAGACTTAAAAAATTACCTGAGCAGTCACACCAGGAATGGATTACGGAATTGAAGGGCTTAACCCGCAAATGTAAATTTACTTGCGCTTGTGGACTCTCTTATAGTGACGTGATGTTAAGAGATGCGATCACGCAGAACATTCAGGATCCCAGAATTAGGGCAGCAATTCTAAAACAGCATGACCCTTCATTAGACAGTGTACTGCAGCTTATTGAAGCGCATGATACTTTTGACTTAGCAGATGTAGAAATGCAAAGCCACAGTGTTAATTCAGTGCGCCGCAACGGACGCTTTCCTAGCCGTAGTTCTCAGTCTAGCCCTAGTGATTCTTATTATTCTACCCGCCGTGCTGAACAGACAGTGTACAGTAGCCAGTGTAAAAGTGTGACACAAAGGTCGTCCCGTCGTGTTAGAAACAGTAATTTGAATAAAGGGCGCCAACGCTCATTTCAGAAAAACGTTCGTAAGTCTTGCCCCCAGTGTGTATCTCGCCACAAGCGTGCGCAATGCCCTAGCCGCAACGCAACCTGTTATCAATGTGGCAAAACAAGACATGTACAGACATTGTTTATGCAAAACAAAAATTCAAAGAACGGTGCCGTTAGGAACAGTGCTTCGCGGAGTGCGAGAACAGTTAATTCTGTAAATGTCATACACGCTGTAAACTTGAACAGTGCTTTGCTTTGTTCTCAATTGCAAGGAAATTCTTCTGCACCTATTGCAAAACTATGTATTGAGTCACGCCGCAAGCGCCGACGAGCGCGTAAAACAGTGCAACGGAAAAGGGTTCGGGACAAGCAAAATGACTATGAACAGTGCATTCCTGTAGTGAAAATAGTGCCTTCTGCAACTGCTCCTTGTAATAGTGCCCAGTACTGTGTAGCTAGTGACAGTAGACATCAAGTAGCTGCTCAAGAGTGTAGTGCAGTAGTTAGTGACTCTGTAGTAGCCTCGCATTGCGCGGACGCCGATCCGGCGGTAGTGCCATCTAATGACAGTGATATTAATCCGTGTGCCGGGTCTGCGCCGCTTACTTCACTACGCAGCCCGCGCATGCGCAAGCGTAGTAAACAAGTTCAATCAGACGTTGCCCACATTCGCGTACCTGTCGAGCGCCACAAGCAAAAGCTTTTTGTGAATCTTTGCATAGAAAATAAGACTGTGAAATTTCAGCTTGATACTGGTTCCGCTGTCACTTTAATGAATAAAGAGATGTATGAACTTCTGGGTTCGCCAAAATTGTCGCCGTGTCAACAAGTGCTAACGGCATATACAGGTCAAAATATTCCCGTGCTAGGAACGTGTAGCCTGCCCGCCTCTTTTCAAGGTATAACAAAAACAGTTGCTTTTGTAGTTCTTCAGGCCAAATCTACGCAGAATATTTTTGGACTAGATGCATTCGATTTATTTGGTTTATCAATTCAAAGAGATGTGCTTCAAATTTCGTCAATAGTGCCTCAGGATAAAATCAATGCATTGTGTGACAAATATAGTGACTTGTTTTCGCCGGAACTAGGTTGTGCAAAAGACTTCATGGCACATGTAACTTTAAAAGAATCTGCAGTTCCAAAAAGCTAGACCAGTGCCTATCGCAATGCGTGATACAGTTGCCGAAGAACTTAAACGTTGGCAAGATAGTGGGGTGATTTCTCCTGTTTCTGCGAGTCAGTGGGCCTCGCCTTTAGTAATTATACCCAAGCCGTCGGGAAAACCTCGTCTCTGTGCGGACTTTAAATCAACAGTGAACAGTCAAACAACTGTAGACACTTACCCCCTGCCCAGACCTGACGAACTAATGGACAAATTAGGACAGTCTTGCTTCTTTTCTAAGATTGATTTAGCAGAGGCATACTAACAAATTCCACTTGATGACGAGTCAAAAAAGTTTTTCGTCATTAATACTCACATGGGCCTTTTTCAATTTCAACGCCTACCCTTTGGCAGTTCTTCCGCCCCCGCTATTTTTCAGCGCTTTTTGGAACAGCTGACGGTTTCTGTACCGTGTTGCTCGAACTATTTAGATGATATTGTGGTATCCGGACGTACAGTTGAAGAACATTTAGCAAACCTGGAGTGCCTTTTCAAAGTTTTGACTGCAGCAGGTCTACTTTGTAATAAAGCAAAGTGTTCGTTTTTTCAAACTGAAATAGAGTACCTAGGCCATGTGATTAATGCCCAAGGAATTCATACCTTACAGTCACATCTTAGAGCAATCAAAGACTTGTCTCCTCCTAAGAATGTACACGAATTGCAAGCAGTAATGGGAAAGCTTAATTATTATTTCAGATTTATTCCCAATGCCTCTCAGATTGCAGCTCCACTGCATCACTTACGTAGGAAAAATGTTCCTTTTGTTTGGTCCAAAGATTGCCAGGTTGCCTTTGACAACTTAAAGTCTGCACTACTCAGTGATGCATGTTTGATTCCCTTTGACCCACAGAAGCCTGTAGTGCTAGCAGTTGATGCCTCGTCGTACGGTGTGGGTGCAGTTTTGTCGCATCGTATTGGATGTCACGATCGTCCTATTGCCTTTGCATCAAAGCTACTGACGCCAACGCAACAGAATTACAGTCAGATAGAAAAGGAGGCCTTAGCAATCATTAACGGCGTCACAAAGCTTCATCATTATCTCTATGGCAGGAAATTCTACTTGTTGACAGACCACAAGCCTCTCACGTCGTTGTTCTCACCCACAAAGCCAATTCCGCCACGAATGGCACAAAAGCTTTAGAGATGGTCCTTGATATTGTCTAATTATCAGTATGAGATTTGGTACCGACCTACCACTAAACATGCCAACGCGGACACACTTTCCCGACTTCCAGTTGGCCAGGATGTTGTCAGCATGTTGTCAGATAGACTCCAGAGATACTTCCGCTGTCGCAGACTTCCCTTTGAACTCTCGTCGGGTTGCACAGCACGTTTTGTTCGCTTTGGTTGGCCTGCCAGAGCCAAAGACATTGATCGGCCTCTGGTTCGACGTTATTTTGCACAACGTCATGCATTGTCTTTAAGTCAGGGTGTTCTGTTGTTGCATACGGACAACGACCAAACAAGAGTGATTGTTCCTCGTTCCCTGCAACTAGAAGTGTTACGCCTCCTGCATCAAGGACATTGGGGTATTGTTCGGACAAAGCAATTGGCCAGACGTCATTGTGCCTGGGTTGGTATGGACGCTCAGATAGAGAACATGACGTCACAGTGCACTGCTTGTGCGGAGCATCAGGCGGCTCCTCCGCAACGTTTCTCAGACTGGCCACGCCCTAAGGGACCATGGCAACGTTTACACCTTGACTTTGCCGGACCTTTCTGGAATACGCGCTGGTTAATCGTTGTCGACGCTTTCAGCAAGTTTCCTTTTGTGATTGCCATGAACTCAACGATGGCGTCTAGTACAATCAGTGCCTTAACATCAGTGTTTTGCATCGAAGGTTTGCCTGAAACTATCGTCAGTGATAATGGCCCTCAGTTTGTTAGTGCGGAATTTCTACAGTTTTGTCGTGTGAATGGAATTCAGCATATCACCACCGCACCTTTTCACCCTCAGTCCAATGGTGAAGCAGAACGTTTCGTTCGAACATTCAAGTGTCACATGGAGAAGATGAAAGGTCAGCACTCCAGGCAGCAAGCTCTTCAAATTTTCCTGTCTACGTATCGGTGCATGCCACGTGACGGCCCGTCTCCTGCACGGCCGCCGTCACCGCACCCTCCTTCACCTGCTGCAGCCTCCCACGCACCGAGTCGGTTCGTATGGCGCTACGCATTTTCAGGTTTCTACGCCGGTGCTGTACAGGGTGATGGCTGGAAACAAGAAGACATGGTTGCCGGGCACCATTCAACGCGTGCTTGGTCGCGATATGTTTGTTGTACGTTCTTCCACAGGGTCGGAGCTGCGGCGCCACGCAAACCAATTGCGTCTGCACAGGCCGCGCGATCCTGTCTCCGGTTTCTTGATTCCAGACCCAGTTCACCGCCAGGGAGCACAGCTACATCGTTCGTCCCCGGACTACGAGATCCCTATGGACGTCGACGCATCTCCGACGCAGTCGTCGCCGCCGCTGTCGCCGCCGCAGATGACAGCGTCACCGAGAGGGACTCCGGGACCATGCGGGCCCCCCCAGCTTGGGCCACGCACCTCACAAGATGACCTGCTCCCTCTGGGCGGGGGTGTGTGCCCTTCCCCAGGTTTCGGCGGGTTTCCTGGAGGATCGCAAGGCGGATGCCGGGGCGCGGACGGCGTTTCGATCCCAGCCTCAGCTACGACGCCCGTCCCACCGGTAACGCCCCCGCCCAGGCCCTCCTCCCAGTGCCGTCGCTGTGGCCCTCAGCCCTACGCCACGACGGCGCGGCGGTTTGGGGGGGAGGGGTGTGGTGTCGCACAAGTACAAAGTGCGCGCCACCTACTTTCGCCCCGCCTGCCATGCACGCACGGCGCGGCGTTCTTACGATGACAGCCACGAGCGCCCTCTGCTACAACGCAGCTCGTGGCCACCGCTGAACGACATCGTTCACTTGAGACTGAGATAGGAACCAGTTAAGACCTTCGGAATCAGATAGGCACCAGTGAAGACTTGGCTATTGGACAGGCATTAGGCAGACCTCTAGCTCAAATATGTATCAGCATTCTGCCGTACTGAACTATGTTAAAGTTAAGTACTGTATAAATTCTGTGCAATATGTATCTCGTTCTAATTTACTCTAGTGTTTCTAGTTTCTGGCTGCTCCTCTCCGTACCTGCACCAGCGTGCTATCTTTATTCCTGTGTCGGTCTCATTCCACTCGGCCACCGACACCTACGACGGAAACGAGACACAAAAGCGGCGACGAGGCTGGGACACAAAAAAATAAGTAGTCTCGCATAAGCAGACGTCTTAGTTGCGATGGCAGATTCGATTGAAAGGTTGCAATCTATTATTTGAGAGCTCGATCACAGGTGTAAGGGTTATGATATGAAAATCAGCATCTGCAATACGAAAGTCATGATTGTGGGAATCAGATCAAAACAGATTGAGTGCCAAGTAGCAGGAACAAAGTTAGAACAGGTGGACAGTTTCAAGAAACTAGTATGTATTTTCCCACAGTGAAAGAACTTGAATCAGGGGTAGCAAAGCTAATGCAGTGAGTTCTCAGTTGAGATCTAATCCCTTCAGCAAGAAGTAAGTCAGTACCAAGACTACGTTAGCCATCCAAGATTCTATCTTTCGATCAACTTGTTGTATGGGAGTAAAAGTTGGGTGGATACAGGTCACCTTATTAATAAGATTGAGGTTACAGAAGTGAATGTAGAAAGGAGGATGGCAGGTACTAATAGATGGGAACAATGGCAGGAGGGTGTCCGTAATGAAGAAACGAAAGAAAAAGGAATGATCACCATAGATGAAGCAGTTAGAGTGAACAGACCGAGATGGTGGGGTCATGTTACACGCATGGGGAAAGCGACGTTACCTAAGAGGCTCGTGGATTCGGCTGTGGACGGTAAGAGGAGTGGAGGCAGACCACGGAGAGAGCTCTTGTATTCGGTGAGGAGCGGTGAGCCGTGTGGCGGAGCGCAGACCTGTCCACCTTACTCTCGATTTCTCCCGTCGGCTGCGCGGCCGACTGCTCTCGGCGCTTGTCCACCTGCGGCTGTTTTTGCTGCCCGCGAGAGGGACAGTGAGTCAGTGGGTGTGCAGCCGGAAGGTGGAGTGTGTTCGGCGACAGGACTTCCAACGGCCGTGGGCCAGGCGTGCGGGAACACCAAGTGAGGTGCAGAAGAATTTTGATGGATCGCATGTACGTTGCGGGAACTCCTCCACATCACCTACCAATGGCCTTTGTTTCCATGGAAATCGAGATCATAGTCCAGTGTGTGATAACTACACCTGTACTAAGTGACCGTAGGTACGTGAGACAGCTTGGTGTAATTAGCAAGGCGCTCGACCCGCGTTCAAATCTTGCTCGCGACTTATTTTTTTACACTTGTTCAAAGATTGATTGTGCATAATAATTTGCTTTCATGGCCACTCTTATGTTAATGCTTGAGTAATTGGTCATGATAATAAGTTAATTACTCAATATGTTATGTTGAGAAAGCTATAAAAGAAAGCAAGGAGAAATTTGGAGAAGGAATTAAAGTTCAGTGTGAAGAATTAAAAACATTGCGTTTTTCCGACGACATAGTAATTCTGTCAGAGACAGCAAAGGACCTGGAAAAGCAGTTGAACAGACTGGACAGTATGCTGAAAGGTACATATAACATGAAGATTAACAAGAGCAAAACTAGGCTAATGGAGTGTAGTCTAAGAAAATCAGGTGATGCTGAAGGAATTAGATTAGTTAATGAAATATTAAAAAAGGTAGATGAGTTTCGTTACTTGGGCAGTAAAATAACAAATGATGGTCGCAGTACGGAGGACATAAAACGCAGAATGGCAATGGGTAGAAAAGCGTTCTTGAAAAAGATAAATTTGGTAACGTCGAATATTGATTTAAGCCTAAGGAAGTCCTTTCTGAAGGCATTTGTATGGAGTGTTGCCTTGTATGGGAGTGAAACATGGACGATAAACAGTGCGGACAGGAAGAGGCTTTTGAAATGTGGTGCTACAGAAGAATGCTGAAGATTAGGTGGGTGGATCGTGTAACTAATGAGGACGTACTGAACAGAATTGGGGAGAAAAGGAATTTCTCGCATCGATTAGTAGGTCACATTCTTAGACATCAAGGAATTACGAATTTGGCATTGGAGGGAAGTGTGTAGTGTAAAAACCGCAGAGGAGGACCAAGATATGGATACAGAAGCAGAGTCAGAAAGATGTAGGTTGCCGTTCTTATGTAGAGTTGAATAGGCTTGCTGAGGATAGGGTATTGTGGAGAACTGCATCAAACCATTCTCCGGACTGAAGACCACAACAACAACAACAACAACATGTTACGTGTTGCGAGACGATTATTTTATTTAATTCGTTATTTCGAAGCATACTTTTACGGCGATTGAAACATCAAACCGTCTGCAGTTATCACCCATAAAATTTGCGCAGCATTTGCTAGCTGCGTTTACAGTCCCCGGCCCCACTGCAGTTATACCGCCGAATGTAGTGTGTGCCTACTTGACGCATCCCAGCGGATAATTATGCTGCGGACAGGTGGCTTGTCATTCGTAGCGTACCGTTCACATGTAACTCTAATTACCTGATATAACTTTGCAGTATGAATTGATAAAGTGGGAAAAAGGAATATAACTGGACAGAATTAATCGTCGGAAGAAAAACAACCTCGAGCAGGATTTGAACTCGGGTCGTCTGTGTGATAGTCGAGCGCTTTGATATTTACACCACGCTGCCTCAGGTATTGGAGGTCACTCAGTACAGATATAGGTGTTAGGCGTTGGACTTTGATCTCGATTTTCGTGCAAACCAAGGCGCACTGGAACAAATCCTTTTAACTTGGTGGTCTGTAGGAGTTCCCGCACTACATACATGCGACCCATCAATATTCATTGGTACCACACTCGGTGTTCCCCTTGTGCTTTTCGAGTGGTGTGCCACTGGCTGGTATCTCTTTATTGCCTACTAACTCTTTTTAGAAGGTACGCGAACTGCACTGGTGAATTTTTAAGATGATTAAAATAAAATAACTTCTAGGGCCTTCAACCACATTTCATTCAGCAAGGTCTCTGAGCAACTAAACTGACGTCTTTTTCTAATCCGGTCACGAACCCGATCACGTTTCTTATTCTTTTTACGTTTAGTCCTAAAAGCGATTTCACAGAGAGAAGCAGTAGTTCCGCCACAACTCTTACAGCTGCCAAAGCTTTCATTTTGCGACGACTACGGCACTCACAAAACAACGAAACTGTAGTGTGTAGTATTGGCGCCGGGTCTACGAACACACACGAAACCAATTGCGCGCAACTCATTTCATGCAACGAGTGTCGCAACCTGGCGTCGTCGTGTAGACCAGCCTCAAGGCGATGGAAGGCAGTCCAGTACTCTGAAGAGTGAATGGGTAGGCCAGCGTTAAGCCGTCTACTTGGCTGTCGCCAATGCTGGCGTGTTTTGGCGTACCGCCACTAAAATACATGCTGCAGTGAGCATTACGTCTTTCTTCAAGTTTAGAGCAACAAAAAAGTACTCCACTGCTCGGAACTGGAGTGCAGCTATATTTTATTATGTGCCGCGAACATTTCGCAGTCTTCCTCCTGTAACAACGCACACGGAATGCCAAGTACTGCGCCACTCTCCCAGTACGCCGACGTGCGGGCGTTACGTGCGGAAATACATGCAAAACGCATCCCGCCTTCACTGGAGACATGGCGCCGCTCACATCTCGCATGCAGCAGCGAACTGGAGGCGAAGTTTCGCGCTTATCGCTTTATGTGCATGAATGCTACCTCCGCAGCTACGTCTACATCGACATACATACTCCGCCATCCACCCGAAGGCGCTTGGCGGAGGTTTCTCAGAACCACTACTAGTTACTTGCTTTGCTGTTGCACTCCCTTGTAGTACGAGGGAAAAAAACGACAGCTCGTATGCATCCGTACGAGCCGTAATCTCTCTGATGTTATCTTTGTGGTCAGTACGCGAAAACTAGGTTGGCGGCAGTAGAATCGTTCTACAGTCCGTCTCAAATTCCGGACCGCTGGATTTATTCATCAGTATTTCTCGAATAGGTCGTCACCTTCACTCCAGCGACTCACATTTGAGTTCTCAATGCATTTCAGTAACACTCGGGCACTGATCGGATCTACCTGTTACATTCCTAGATGCCCAACTCTGCACTGCCTCCGTGTTCTCCTTTAAACGGATCTGGTGGGGATCCCAAACACTTGATCTGTACTCAAGACGGGGTCTTGCAATCGTTTTGTATACTATCTCCTTTAGAGAAGCATCGGTTGCACAGTGGTATAGTGCCAGACTATTAATCTAAAGGTCGCGGGATCGATTCCCCGCCAGGTCCTCGGATTTTTATCTGTCACTTTCCACTTCTTTCACCTCTGTCAGTATTGATAATGTGAAAAATACAGAGTAGCACCGTGGTTCGGAAACCACGTTTAACTGGGTAAGTCAGATCGAAGGTCGGAGGAAGACAACGGCATACCACCTCCAGATAGGACCGTGCCTAGTAAAGCACTGTGGTGTTCAAAACCATCTTCGGATTGTTGACTGCTTTCCTTTACCATACCTTCCCATAATTCTCCCAATAAACTTAAGTCGACCATTCACCTTCCCCACGACTGTCCTTATAACCTTGTTCCCTCTCATATCGCTGTGCAGCGTTACGCCTAGGTATTTAATTGAGGCGACTCTGTCGAGCAGCACGCTACTAATGCTGTATTCGAACATTACGAGATTGTTTCTGCTATTCATCTTCATCACCTTACATTCTTCTACATTTAACGCTAGCTGCCATTCATCACACCAGCCATAAATTTGGTCCAAATCATCCTGCATCCTACTACACTCATTCAATGACAAGCATTTTTAAAATTCTCCGGAAATCAACGAGACACTTATTTGACAGTACCAAAACACCGAGAGTATTTTAAATGATTCGGTAGTTTATTACACAGATTTACAGAAATATGCCAACTGCATGGAAAATTTCGGATACGTGTTGCTGTCGATTAGCTGAGTTCGGTGAAACTTGCATCAAACATGCTGCAGTAGAGTGGGCGAGACCCCACCCGCGGCTGCCCTGTCCGGCGTGTTTATTAACACGTATCGCGTCATCGTGGCCCTTTCTCTAGTCAGTCTTTCCCATACAGTGCTTTCCTCGTCACTATTGCTGAGATCCTCCTCATTCTCCGTGTCATCGGACCACCTAATTATCAACTCCCGTCACCGATTTATCATGCGTCATCTCAGACCGTGCACCCTGTGAAAGCGGCCATGTGATTTAAAACACTGCTGCAATTCTTAAACATGTCCATCAATTGCTAAGTAAGGTGTCTTCTCCACAGGACACGAATATTTCATTAGCACACATTTTGATTAGAAACTGCTTTCGAGGTACAGTGTCAAGAGACTTCCGAAGATCTAGATATATGGAATCGATTTGAAATCACTTATCGATAGCACTCGTCACTTTATGACAGTGAAGAGTTGGTTGTGTTTCACAAGAACGATACTTTCTGAATCCTCATTGCCTATCGTCCAAAAGTTCTTTCTGTTAGAGGTAGTTGACAGTTTTCGTTATAATCCATTGCTTGAGAAGTACAGGCTTGTGTTTCGTACATGGGGGCCACTTTTAACGAAGAATAGATGTGCTAGTGCGCTGTTTTACCCTCTTTGCTTTATCCTTCGTGGGAGGTTTTCCTTGCGAGGTTGGAGCCGCCTGCGGGGACCAACTTGTAACCGAATACGGTAAGCTCTTAGGAATGTTCCTGCAACATCACAAGAAATCTTTGAACGAACATTTCAGTGGAAATGTTCGTGACATCCACAGTTACGTTCAGTTGAAATTATTTGTTTTACCACTGGTTGATGCGTTCACATCACAAAATTCACTATTAGCTCGGCTTTCAAAGCAGTGGTGTACGAAACTTAATGGCGAAAACAACTTTCGCACGATGTCTCTGTAACGTAGACTGTTAAGGTCTATCAACGGAAAGTCCAGGTCGGCATATTATTGAACATAAGGATAGGTGCCGCGGTGGAGTAGACGACCGGTCTAAGGCGCCCCGCTGCGGAGCGCGCGGTTGTTCGCCGTCGGAGGTTCGAGTCCTCCCTGGGGCATGGGTGTGTGAGTGTGTGTGTGTGTGTGTGTGTGTGTTTGTCCTTAGGTTATTTTACAACTTAGTTTAAGTAGTTTGTGAGCTACAAACTGATGACCACGCAGTTTGGTCCGATAGATTTACAGACATTTGAACATTTGAAGGATAGGTAACAACTCACCGAGAAGACGGTCTAGAGCCGCATATAACCACAGTCAGCCTATTTTAATATGCAGCCAAAGCCTTCATCAGAGAAAAATCATACATACATGCACTGCAACATTCGGGCACAACTCCTGCACACGTGATCGCCATCTCTAGGGCCCGAGTTGCACCTGAAAGACGAATGGGGCGGGTGAGACAAGTGGAGAGGCGAGAATCCAGGGCGAGGGGCGGGCGGCGCAATGTGACTGCACTGAAGGCAGTGGCATGCAATGAAGTGAGGACTACAACCTGCTTTTGGCCATATTTTGCCGGAAAGTCATCGAGTAAAACAGAAGTGATATTTCGATCCTCAGGAAAGCGTTATAGGGACCTTACTGTTTTTAGTCTTTATAAACGACTAGCTGAAAACCCGGCGATGCTCGGGTATTTATTTATTTATTTATTTATGCCTGCCTTGAGTTAGTACTTCTCCTATCCCTCCTTCATCCATCTCCTTTCTTCTAAAAACATGTTATATTTATCGGATAAGAGATAAGGCTGTCTTGCATAATGTTCACATACAGACACACACGGCATATGTTTATCGTGCAGGCTCTGTCATGAATAAGTTGTTTGGTGGGTACACTCCTGACCATGTGAAGGACATGAAGATGCCAAATCCATTCCGCAGTATTTAATAGATTTATTTATTAATCGTAATAGAAAATGCAATTTCCAATGGAAACTGCAGTGTCTTGAAGCTGAAAGGTAGATTTGTCGGATATAATGGGTATTCGTTGGGTGTACACTGTTTCATTCTCTTCCTTTCCTTGTAGCTCAGTAGAAGGCAACTGCTTTCGCTTGTATCCGTGAGCGCTTCACAGTTCACAGTTGTCAATAGCACTGTCAGCTTTCAGGAATTTTCTTAAGCTGACTGGAATACAGGTATGTCTTAGTAGTAAATACGAAATTGATTACAACGTGGTGCATAATGTGAAAAGTTTTTACCCATCACAGTATATATGATCTCATATTTATTGATTTAAATGTTCAAATGTTTGTAGAGCTTACGGGACTTAACTAAGGGGTCATCAGTCGCTACTTACAAACTACTTATGAACTAGCTAATACTAAAGACGGCACAAACATCCATGATCGCAGCGGCCATGCAGCCTGTGAGTGGCACGCCGGCCGCAGACTGCTCGGCCACCGCGTTGATTTACATGTTGCACAGTTGTATAATTTTTCAGGTATATATTCATTTGTATAAGTGATGTATGTCTGTAAAATCTGTTGCGAATACAGTTAGTAGTAACGAAGTAATAGGTTAAAACTTGGTGCATGATGGAGCGATTTTCCATAAACATTACTGTTCATGTTATTGTTGTTGTTTGTTAAGCTTATGGGACTTAACTACGGGGTCATCAGTCCCTAAACTTACAAACTACTTACCAACTACCTTATGCTAAGGACGGCACAAATATCCACGCCCGAGGGGGGATTCGAACCCCCGACCGTAGTAGCCGTGCAGACCGTGACTGGAGCGCCTCAGTCCCCTCGGCCACCGCGGCCGGGTACTGTTCATGTGCTCATATCTAATGAACTACGTGTTGTACTGTGATACAATTTCGAAGGTACATTAGCTGTATGTGCGTATACTGTCTGTACAATTTGTAGTATAGAAATTATAAATTGTAACGTGATACCGAATGCGGTAGTTTTAGTCCATGAACAGCGGATAGGTAGTAAGCGGGAAACTTTTTTCCTTTCATTATTTTGATGTCGTTGTCAGCGAGAAAAAATTTAATAAAGGTTTGAAATGACGTTTAAAGTTTGATGGAGGTCGCTAAGTACTGTCATTCTCACACAGTATGTGAATAAAGTCTAGCCTTATTATGTGGCAGTTTCTTGCAACTCATTATTTATGACGTATCTCCTGAACTATGTGTCGTATGTGGTTCTTACCCCGACAGCATTGCTATCTCACGATAACGAATATGTGTATCAGATTTGGTTGAAATCGGTCCAGTGGTTTGGGAAGAAATGTGCAACATTGTCGTAGATGCAACATTTTTCGCGCATCTCATTGTTTATGACGTCATATCTCCTGAGATATGTGTCGTACTCTTTTGTTTTTGGGTCAGGAACCTTTGTGGGCGTACGGTGAAAAGTTCAAATCAAAAATGTTTGTTAAGCTTATGGGACTTAACTACGGGGTTATCAGTCCCTAAACTTACAAACTACTTATGAACTACTTACGAACTAGGACGGCACAAATATCCATGCCCGAGGGGGGATTCGAACCCCCGACCGTAGTGGCCGTGCTGACCGTGACTGGAGCGCCTCAGTAACCTCGGCCACCGCGGCCGGCGGTGAAAAGTTCACCAAAGTTTCATTGCAATCGAATGAATGGTTAATGAACACACAGAGGACATACAGACAAACATTCATTTATATATACAGCGTGTTTCACTAAGTGTGTTTGCCTCTGTAACTTATAAAATAATAGGTGACGGGAAATTTTAATGCAGTAGGTCAACACAAGAAATGTTACACTTTCTGCGAAGCTATGAACATAGTTTATTGTATCATTTTCCAAAGAGTTACAACACAAAGATATATATATATATATATATATATATATATATATATATATATATATATATATATATATATATATATATATTAATGGAACAATAGTTTTTTCTGTCGTGCATTGGATTCGTTGAAACCAGCTGCGTCCAAATCAATTTAAACTACATTCCTATCACTGTTAGTTTGGGAGCTACAACCCTTCAAAGTTTCAGGGGTAGATACCACAAACGCTGCGCATAATGCAATGCGCCTTCTAAACGTGGTGCGGCCGAGTTGTAACGTCGCCGGTGTCCCGGAGCGAGAAGCTTCCTCGATGCATTGTTAAACTGCCGACTGTCGCCGCACACGGCTGTATACCCGGCAGTTGGAGCCACATAAACAACCGGGGCTCAATATACCACAGTTACTGACATCGAATGACGATGGCATACACGAACAACGAGTACGTTGACATGTTGGTGATGTTCGGCCGCACCACATTTAGAAGGTGCATTGCATTATGCGCAGCGCTTGTGGTATCTGCCCCTGAAACTTTGAAGGGTTGTAGCTCCCAAACTGTGATAGGAATATAGCTTAAATTGATTTGGACGCAGCTGGTTTCAACGAATCCAATGCACGATAGAAAAAACTATTGTTCCATTTGGAAAATTATATCTTTGTGGTGTAGCTCTTTGGAAAATGATACAATAAACTATGTTCATAGCTCCACAGAAAGTGTAACATTTCTTGTGTTGACCTACCGCATTTAAATTTCCCGTCACCTATTATTTTATAAGTTACAGAGGCAAACACACTTAGTGAAACACCCTGTATCTGAGCAGCTCTCTCAGACTGAAGTTCTCGCTTACCGGTTGGTAAAGTCAACATAAGATGAAAAGCAACTGCAAAACGATTGAGATATGTGCATGTTAAGAACCTGGCAATTCACCGTAAGTATTGAAAGCTGCGTAATCATCCACATGAGCACTAAAACAAACCCGTTAAGCTGTACGCCGCCTAAGTGTGCGTCTTGAATATATTCTGCTATTCAGCCCGTGTGCTCTGATGCGCTTGCCCCTGGCAAGTGCCGTCCGCACCACTGGTCAGGCAAGGCGTCTGGTACATGAGGACGCAGCACACGCCGAAGCCTCTTGTGAGGCCGATGCTATCGGAGCAGCTGGGCAGCGCAAGTATCAATCCTGCCCCAGCAGCATGCAGTTCCCTCGCTCGCGTGTGGCCGTTACGCCCCCATACGTCTTCCCATATCTCTGACCGTGTGTCACAGTTTTCTGCCCTATGCTTCTCTGGTGCTCAGCGTTATCTACTGGAGTTTCTTCCTACTAGATAAGAGGACGCTGTTGCGGTCCAAAATAAGGTTGTAACGCAGTAGTAGCATGAAATACTAGTGCCGATTGGTAAGTGTTAGAATCAAAACCTTAATTCACAAAATAATGTTGTAAATAAAGGATAACTCACCTAGTGCAACGAGACTCTTGTTTCTACTTGCATCGGAAAATAAATTTATATCCATTTTTGTATGTTGCTGTTGACGAGTGTGTGTTTCCTTTTCTTAAAATTACCTTGTAGATATTTATACATTGATACTAGCACTTACGGTGTGTCATATTTCCAACGAATTACGTTAAGTACAATGATTTAGAACCGGGCGAAACTGTAAGCAAAGTTGATAAACTGATATGTGTCATAAAACAATACATTTTGATAATTAGTCGATCTGTCTGTTCATTCGCATCAGTCTCTTACGAGAGTTGGACACTGCATAGGCTACTACATCCGGACACAGCCCTCTTCGCGGTGAATCGCATTTTCCATCAAATGCCCCTGGTCTCATTCCGATTGCGCGTTAAGCATTGGTCAAAGGCTCTTGTAACGTTGTCCATGGGATGAGCATACATGTATATCATTAAATGGCCCCACAGCCTGAAACCCAAAGAAGTGACGTGCAGTGAACATGAGGACTGTGTTGCTAGACTTTCTCTAGCAATGCATTGGCCATAAAACATGATATCGAAGTACGCCCATCAGCAGAAGGAATGGAAAACAGTGGAGGAGTAGATATGGGAAACTGACATGACAAGAACAACACTGTGTTGACATGGCAGGGACAACACTGTGTTGACATGACAGGAACGACACTGTGTTCTGCAGAAGCGCACAGCATTTGAAACGTGTTGTGTCACCCGTGGTTTGAAGGTCGGCATCGATATCATGACGCAGCACGGTCTTTCATCAAACCTGTCACCCAATCGTTATAAAACGAACACTGGTGAACCTGTCTTGTCAACACAGGGTTGTCTCTGCCATATCAACACAATGTTGAACCTGTCATATCAACACAGTGTTGTACCTGTCATGTCAACACAGTGTTGTCCCTGTCATGTCAACACAGTGTTGCCCCTGTCATGTTGACACAGTGTTGCCCCTGTCATGTCAACACAGTGTTGCCCCTGTCATGTTGACACAGTGTTGCCCCTGTCATGTCAACACAGTGTTGCCCCTGTCGCGTCAACACAGCGTTGTCCCTGTCGCGTCAACACAGCCTTGACCTGTCGTGTCAGCTTCCCACCTGTACTCCTCGGTTTTCCGTTTCTTCTGCTGTCGGGCGTACTTCGATATCACGTTTTATGGCCGATGGATTGCTCTCAGGCCGTTCATCGTGCGTGACTTCCGCATCGTCCACTTCCCACCTTTGCCTGATACGGAGAGAAGCACTAAACGGCCGCAGTCTGGGTCGTCACTTCCGCACGAGGCACCCAGCGCTGAGCTTCACGATGTGGGGAAGGGCTCGTCCGAACTGGGCAACTTCTAGCTGTTGGTGATAAACGGAAAACTCGAACTGGGAAACTGTCCCCAAAGTGCCCCCTGAGTGGCACGCAAGAACTGGCCAACTCACACCAGCTCCGGTCAGACTAACAGACACGTACGAACTCGGCACCTCCTGCCTGCTCCTGGCAGACCGACTACACAATCTCGCAAAATGCTTCAATATCTAAACTTACCAAGTCCGCAACCTGTGTCCCTATTTGTAGAGTTCTTAATAATTTCAATACTGTGCCAGGAACAAGTAAAAAAGAAAAGATTTAAGTGTCATTGTCCTGTTTAACAAGTCTTCTGCAACAGGTGCGTGGTCATGAGTGCCTTCCAAACGCGAAAATGTGTGTTCGCTGCCTGCTGTAAATAACGTAACAGCACTCCGCGAAAGTTTACCGCAACATCGCCATCCACGACCTTCCGTTGATACAACTCTTCCGTAAAGTTTGAATTTATAACCGTCACCGATGAAATGTGTATTACCACGATCACTAACAACAGGTTCTGCCGTATTATTCGCTTCCATAACTACACTGTAGTACAAAACGAAACACTATGCGATTCTACACGTCAGCGAGCTGGTGTCATTCACAGGACTGACGAGTTCAGTTAGAGCCAGGAACACCTTGGGTCGGACCGTCCTGCTACCTGCGAGCGGAAGTTGTCCAGTTCGCGTGTTGGATTAACTGCCCTTCACAGAGTACCCTTGTAATGGCCACTTAAAAGTTGCCCAGTTGGGGTCTGCCCGTGGGGAGCTGCCGGGCACGGCCACGGATCACAGCACTGCGGCAGCTGGAGCTACGCGGCCTGCAGCCACGCCCATTCTGCACGGCATCCCAGACACCTTTTTTAAGATCCATTCAAGTTCTAGCAAGCATATTCGAATATTTCGAATATTTCGGCTGTATAACGCTCATCCATGGCTGAAATATTAGTAGGAGAATCCTTTTAGTTGCATAACCGAAATTTAAAACTTGAAGATTTACAATAGTTCAAACATTGGGATAACCTGTTACGAGAGCACCTGTTAATCACTTTGGTGAAGTGTGTGGCTTTATGACTTGTCCTGCCTGAGGTAAGATCCTGACGCCTCATCTTGAAGATTTCTGGAGGAACTGCAACTTGCAACACCTGAGGACTGTCATTATATACCATATGATTTCTCGCAACGGACTGTACTGTGCAGCGATGGAGTAGCCGTGCGGTCTAAGGCGCCTCGCTGCGGAGCGCGCGGTTGCTCGCCGTGGAGGTTCGAGTCCTCCCTGGGGCATGGGTGTGTGTGTGTTGTCCTTAGGTTAGTTTACATAGGTTTAAGTAGTTTGTAAGCTACGGACTGATGACCACGCAGTTTGGTCCGATAGATCTACAAACATTTGAACATTTGACTCTACTGTAAACTGAACAGTACTCGGCACGAGTAAATCAGCCCACATCTAAACAAGTATCTTTTTCCACACATATAAGTAAGAGACTTTTCTTGTACATGTTTCCATCATGCTTGACTATTTGACCTTTATTTTTTCAATATAAATAACTGCCAAAGTTGCAAAAAAAAAGTCAGGTTTTTACTACTGATGACCAGTTTCGGCCACATTTTTGTTCAGAATTCTAATGCTCAAATGTTTATAAAGCTATGTGACTAACTACAGTGGTCATCTATCCCTATACTTACAAACTACTTGAACTAACGTTTGCTAAGGACAACACATACACCCGTGCCCGAGGGACGACTCGAAGCTCCGACGGTAAGCAGCCCTGCGCCTTTGAGCCCTGTTGCGTGGCACTTGTCCAGGATTATGGTTTTATTCTGAAGCGGCAGAATGTGCGCTAACGTCGAGCTTCCTTCCAGATTAAAACTGTGTGCCGCAGCAGGATTCGAAACTGCGGCCTTGTGATACCATGATTACATTCTTCATTTATTATCTGAATGCGTTTTTTCCTACCTTTCGATTATGTTATATGCTTTATACAACACTGTTTATAGAAAAATTAGACTCCAGTTTATAAATTGGAATGTAATTTTCTACAACTAGTGTTGCACAAATCATTTTTGCTATGCTATATTCATATTGTAGAAATTTGTCAGTATTGTAGTATTTACAGACGTTGATGCTTATGGTGTTTGTAATGCGATACTGTTACGTAATAGCCTGTATGATGACGCATATACGGTCGGGGGTTCGAATCCCCCCTCGGGCATGGATATTTGTGCCGTCCTTAGTATTAGCTACTTCATAAGTAGTTTGTAAGTTTAGGGACTGATGACCCCGTAGTTAAGACCCATAAGCTCTACAAACATTTGAACATTTTGATGACGCATAAAACGGAAACAGCTAACGTGGCAGGAAAAGGTGCTTAAGACCGCCAAAACTCGCTTACATGCTACAGAATCTTCGAGACCCCAAGAGAGTTGAATGCTTGCAATCGTTGTGATTAAAAAATAATAATAATTAAATAAAAAATAAAAAAATTTAAAAATTGAAAATGTTCAAATGTTTGTTAAGCTTATGGAACAACTGCAGGGTCATCAGTCTCTACTTAGGAACTAACTTATACTAAAGACAACACAAACATCCATGCCCGAAATGGGGTTCGAACTCCCAACGGGGAATAGGCTCGCGCATCAGCGCCTCATTGCGTTCGGCCGATCTGCCGCGAAAATCGTTCTGTTCGAACGCACAGTAAGCAGTCGTGGCGATTTGGTCTTATGATACACAATTGGAAGATGCATTTACTTCAAGAACTGTTACAATTCTGCCTCGGATGGAGGGCTACGTACACCCTGAGTTTGGTGGATATTGGCTTACTTATTTCGACTCTAAGAAGAAGTTTAGTGGCCACCACTTACCAAAGGCTGACGTACAGTATTGCTATGGGCTCTTCTCTGCACCATAGGCAAATTAGGTTTCTTTAGAATTGTATGCAAGCACGGATCTCATACTTGTGTTTGTTCCACACAATAATAAGTACCTAGAATGAAACTTTGACTCTGGAGCGCAGTGTGCGCTAATATGAAACTTTATGAGAGATTAAAATTTTGTGCCGGAACCGGGGCTAGTAACTGGGACCTTTAGAGGAGAGGTACTGGCAGAAGTTGTGGGGAGGGGCCGTGAGTTGTGTCGTGATAGCTCAGTGGTGGAGCCCTTGCCCGCAAATGGCAAAGGTCCCATATTCGGCACACAATTTTAATCTGCCAGGAAGTTTAATAAGTACCTATATAAACACAAATTATATAATCCGGAAATATCTTAAATCATATGAGAATTATGCTGATCGTGCCTTTTGTCTCTTCTGGTTTTCCTGCTGGATCCTGTGGCTGGCTAGTAGGTCAAATATTCCTCAGGATGCCTCTAGAGAACACCCATTATTGTCGAACACCGATTGTGTTTTCCTTCCGTCACGAGGCTGTAAAGATGAGACATACTCCGTGTTCTGTGGACCAGAGTTTCTCAACACTTGGTTCTTCCCTGGCGGCTATTGACTTGTAGGTACAAGTCAGTTGTCAGCACGCAATGGGCCCAAATGAACTACCTGTAATGCTCTTCACCGTTACATCCAGGAGTGTTTGACTTTGCAGATACTTCCACCGGATGTCACATAATTATTATAAATCTGGAACTGCACGGATGGCTGGCGAGGTGCGCAGCTGTCGTTTAGGAGAGGGAAGTGGGTGATCAGGTACGTGGGCTGGCCGCAGAACCCGCTCAAGACTCCAGTGGACGACGGCGAACCGCCGGAAGTGGGAAACCAGAGTTTCCTAAGGGGGCTCAGGTGACAGACGAGGAGAGTCTTAATTGACGCTCTGGCGAATTCCGGAAAGGTGGACTCTTAACTTAGAAATATGTAAAAAATGTTCCCATCAATTCTGAAGAAATCTACGGTTTCAGAAAAATTTGGTGCATTTCATGGACCACAATACATTTAATATCTCCAAAACCACTTACTTAATGAAACTTCCTGGCAGATTAAAATTGTGTGCCGGAACTGTGACTCGAACCTGGGACCTTTGCCCGCGGAAAGGAAAATGTCCCAGGTTCGAGTCCCGGAAGTGGCGGTCTACAACATAAAAAGCGAACGTTAATGAGAATAATATTAAATATAATAACATACAAATAGAAATGTAATGCGCTTTGCTGGGTTCATGTTTTGTGGTTCTGTGGTGGAATCTATATTCTGACATGAGAATATTACTACCTCAACGAAAAGCAGAACAAGAGAGTAAAACGAAGTTTATTGAAAGAATATGGAAATAACGTGGTGCGTCTTTTAAGTTAGGTAGTGTGGTGCAATGCTGCCCATTTGCTTCTTAAACTGCTACTGATAAACACTATGTATCAGTAATTGCAAATATAAGTCGTATAATATCATTATTATAGTACTGAAATTTATCGGCTTTTTATTTGTAAGGTTTATTGAAATTGTAATTACGGCGTTATTCTCCCGAGTCTCCTGAATTGATTCATATAATTATATTTGCCACATGATCACTTCCTGATGTTATATGGATTTTTAGAATAATGTGTGTGGCTCTATTGTATTTCAGTTGCAATCTGGAAGAGCCACCCTTGCTCAGCCAAGACCGCCATTTCCTGTCTCCGAGCAGATTAGGAAAACCCTAAGTACCTGTACTCCATTCTCTAGGTCCAAACTGTTAGCTGGCCGTCTGGGGAACCCAACAGCCTGACAGAACCCGCCTTTCACATGGAAACAATCAGCTTCCCCCTGCATCTGTAATGTCACACACCTCCACTTGACATGATACATTTGCCTGCCAAATTATCATGTCAAGCAGCACCAAAATTTTTGACAATTTTTTCATAAATTAATAAAAACATTAAAATTATTACAAACACAGTGTATGAACCTGAGAGGCATATGAACCAGCGTACCATTAGCGCATCTTATATAAGATTTAAATCTAAAGTAACATAAATTATAAATTTTATGGCATATTAATTAAATGCCTGGAGAAGTATATGTTGCTATGGTGCGAGGCACACTATTTCACTCAGCAAATATCACTTTAACGCACCCTTGCACCTCATCGTTCCGACGATGTGGTTCCACCATCCGCAGCACTGTCACCAACTCTCCGCCAGCGTCGTACCTTGTCGGAATGTGTATGACACTGCAGCCGATTCCTCCGAGCGGAATGAAAACACCTGTCGAAATTCGACTACAGTATAGTTGCCAATCTACATTTACATCTACATCTACATAGATACTCTGCAAATCACATTTAAGTGCCTGGCAGAGGGTTCATTAACCACCTTCATAACTTTTCTCTACCGTTCCATTCTCTAATAGCGCGCGGGAAGAAAGAACACCTAAATCGTTCCGTTTTCGATCTGATTTCTCTTATTTTATTGGGATGGTCATGTCTCCCTAAGTAGGTGGGTGCTAGCAAAATATTTTCACATTCAGAACTAAAAGTCGGTGATTGAAACTTCGCAAACAGATCAAGCCGCAAAGAATAACGTCTTTCTTTTAATGATTTCCACCCCAATTCGTGCAACATTTCCGTGACGCTTTCCCCCCCGTAACGTGATAAAACAAAACGAGCTGCCCTTCTCTGAACCTTCTCAATATCTTCCGTCAGTCCCACCTGGTGAGGGTCCCACAAGGGGCAACAGTACTCCAAGAGAGGACGCACAAGTGTGATGTAGGCAGTCTCTTTGGTGGAGCTGTTGCACCTTCGAAGCATTCTGTAAATGAAACGTAATCTTTTGTTCGCCTTCCCCACAATATTTTCCTTGTGTTCTCTCCAGTCTAAGTTGTTCGTAATTGTAACTCCTAGGTATTTGGTAGAATTTACTACATTAAGGTTTGACTGATTTATCGCCTACTTGAAGTTTAGCGGATTTCTTTGAGTGTTTATTACTTCACATTTTTCATTATTTAGTGTTAATTTCACCACGTAGAAATTTTGTCTAAATCGCTTTGCAGTTGCTTTTGATCCTCTGTTGACTTCATTAACCGATAAACGGTCTAAGAGAGCTGGTGCATCGTCTAAGCGTTCTGCCAATGAAACGTAACCTTTGTTCGCCTTCCCCACAATATTTTCTATGTGTTCTCTCCAGTCAAAGTTGTTCGTAATTGTAACTCCTAGGTATTTGGTAGAATTTACGACCTTGAGGTTTGACTGATTTATCACGTAATTGAAGTTCAGCGGATTTCTTTTAGCGGTCATGTGTATTACTTCACACTTTTCTTTATTTAGTGTCAATTGCCAATTTTCGCACCAAGTAGAAATTTTGTCTAAATCGCTTTGCAGTTGCTTTTGATCCTCTGTTGACTTCACTAACCGGATAAACGACAGCATCATCCGCGAACAGTCTAAGGGAGCTATTCAGATTATCTCCTAAATCGTTTATAAACACGAGGAAGAGTAGGGGACCAATAACGCTTCCCTGTGGAACGCCAATATATAGAAACGCAACCGAATCCCCAAGGTTCCAGCTTTGAACGCCTTCCGCCAGTAGAATCGACACACACTCTTCAACAGCAATGCAATAAAACACTATCAACTTACAAAATAATAAATATTGCTTTTACCATCAATCTGTCCATGTTCCCACAAGAAAACATGTCCACACTATAGTAATTTTTGTTTCTGCAACACTAGTCTCCCACATTGCCGTCTTATGAAATTTAAAAAGAAACTCAAAGCAACAAACCATTACTTCCCTTGAAAAGCTTTCCCTGTTAAATTATACCCTAATGACAACACATTTTAATCCCCAAATATTAAACACAAATTTCCATAGCAACCCGTATATAAACCACTCATGTCACTAAGATCCTTCTTATAATTTTCAGTATGCTGCAATTCTCAAATTATCACAATTCTGACAACTATCCTCATATTTTTAAACCACAAATTACAGAAACATTTAATAAATCAATTTCATCCACATTATCCCATCAAACTGCCGACCTCCATGCACCAAAATGCGCCCACATAATTCCTTTTTGTTCTCCTCAGCATAGCAACTCGTTTTAGACAACATAAATAAAAACACAAGTATTCTCCAAAATTCTTATATATTAAACATAAATACGCTGAAATACGCATCCATAGCAAAGATTTCACTTATTCTTCTTCCCGACGTCAGTCATTACAGTAAGGGCAACACATTTCTTCCTCGTTAATAAGTTCTTGAATTTCACTTTTCATCTTATTCATTCTGCTTCAACCTCTAGATATCTTTCTACACAGTGGAGATATGTTTTCTATTTACATAGAATATCTGTACCTAATGTAACATCTATCGCCAACCCACTTATCACAAAATATCTGATATTAAATTCGTATCCACAACATTTAAATTCTAAATAATGCTAACTGTTTATTCTTTATTCTGGTAAGAAAACTTTCTGAGACAGCTGATATGTTACTTCCCAAATCCAGAAGTGCATTTACTCTTGCTTTTTCAACATCTATCTCAACTACTGACTGTATATCAATGTGTTCTTCCCTATCTAAAAGTTCTTCATGTAACAAGTCATTCTCAATTTCTCTCCCCTTTTCTTCCATATCATTAGTCCACCCTTACATTTCGTCGTCCCCATAAAATAATTCCTTAAATACTCTGTATGCTGCTTTTCCACCCTTTTTTCTTTTCAAGTTCCCTTGCTGTTTTAAACTCTTCTTTAACCCATAAGTGTGGTAACATTGACTTTAAAATCTCTCCATACCATCGCCGGTCTGTAACAGAAAATTTGCGTTCACTTTTGCCAAACCAATCAACGTTTACCCCTTTTCCTAACTCACCACAATTGTCATTAATAACTCTGTCTTTTTCTCTTCCCTTCGTAAATTGATCCCACAAATTATATGCATTTAACTGCTCTGCATCTCTGCCCTTGTCGATCTCAAAATTGCGTTCACGAATAGGAGAAGTCACTATACTAGCTGCTTCATTCACATAATTATTTTCAGAACATACAAAATCTTCCCCACATAAATCATCGTTCTTACCAAATACCTCACAATGACAACACTATCGACTACAGCCGATGCACGTAAAACCTAATTACATGTATCATTTACCTCCGCCGATTTATCATTGAATATGGAACTATTAAAATCCATTTCCTGACAATCTCTATGTACTACTTCGCTACTGCAGCGCTTCTCATTCAAATCTTTAGTGCACTCGTTATTTGACAATTTCAGTTTCACATCTGCATCTGTAACTCACATTAAATTTTCACCCAAAATATTATGTTTCACCAATATTAAACCACCCTTCCTTCACTACAGACAATGGTTCCTTTAACGTAGCATCAACACTTTCATCCATCACCTTCCATTCACAATTCATAACCCCATTAAGAGCTATTGGATCATCCTCATCAACAGAAATAAAGGCGCAAATGCCTTCCTCAGTAGCATCTATCTCAATAGTTTCAAATTTACCACATATCTCACTTATTTCATTTCTCTTCAACAATAAATCACTTATCATCCGCCGATTTACCATTTACATTGTTATCAGCTGGCGTGTTCTTAGCTATGATGCCTTCACAAAATTCACCACTTACATCCACCGCCTAAAATTCACAAAATTTAGCACACATATATTTGCATTTATCGCTACTAGTCAATAACGTCTCGGAATCTCCTGCACATTTCATCTCCACCAAATTCAAATTTTCCTCATACCCTTTCTTAGACTTAGAACTATTTAGCATACATTCATTCAGTCCATCACTCATTCTCTCTTCACAAAATAGTTTTGTAAACCCATATCTTCATCTGATTCAAATGATTGCCCAAAATAACTATTATTTCTCTGACGGCCACGCTGTTTTAAATTACCAACTTTTACGGATCTACCTATCACACATATTTCCACAACTTCCTTCTGCCCCCTATCATATCTATTTCCCACAAAATTATCACAGCACGGTGTCCTATCTATCGCCGGTTTGTTTCGCCATCCCTGCACATGAGACGCGACGTTTCTCAGTTTCCCGACCACATATCACTATGTTCCCTTCCATGATTTCTCTCCTGATAATTCCCACTCCCTTGACCTTTATAAAATTTATTCCCCTGATTATCGTTGTGGCTGTGTTAGTTCTGTAAGTTACCGTTATTACTACGGTTTCCATAATTACTATTATTACTATTATGGTTCCCATTCTGACTACCATTTCCTCTAACATTACCGTGATTAGGTTTAAACTGTAATGTCCGTTCCAACTTTTCAACAAAATCTAAAAACTCATCAATCGATTGCGTCGGACTATGCACCAAATCCCATTGCAAATCATCTGGTAATCACCTCTTTAACGTCATGGTTTCTGTCAGAACTCCCAGCGGCCGATTTGTATGCATTAACTTATTCGGTTCGTGCACACAAAATTCGCACATTGAACCATTGCCATACTTAAAATTTTGACCGTTTAGAAATCCGTTTTGAAGCCGCGTTTGCTTTGCTTCACTCCAGTACTTACTCAGGAAACAAATCTCAAACTTGTTATAAGCCTCGAACAAGTGCTTATTTAAATTATCCCACGCCTGTGCACTACTCTCAAGCAGTCTTTTTACCAATTTAATTTTATCTTGGTCACTCATCCCCCCCCCCTAACAAATCCATCCTTACACGCTGCAAGAAAATCTACTGGTTGGTAATTGCCATCATTAGAAAAATACTTATTATTTCCAGCTGAAAACTACGGATTATTTACAAGTAGACTAACATTTGCATTACCTATTTCAGCTCGCACTTCCTCAATTTTTCGCTGTAGCTGCACCTTTTCCTGATCAATTCTCCCACTACGTTCTTTTATCTCCATATCACAACCCGCCATCCTATCCGTTAAATTACTTACTTTAGCTGTAGTTACGTTTTCAAAATTATGTTGTTGTTGCACAGTCTTCATTACATTGCTGTTCAATTCGTGCTGTACCTTTTCCATTTTATTACCTAAATTTATGTCTAATGCACTGACTTTATTATTAACAGAATCAACTTCCTCCCCTATTGTGCCCACTTCTGTCTTCATGACATTTAATTTTAATTCTACGATTCCATCCACTTCTGATTAAAAAAATTTCCAACCCAAATGACACATTTTCTGTATTGCTACTCAATTCTGCCCTCATACTTTCCATGTTTGCTTGTACTTTGTTCAAACCCAAGCCCAATTACTTCTTTATATTACACAAATCTGCTTTTAATTCAGATTTTAAATTACCCTCTTCTAAATTTATATTATCCACATCTGATTTTACATTACACACGTCTGATTTTACTTTAAACAAATTTGCTTTTAATTCTGATTTTATACCACTCAAATCTGTTTTAACCCCATTATCCACATGTAAAATTTGCTTTCTAATGAACCTCCTGCCGCATCATCTTTCTGTGAAGCAACTGAACTACTAGCCACACTATAGCCCTCCCCATTTACATTTTCTCCCTCAGAACTCGGGCTAGCACTTCCGCTAATATTTTCGGAGTCACACACGCTTGGTGACTGCTTAATTACCGGCATTTCCTTAACGTAAGATACAGCCCCAGACTCACACACATTTACATCATCGACGTTGGTACTTAGCTTTTCTGCCATGGTGCCTCTGCTGCCGATGTGTGTTGACTGCCTTCTGGAACTGCCGTCGTGTAGTACTCGAAGCGCCGGCCGCGGTGGCTGAAGGGACTGATGCGCTTCAGTCACGGTCTGCACGGCCACTACGGGCATGGATATTTGTGCCGTCCTTAGTGTTAAGTAGTTCATAAGTAGTTTGTAAGTTTAGGGACAGAAGACCCTGTAGTTAAGTCCCGTAAGCAATACAAACATATATACAAACATATGTACTCGAAGCCGCTGGCCGCTGTTGACTGTGTCTGTGTCCGCGATGTGAAGTTCTGCGCCGCCGTATTTGTAACTGGCGCCCCACGTTCTTCTCCGGTCCGAATACCAATTCCTATACCTCTCCTATCTTCGTATTATAACAGGCACGAAACTGCTGCTGTTGACATTAGACTTGGCTTCTAAATGAGTGACTGCAAAATTTACAGTAACTATCCCAACAGAATTTTACTAAAACAGGACGAAAAAACTGTTGCTTTATTTCTCATCCGGTACAAGAAAACCCCATTTGCGAACTTCCTATCCATACTCACCAATAAGAATTGGGCAATACATAACTCAGGGTTGTAAAAGTGTATGACTCGTTGTCTCTGTTCATATGTCAGCTTCTATGCCACAAACAGCTACCCGATCTGTTTAAACAAGATCAATAATTAATTTGTAGTTTAGTCAGTCTATCAATCTGCATATGATGATGCGAAAATATATTTACACAAACATAAATTAAAACTCTGTATAACCAACAAAATGGATTCTAGGATAAAGAAGTGATTCACTCACGAAGTAATTATAAATGGAGGTTATTACTCTTCTTCGACATGAAAATGCGGAGGTGGTCCTACTAAATATATCTCCAACTATTTTTCCTGAGAGGTACAAAAAGTATCACAAGTAGTGGGGCAATCGGCATTGAGCGCCTCTGAGATTCTACCCATGATGCATTGCGCGACTACCCCTACCCCCATCCCTCCTCCCTCGGCTAATTGCCGCACCGTAGATTAAAGGATGCCACCACAGGATGATTGACAGGTCTTCCCGGAAGGACAGATTGATTACATTTATGTCCTTTTGAATGTCATCAACGATACTTGTGCGACCGCTAATCAAAGGACGCCGCCATAACGCACTTAAGGATGATTGACATGTGTGTACTTGCACCCTCGGCCAGACACCTGGCCGACAACACCCCCTCCACCCCTCGGCGTCGCCGCCGCCGACAGACGCTACACCCTCCTCCACGCTCGCCACCGCTTCTCAAAGGACGCCGCGACCCGCGAGAACAAAACAAACAATACCGCGACGATTGACTTGACCGCATCGATGGAAGGAGCAACAGCAACATGGTTGCCAGCGAGGATAAGGCAATTGGAATCGACTGCTTAACATGCTTGGTGTCGAATTGTAGAATAAAAATAAATTTGTCGAAAAATCACGAGCCTTGGTGTAAGCAAAGTTATCAGTTTTATAAAGCGTCTAGACGGGTGATTGCTGGGACTTTTATTTTTTTCGCTGGGTCGAGAAGATGGCATTACCAGGATGGAGGATTGTGGTTACGGATCTGTGCAAGAGGATTGTTTAAGTGTTCTAAAAGAGAAGATACGGTATTTACAAAGTGCGCCGTTGTCCGTTTAGAATTGATTGCTTGGGTATTAAGAGTAGCCGAAAATTGACCGCTCTCTCGCATCGTTGTATTGACCGAAATTAGCGGAACACACGATAAACGTGTTTGTACTGTGTGTCACTCCCATCCATTCCTTAGAGAGTAGGTTATGAACGATGTATGCAGGCGTTGGTTGCGATATAAGTGCGAACATTATGTTGCATGTACTCAGTTGTACTGTAACAAAAAAAAAGTATAGACACTCTATGTTCTATATAGGATCAGGTGTTGCGGTGTGTAGGTTAGCATCTGCGTTTTCGGTAGACATCTACTTGTAATTAAAATAATAAATCTTATTTCGGATTAGTGGAATGAACAAGAAAGGAACTTGGAGTAGGAATTTTGTGGGTAAAGGGCAGGTCAAACTTGTTCTGGAAATCGGTGTTGCATTGGGCATGTAAAGTACTACCTCGGTTCTGTGGTTTCTGTATTGTCGAATAAGGGCGTTGTTAGGCCAATACTTTCGAGAAAAAAGAAAAGTTTTACTGTTGACGGTCGGAAATCGGTAACTTATTTCACGTATTTTTTATTTCGACTCTCCGTTGCACAATAGGGTTTAAATGTCTTCTGTGGCGCTGTAATATCGGTGTTTGACCTGCGTCAGATAAATGTAGTTTGCATCGTAACAGGACACAGAGATTCCTTAGATGGGATGTGTACTGCTGTAGCAAGGAAATAAGAGGTAAAATTAAAATACCCGAATTCTCGGAAGGCGCATCTATACTTCGATCTAAGAAGGAAATGTAACTGGGCAAGATAGCTAAAGAGAGAGAGAAATTTCGGAACTTTCGGCCTGGCTCAGCTCCATTAAATAAATGCAATGCGCTCTATCCTTGTCAGAGTGGTGCGTCTGCAGAAGGTTTTGATCATTTGGAGATGTAACTTAGGTGTTTTTGTTTAAACACTTAGCATACGTTTCTTTTATGTAGCCAGCTGAGAGAGCGCTCTGCGTTCTGGACGATTGTTAACGGTGCTTGCAGATGTATATTTAGAGACGTTGTGCTAGATGTCATTGCCGATTTTCGTTATTTGGAATTTTTGTATAAACAATATGCCGTCTTCTGCTGCTGCTGTTGTTTTATCGAAAGAGTGGTTGGCACACAAGTTTGTAGCGTTACATTCCGTTCGATGGCTGTTGCTTGCATCGTCTAAATGAAGAGATACATTTATAGATCTAAGGTTGCAATCGAGTTCCGAAACAGACTATTTCTCTTCTTTTGGTTAGTTGGCTCTGGCTAGAATTGTTTTTGAATATCGAAAGAGTATATGTTAAGATGGATACGTAAGTTTGTGGCGTTCGTTACCGTAACTTGCGTTATTATTAAACAAATCTGTTGGCTGTAGTCTATGCAAAGAGCATGGAGAGAGATGGGATTGATTGTGCATCGATAAATTCTTACTTGCACATTTAGCATACAAGTTTTAATATTTTACTACAAGCTGTAGTGTATGGTTATTTTTTTCCAGAGACCAACTAAACATTTCTGTTCTAAATTGTTTTTTAGCAATACATACGAAGAACACTATGGTAGCTTTATTTTGCAAGAATAAGAAACGGCGGAAATTGTTACATAAATCGAGATCTGGCGTACGGATCGCTGCGGCGCGCTTAATAATAAATAAGCAATTAAATTGGTTGCTGACCTGACGGGGCGCGGTCGCCGTAAAAAGAGTGCAGTACGCCCCTGCCCTGGGCGCAGGGGTCGGCTGGCGGGGGTGGTGTTGTTTAGGGATGTCGATGTGGTAAGGCAATCGACGCGGTATTGTTTGTTTTGTTCTCGCGGGTCGCGGCGTCCTTTGAGAAGCGGTCGCGAGCGTGGAGGAGGATGTGGCGTCTGTCGGTGGCGGCGGCGCCGAGGGGTGGAGGGTGGTGTTGTCGGCCAGGTGTGTGGCCGAGGGTGCGAGTACAGACATGTCGTCATGTCAATCATCCTTAAGTGCGTTATGGTGGCGTTCTTTAATTAGCGGTCGGACAAGTAGCGTTGATGGCAATCAAAAGGACCTAAATGTAATCATCCTTTTATCTGCGGTTTGGCAGTATGGGTTGGAGCGGTACTCGCGGTACTCGCGCAATCCATCATGGGTAGAATCTCAGTGGCGCTCAATGCCTACTGCCCTACTACTATCACACGTACTTGAGAGTAAAAGTTCCAAATTATCACTCGTAAATTACTGAAGTCCATCTAACTTTGCAGTTCCAAATTAATCCGTGATTACAGGATTGTTATAAAACACAGTTTGTCATCACATGAGTACACAATTGCTGATTTATCACAGCTCCACAGCCCTGCTACTGTCCACAGTTTACCACTTTTCACCAGACTAAGTTCTGCAGTCACAGTTCCGTAAATTTTCTATGTCCACACATGCCTATCTCTTCAAGTCACAAGTTCGTAACGCGGCTTCAGACCGCCCAGCGTCACAACCATTCACCACCACGTCCAAGTTACTAGTCTCTTCCCAAGCGTTCAAAAGTGTGCTCTACCTGCTCCCAAAATTGTATCCTTCCGCGCATCCTAACACCTCATCTTTAAAATACAATTTCCCTTCCAAAAATTTTTACATTTGAATATCACAGAATTCAATGCTTTGACCACCTCCCTACAAATGTTGTTTGCATTTAACAAACAAATACATATTTAACAATACTAACATCGGTTAAGACTGAAGCTCTTTGCTCAGGTAGCTATTAAGCGTGGTGTCTCACCGTTCAAGTATACTGCCGCCGGCGAAATATAGTTACACAATTATTATTTAATTTTTGATGGCTTTTTATGCAAATATATTCAGTTGTTGTCCATAAATACATATAATTGTTTATGTATAAATTATCTGCTGCATATCTACTATTTTTAGTTGGCCATGGACTATTTAAGTGGCAGTCTAAACATAAAAAAAGCTTATGTTACTAAGAATAATATTAAATATAATAAAATACATATATATAAATGTAATGCGCTTTGCTAGGTTCATGTTTTGTGTTTCTGTGGTGGAATCTATGTTCTGACACAAGAATATTACTACCTCAACAAAAAGCAGAAAAAGAGAGAACAAAGTTTATTGACAGAATATGGAAATAATGCAGTAAGTCTTTTAAGATAGATAGCGTGGAGCAATGCTGCTCATTGGCTTCTTAAACTGTTACTAATAAACACTACGTATTAGTAATTGTAAATATAAGTCTTATAATATCATTATTATAGTACTGAAATTTATCGGCTTTTGATCTGTAAGGGATACTGAAGTTGTAATTACGACGTTTGATTTGCCCGAGCTTCCTGAATCCATTCATATATTTGCTGTATGATCATTCCCTGTTTTTATATCGATTTTTAGAACAAAGTGTATGGTTATATTGCCGCGGTGGAGTAGCCGAGAGGTCTAAAGCGTCTCGCAGCGGAGCGCGCGGTTATTCGCCGTGGAGGTTCGAGTCCTCCCTGGGGCATGGGTGTGTGTGTTGTCCTTAAGTTAGTTTACTTAGGTTTAAGTAGTTTGTAAGCTACGGACTGATGACCACGCAGTTTGGTCCGATAGATTTACAAACATTTGAAAATTTTATGGTTATATTGTATTTCAGTTGCAATCTGGAATAGCCGCCCTCGCTCAGCCAGCGCCGTTTCCGGTTTCTAGGAAGATTAGGAAAATCATAAATACCTGTATTTCATTCGCTACGTCCAAACTTTTAGCCTCCCGGCTGGGGAACCCAACAGCCTGACAAAACATTTGAAAATTTTATGGTTATATTGTATTTCAGTTGCAATCTGGAATAGCCGCCCTCGCTCAGCCAGCGCCGTTTCCGGTTTCTAGGAAGATTAGGAAAATCATAAATACCTGTATTTCATTCGCTACGTCCAAACTTTTAGCCTCCCGGCTGGGGAACCCAACAGCCTGACAAAACCCGCCTTTCACATGGACACAATCAGCTTCCCCCTGTATCTGTAATGTCACAATAGCAGCTTCGTTCTGTCGGTTAAATTTCGCAGCTGTTGCACGTCTCCTTCGTGGTGTGGCAATTTTAATGGCCAGGAGTGTAGGAATGCGGGTAAGTTATTACGAGGTGCCCTTCTGTGAACCTTCTCAATCACATCCGTTTTATTCGATGACTTACCGTCAATTACCATGAACTGTGTCCTTTCTGATAGTAGATCGTGAATCCAATCGCACAATTGGGACGATATTCCATAAACACGTAATTTCATTAGACGCCGCTTGTAAGGTACAGTGTCAAAAGCCTTCCGGAAATCCAGAAATATGGAATCGATTTGAGATTCCTTGTCTATGGCACTTATCACCTCAAGTGAATAAAGGGCAAGCTGTATTTGGCAAGGGCAATACTTTCTGAATCCATGTTGACTATTAGTTAATAGGTCGTTCTCTTCGCGGGAGTTCATAATGTTCGGACAAAGTATGTGTTCCAAAATCCTACAGCAAATCGACGTCATTGAGATGGGCCTGTAATTTTGGGAATCCCTCCTATTGCCTTTCTCGGATATGGGAGTGACCTGGGCAACTTTCCAGTCTTCGGGTATGTGTCTGTCGCTGAGTGTTCGGTTGTATATGACAGCTAAGTATGGAGGCATTGCATCAGCGTAGAGAGGAATCTGGTTGGTATAGAATCTTGCCTGGAATATTTGTATTTGTTTAGTGACTTAAGTTGTTTTACTACTCTAGGAATATCTACTTCTAAATTTCGCGAAGGATAAGGTGGACGATGTGCAGAGACGAGTTTTCGTCCAGAGTGCGTGGAGAGTTCTTTCCTTCATTCATCCACTCCCGCCACCGGCCAGTGAGCCGGGCACTTCTCCCCCCTCCGATGCTCGCTCGCTGCTCGGCCGCTACCCCCACCACTGCCGCTCTCCCCACACTCGCCCAGCCGTTTGCGCATCTACCGGCCAATTTATCCCGCCTGCACTCTACACTAAGTCAGTATATGCCTGAGTAAGTCGAGGAACGTCTCTGCATTGAAATCGAGTGAGTCGTTTAATGGCATTTGTGTGAAAAGCGACACGACATAGAATCTGACCACGATGTCACACTCTACGATTCGCAGTTGCCTCAGCCTTTGTAGGAAGTTGGTGAATGTGGACTTCTGGCCAAATACGAGTACACTGGAGGATCAATTCGCAGTACGGCTGAAGTACAATCGCGGAACAGTCACGCGATGGACATCTGGCTCGACATACACGGGAAGGCTGCAGCACAGCATCTTGCCAGCGCCCCGGATGGGCCGCAGTCCTCCACCTGCGATGCCGGTCACGCGGCGGCGCCCCAATTACTTTCTATTAGCGGCGCTTGTTGTCGCGACTCCTCCCGCGGATATTGGCTGCCGCTGGCCCGCCTCTTCTGCCGAGGCCATAGGCGAGAGAGGGGCGACTTCTGCCGAAGAAGCCGACGCCGGTGCCGGTGCCCTCCTCCCGACCTTCGCTACACTTCCCCCTCTCATACTGCCGCCCTCGCGACTGGGCAACTCTCGACATCTGATACCAACCACACACTTACCACACCCAAAATGTTAACACATTTTATGTAAATAAATGTTAACGTTCTTCAAAAACTTACAGTCAATTGGGATCGCATACAGGAAAGCATGGCCGAGGTGACTGAGGCGCCCCAGTCACGGTCAGCACGGCCACTACGGTCGGGGGTTCGAATCCCCCCTCGGACATGGATATTTGTGCCGTCCTAGTTCGTAAGTAGTTCATAAGTAGTTTGTAAGTTTAGGGACTGCTGACCCCGTAGTTAAGTCCCATAAGCTTAACAAACATTTGATTTGAACAGGAAAGCAGATAGCTATTTTCTACCGTTTCCGATCGTCATCAGAATATTAAAAGCGTTGTCTAAGGTAACACTTTGATGACCGACTTTTAACAGTGTAGGAAATTAATAGTTCACACCCTATACAGGCACACCAGGCACACCTGGTTCGTCTAAGGTTAGACAAGATGTTCCTGTGACGGCGCTACTTAAAATTTAATAAATATCCTGCACAGAGACGAATAGTAAGCAATTCTCAGTATTGTAATGACTGCTAGGTAGCATATAGATCTTGTGTCCCTCTACAATTGACTTAGGATTCAAATTAAACAGGCTAGTATTTACTTTTAATGCTAATCCGTAGAGTAGTAATCGATGCTTGAGTCCTGATGTAGTGAATACAAGTCACTAAATAAACCAAACACACGACCTGGGAAGCAGCTAATTGTGTCCACAGCTATGAATTACGGGACTTTTAATAAAGCAAAGTCCAAACTACTCTGCCCAAAATAGTCAAAGTCCAAAGTGCACAGGATTGGACGCAATAATTTCAGTCAGCTATACCCCTACAACGCCATGTCGCCGCCCTTCTTTCCCAGCAACTTCTTTCTAAGCCTCTTGGTTCCTACTACTAATCTTCGCTGCTCTCTCCATAAGAGTGTGGCACATGACTTACCTAATCACCTCAAATAATCACCGGTTCACACATACAACTATGTTCACAGTAATTTAACAAACATTGTGTTATACCAGTTGGTGCGCATTAAAATTCTGAATTAGTAACATACATGGCACTGATATCTACAGCGCAAATTAAACCGGGAAAATTTCAAATTTCTGGTTCTGTAAATAAGAACCGTAAATTATCGTGACACCCTGTGGCTCAATAATAAATGATGTATGGATTTTAATATATTTTTACTGCTGTTTGGCCGTCCTTGGTGGCCGAGGGGACTGAGGCGCGCTAGTCACGGTCTGCACGGCCACTACGGTCGGGGGTTCGAATCCCCCCCCCCTCGGACATGGATATTTGTGCCGTCCTTAGTGTTAGCTAGTTCGAAGGAGTTTGTAAGTTTAGGGACTGAAGACCCCGTAGTTAAGTCCCATAAGCTATACAAACATTTGAACATTTGACTGCTGTTTGCATTGCTGTAAATAGTATTGATGTATCATGGAGAATCTGTCTGCCAGTCTCTCAAAAATTAAAGTTACATAACATGTAAGTCCCTCCGTCGTTTCACCTTAACAATTTGAGTGTTTGATCAATTTGGTTTAATGAATTCTCTTCAGAATCTCTTGGTCTCAGTACTTCTCTTAGCATTTATCGGCTAGTTCAAAATACGTGTCACAGTACAGACTTGACGGATTGCGGATGCAAGGACAAGATTCCAAAGATGATCGAGGAGGACTGAAACATAAAACGTAAAAAAACCGTTTCCAACTGTTGACTGATAACAAGCTAACATTTTATTTTAAACATTAGCAGTTGCTGACTCTCACAGTCAGGATGTGTCGGCTATAGTAGACAATGGTTCACTTATTCCCACCGCTATTGTCCTTGACGTCAAGTATGGGCTGAATACCTCAGTGGTCGACTACTTCCCAGCCGCTTCTTGCAGAGGAGCGCAGTATGGCCGTTAAAGGCGTGTGCGTTTCTGTCGCAACACTCTGCATTCAGCAGCCCCAGAGCGCAGATACGAGTTACCATGACAAAGCGGAACACTTGCTTATAACGTAAATGTTGTGAATGAAGTATGAACCAGCTAATGAATTTCAGCTAAGATTGAGAGGGTTGTTTAACGATATAGCTCACTGCTGTCTTGCTACAAGTGCTGATGCTGCGACATAGTAAAGCTGATATATAAGGATTACGTCAATTCAGGAACTTTTGAAACGTTTATATTCATTTCCCGATTTACCATAATTCATAATTCCGTTTCACTTGCACGATTTTCTTCGTTTCAGGGTCATGTAGAGCATAGCGTGCTTGAATTAACTTGCAGTAGCCAGCCCTATGCCTGGGTCAGGCTCTTAATTGAATGTTTAGACACTCAGTAGCTGGTGTCGCTTTAAACAGACCTCAACGTTTTCATTTGGAAGCCACAGCAAGTCTAAGGAGTACTTCTGTATTGTGGTATGTACGGATCTGATTTGGAAATTTGGCTCGATGTTATCTTAGGGTAGAACCGTACATGTCTGCTTTCATGCCCCAGCAACAAGCTTAGTTGTGGATAGCCTATTACCTTTTACCTGTGATCCTGTAGTTAAAATCGCTCTATGCAGAGGCTGTAGAAATAAGAAATATTACATAAAATAATTGGTTCATTAATTAAAAGGTTTTTGTCAAATCAGACATATTGTCTATAAGGAGTGCAATTGCTAGAATTTTTGTTTTAAATAGAGACATTTAAACGATGCATTAACATGCCATAGTCGCTATTTTACTTTTAGCTTCTCATTTATTATCTACGACTACTTTCGATGAAACTCTCTCGCCATTTTCAAGTACTTATAAATCAACTAAAAATGTTTCCTCTAAAAACAATGAATTTCTAAATCTTTACAAAAGTAAACTTAAATACTGACAAATACTGTCAAAATAACTATAAAAAATTCTTAGTGACATTCCTAGAAAGAAACGGGTCTGGGCGGAACGATTATTACCTTTTGTTCACAGTCTTCTCTACACATCTACATGGGATACTCTGCAAATCACATTTAAGTGCCTGGCAGAGGGTACATCGAACCACCTTTATACTATTCATCTCCCATTCCATTCTCGAATAGCGCGCGGGAAGAAAGAACACCTGAATCTCTCCGTTCGAGCTCTGATTTCTCGTATTTTATTCTGATGGTCATTTCTACCTAGGTAGGTGGGAGTGAACAATGTACTTTCCCATTCGGAGGAGAATGTTGGTGACTGAAGTTTCTTAAGTGGCCCACGCCGCAGCGATAAGCGCCGTTGTTGTAATGATTCCCATCCCAGATCCTGTATCACATCCGTAAAGCTGTCTCCCCTGTATCGTGACAATACGAAATGAGCTGCCCTTCTTTGGACTATTTCGATGTCCTCCGTCAAACCCACCTTATAAGGATCCCACACTGGGCAGTAATTCTCCAAAAATGGACGGACAAGCGATGTGTATTCAGTTTCTTTTGCATCTTTTAAGGGTTCTGCCAATAAAACGCAGTCTCTGGTTCGCCTTTCCCACGACATTATCTACGTGTTCTTTCCAGTTTAAGTGTGATCTAATAGTAATTGCTAGGTATTTTGTGGAGTTTACAGCCTTCAATTTTGATTGATTTATCTTGTAAACAAAATTTAACGGATTTCTTTTATTCAGGTACCCTCTCTTTAGTGCTAGGAGAACATGCCTGCCTCCATGGCTGAGTCTGAGTGACGTTTTATCTCTGCAGCTGGTTTATACCAATATATTTAAACGAGGGCGCTTTATCCTGATCCCTCATGTTCCATGCATGCAGTGCTTTTAAATACTTTGCAGTGTTTTATGTCTACTGCCCAGTGGTTTTCAGTGCGTGCAGCGTGCTTGGCACCTCCTTTAATATCCCAGTGCTTAGCCAGCTACGGAATCCTGCTATAAAGTTTTAGTTCCGTTAAACACTTAGTTGATCTGCTTTGCGTTTTCCTCATTTGTATTGTCAGTGAATTGTTCATTGTCGATCTCTGCCCCTTGTGGGTGTGAGAAGTGTGAAGTCGTCCATACGAGTACGAAAAGAAATCCGTTAAACTTTGTTTACAAAATTATTCAAGCAAAAGTGAAGGCCCTAAACTCCATAAAATACCTAGCAATTACTATTACATCAGATTAAACTGGAAAGAACACGTAGATAACGTCATAGGAAAGGCGAACCAGAGACTGCGTTTTATTGGCAGAACACTTAAAAGATGCAACAGAACTACTAAAGAAACTACATACACTACGCTTTTGAATTGTCACGATACAGGGGAGACAGCGTTACGGAAATGATACAGGATTTGGGATGGGAATCATTACAACAACGGCGTTTATCGCTGCGGCGTGGTCTACTTACGAAACTCCAGTCACCAACATTCTCCTTCGAATGGGAAAATACATTGTTCACTCTCACCTACATGGGTAGAAATGATCATCAGAATAAAATACGGTAAATCAGAACTCGAACGAAGAGATTGAAATGTTCTTTCTTCCTGCGCGCTATTCGAGAATGAGAGATGGGAGATGAATAGTATAAGGATGTGATTTACAGAGTATCTCATGTTGATGTAGATGTTTTCATTTTCTGTGTTTAGTTCCAGACTTTCTTTCGTCCACATTACAATATACCATCTTTGCTAGGAACGGGGGACTGATGATCTGGTTGTTCAGTCCCCTTTAAAATAGCAACAACAACAACAACAACAACAACAAGGAACTTTTGACCTTTTTTCGAAATACTCAGCTTGTCATTTCATGTTGGAAATGTACTTCTGCCAAAAATTCAAATATTTGTAAATCTATCGGACCAAACTGCGTGGTTATCAGTCCGTGGCTTACATACTACTTAAACTAAGGTAAACTAACCTAAGGACAAAACACACACACCCCCATGCCCCAGGGAGGACTCGAACCTCCGACCGCGAGCAACCGCGCGCTCTGCAGCGAAGCGCCTTAGACCGCTCGGCTACTCTACCGCTGCCTACTTCTGCTGACGAACATTACACACGTGCCTGCATCGCCTTTTGTATTCCTGTGATTGGACCAGCGTGTGACAGCTGCGTTTACATCTGCATCTACATAGATACTCTGCAAATCACATTTAAGTGCCTGGCAGAGGGTTCATTAACCACTTTAATAACCTTTCTCTACCGTCCCATTGTCTAATAGCGCGCGGGAAGAAAGAACACCTGAATCATTCACTTTTCGATCTGATTTCTCTTGTTTTATTGGGATGGTGATGTCTCTTTATGTATGTGGGTGCCAACTAAATATTTTCACTTTCAGAAGTGAAAGTCGGTGATTGAAATTTCGCAAATAGATCTCGCCGCAACCAATAACATCGTTCTTTTAATGATTTCTACCTCAAATCGTGCAACATTTCCGTGACTCTTTTCCCCCTATAACGCGATATAACAAAGCGAGCTGCCCTTCTCTGAACCTTCCCAATGTCCTCCGTCAGTCCCACCTGGTGAGGGTCCCACACTGGGCAACAGTACCCAGGAGAGGACGCACAAGTGTGATGTAGGCAGTCTCTTTGGTGGAGCTGTTGCACCTTCGAAGCGTTCTGTAAATGAAACGTAATCTTTTGTTCGCCTTCCCCACAATATTTTCCTTGTGTTCTCTCCAGTCTAAGTTGTTCGTAATTGTAACTCCTAGGTATTTGGTAGAATTTACTACATTAAGGTTTGACTGATTTATCGCCTACTTGAAGTTTAGCGGATTTCTTTGAGTGTTTATTACTTTACATTTTTCATTATTTAGTGTTAATTGCACCACGTAGAAATTTTGTCTAAATCGCTTTGCAGTTGCTTTTGATCCTCTGTTGACTTCATTAACCGATAAACGGTCTAAGAGAGCTGTCCAGATTGTCTCCTAAATCGTTTATAAACCCAAGGATGAGGACATCTCCGTCGTTGTCAAAACGCTTGCCGGACGACGTGCCATTCGGGACCAGAGCCACGGCAGCTTACTGCGGGAAGACAATCCGCCAGAGAGAGCGAGGAGGCGCTGCGCTCTCTGTCACCACAAATACAGCAAGAAACGAGCAATCTCAGCTAAAAATCAGCAGAATACTTGTCAAGTGTAATGTCAAGAGCATGTTCTGTGCACTATCCAAGATTAAGGCTCTCGTAAGGAGTGTAAGGGATGATCTGGCCCTATAGAAACAGGGAATTTCCCACATTCCATGTGGATGTGGCGTGTCATTCACTGGCCAGACCACCTGGACTGTCGACATCCGGTGCAAAGGAGAAAGAGCGGCACACCAGACTCTAACGACCTTCCAAGTCATTACATTGCTTGTAATTAAAACATTCTGTGAATTACGATGCCGTCAAGATTCTGACACAAACGCGCAAATACGATAGCGTATTAAGAAATCAATTGAAATGAAGGTCACGCAGGATGTGATCAACCGTGTCACAGGTTATCAACTCAGTTCCTGGAACCCAGTACTAGATCTTCTAAAGATACAACGGAGAAAAACATCCGAATTTCGGGAGGAATACGTCTGCCTGTGGTGACAGAGTGGGTGTCCCAGCACAAATAACGGAGAGTGCGCAGACCGTGCTGAATCGAGCAGCTGATGACGGCCCACAGCGAAGGACTGCGCAGGAAGGCAGGGGGACGCGGAAGCCCTGCGCGGGCGCGCACTTCAAACGGGGCTGCGGCAGCAGAACGTAACTGTCCACGGGGAGGCTGAAATGACGGAACGCCCAGTGCAACTTGTTGGTGGAACAGACTGCCACACGAGGAAATTATTAACTGATGAGGGCGGAACAGAGAGAGAACGCCTGGCGACCACGCGCAGTCATCAATGCTGGAATCAACCTCAGGAAGCCTCTGATGAAGGCCGTGAGTAAAGCGATCGATATATTGTGCAAGTACGAAAGTTATTGAAAAGTACTTTAAGATATGCTTTCTTCTTGTGAAAATATTTTTTTAAATATCTTTACTATATCTGTTCCCCCAAAATTCCGGACACGCCTCGTAGCTTCAGTTACTGGTCGCCATCTCTGGTACGAATACGCTCATTTCAATGTTGCATAAATTTCCTTTGGTCATCGTCGGAAATCGACGCAGCGTGAATTATTTATTGCCCTCTTTCCGCCGACGATTATGACGTCAGAGTCACATTCGTGGCCATCGATCGAATCAAGGTCAGCCGTTTTGAGGCAGGGGGTGTTAGGGTCAGCGTGAGAACGGACGCCTGCTCTTCCACCAGTTTATAAATAGCGCCACCGAGCAGTTCTCTGCCTTGTTTTGGATTGGACAACATCCACAGATGCGTCTTTACGATTTGCCTAGAAAAGTACGTGGGTATGTTTAATCAAATAAATCACAGATACTCTTCCTTTCCATTGTGAGTTGTGAGCTTTTTAAATTAACTGTAACAATAATAACTATGTATAATGAGTATTATTCATGAGAGAGTGGCGAGGTGTAATAAAAGAATTACAGATTGATAATTGAGGGTGTGGAACTGAATGCACATTCCTCACCGAAGAAACGCAACTATAGCGCAGAGTTGCTTGAGAGGCATTATAGTGTACCGGCTAGGAAGCTACACTTCTCGTTCTGCTGTCGCAGTTATCTTGCGTTTCCCCAAAGTCTACATCTACACACTTATTCTGCAGATCACATTTAGAACCTTCCAGGGGATTTATCGAACCCGTTCCGTAATATTTTTCTACCGTTTCATTCTTGAATAGAATGAGGGGGAAAAAAGAACCCCCAAAATCTTTCAGTTTTCGATCTGTTTTCTCTGATGGTATTATGATTGTCATTTCTTCCTATGGAAATTGGTGCTAAAATATAAAAAATATAAACAATCTTGCATTTGGGGGAAAAGTCGGCGCAAGAAGTTCCTCAATAGATCTCCCCGCAACGAATAACACCTTTGTTTTAATGGTTGCCACGTCACCTCGTACATCATATCCATGGCACTCTTAAAACACACCATGTTGTGTTGAATGATTAAAATGATATTAGTGATGTTATTGGTCTGCCTCTTGTCTGAAATGGGGCGGACGCTTTGATACGATATGACTGCGAATTTTTGGTATCTTTTATTAAGCAATGCATATGAATTGAATCTATTGAGCATTAATATGATACCTGCCTGTCTTGCTGATGAACAACATACAAAATGATACATTCCCATAAAATAAGAATGCTGAAAGGATAGCTGAAATAAAATAGTTTACACAATATAGACATTTATTAGCAGAAGATGTTGTGGCAAGATTACACACACGATTATAAAAATGAAGAATAATGTTTATGGAATATTCCGTCGCTACTTTGAGGAACAAAGTCATGTTAAAAACTTGAATACGTAGTACTTTTGTTCCACAATATTTTTTATTTGTTTGTTAACAGCCGCTTTCGGCTTCTTAGGCCATCGTCTGATAATGTCATACTAAACAGATAGTCCACACGTAAAAAGGAGGTTGCATATACATAGATGGTTTTTCAAAGATAAGTGAATCTGCCAATTTCTTAGATCCAGGAATCGACACTACAGAACAAGCGTATTAAAAAAACAAATTGATTTTAAGTGAACATATCTTAGGCTACAATGGTATTAAAATATTAAAACTGTGGGATTGTATAAGAAAGTATTGTCAGCATGTGATGGTAGAAACAAAATGTGGATTTGTTATGAATAAGTATCAGTACAACAGAACGTGTATAATATAAAACACAAATGGGGTCAGAATGGGTACATCTGAAAACACTTAAGGTTACCAATAATATAAATGTCCAGGTGAGTGACAGGTGATTGTACAACCTCAGAGAAGCATTGAAAGCGGGGGGGGGGGGGGGGGGGGGGGGGGAGAAATTCCTCTGCCGCAATGTAAAATTTTCAGTCACCCGACATGCTTGGAAAAATTGTTTTATGTACACAAATATAAGCTTCATCCTTCTCTGTATTTAGTTTCTCTGTAACACTTTTACTTTCTGCGTAAAAAAAAAAAAAAAAAAAAAAAAAAAAAAAAAAAAAAAAAAAAAAATATTAAAAAAAAATTAAAAACACCACTTTCGGATTTTTGCATGTTCTGCGCAAACGGAGCTTCCTCAATCGATTTTGCAGAAACTATTCGGTAGGAAAAAATTATTTTTCTGTATATTATAGCCAAACGTCGCCGCACGATACTGCACTGGCTTTCTTTTAGTTCTTGTCCATAGTTATTGTTATAATAAAAACTATAGTACAACGTCGCGCACATTTTGAAGAGTTTGCAGTGAAAAATGTAGTCGCTGACCAGTTTGCTTTTGGTGCGTTTTACACCATACATTACTGCGCACGAAATGTAGCTAACATATCGAAATTGTTTTTAACGGTGGAAGGAGAGCCATACCTCTTTCCATTCTCGAGAAAATACGTAAGATACGTTTGACGCGACGCGGTTGGCAGCTACGCGGCTGTTGTCGCCTGCTGTGTCGAGTGCGGAGCTGCCTCGTGTCTCCCTTCTTCGTATGCTGCCGATACAGACCCAAGTTGGAAATGAACCACTCCCTGAAATAGAAAGGCCGGCCGCGGGGGCCGAGGGGACTGAGGCGCTCCAGTCACGGTCTGCACGGTCACTACGATCGGGGGTTCGAATCCCCCCTCGGGCATGGATATTTGTGCCGTCCTTACTCTTAGTTAGTTCATAAGTAGTTTGTAGGCTTAGGGACTGATGACCCCGTAGTTAAGTCCCATAAGTTGTACAAACATTTGAACATTTTTGAAATAGAAGGACACCGAGATTCATAAACGGAAGATGCTGATTGTGTATTTTTACGGTCTATAGTCTCTGGTTTCAGTAAACTTAGTGGCGCGCATGACAGCACTATGCAAGCTAAAATTCCCGTTACTATTGAATAATCAGTTCGGCGAAGCCAGAAGGGACAAGAAACCCCTTCGTGGAGTGTCAGCCCACTGCTAAACCACAGATGATGCCAGGTACGTCTCTTGTCAGTATTCCTCAACCTGAATTCTATACTACTTTCAGAAGTTCAACAATTGCAAAAGTACTAGCATAGCCTCATTAATTACTAACATGTATGATGGCTGCTGATGGTAATTATCATAAGAAATTATGTCAGAGAGCAAAATAGGAATGCAGTGTAATAAAATACTGGGTGTACAAGCACAGCTACCGTCAAAGAAGAAGAAAAAAACAAACGTCAGTATCGTAGTACTCAGGACCATGGAAGAGCTACGAGTAAAGACTTAAGGAAACACTTTGCGTGCAAATGCAGTTAAACAAGGAAACTATGATTATAAGAGGTAATCCGTCTTCTGCTGACTGCAATTAAGAGATTTATCTTACACCAGACGCGATCCGCTTTTTTATTTTAATAGCATCTTCTGTGGTCTGTAAATGATACAAAGGTTTGTACAGTTTGTTTTCGATAAATAGATTAAAAACAGTTTTTAGAAAACATTTTGCAAGTTAGTCTTAAGTGTTTTTATCTTAATATTCGGTCTACTCTCGGTGTGGATGTCTCTTCTTTACATCTTACTACTGTTTCTCCGTCAGACATCAACACCGTGAGTAGACCGAATATTAAGTTAAAAACACTTAGACCTAACGTGCAAAACGTTTTTTGAAAACTGTTTTTAATCTAGATACCGAAAACAAACTGTACAAACCTTTGTATCATTTACACACCACAGATGTTTTTAAAATAAAAAAGCGAATTGCGTCTAGTGTAAAATAAATCTCTTAATTGCAGTTAGAATACGACATATTACCTCTTATAATCAATTTTAACAGCTGCCGCGGAATATGGCCACACAACCATACATTGTAAGGATACTATGATTTGAAAAAATTTTTGATATCGATATCTCTTTCAATCTAACACATATGAAAAGCAGGCTAGGAGTCACCGAGAAGGAAAGTGTTTCTGATCGTATATACTGCACCACTATCACGATTAAATATGTCATTTGTATAAAGGGTCCTTCAGTTATTGAATTTGCAGTGACACTCGATTCCCTTAATCATAATAGAATGTGCGCCTCTGCTCTGCCTCTGGCGCTCGCCCCAGCGGCCTCCTATCCGCCAGGCTGGAGTCTCTGCGAGCTGAGAGAGTCCCGCCACGCCTGCTCTCCCGTCTGCTCTCACAGTTCCAAGCATCCGGGATTTCTCAAGCAACACTCAATTCAATTACTACAAGTCTGCAGAACCTGATCCTGATTAAAGTGCACATCATTATTCATACATTATTATTGAGGGGTATAATTGGCATTGCAGACCAAATAAAATACCTCTCACTTTCTCACCAGCATCGTGATTATACGAGGCGCGTCCAGAAAGTAAGTTCCGTTTGGTTATATAAAACGAACGGGTACAGATACAGAAAAATATTGATTGTACAAAAATCTACAACTATTAAACTACTTTTCTACATAGCTTCCGAAATTTTGTACGCAATTGTCATAGTATGGCACTAGGTATCGTGTGCCTTTTTCATAAAATGTTACCGACCGTGTATCCAACCATGTGGGAACATGTTCTTTCAGCTCGTCATCATCGTTGAAGTGTTGTCCACCAAGGACAGATTTTAGGTGTAAGAAGAGGATTACTGTGAAAAGATTTTTTTTCATGATAATGCCTGACCTCACACACCGAATGTGACCAAACAATTCTTACGGAAATTTCATTAGGACCTGTTTGATCATCCTCCATACAGCTCGGACCTCTCTCCTAGCGATTTTCATCTCTTCTTACACCTAAAATCTGTCCTTGGTGGTCGATAAAGAGCTGTTACCACATGGTTGAATACACAGGCGGCAACCTTCTGTGAAGGATGCATGCAAAAACTTGTGGCACGCTATGACAAGTGCCTACTAAATTTCGGCAGTTATGTGGAAAATTAGTTTAAGAGTTGTAGAATTTTGTGCAATAAATTTTCTTCTGTATCTGTGTACAATTTTATTTTATTGCCAAACGGAACTTACTTTCTGGACGCGCCTCGTACAAAACCAGCTACCCTCTTCTCAAATTTCTCTAACAGTTCCTACGTCTACCCCTGCATGAACACTCTGCAAATCTCACTTAAGTGCGTCGCAGAGGGTAATGCAAAACGAACTGCCCTTCTCTGTCCGGCCAGCCTCACCTGGAGAGGCTCCCACGACGTGTAGCAGTACTTCAAGTGTAGTGTGGGCAGCTTCTTTACCAGAGCGTTGCATCTTCTGCCAGTGAAACGCAGCCTTTGGTTCGCCTTCCCAGCAAGATTTCCAAAGTGTTCTTCACAATTTTAATTCTTCGTAACTTGTATTCGTATGGACTTAGTTGAATTTACTATTTACCTATTTATTATCTAAATGAAGTTTAACCGGATTTCTTTCAGTGCTTGTATGGGCGAACTGCCTAAATCGTTTTTGACCCGAGCTGTTAAAATTTTTGCGTGCTGTTACGGAAACACCCCGTATGTTTCTCTCTGTTTCCTGATTCCAGCCGTTATAATTGCAATATTAGACTAACGAAAACGGAGAATTGTAAAATTGGCAGGAGTATAGTTTTACTACAGTGGTTCTACTTTCATCACATTCTGAACGCTACAGCCGCGATTACGAACACCTACCTGGATATTGCTTATGCAAAAGCCCAGGTCTTCTTATCAGTCGAGTAAATCTCTGACGTTCTCTGTTTTCTGACAATCTTAACGTGAATGATAAAAAATCGAATATGCGTCCACAACCTCATATTTTGTTACCAACAATAAATGTTCCCGCTGGTCAACAAAACGGCGTGATATTCAAACGTATTCGCGCTTTTTTACACAAATCTCTCAGCTCAGTGAACCATTCACACTAAACTCCCACTCAACGCCCTGTTTCTGACGTATCTCTCCCACCACTTCCTACTTCTGCCTCTCCTGACACTTTCAATTTCACTGCCTGTATTCACTTCTCTCGCTCTTCCCTACCACTGTTTTGTTCTCTGCCATTTCCACTGCCTCTCTCTCTAACCGTCTCTAATGATCTCGATGTAGACGGGACGTTTCCTTAATCTCCTTTCCCTCCTTCTCTGCCTCACTTGAACTTTCTCCGTTCCGTTGTTTGACTCTCCCACTGCCAAAGTTTCTTTCTCCCTCTCTTACAACCTGCTCAGTTTCTGTTTAACCACTATGGTCTCCTCTCAACACCTACCCGTCGAAATGGTATTATCACGGTTTCCTCTCTTTCATTGGATAATTTTAATCTGCTTGTATAGAGGTTTGGGAGGAAACTGTGAATTTTTTCGTATGATGCTAACCAGTCTGGGTTGGGTTCGGGCACCCTTGGAAGCCTATTTATTGTCTCCACTCATCCCTTATATTTCATTTCCTCTGATGATACTGCCGTTGTTGTTCTCGTCTTCAGTCCGCAGACTGGTTTGATGCAGCTCTCCTACTCCATAATTCTGCCAGTGTCTCCAATCTTTCGCTTTGGCTCCCCGTCTGCTTTCTTCATCCATCACTTTTTCTCGTTCACTTCCACTTTCTCTCTCGCTTTATCATCTATCCTTATCACCCACCCTCATGGCCTCCTCTCTCTTTCGACTTCACTGCCTCTTTAATTCTTTCAGAGCAAAAAGCGCCAATACGTTCGAATATCATAGTTTTTGGTCAGGAAATTGGAATGGGGATTGATGCAGCTCTTCATAATCTTCACCTTTTTTCTGCAGCTAATAAAGCATTTATCTACTCGTTTCCGTCTTTCGTCTGCAATAGCTGGGTTTGCTGTCGGTATGAAACTAATTCTTATGTCTGTATGATACAATAATTGATGTACTTCAAGAAATGTATGTACTCTGACACATATAAGTAACGAATAAGTTCATGTGATAAAATGAAAACAGAAATTCGTTCTGGAGCATCTACTCCGCAATTCTGTTACTCCCAGAGGCTCCGACTTTAGGGGCGGGAAGGGACGTAGGGGGTTGTCGCGCCCTCCCCAGCAGTATTTACAAGTAGGGCCCAATGTTCAACACCCTGTCACTTGTCGCGGCAATTTCTGGCATTGATGTTGTGTTTACATGGAGATGGCTGGTTGAGAGCATCCAGAAAACCCATTAAACGCTCGGATCAAATACACAGAACACAAAGATATCTCTCAAATGTAGTACCTTATACAATGACTCCTTCCCCACCAATAATATTTTGAGGTCGTCGCTTCGCTACTGCTCCAGACAAACAAATTCATTTCTACATCTAGGTTTACAAATGTGCTTCCCAGTCCATCATAACACCATAAGAGGGCACATCGTACCATTACCGGCCATTCCTTTCTCTGTTCCACTCCCACATACAACGAGGTCTAAGTGAATACCTCAATTTCTCCAATCTTTGTGGTCTTTAAGCGAAATGTTAGTTGATGAGAGAAGAATAATTCTGCAGTCAACATCAAAATCCGCCCCCAAATTTCCTCAACAGAGTTACATGAAAAGAACGTCACCTTTCCTCCAGGGATTCCCGAAGCATCTCGTGCATTGACCGAACCCTCCGGTAACAAAGCCAGCCACCTGCCGTTGACTTGCTTCTGTATGTCCCTTTAAATTTATTTAAATTTAATAATTTAAATTTGAGCAGAACTCAAGAAGGAGTTTCACTACCGTTCTATATGCGCTCCTTTACGGATGAAGCACATATTCCGAAAATTCCCCCAACAAACAGAAGTTGCCATCCGTCTTTCCCACAAGTGCCCTTAGAAGCTCCTTCCATCTCGTATCCCTCTGAAAGATTCTTCTTGATATTTAATTGACACAACTTTGTTAAGTAGCTAACAAGTATATATGAAAAATATCATAATCTTTTCCTAATGATTTTCATCACTTTAGATGTTTTTTACAGTTATTGGTAGCTGCCATTCCTAACACCAGTTAGAGTTTAGGAGATGGTAACATCAAAAATATTGTGCAATCCTGTGTAAGAAGTTCTCTCTTCTAAATTGATGTCGATGTTGTTCTTGTCTTTAGTTCCTGGACTGGTTTGATGCAGTTGACCCCACTTGTCTGTTCTGTGCAAGCATCTTCATCTCCTCATAAGAACGGCAAACCACGTCCATTGGAGCCTGCTTACTGTATTCGTCGATTGATCTCCCTCTGTAATGTTTACCCCAAGCTCCGGGCTTTTAATATTGTAAGTTGGTACTCCTGTATTTTTATGTAATTAATTGATGTCTTCTATATTGGCACTAGAAACTGCAGTCTTTATTCTTTCTTTAGGCTGTTTTTGTAACTTATATTTTTGTGAATATCGAGCATGAAAATTCTTTCATCTCAGGGGCTTGATTTTATGACGACACATTTAATAATGTTTCTTTTCCCGGTTAGTTCTGTTAAGTTAAAGCCTATTATGTACAGAAAAAAAGTATTTTGCAGTTTGTAATTGATATTGTCTTTGCAATTTATTCTTAATTTGGGATCCTTTTTACCTCCAAGATATCAACCTTGCTTCTCCGACGGTTCATTCAAGCATCAGAGATATTGAAACTTCCTGGCATTGAAACTTCACTTTTCCAAAACATTCCACAGATGTTGTTATAGGTTCTAATTATGAAATAATCTTGTAAAATACTTTTCTATATCTCTTGACTACATATTTTAGTAAAAAACACTGTTCACAATTATTACATTTGAAAACGCACACTTATGAAAAATAACAGTTCAGGAATTCAGTTCCGCATATTTATTGATTTTCTTCTAACAAAATCTCTGCTTCTGTTCAGTTCGTATCTATGCTGATTTTACCTAAAATAATGTTCGTAATCACAATATCAAGTATCCTGAATAGTATGACTGATAAAATCTATCTTACAACGTTCACACTAAAAACAGAAGGCAGAATTTCACACTATCTCTTAAAACCTATCCCAGATCTAAACATCATAGATATTATTATGACGTTACTATTATTACACTTTTAGGTCCTGTACTTAAATAATATTCAGTTAGGTACACCGATAATACAACGAGAATAACTTTATTGCAGAATATTAGCGAGCCGGAAAGAATTAGTTGACCACAGATTTTAACTAACTCGATAACAACAGAATATTTATATTCAATGAGCATACAAAAGGATAAAAAATTAACACTTCGAAGAATAAACACAAAGCATATAAAACATAGAAAAACACAGCACTCCTGTGGTAAACGCGGAATTCAGCCATTGCCGTGATTCTACAACACACGTCACGACTCCACAGTCAGCAGAGCTGGATGGCGCTAACGATGTTTACGTGTGCGGCAACAAACGACGTGGTGCGTGTGGCGGTCGCTACAATTATTACGAAGAGCGCTAAACTTAGAAATGAGACCTGACCTTACAGAAAACTGAACTTATTGAACCTAACGATGACTGAATTTACATAGAGATCTGAATTAAATGAGGAATAAACTCGTAAAGAACTAAACTGAAAGTGAGCTGAACTCACAGAAAGAAAGAAACCCAACTGCGGGTACTATTTATATTAATTTTCAGACAATAGATTGGTGTTATTTGAGGTGTTTTGACCGTCTTACTCTCTGCGTTTTTTAATATTCAGATTAAAAAGATTGTAACTTATTTCGTTTCAAATTACCAAAAATAGACTAATTCTGCCTCGCAAAATAACAAAAATATTTACAAATGACTAAAATGATGCAATCCTAATGCTGCGATTGAGATGTAGTGGTATGCCACACATTTCCCTCCAGTACTAAATTCACGATTCCTTGATGTCTCAGAATGTGTCCTACCAATCGATCCCTTCTTTTAGTCAGGGTATACAACAAATTCTTCTTCTCCGCAATTCCGTTCAGAACCCCATCATTAGTTATGCCATCTACACAACTAATATTTAGCATTCTTCTGTAGCATCACATTTTTAAGTGTTACCCTCTTTTTGTCTGAACTATTTATAGTGCATGTTTCACTCCCATATAAGGCATCATTTCACACAAATGCCTTCAGAAAAGACTCCCCAAAGCTTAAATTCGATGTTAATAAATATCTCTTTTTAGAAATTCTTTTCTTAGCTTTACTATATCATATTTTATATTATCTTTACTGCAACCATCCTGTGTTATTTTACAATCCAAATAACAATACTCGTCGACGACCTTTATTTCTCGTTACCTAATGTCATTCGTTTAGCATTGCCAAAATTTCTTAGACCCCATTACCCTTCTTTTGCTGTTTCAAATACTGACCATTCTGTCCAGTTGCTCTTCCTGGTCATTTGCAGTCTCAGAGAGAATTACGGTGTCATCAGAAAACTGAAAAGTTTTTAATTCTTCCCCCTTATCGTTAAGTACTTCTTTAAATTTCTCTTTGCTTTCGCTCACAGCCGGCTCAATGTACAGACTGAATAATATTGGGGAAATGCTATAGCCCTGTCTTACTCTCTTGCCAACCAAAGCTTCCCTTTGATGTTCTTTCATGCTGTCTAAATTTATATTCACATTAAATAGAAATGGCTCCATACCTTCATGTGTTTAGCGGTTATTAACCCCCATTCACCCTCACCCCTGTGGGCACGAGATGAGTCTCATCCCCACCGAAACCTTTTCGGGCAAGCGAACAACAATTTAACAAATTCAACGTAGTTGGTTGAATAGTAATGGACGCATACAAGGCGTGTATTCGGTAACTTTGATCGTTCCTACACGCCGAAGACTTTTCTACGGACCACTACTCGTTAATCTGTTGTGCTGTCGTACTAGATGCAAACCATCACAGACAAAGAATCTTCTATATGATCAACACACTTGAAGTAATTTTACGAAGAATTACAAACTTTTTTAATATACAGGCTAATGGCCGCCGAGATATGAATACCTGGGTATGTGACGTGAAATCTGGCACATTATGAAAATACGTGGAGGCCGTATTTCATACAAGCGAAGTTACGACCCGGCAACAACCAGAGGCAGTCTGTGAATAAATTCCAGATGTAAATATCAGTTTCAGTTAACATGCACCTAAGAGGTGATCGTCGTAATACGTTCGCTGCATTTCACACCAGGAATGGCCGAGCGATCTAAGGTGTTTTCCTGTGGAGCGCGCTCTTGGTCTCCGTTAGAGGTTCGAGTCCTTCTTCAAGCGTGGGTGTGTATGTTGTCCTTAGGTTAATTTAAGTGGTTTGTAAGCATAGGGATAACCACAGCAGTTTAGTCCCATACATTTACCAACATTTGAACACAATTTTATTCAAACCCGTTTCGTTTGAAAGAGATTATCTGAATGTAACAAAATCCTCAAAGACATTGGCCTATTAAAAATTAGTTTAAACGTTTGTAGGATGCTTAAATTACTCTGTCTGACTAAAACTATAGAGGATCCAAAAGTACAGGAGGGAATGTACTGGAACTTTACGTGTGATATAATGTCAGTGGTGAGAGAAGCGAGTCAAATTTACAAGGAAACCCATTCATTAGTACGACATAACAGGCACTTCGATGTATCATGCTGACAGTTCATAGAGAGTCGACAATACATGGCCAAGCATTGTGCTACAGAAAAACGGCACGTCGGTACTGCCGGCCATGGGCAGGGAATGCAAACGCACAACGCGCGTGTGCACTGGCAGAAGCACAGTAAACTATTAACTATTTTCTAGAGAGCATTTTATGAACGGAAAAAATACATACTTTAATAAATAAACAGTTTAACCGATTATAAATGAAGCAGTACAAGATTGCAAGGAATTTCTTAATGAAACACAAGATAACTGTGTAATATTCTACAGTATTTTCATTATAAGACGAACCGGTTTTACCTCTTACGCCATCATCAGGTGCTTAATTACAAGATATAAACATGTAGCAGTGAAACTTTTAAACGTCAAAGATCTTAAGCTATTGTAGACAGCAAATCTCCGTCCATTTTTAACAAAAAAATGTTTGTATAGCTTATGGGACTTAACTACGGGGTCATCAGCCCCTAAACTTACAAACTACTTATGAACTACTTACGAACTAGGATGGCACAAATATCCATGCCCGAGGGGGGATTCGAACTCCCGACCGTAGTGGCCGTGCAGACCGTGACTGGAGCGCCTCAGTCTTCTCGGCCACCACGGCCGGCCCATTTTTAACGATCTAAGTGTTAAGGGGTTAGAACTAAACTGAGAAGAACTATTACATTGAAATTTCTGCATAAAAGTAGGGAACATGGATAAAAATATATTAAATATATTAAATTGTAACACCTGTTCTAAGAAAAATATAAGTTGAAGTATTAAGCGTTATCGACATAATTCATCAAAATTGCCTGAAAACTGATCTTATCTTTGATAAGTCAAATATTTTTTAAATATTACAGTAAGATTAAGCTGAGTGAAACAGCTGTGTTTATATATATTTTTAACAGTTTGGATTATTACAAACAAAAATATGCTATTGCAAACGAGTTATGCTATAACAAACAAAATAAGCAATTACTATTGCGATAAGGCAGGCTACCCAACAACTTCGATTAAATGACAAACATAAAAGCAGCCAGCATTTCCTGCCAACTTCTTGATGTACCTTCCTGTATATCGATAGCCTGATCACTTTTTTCTACGGGCAACATACCAAATTTGGTATCTGTTTCTACAGTTTCCTCCTGACTACAATCAAATAAATCACTGTCACTGAAATTATTTCACTTATTACTGTCAGCAGTTAATCTATTTCCCCACAGTTGCATCTGTTGACACATTCACCATTGAAGACAACTCAGTCACCTCATTAACTTAAAAAGTGGGTATTTACATTATGGCTAGCTTGTCTTTGCTCAGGAGTAGGCCAACTGGTTTTACTAACATTAACATTAAATTGGACTCCGCCCCTCCCTTCAAAACTATAAAATTGTCGTTCTGATCCATTCTCATACGCTTTTTCACAAAAGCCGATACTTCTAGGCGCGTCCAGAAAGTAAGTTCCGTTTCAATTTATCTCCGCTGCAGCGCTGCCTTTGCACTTCCGCACATGCGCTGTAGACGATGTGTATCAAGGAGAAGAACGTGCGCCTTTTTGAGATCGCTGTCAGTTACCTACGCTTTGTTTTGCTTGATTGAAATGTCGGCGTTGATTGAAAGTCCCGCCGCCTGTGAAATCAGGTCGGTGATTCGGTTTCTGAATTCGAGGAAAGCGAAACCAAGTGAAATTTATCGGCAAATTTGCGATGTTTACGGACCAAAGGCGATGAGTGATTCGATGGTGAGAAGATGGGTCCGACAGTTCAATGGCGGGCGTAGTGATGTGCACGATGAAGAACGAAGTGGGCGTCCACCTTTGGTTACAGAAGAACTGGTTCACGCGATTGATGACAAGATCCAGGAAAACCTTAGGTTTACAATTAGTGCTCTCGCTATGGACTTCCCCCAAATTTCACGATCACTGATGTTTCCAACTGGTTGAAGACACAGGCGTCAGATTTCTATGAAGAAGGTATACAAAACCTGGTGCCACGCTATGACAAATGCAAGCAAAATTTCGGTAGTTATGTGGAAAAGTAGTTTAAGAGTTGTAGAATGTTGTGCCTTGAAAATTTCTTCTGTATCAGTGTAAAATTTCATTTTATTACCAAACGGAACTTACCTTCTGGAGGCGCCTCATATATAAAGTAAAATTTTCTTCCGTCGTCTTTCATAGATTCAGCGACCTATCTGCGTCTGTATCGCCGTCGCCCAAGAGCCTCCACAAGACGCACCAGCGTCAGTCGCCGTCCGCAGCAGCCGTCAAGTGGCTCCCACGCTCGTCAGCTGTTTGGCCGTGACATCTGCTGTGCGCTGCCAACTGCTCGCCACCAACTGTTCTCACTGCCTCCATGTAGAACAACAGCAGCAACTCGTTTTCCATCGTAACAATAATTTTTGATCGCATTCAGTTCTACCGTCCATAGCTCAGCACTATCCACTCTTCATCAGAATCAATACACGGTTCATTGCCGTACTGTGAAACAACACTCTCATTGGCTGGTACGGTAACTACAACTTTTTCACTTTCATGGAACCGATGCACCATGCCCGCCTGGATTTCCGCTCCTCCATCCTACGACAAAACACAACAAATCCTAGAACGCCACGCCCTCCACCTCGCCTACCATATTTGGCTCCCCTCCCCTACGTGTATCCTATATGACCTCATCCCGTTTCCCCATCTCCTCCCATACCTCTACACCAACCGCAAGATACCCCCTGGTCTACCCCATCCTTACCAATCCTGGGCCTCTGGCACGCCTTTACCGCTGCATCCCTCCCTCCCTTCACCTCCACACTCTAAACATCCTTTCCCAGTGTAATGTCTGCCAACTCCTCTCCCCGGATGACGCCTCTCCCCGTCCTACCAACCCTGACCCCCTTTCCGTGGATGAAGCGCCCCCTCTCCCCTCCCCCTGCTCCTCCCTCCCCCGTTTGGTTATTCCCTTCCTGCCCTGGAGTCCCTACACCTCCTCTACCCCCCTCTCCCACCCCCTCAACAAAGCTTCCCGCCCTTTCCCCCTCCCTAACCCACAGGGTCCTGCGCCATCAGTTTTAACACTGCATCGTCCTGTGTTGTGTACAAAGTATTTCATTATATTTTTAATCTGTGTCCGCTGTTTCCAGACAAGTGTCGCATCGTACAGTTTTACAGTGTCTGCAAGTGCTCATCGTCTGGTTTTGGTGTCATAACGTATGTTCTTCACGTCATTGTGGCTCATTGTTTTAACCGACTAGGTATATCTTATTCCTCTGACAAAACTGCAAGTTCTTCAAGTTTGTCATCTTATCTATATTTTAATTCATCATTGTTTTAACTGCATTTCATGTTTCAAGTCTTCATGCCCATTTTTCATGTTCTCTCGTCTGAAGAGCAGCACTTATTGCTGCTGCCGGCCTTCTGGCGTATATATGCTAGTGTCAAAATAGCAATAAAGAAAAAAAGAAGAAAAAATACACCATGAGCTAAGCATCTGACTTTTACTGACCAAACAGCCCACATCAGCACTGTAAAATATGTTTAACGTTATTCGACCAGAAAAAGTTGTATTGAGAAACTGGCCGTAGTGCGACCTGCGGAGTTTGCGTTGAAATGAAAGATTTTCGTATCAGGTCTCCGAAATATACTAAATAATGAAGGAGTTTTGTTTTTATTTGAGTTGTTATTCACGTTAGTGACCATAAAGATTACTGCCAAGTCTGTACTCAGGAAAAACACTATTCTGCACCCACATTCACACAGTCACTCATGCAACCGGATAAAAATAATCAAATAGCCACCAAATAATCACACAATTTGTCTGCGTTGTGAAATAATTTCATCGCTCGCTTATCGTGCACATCAATCACTACTAGAATATTCAGTTTTCTGTGGCAGGTTGCACAACATGCCACGCGGATTTTTAGGTTGTTCATTATACCACAGTTCACTTACAGAAGTCGCAATTTTCACTTCTTCGCCATATACAAATATACAAGACCCTCGCATACATCTCCATCTATACACCTTCAGTTTTATGCGGACACTTTTCTAAGCGTATGTCCACGTGCCTGTTCCTGTCTGACACTCCTCTCTCACCCAACTAGTTCCGTCCTGTCTGTGTGAAGTAAATATTTTCTGCTTCCCCCGCCCAAGTTTCCTTGATTGAAAATCAGCGACAGAAATACTCAGTGTACATTTCTTGCGTGGTATAGTGGTTGTGTAGTGAATGCGTAAAGTAAAGGTTGCGAGTTCGAATCCGATAAGCATTAAATTTTATAAACAGTACTTTATAGCTTTTCGTTAGTTCGTGGTTTTGGCGTTTGTCATGTCGTGCTACAAGATATGTTACAATATGGCTACGGCACCTCCTCATTGACTGTGTATTATTGACTATTCGCAATCCTATAGTTGTTTATGGGGTGTAACATGAAAAAGGCAGGAGGCGGGACTATTTACTCGTTGTAGATAATCAGTTACCTATTTTGAGTCTCTTTCTGCTGTTTCCGTAGAGATAATATCCGTGTTGTTGTTGTTGTTGTTGTTGTTGTTGTTGTTGTGGTCTTCAGTCCGGAGACAGGTTTGATGTAGCTCTCCTACCTACTCTATTCTGAGCAAGCCTCTTCATCTCCTCATAAGAACGGCAACCTACATTCATTTGAATTTGCTTACTATATTCATCTCTTGGTCACCCTCTGCGATTTTTACCCCGCACACTTTCCTCCAAAGCTAAATTCACAAATCCTTGATGTCTAAGAATGTGTCATACCAACTGATCCTTTCTTTTAGTCAAAATATGCCATAAATTCCTTTTCTCCCCAATTCTGTTCAGCACGTGCTCATTAGTTACGCGATTCACCCACCTAATCTTCATCATTATTTTGTAACACCACATCCTAAAGCCTCTATCCTCTTCCTGCCCGCACTGTTTATCGTCCATGTTTCACTCTCATACAAGGTAACACTCCACACAAATGCCTTCAGAAAGGACCTCCTTATGCTTAAATTAATATTCGATGTTAACAAATTTCTCTTTTTCAAAAACGCTTTTCTTCCCATTGCCATTCTGCATTTTATATCCTCTGTACTGCGACCATCACATGTTATTTTACTGCCCAAGTAACGAAACTCATTTCTCACCTTTATTAGTTCCTTGCCTAATTTAATTCCTTCAGCATTACCTGATTTTCTAAGACTGCACTCAATTACCCTTGTTTTGATCTTGTTAATGTTTATCTTATATGCTCCTTACAATGCACTGTCTATTCCGTTCAATTGCTCCTCCAGGTCCTTTGCTGTCTCTGACAGAATTACAATGTCATCAGCAAAACTCAAGGTTTTTATTTCTTCACCTTGAACTTTAATACATTCTCCAAATTTCTCCTTGCTTTTCTTTATAGCTTGGTCATGTACAAATTGAATAGCATTGGGGAAGCCTACAACCCTGTCTTACTCCCTTCCCAACCTCTGCATCCCTTTCATGCCCTTCAACAATGATAACTGCTGTCTGGTTTTTGCACAAGTTGTAAATATCCTTCCATTCCCTACATTTTACTCCTGCTGATTTCAGAACTTGAAATAGTGTATTCCAATCAACACTGTTAAAAGCTTTCTCCAAATCTACAAAAGATAGAAATGTAGGCCTCCCTTTCCTTACTCTGTCTTCTAAGATAAGTCGTAAAGTGAGAATTGCCTCCTGTGTTCCTACCTTTCTCCTGAATCCGAACTGGTCTTCCCCAAGGTCGGCTTCTACCCGCTTTCCCATCCTCCTGTAAATAATTCGTGTTAAAATTTTCCAATCATGACTTATTAAACTGATGGTTCTGTAATTTTCACACCTGTCTGCGCCTGCTTTATTTGAAAAGAGGATTATTACATTTTTCTTAAAGTCTGAGGGTATTTCCTCTGTCTCATACGTCTTACGCACCAGGTCAAATAGTTCTGTCATGGCTGGCTCTCTCTGAGACTTCTGTAGTTCTCAGGGAATGTCGTCGAAACCAGGGACTTTATTTCGACTTGAGCTGTATTTACATAAGCAAGTCGCTTGTAGAAGATACTGCTACAAGTTACTACGATTCACTTGCAGCAGTCTTTACACCACACTTGCAAGAAGAAAGCAAGTAACTTCCTCAAGTTCTTTGACATGTAACTTGCAACACCGTTTACATGTACTTTTAGTGAGAGCAATAAAATGACAAGTAGGTGGGTCATTTATACTGTAGCTCTTTTAATTATTACGAAGTACACAAAAAAAGATGAATATGCGGTTTGAGAGGATACCTTGGCCACAATACGGCCGGCCGCGGTGGCTGAGCGGTCTGCGGCGCGTCAGTCACGTTCTGCATGGACACTGCGGTCGGGGTTTGAATCCCCCCTCGGGCATGGATATTTGTGCCGTCCTTAGTATTAGGTAGTTCATAAATACTTTTGTAAGTTTAGGGACTGATGATCCCATAGTTAATCCCATAAGCTCTATAAACATTTGAACAGCCACAATACGGAACCTACAATAATTTGTTGCTAGAATTTTTTTTAGCTTTGAAAAGTGTTCTACAACATTCCTGTAAATTATCTGGGTCGTTTATTAACATAGTTGTTTCATCCAAGGAACGGTTGTTATGCTACATTTTTAAGGGCCACTTATTTTTTACCATTGTTCTCTCAGTTTAAGCGAAAAGTTTCAAAGCAAAGTAACGTTTGTATAGCTTATGGGACTTTACTACGGGGTCATCAGTCCCTAAACTTACAAACTACTTATGAACTAACTAAGACTAAGGACGGCACAAATATCCATGCCAGAGGGGAGATTCAAACCCCCGACCGTAGTGGCCGTGCAGACCGTGATTGGAGCGCTTCAGTCCCCTCGGTCACCGCGGCCGGTGCGAAAAGTATGTTGTGATATTTATTGCAATACATTAAATTTCCTAAACATGTACACATGTTTCCTGTATCTGTATTTAAAATTACTGTACAAGTTCCATATTCCAGGAAAGTGCACCACAGCTTCATTCAATTTTTGGCATCTTGCTTTCTTCATTCTCGTTTATTCTTCAATTCTGTTATTTCGTAACCTATAGGTCTACTACCTGGGATGGTTGTATGAAATTAATCGTGACATTCAATAAAACGTTAAGTAGGCTATGTGTTGATATAGACGACATACTTACAAAAACTTTCGATTTCAACTTGCAGAAAATAGAAATGAATCCTAAAAGCTGCAAGTAACTTGTAGAAGCTTCTTGCACACTATTCATACTGAAAGTCGGAAACTTGCAGCAAATCACTTGTGCAATGTATTGCAATGGCCGAAAATCCACTTTGTGACGTATTTACACTCGAAAGTGGTTCGGCAAGTTTCTACCAGCAAGTAAATTGCTGCAATTTCTTGCTAGTGTAAACTCAGCTTAAGGTCTTTCAGTGCTCTGTCAAATTCATCTCTCAGTATAGGTTACAGATATGAAAGTAGCAAGAATGATTGCTGGTACTAATAGATGTAAACAATGGCAGGGAGGTGTCCATAATGAGGAAATCAAAGAAAAACTTGGAATGAACACCATAGATGAAGCAGTTAGAACGAACAGACTGAGATGGTGGGGTCATGTTACACGAATGAGAGATGCAAGGTTACCTAAGAGACTCATGAGCTCGGCAGCGGAGGGTAAGAGGAGTCACGTTAGACCAAGAAGAAAGTACTTAGATTCGGTGCAGAATGATTTTGTAGTAAAAGGCATTGCATCAGACGAGGCAGCAATGTTAGTATTGAATAGGGAATCATGGAGGAATTTTATTAGAGGTACTATGCTACAGACTGAACGCTGAAAGGCATAATTAGTCTCTAATGACGATGATGATGATGATTGTGATGTAATTATAATTTCCAGAATGTTCTGCAGGTTTCTTATGTTCACTTTTAATTTCTACCTGTTTTATGTTAATTATTCTTCTAATTTCTAATTTCTAGTACATTCTGTCTGTGTATAAATAGCAGAGCACTCTGCCCGAGACACAGTCAGTGGTGCGTGTATGTTTCAGTTCGCAATAAACCTGATTTAGTGTAAGGGCTGTGTTCAGTTGACAACCCTGCCTTCAAAGTCAAGCCTGCTTCTATTTCAACTCGACAATATGACTGGGGTAGGGGTCGGAAAGGATCTACCATGTACCTTAGGTCATTGATCGTTGCCCCCTCTTTCAGGAGGAGGTCAATAGAGGATGTAGACTCCATTAACACACACTTCAGGTTGGTCAGGCCAGTGGCATTCTGGATCATCTTGGCAGATTGGAGGTCTTGGAGTGGGTGGACATTGAACTGCTGCAGCACCATGATCCCCAGTCTAAGCTTGTTGATCACAGCAGAGATGTGGGAGGGTGTTGGTAGGAGGAAGCATTGCTAGGGAATGGGGTTAAAGTGGCATGGGGACCAAAGCGGATCTAGGAGATTTTTTTTTTTTGATGAGTTTGGTGTAGAACGTGAGGCTAGGTGATTTTATTGGGATGGATTCGTGATGGGGAAAGAGTAGGGACATGCTGTGGCTGGGCTTTCTCTTTTCTAAGGAAAAGGGTCTTGTTATCAAGAAACTTTGGATCCAGACTGGAGAGGAGGAATGTGAGCAAATTTTTGGGGTGTATGTGGAGGACGCATACGGTGAAGGAATGGGACATATGAGCATGTTGGGTGGGGTGAGGAGTGCTAGCTTTATTCGTAGTGACAGGGGGGATTGTGCCGGAGTGCTTGGAAGGTTTTTTGGGACAAGAAGAAGGTTTCAGGATGGGTTGCAGGGAAGGGAAGCAGGAGACAAACCCTAGCTGATAAGGCTAAGCAAGTGGTAGGCGAGAGTGATGATTCGTCCACCATGGCCTGACATTTGGAGATCCCGGCTGGTAACAGGGGAGGTTACACAGTTGAATATGTTAGTGGGAGATCTAACAGATTCTGGGGATGTGGTAAAGGGCAGCTTGGTAGTGGCTGATGGTGGAAGAGAGATATGGGGAAGGTTATAGATGGCTGAAGGTGGAATGAGCTCCAAGCTGTGGGGGTAGTCGGTTGTGAATAGGGGGTATAATGCACAGAGAAGATGATGAGGGGGGGGGGGGGGTGTCCATGACAGTTAGCGATGATAGAAAGGGAGGGATGAACAGAACGAAGATGACAACGAAAACGGCTGTGTTGGCTATGACAGCTGCAGTTATTTGCAGTTGAACACATGGTTGGTTGTGACAGCTGTGGTCAGTGGCGGCTCTGGGCTGGGCAGGCTACAGTCTGCAGCGGCTGCTGGACTGCTGTCATTTGGGTTGTGGGCATCTGGGATGCTGTTGTCTAGGCTGTTGTCTTGTGGGCTGTGGCTGGTAGCAGCGGCAGGCCTGCTGCTGAGCGTACGGCTGAACAGTAATACGGCTCCACTGATGCCACTAATGGTGTTTCGGTGACTCCTACAATCAACCTTGCAAAGGCGATTAACGAGTTCATGGTCGTTCTGAGTGAAGTACACCCTCAGAGATGGATGGACGTAATATTTCAGGTCATTGCTGTATATACTAGAAATCTTTACACTCATTTTCGGTAATGTAAGACACTGAAGTTTAATTACAGTTCACACTGCATAGAAAATATACATATAGACGGGTCATTAAAAAAAATCTATAATGGCATAGGTATTTACTCACTCTATTATTTATAATATTACGATTTCAAAGACATGCAGGAGACCTGTGAGTTGCTCTGATAGCGATCCTTTGACTGTGGACAGTTCAATTTCGATTAAGCAGAAGTTCACTGTTAGCTGCTTCCCCAGTATCCTTCTTCTTCTTCAAGTACAAAGCCGCAAGAGGCCATTAGTGAAAGCAGTTGATGTCAATACCCCATGACTCACTCCACTCTAGTTGCTCCTCCTCTTACCATGACGTTCATTTCTCAGCAAGCTACATAATCATTCTTACTGGCTCATTGATAACCTGCAAAAGGTTTAAACAAATTATAAGATCGTTTAATCAGTCTCCCTCAAAAACACGTATCTTTGGTGGGGGAGGGGAGGGAGTAGCGTTGTGATGCTGACATCTATTGGTGAAAATTATAAGTTTCTCCTACAGTTTGAACTATTGTAAATAGCATTCGACTAAAACGTTTAATTTCCTGGTAGGTCATAGGAGAAAGGGGAGGAAGGGACGTGGTCCTGGCGGGTTACTGCCAATAGCTTTCAAGTAAAATTCCAAATCAAATATCCTGGTAGATGCCATCTTGGATTACTTCATAGGCCTCAGCTGATGGATCAGACTAAGAGTGTCCCAAAACGTCCCTTTTCCTTATCCTCACCCAGTCCTTTCCCAACCCAAGGTGTGATGCGATCCATGCCGAGGGGTGCGTGGTACATGGGATGATGTGTCTCGAACGGAGCCTGAGGGATACCAGGCAACCTCCCTGAGTAAGTAGCCTTGCACCGCGCGGAGTTATCGTGGTGTGGACCATATAAATCCCCAAATCTCGTGGGACTAAGATGAACACAGAGAAAGAAAGTATTTTAAAAGAATCTGAGGGGCAATCTGAGACCTCAGATACTCAGGACCGATGAAGTGCACTGCTACTTCTGAATCAGGGTCTAGACCTGCGCAAGAAGTGGGGGTTTCCCCTGGTGGCAAAGCCACGTCGATAACGACATTGTGGCTGCCACGGTGTCTGGCTAGTAGTGGAGTGATGCCAGTGTTAGCTAGGTGCCCGCACTCGCTGACCCCGCGCCGCTCTCGCTGCCGCAGGCGCACACGGCCAACAGCCTGCTGCTGCTGCAGCTGGTTTTTGTACAAGTTGTAAATATCCTTCCATTCCCTACATTTTACTCCTGCTGATTTCAGAACTTGAAATAGTGTATTCCAATCAACACTGTTAAAAGCTTTCTCCAAATCTACAAAAGATAGAAATGTAGGCCTCCCTTTCCTTACTCTGTCTTCTAAGATAAGTCGTAAAGTGAGAATTGCCTCCTGTGTTCCTACCTTTCTCCTGAATCCGAACTGGTCTTCCCCAAGGTCGGCTTCTACCCGCTTTCCCATCCTCCTGTAAATAATTCGTGTTAAAATTTTCCAATCATGACTTATTAAACTGATGGTTCTGTAATTTTCACACCTGTCTGCGCCTGCTTTATTTGAAAAGAGGATTATTACATTTTTCTTAAAGTCTGAGGGTATTTCCTCTGTCTCATACGTCTTACGCACCAGGTCAAATAGTTCTGTCATGGCTGGCTCTCTCTGAGACTTCTGTAGTTCTCAGGGAATGTCGTCGAAACCAGGGACTTTATTTCGACTTGAGCTGTATTTACATAAGCAAGTCGCTTGTAGAAGATACTGCTACAAGTTACTACGATTCACTTGCAGCAGTCTTTACACCACACTTGCAAGAAGAAAGCAAGTAACTTCCTCAAGTTCTTTGACATGTAACTTGCAACACCGTTTACATGTACTTTTAGTGAGAGCAATAAAATGACAAGTAGGTGGGTCATTTATACTGTAGCTCTTTTAATTATTACGAAGTACACAAAAAAAGATGAATATGCGGTTTGAGAGGATACCTTGGCCACAATACGGCCGGCCGCGGTGGCTGAGCGGTCTGCGGCGCGTCAGTCACGTTCTGCATGGACACTGCGGTCGGGGTTTGAATCCCCCCTCGGGCATGGATATTTGTGCCGTCCTTAGTATTAGGTAGTTCATAAATACTTTTGTAAGTTTAGGGACTGATGATCCCATAGTTAATCCCATAAGCTCTATAAACATTTGAACAGCCACAATACGGAACCTACAATAATTTGTTGCTAGAATTTTTTTTAGCTTTGAAAAGTGTTCTACAACATTCCTGTAAATTATCTGGGTCGTTTATTAACATAGTTGTTTCATCCAAGGAACGGTTGTTATGCTACATTTTTAAGGGCCACTTATTTTTTACCATTGTTCTCTCAGTTTAAGCGAAAAGTTTCAAAGCAAAGTAACGTTTGTATAGCTTATGGGACTTTACTACGGGGTCATCAGTCCCTAAACTTACAAACTACTTATGAACTAACTAAGACTAAGGACGGCACAAATATCCATGCCAGAGGGGAGATTCAAACCCCCGACCGTAGTGGCCGTGCAGACCGTGATTGGAGCGCTTCAGTCCCCTCGGTCACCGCGGCCGGTGCGAAAAGTATGTTGTGATATTTATTGCAATACATTAAATTTCCTAAACATGTACACATGTTTCCTGTATCTGTATTTAAAATTACTGTACAAGTTCCATATTCCAGGAAAGTGCACCACAGCTTCATTCAATTTTTGGCATCTTGCTTTCTTCATTCTCGTTTATTCTTCAATTCTGTTATTTCGTAACCTATAGGTCTACTACCTGGGATGGTTGTATGAAATTAATCGTGACATTCAATAAAACGTTAAGTAGGCTATGTGTTGATATAGACGACATACTTACAAAAACTTTCGATTTCAACTTGCAGAAAATAGAAATGAATCCTAAAAGCTGCAAGTAACTTGTAGAAGCTTCTTGCACACTATTCATACTGAAAGTCGGAAACTTGCAGCAAATCACTTGTGCAATGTATTGCAATGGCCGAAAATCCACTTTGTGACGTATTTACACTCGAAAGTGGTTCGGCAAGTTTCTACCAGCAAGTAAATTGCTGCAATTTCTTGCTAGTGTAAACTCAGCTTAAGGTCTTTCAGTGCTCTGTCAAATTCATCTCTCAGTATAGGTTACAGATATGAAAGTAGCAAGAATGATTGCTGGTACTAATAGATGTAAACAATGGCAGGGAGGTGTCCATAATGAGGAAATCAAAGAAAAACTTGGAATGAACACCATAGATGAAGCAGTTAGAACGAACAGACTGAGATGGTGGGGTCATGTTACACGAATGAGAGATGCAAGGTTACCTAAGAGACTCATGAGCTCGGCAGCGGAGGGTAAGAGGAGTCACGTTAGACCAAGAAGAAAGTACTTAGATTCGGTGCAGAATGATTTTGTAGTAAAAGGCATTGCATCAGACGAGGCAGCAATGTTAGTATTGAATAGGGAATCATGGAGGAATTTTATTAGAGGTACTATGCTACAGACTGAACGCTGAAAGGCATAATTAGTCTCTAATGACGATGATGATGATGATTGTGATGTAATTATAATTTCCAGAATGTTCTGCAGGTTTCTTATGTTCACTTTTAATTTCTACCTGTTTTATGTTAATTATTCTTCTAATTTCTAATTTCTAGTACATTCTGTCTGTGTATAAATAGCAGAGCACTCTGCCCGAGACACAGTCAGTGGTGCGTGTATGTTTCAGTTCGCAATAAACCTGATTTAGTGTAAGGGCTGTGTTCAGTTGACAACCCTGCCTTCAAAGTCAAGCCTGCTTCTATTTCAACTCGACAATATGACTGGGGTAGGGGTCGGAAAGGATCTACCATGTACCTTAGGTCATTGATCGTTGCCCCCTCTTTCAGGAGGAGGTCAATAGAGGATGTAGACTCCATTAACACACACTTCAGGTTGGTCAGGCCAGTGGCATTCTGGATCATCTTGGCAGATTGGAGGTCTTGGAGTGGGTGGACATTGAACTGCTGCAGCACCATGATCCCCAGTCTAAGCTTGTTGATCACAGCAGAGATGTGGGAGGGTGTTGGTAGGAGGAAGCATTGCTAGGGAATGGGGTTAAAGTGGCATGGGGACCAAAGCGGATCTAGGAGATTTTTTTTTTTTTGATGAGTTTGGTGTAGAACGTGAGGCTAGGTGATTTTATTGGGATGGATTCGTGATGGGGAAAGAGTAGGGACATGCTGTGGCTGGGCTTTCTCTTTTCTAAGGAAAAGGGTCTTGTTATCAAGAAACTTTGGATCCAGACTGGAGAGGAGGAATGTGAGCAAATTTTTGGGGTGTATGTGGAGGACGCATACGGTGAAGGAATGGGACATATGAGCATGTTGGGTGGGGTGAGGAGTGCTAGCTTTATTCGTAGTGACAGGGGGGATTGTGCCGGAGTGCTTGGAAGGTTTTTTGGGACAAGAAGAAGGTTTCAGGATGGGTTGCAGGGAAGGGAAGCAGGAGACAAACCCTAGCTGATAAGGCTAAGCAAGTGGTAGGCGAGAGTGATGATTCGTCCACCATGGCCTGACATTTGGAGATCCCGGCTGGTAACAGGGGAGGTTACACAGTTGAATATGTTAGTGGGAGATCTAACAGATTCTGGGGATGTGGTAAAGGGCAGCTTGGTAGTGGCTGATGGTGGAAGAGAGATATGGGGAAGGTTATAGATGGCTGAAGGTGGAATGAGCTCCAAGCTGTGGGGGTAGTCGGTTGTGAATAGGGGGTATAATGCACAGAGAAGATGATGAGGGGGGGGGGGTGTCCATGACAGTTAGCGATGATAGAAAGGGAGGGATGAACAGAACGAAGATGACAACGAAAACGGCTGTGTTGGCTATGACAGCTGCAGTTATTTGCAGTTGAACACATGGTTGGTTGTGACAGCTGTGGTCAGTGGCGGCTCTGGGCTGGGCAGGCTACAGTCTGCAGCGGCTGCTGGACTGCTGTCATTTGGGTTGTGGGCATCTGGGATGCTGTTGTCTAGGCTGTTGTCTTGTGGGCTGTGGCTGGTAGCAGCGGCAGGCCTGCTGCTGAGCGTACGGCTGAACAGTAATACGGCTCCACTGATGCCACTAATGGTGTTTCGGTGACTCCTACAATCAACCTTGCAAAGGCGATTAACGAGTTCATGGTCGTTCTGAGTGAAGTACACCCTCAGAGATGGATGGACGTAATATTTCAGGTCATTGCTGTATATACTAGAAATCTTTACACTCATTTTCGGTAATGTAAGACACTGAAGTTTAATTACAGTTCACACTGCATAGAAAATATACATATAGACGGGTCATTAAAAAAAATCTATAATGGCATAGGTATTTACTCACTCTATTACTTATAATATTACGATTTCAAAGACATGCAGGAGACCTGTGAGTTGCTCTGATAGCGATCCTTTGACTGTGGACAGTTCAATTTCGATTAAGCAGAAGTTCACTGTTAGCTGCTTCCCCAGTATCCTTCTTCTTCTTCAAGTACAAAGCCGCAAGAGGCCATTAGTGAAAGCAGTTGATGTCAATACCCCATGACTCACTCCACTCTAGTTGCTCCTCCTCTTACCATGACGTTCATTTCTCAGCAAGCTACATAATCATTCTTACTGGCTCATTGATAACCTGCAAAAGGTTTAAACAAATTATAAGATCGTTTAATCAGTCTCCCTCAAAAACACGTATCTTTGGTGGGGGAGGGGAGGGAGTAGCGTTGTGATGCTGACATCTATTGGTGAAAATTATAAGTTTCTCCTACAGTTTGAACTATTGTAAATAGCATTCGACTAAAACGTTTAATTTCCTGGTAGGTCATAGGAGAAAGGGGAGGAAGGGACGTGGTCCTGGCGGGTTACTGCCAATAGCTTTCAAGTAAAATTCCAAATCAAATATCCTGGTAGATGCCATCTTGGATTACTTCATAGGCCTCAGCTGATGGATCAGACTAAGAGTGTCCCAAAACGTCCCTTTTCCTTATCCTCACCCAGTCCTTTCCCAACCCAAGGTGTGATGCGATCCATGCCGAGGGGTGCGTGGTACATGGGATGATGTGTCTCGAACGGAGCCTGAGGGATACCAGGCAACCTCCCTGAGTAAGTAGCCTTGCACCGCGCGGAGTTATCGTGGTGTGGACCATATAAATCCCCAAATCTCGTGGGACTAAGATGAACACAGAGAAAGAAAGTATTTTAAAAGAATCTGAGGGGCAATCTGAGACCTCAGATACTCAGGACCGATGAAGTGCACTGCTACTTCTGAATCAGGGTCTAGACCTGCGCAAGAAGTGGGGGTTTCCCCTGGTGGCAAAGCCACGTCGATAACGACATTGTGGCTGCCACGGTGTCTGGCTAGTAGTGGAGTGATGCCAGTGTTAGCTAGGTGCCCGCACTCGCTGACCCCGCGCCGCTCTCGCTGCCACAGGCGCACACGGCCAACAGCCTGCTGCTGCTGCACCTGGGCGCCGTGGACGCGCTGCTGTGCGTCGTCTTCCTGCTGTTCCCGGCGCCTGGCCTGCTGCTGCGCGCCGGCGCCGGTGCCTCCTGGCTGGGCGCCAGCCCCGCCGCCTGCACCGCGCACGGCTTCCTCATCACGCTGCTGCACCCGGTGAGTGACACTAGTCAACTGGCTGAGCTGCGACAGCGGCCGACTCCACTGGTCTCCCCATTTTCTGAAATGTACACTTAGCCTGGCCGTTATGTGTACGAGTGTGGTGCACCCTGTGCGATGTATATTTCTAGTTAACGAATAGATGGCATGTCACACCACTTTGTAATTCCAGGTATCTGGTACCACGAGGTGTCTGCAGAGTGGCGCTGTTGTGTTTCTCTAACTTTACTCAGAAACAGTACTTTGTGAGATGCTGCTGAATGTAAACTGAGCTCACTGGGGTGTGTGTAACTGTCTGCACGTGAATCATATTTTGTTTGTTGTAATCTCGTAATGTGCAACAAGTTAATGTATGCAATGAAATTTATAGTTTTTATGTTATATTGATATTTTTTTATCTTTTTTTATTGTCTTTAGTGCAAACGAACACCACGAATTTGAGTATTTTATGACTCAGTAGTTATAGCTTGTATGTGATAAATAATTAATAAATACAATTTGACTATAGTATTAGTAACAAGAAAGTGTTGATTAAAAACTAATTTCAGCCTTATTTACATAAATAAACAACTGGGGTGTTCACACGTAAGTATTCTAGGACACACCACTGCTGGGTTAGGTAACTTCTGGCATGGGATGGCTATACGCATGTGTACTGATCGCAGTAGTGTCATGTACACTAGATATGAAAGTAGTCCCACTGGCAGTGCTGTCGTTTCTAATCATCATTCGCGTGAAAATGTCAGTTTAATTACGCTTTTGCATCGAAAATTATCAGATGTTGAATGCAGAATGTTAGGTGGAGCCACATGCATAGAACTCTCCATTTCAGAAAAGAGATTTCAGATAAACAGGGTAAGTAGCGTGCCATTACCTTTCACTACTGAGCGCAGAGCACAGACTCCAACTAGCATATCTAGGATGCCATGCGATGCAGTCCCCATGCCATGGGTCCTACACACACACACACACACACTTTCACAGTGTCTCACTGCACTCCACAGGGGCATAAGAAGCCCCATTCGTTATTAGGCACCTATTCCATATATATATATATATATATATATATATATATATATATATATATATATATATATATATATAATCATTAGTATTAATAATATTTACTAGCTGTAGATACCAGGAACTGTAGATAAGAACTATTATTTTATGTGGGTTTACATAGACAATATTTCCATTTAGGTGTACCTATTTATGCATATAATTATTATTAAGAATATTTAGTAGCCAAAATTCCCTATACAACCAATTTATACAGATAACAATCAATCAAAGAAATTATATTCTAAATAATAAATAAGGGTAAAATCATAAAGTAAAATGAAGTTATGAGATATCATAAATCGAATTGTTTCTACCGCATTCACATGTGACATTTTATCTTTTTTTGCCTCATAATAACATCCATAATGTTTACATATACTGTCCATCCTTATTAGTTTCTCAATATTAAATTTACTAATATTTTTATCTGCTTTACATGGACAACATTTCTTGCTTGTAGCCATTTATAATATAAAAAAAATTTACTATTTGTTGTCTATTGTGGTATAAATTATAATACATATAATTTATCTATCATTGCTTTATATACAATATTCCAACTAATCATAGTTGCACAATCATACCATCCTATCATTTTTCTGTACCTATCTTGTAGTAAAAAATTGATTTAATTATTGAGTTCCAAAAATGTTTTATAACCAAGTTTGTTATTTATGAAATCAACATTTGTAATTTGATACTCTTTATTCACTTTAACATCTCACAGTTTTATCAATGGCATATTTTAATGATGCTATGAAGCTTAGGTGCAACATCCGTTTATACAGTAAAAAATGTTCAAGGTTTAGTGTTATATTTTTAGTACATCTATTACATTTGGAATTAATGCAAAATTTATACCAAATAATGACAAATCAATTGCACTACTTTTACTACCTTCTTTGTGAATTCATTACTTTTATAAAAAGTATCATATTGAATAATTACAACATACCATTAATGTTCTAAATAGTGAATTTATTCCAGCTGGTAATCCACAGCTGTGGCAGAGCGCATTAAGATCAGCACCTCAATTCACTCCACCACAGCTCTGGATTATCAACTGGAATAGATTCAGTATTTAGATACATTAATGGTATGTTGTAATTTTTCAAAGATGATACATTTTATAAATATGATGCACAATGCCGTTCCCTCTTAGGGGTTTGAATCCCCCCTCGAGCATGGATGTTTCTGCTGTCTTTCGTATAAGGTAGTTGATAAGGAGTTTGTAAGTTTAGGGACAGATGATGCAGCAGTTAAGTCCCATAAGCTTCACAAACATTTTTTTAATTCTCTGTTTATAATACCACATACTCAATATTTAAAATTACACACATTTGTTTCAACATAGAAAAAGTCATTATGGAACAGAAATGTTCTTTCAGGATACATGTTAATTAAATCATTAATTTTATAATAATTACATAATCCTCTACTAGATAATGGTTGTGGATATCCTAGTATTAATTTTAATGTTTCTACCTACATCATATAGATCACAACTACACCACTCGATAGATTACAGTTATTATTTGTACATATTTGGTTAAAAATGTTAACCAATTGGTTATTAATTGTGATTTAATATCACTACTAATCCACTCCTATTTTTATAAAAGACATATAAATTATCATTTGCAAACAGTGATCGATATAGTTACTTTCACATAAAGATGCAACTCATTCAATTTCTGTAGATGATGTAGGTAGATTCACAATTATTTTTGGTGTTGTAGGTTTTGGTTTTGTAGGTTTACCACATAAACTTCAAATAGCTTCAATATCATCTTGAGATAATTGTAAATGCGATCCATTACAGTATGCATACGTAATAGATCCATACAAATCTGAGTTCTGTAAACCTAATGTGTGACAAATTTCATGCACTAATATTTCAAATAGATTTGTTTGGTACTGTGGTGTATTTTCATTCATTTTCAAGTACCACAGTTTATCATCTTATTCTAACTTGGAAAAACGCATGTCACATTAATTTTCCACCTAAATCTTTTGAACAATGCATATTTTTATTCATTTCATATCTTTGTTTTCGTATTTTATTTGTATTCACGATATCTGGATTATTGCTGTCATGACGAATCTTAATATCAATAGATTTTTGCAACAAATTAAATGCTGCTTCTGCTACATGTAATAATTTTTAGTAACACATTGACAACACCATTTTATATTTTTTATTTCATTTATACATGCTAGTTCTGTAGCTACCAAATTCATCATTTAAACCGCACCTATGCAATTTTCATAAAATTTAAAGTATCATCCCTTATCTGGCTATAAATCTCAAGATTGTATTTTAACTGAAATAATGTTAATGCTTCTCTAAATGCATCATCACTCACTTGGGTGTTTTGAGTATCTGGAATATCCACATAACCATAATCATTTAAGTATTTCATTGCTTTACTCTTATCATTAGTAATTATTATTTTCACCAGCAGTAGCAATAGTAGTAGCTACACTTAAAATCTCAACCACATAAATGATTGAATGGGAAAAAACAAATTCATTCCAAGTTGACTAATATTTGTTGATATATTCTATCTCCTCTTTGAAAATTGCTCGACCTGTTGAATTGATAAGTCTAAAAAATGACAGTTTATGCATCCACACAAAGGTTGTTTTCTTCGTTACATAAATTTCAATTTTATATATTCTTATATTGAAATTTAGAGAAATAATATTACCCTCTATTGCTGAAGAAAATTCCCAATAAGAATTCATCATTTAAACTGCACCTATACAGTTTTCATGACCATAGTTATAAAAACCAAAACCATCATCATTACAACAATTATTGCACACATTTATAAATTCAATATATCTCTCGTCACCACCAACAAATTCACAATAAATGTGATGTATATTTGTGTCATCCTGTCTAAAGATATTTTAAAAATTTAAATTATTTCTAACTAGTTCTTTTGGTATTTTTGAGTAAGGCTGCACTGGATAAAAACAATATACTTCTTTATGTGAACCTCTAGGAAAATATTATCTTACTACATCTTGATTTTCATGAGTGAAATCGTGAAGTACTGCAAGTGATTTGTCATTTCTACTAATTAATGATTCTAAAGAGTCAACTTTTGATTCTTTAATTTTATTGCATATTCTAAAAAATACTTGATATTTTGGCTGATGTAAACTTTTAGAATAAACGTACAAATGATTAATTTATTCCAGTTTCACCATCCTGGAGCTAGAATATAATTATCAATCATCAAACTTGTTTCACAACATCTACTGGGTCCAATAATAGCACATCTAAAGGAATTATGTAAATGTTTACCAAGTTTATCTTCTGGTTTCTTTTCTGGAATTCGTAATTTTGGTTCCCAATCTGTCTTCAATTAATTACCAATAAATGAGTAGAATAATCCAACTGTTTATTCATCAGTACTAAAAAAAGAGATTAACTGTTCATAAACAAATTGTTTTAAAAGTGTAGTATTGGTTTTTTATACTAAATTTTAACCACAAACGCTACAACAAAGAATAATAAATCACACTGTGCTGGTGAAACAATAATAATTCCAACTGGTCAATACACTTTGAAAAGTTTGGAAAAATATTTTCATATAAAATTTTAAATATAGTTACTATTGAGAGTGGCATTAAGCTGTATATGTATCTAAAACAAGGTGATAATATAGCAAGTTCACTAGGATTTAGTAATCAGATTATTAATGTGCACAAAGAGACTGTTGCTAACAATATTCCTAAGATTATTCCATTTGAATTAATAAATGTAAACTTTAATGTAGCTGATGGAATGTATGTAAAGCATACTGATCATTTTCATCGTGAAACAAATATTATTGCTTCTTTTAAACCAAATGTTTCCATTTTCCATAAAATATTTGTATGGTAAGCTTTGCCTTTAAAACTGTCATTAAACACATTAAATACTTAAATAATATAACCTTTAACAACACTACCAAACATTGCATTCTGTTTTCATTTAATTATTTAGTTTATCTATAACATATTTTTCTCGATATTTAGGACTGTTATGGGGGGCTAATTTTGTCACAAAAACAATTAAAGCATTGTGTTCAGTTTTGACAAAATTCAGGTTTATTATTATATTCACATAGATTAGGTACATCCATCACAAATACTTTTTCGAAATGCATCATTTGGTATATAAACTTTTGTTACATTTCTGTGTCATGTGTATTGTTCAGTTGAATAAAATAGCAAAGGTCCTGCCTGTAAGGAGGCTGTAACTCAAATGATTACTGTGAGAAAGTGCGAATACAAATAAGGCCAGCTGCATACTATCAAGCTCATCCTTCCTGGCGTCTCTGCCTCTCAGTACAGTACAATAGTTTTCGAAGTTTTTAACATTTTCTAGGGTATTTTTGAGCCGATTTTCATGGTTTAAACTTTAACTGCAGACTGTTTTAAGTACTTTTCTATCATTACATTATTATTCAGTTGATTTGTTTAAACAGCTAAATATTAATACTGCACATACACACAGAAACGAAGTTTAGACCTATTTTAAACTACTGACAACAATTTTAAATACTTTTTTGGTATGTTATTTCTAACAAATAAGTGATTTTATGTGTTTTCTAGTAAGTAATTTACTGTTTGTAAGCAGTTCAGTACAGTTAGATTTCCTTTAACAGCTAAGTATTAATATTGCACATACACACTGAAACATAGTATAGGTCTATTTTAAACTACTGACAACATTTTAATTACTTTTTTGGTATGTGATTGTGGGTAAATAAATGTTTTTACATCTTCTAAAGTAAGTGATTTACTGATTCTATGCATATTAAATATGTTTGAAGTGTTGTGTGTTGCTTAGTGTTGGTAGCTTAGTGCTCGAAGTGAGCGTATTTCCAAGTACATAATGCATAGTAGTGACATTATGTGGTTCGAATCTGTTTAATACTGAGTTTATTTAAAAGATCCCAGTTGATGCAAACTGATGTTTCTCCATACAAGAAGGCATATTGGCCAAAAATACAACATTCAGAGTAGTAAAGTTTCAACTAAACTTGACTTTTGGTAGGGACTGTTTTTGCAGTTTTTTTGTACTGTACTTAATTATTTTTGCACATATCTTGTAGTAGCTCTAATTTGACTTTCCATATATTCATCACATCCCCTTTGCTTTACAAGCACTTCCAAAGGCTTCATTTCTAATAACTGTTCCCATACTTTTTCTTTATTTTTGTATCCCACTCCCATGAACCACAGACATTGCCGAGGTGGGGTGGCTTGCGTGCCTCAATGATACAGATAGCCATACTGTAGGTGCAACCACAGCGGAGGGGTATCTGTAGAGAGGCCAGACAAATGTGTGTTTCCTCAAGAGGGGCAGCAGCCTTTTCAGTAGTTACAGGGGCAACAGTCTGGATGATTGACTGAGCTGGCCTTGTAACATCAGCTAATGTGGCTTTGCCACACAGCTACTGCGAACGGCTGAAAGCAAGGGGAAACTACAGCCATTACCTTTCCCGAGGACATGCAGCTCTACTGTATGAATATATGATGATGGCATCCTCTCGGGTAAAATATTCCGGAGGTAAAATAGTCCCACATTCGGATCTCCGGGCGGGGACTACTCAGGAGGATGTGATCATCAGAAAGACAATACTGGCATTCTACGGGTCGGAGCGTGGAATGTTAGATCCCTTAATCGAGTAGGAAAACTAGAAAATTTAAAAAGGGAAATGGATAGGTTGAAGTTAGATATAGTGGGGATTAGTGAAGTTCGGTGGCAGGATGAACAGGATTTCTGGTCAGGTGAGTACAGGATTATAAATACAAAATCAATTGGGGGTATCACAAGAGTAGGACTGATAATGAATAAGAAAATAGGAATGCGGGTAAACTACTATGACCAGCACAGTGATCGCATTATCATTATCAAGATAGATACTAAGCCAACACCGACAACAGTAGTACAGGTTTATATGCCAACTAGCTCTGCCGATGATGAGGAGGAAATCGAAGAAATATATGAGGAGCTAAAGGAAATTAGTCAGACAATTAAGGGAGACGAAAACTTAATTGTGATGGGAGACTGGAATTCGGTAGTAGGACAAGGAAGGCAAGGGAAGATAGTAGGTGAATATGGTCTGGGCAAAAGGAATGAAAGAGGAAGTCGTGTGGTAGAATTTTGCACGGAACATAATTTAATCATAACAAACACAAAATAAGGTTGTATACGTGGAAGAGACCAGGAGACACCGGGAGATACCAGATTTTATAAAGGTAAGAAATAGATTTCGGAACCAGGTTTTACAGTGTAAGACATACCCAGGGGCAGATATAGACTCTGATCATAACTTGTTGGTTATGAACTGTAGGCTGAAACTGAAGAAACTACAAAAAGGTAGGAAAATAAGAAGATGGGACCTGGATAAATTGAAGGAACCTGAGGTTCTTAAGAATTTCAGAGAGAGCTTTAGGCAACAATTGACAGAAACGGGGGGAAATAAAACAGTAGAGGAGGAATGGGTACAATTGAGAGATGAAATAGTGAAGGTAGCAGAGGACAAAATAGGTAAGAAGGAAAGACCTACAAAAAATCCTTGGATATCACAGGAGATACTAAATTTAATTGATGAAAGGAGAAAATATAAAAATGCAGTAAATGAAACAGGCAAAATGGAGTACAGACGACTAAGAAATGAGATTGACAGGAAGTGCAAAATGGCTATGCAGGAGTGGCTAGAAGGCAAATGCAAGGATGTAGAAGAATGTATAAATAGGGGAAAAATAGATACAGCCTACAGGAAAATAAAAGAAACCTTTGTAGATAAGAAAAACAGCTCTATGAATATCAAGGACACTGATGGAAAACCAGTTCTCAGCAAAGAAGGGAAAGCTGAAAGGTGGAAAGAGTATATAGAGGGGCTCTACAAAGGAAATGAACTTCGAGACAATATTGTAGGAAGGGAAGAGGATGTAGATGAAGATGAAATAGGAGATACTGTACTGAGAGAAGAATTTGACAGAGCCCTGAAAGACCCAAGTCGAAACAAGGCCTCTGGTGTAGATGATATTCCCTCAGAGCTACTGAAGTCTCTGGGAGAACCAGCCATGACAAACCTGTTTACCTGGTGTGTAAGATGTATGAGACAGGCGAAGTACCCTCAGACTTTAAGAAAAATGTTATAATTCCCATTCCAAAGAAAGCAGGTGCAGACAGGTGTGAGAACTACAGAACCATCAGTTTAATAAGTCATGGTTGCAAAATATTAACACGAATTATATACAGAAGGATGGAAAAGCTGGTAGAAGCCGACCTCGGGGAAGATCAGTTTGGGTTCAGGAGAAATGTAGGAACACGGGAGGCAATACTCACTTTACGGCTTATCCTAGAAGATAGATTAAGAAAACGCAGACCTACATTTCTAGCTTTTGTAGATTTGGAGAAGGCTTTTGACAATGTTGATTGGAATAAACTCTTTCAAGTTGTGAAGCAGGCAGGAGTAATATATAGGGAGCGTAAGGGCAGGGTTGTAGACTTTCTCCAATGTTATTCAATTTGTACATTGAGCAAGCTATAAAGGAAAGCAAGGAGAAATTTGGCGAAGGAATTAAAGTTCAGGGGCAAGAATTAAAAACACTGCGTTTTGCCGACAACATAGTAATTCTGTCAGATACAGCAAAGGACCTGGAAGAGCAATTGAACGGAATGGACAGTGTGCTGAAAGGTGCATATGAGATGAACATTAACAAGAGCAAAACTAGGGTAATGAAATGCAGTGTAAGAAAATCAGGTGATGCTGAAGGAATTAGATTACGTAACAGAACAATAAAGGAGGTAGATGAGTTTTGTTACTTGGGCAGTAAAATAACAAATGATGGTCGCAGTACAGAGGATATAAAATGCAGAATGGCAATGGGTAGAAAAGGGTTCTTGAAAAAGAGAAATTTGTTAACATCGAATATTGATTTAAGCCTAAGGATGTCCTTTCTGAAGGCATTTGTATGGAGTGTTGCCTTGTATGGGAGTGAGACATGGACGATAAACAGTGCCGACAGGAAGAGGATTGAGGCTTTTGAAATGTGGTGCTACATAAGAATGCTGAAGATTAGGTGGGTGGATCGCGTAACTAATGAGGAGGTACTGAACAGAATTGGGGAGAAAAGAAGTTTCTGGTATACCTTGTCTAAAAGAAGGGATAGATTGGTAGGACACATTCTTAGACATCAAGGAATTGTGAATTTAGCATTGGAGGGAAGTGTGTGGGGTAAAAATCGCAGAGGAAGACCAAGAGATGGATACAGTAAGCAGATTCAGACAGATGTAACGTTTATTAAACACATCGAATAGTTATATAATATGACTATTATCAGAACCACTAATCATAGATGTAAAGACACCATTGGAATCAGTCATCATTAATTTATTTGATTCATACATATAATATTTTTCACGATATTTAAGATTATTGGATGGTTTAATTATATCAGGATACCAATTATAGCATCTTGTACCTTCACTACATCATTGGAAACAATTTAGCAATATTCAGGTTGATTCAATTCAGGTAAGTCAATCACAATCGCTTTTTTGAATTGTTGATGTAGTTTATGCACAATATTTTGTATTTCATTTTTACATCATTCTGAATGTTGCTTATTTCGTTTTGAATGTTACTGACTTTCTTCGCATGATATCTATTTTTTGATCTTCATTCATGCAATTTTTACAAATCAATCTCGGTTTACCTAATTTCATTCCATGTTATTTTACATCTTTCATCATTTTACATTTAGTACAGGTCTTTAATGTGTCATCTTATTATCTGTTTTATTAGAATGATACCTGTTTCATCGATCTTGATTTATGCATATCTTACAAAGCGATCACATTTTACCTAATTTCGTTCCATAGCAGTGCGCCTCGGTTGCACAGTGGTAAGAGTTCAGACTACAAATCCAAATGTTGCGGATTCGATCCCCGCCAGGTCCTAGGATTTTTATCTGTCACTTTCCACTTCATTCACCTCTGGCAGTATTGCTCATGTGAAAAATACCGAGTAGCACCGTGGTTCGGAACCCACGTTAAACTGTAGGTCCCCCTATAACTGGCTGGGTAAGTCAGTTCGAAGGTCGGAGGAAGGCAACGTCATACCACCTCCAAACAGGACCATGCCTAGTAAAGTACTGTGGTGTTCAAACCAATCTTCGGATTGTTGACTGCTTTACCTTTTATTCTGTTATATCTTTCACCATTACACATTTAGTTCACTTCTTCCCTATGTTGTCTATTTTTTATATAAACAAATTAACTATTTGTTGTCTATTTTTTGTCTATATTGTAATCAAATGCTCAAATGTTTGCAAATCTATCAGACCAAACCGTGGCGTCATCAGTCCATAGCTTATGAACTACTTAATGTAAGGTAAATTAACCTAAGGGCAACACACACACCCTTGCCCCAGGGAGGATTCAGAACCTCCGACTGCGAGCAACCGCATGCTCTGCAGCGAGTCGCCTTAGACCGCTCAGATACTCCACTGCAGCTCTCTATATTGTAGATATTGCATATTTCACATATTTGCTACTTGTTCTATATTGTATGCAATTAATTAGATTATTCATCAAAGTGTGTCATTTATGCGTTTCCCTATTTTTGTGGTTGTATCATAATAATGGACAAAATCTGATTTTCGTAATAAATAATGTAGAAATAGCGATAAAGTAGGGTTTAAATGACTGATTTTTGACTTTATTTTAGAATGCCCCTTCCTCATCTACTTGTGGACAGGTGGTAAGGTGGACGGATGCTCACTGCATCGTGGCAAGTACTGCAAAATAGTAGTACCATAGCATAACGAGAACTCATTTAGCATCCCCTAGTACAGCATTGCGGTGTCCAAAACACTGCGCAGCATGCGCCCTGTGGTAAGTCCCAGTGGTGTAGGAGCAGCACTGGGAATACAACTGCATAATCGTGGCATTATGGCTTGCCTGTGAGGGCACCCCACTAGAGTTCTGTAGTAACCAATTTACCATGTAAAACACAAGTAATCGTCCACAGCAGCTGTCTGCCGAGAGTACTGTGTGCGTTGAACTCTGAGTAGTACTAATTTCTCGTCACACTGCCAGACCGTTGCACTGTGCGCACCAATGGAGTATTGTAGTACCTCTCGCTTTAAGAGAGGAATATAGAGGCTGAGTCATAAATGAGGAAAAATATTTCGTGCAAATTGCCACACACTGAGCTACAAACATAAATACGTTTAATGCTTGTTCCTATGTCAGTAAATGGCATTCCAACTGAATGGTAAAAATCTGGATATATCAAGGGCACTTTTGGGTTTTACTGTGTGCTGACATTGGCCAAGTGGACAGATCAGCAACAGGCATAACATGTGAATGTTGTAGGTTGTCTAGCCGCTCACGAGAAGGCGAGGCATGCGGCGTCAAGGGACGGACTGTGAGACACTGTGAGCAATGACAGCACTCACTTCTCTCTCATACCGTTTTCGTGGGCAGTATTATGTATCGTGGCTAGTTGGCATAGTGAAAGGAACTTGTGCCCTGTTGCTGATCTGTCCCCTCGGCCAATGTTGGCGCACAGTAAAACCCAAAAGTCCACTTCATATTTCCAGAGTTTTACCATTCAATTGTATTGTCATTCCTTGTCATTGGAACATGCGGAAACGAATTTATGTTTGTACCTAAGTGTGTAACAATTTGACGAAATATTTTATCTCATTAATGACTCACCTGAAGATTATTGCTTTGTCTGTTGGTAAGTGGCACTTTGAGTGGTTAGCAGGCCATGCATTGGCCCGTAGCCACAGAGTAACATATACAGAGAGGAAGTCCCCCCCTAAATCACTGTCCTATGCTCTCCTCGTAGTTCCGTAAGATGCTAGCGGATGTCAGGCGGTTCCCCGGCTTAGTACCGGTAGACCAGAATAGAGGCGATTCTGAGGTTGCCTCTCGCACATCAGAGGGGAGCGTGGAGGCGAGGCTGAGGGGAGAGCTCGTGCCGCCTGCCACGAGGTCACGGACGTGTCCGGTATGCAGCCTTTAGAGGGGAGGTGGTGGTGGGGATAGCCGCTACCTGCCGCCTGCTCTGGCTAGTTTTAAAGGGCTGCTTCTGACCTCAGCGCCATCATGGGACATCTCACGGAACTGCTCTGGCACTCCCTCCCCGCACCTCTGAGCGTGACAGGGCCCTTACGGAGGTTTCTTTCCCCCTTTATTGTATTTTGAAGCCAACTGTGTGAAACAGTAGGCAGGCTGTCAGCAGCTGCGGTGGCTGCTCTTCTGCCATGTGACATACATGTTAAGAAGAGTAAAAAACAATGTATAAAAAGTGGAATAAAATTGCGGAAAGTAAAAACAATTGACATACTGAGTTTTCGATGGACTAAAACGTACATGGAAAAACAGGACAAACATATATCAGAGAACGAGAACAGACGAGTAGTAATAAAACACACATAGTCAGTAAAAACAGTGGGCCACGGCGGCGATTTAAAAGTACATTACAGAAAACACTAAGGACAAACACAAAGACAGCGGACGGCGCACAGAATAAAACTTGGGGACGGCGATCACGGAGGCACTGGTTAAAAACACACGACACTGGAGACACTGGCACTGTACACGTTGGTAAAAAGTCGAGACGCCCCCGCGGGGGGTGGGGAGGGGGATGCATGGGGGGGAGGTGGGACAGAGATGGGGGAAGCACGGGGGAGGAGGGGGAGGGGAGGGAAGAGAGAGAAAGGAGGGGAAAGAGGAGTGACGAGACTCTGGGCATGGGAGAGAGGTAGCCAAGCGGGTGGGAAGGAAAAGGGACGGGAGAGAGGGGAGGGGTGCTGATGCTACGGGGAAGGGATCAGAGTTGGTAGGATGGGTAGATATCGGGACGAGGTTCGGTATCCGGTAAGGGAATGGTGCGGAAATTGCCCTGGGAGAGGAGACGGAGCGTATGTAGGTGGAGGCCGGGAGGGATGGTTTGGCGGAGGCGTGGAAGAGGCCCAGGATTGGTGAGGATAGGGTATACCAGAGGGTTTTGGGACTCTATTTTGCGGATTGTGTAAAGGAGGCGGAGATGTTCAAGGTGTTGGAAGAGAGGAGGAAAGGGGATGAGGTCATAGAGGATCCGCGTGGGGGAAGGGAGTCTGATACGGTAAGAGAGGCGGAGGGAGTGGCGTTCCAGGATCTGGAGGGATTTGTAGAAAGTAGGAGGGGCTGATATCCAGGCGGGGTGGAAGGAACAAAGGACGGGGCGCATAATGAATCCCCGTACGGAGGTTTCCCGTCTGTATATATTTTTATGTGCCATAGCGCAGCAGCGCAGCGCCTGACGCGCCGCCCTCCGGCTGCCGCAGGTGGCGCTGTGGACGGTGTGCGGGCTGCACTGCGACCGGTACTGCGCGATCGCGGCGCCGCTGCACTACGGCGCGCTTGTGAGCGCGCGGCGCGTCGCGGCCGGCCTGGCGGCGGCGTGGGCGGCGTCACTGGCGGTGGCGCTGCCGCCGCTCTTCCTGGCCGCGCCCGCCTACCGCTACAGCGCCGCGCAGGCCGGCTGCGCGCCCGACGGCGGCGCCGCGCTCTGGTACTCGGCCGCCTACGCCGTGCTCGCCCTCCTGCTGCCCACCGCCGTCATCCTCGCCTGCAACATCAAGGTACGGCTGCCGGCCACCTCGCTGTTCGCTCGCCCGCCTTTAGGTGCTTGTGGCGTACTTAAAAAGAGTACGGCCGATTTCCCTTCCTGATCTCGGACGAAAACGTCCCCAGTGTGTGCTTCGTCCCCATAGAGATGTTAAACCCTATCAACACTCCTATTATCACCCGTGACATAATCGACACTCTTTGCATAAAATGAAACATCGCCCCTGGTCACAGACCGACTGACCTACCGCCACCTCTGCGCCTGCCCCCACTCCTTCCACGAAGCTCTTGCCACCCTATACAATGTCATCCTTTTCACTGGCTTTTACCCCGACCTGTGGAAGACCTCCTGTATTCTCATATTCCTCAAACCCGAAAAGCCCCCAACCCAGACCTCATCCTACTGTCCCATCAGTCTTACCTCCATGTTCAGCAAGGTCCTAGAAACCATCATTTCCCGTTTTATCCACTAGCACCTCCATCGCCACCAGTTCCTCCCCCTTTCCCAATGTGGCTTCCGACCCTCCTTCTCTGCCGACGACCAGCTCCTTCGCCTGACTCATCTCCTCTCCCTCCAATTCAATTCCCGTCGCTCCACAATTTTTGTATCCCTCGACATCCAAAAAGCCTACGTCCGTGTATGGCATTCCGGTCTTCTCTTCAAGATCCAGTGCTACGCCCTTCCTATTAATTACGTCCACCTCATAGCGTCCTTCCTCACCCACCGCCCCTCTTATGTCACTGTCTGCAAATCCGACTCCCGTTTCTTCTGCCCCTCTGGATGCCCCGTCCTGGGTGCTCCGTCTGGGTGCCCTGTCCTCCGTCCTCTCTCCCCTCCTCTATCTCCTTTATTCTGCCTACATGCCTCAAACCAAACCTCCCATCTATCTCCTTCAATATGCTGATGACGCCACCTTCCTAGCCCTCACCCCCTCCCTTGCCCGTTCCCAGTTTTTGCTCCAGTCCCACCTCACCGAGTTCACCTCATGGTGTAACCGGTGGCTCCTATCCATCAATCCAGACAAATCCCAGGCGATCGTCATAGGTCGTATCACCTGCTCCTTCCGTCTCCACGATTTCTATCTTACCCTCCACAACCGCCCAATCCATCACACTCCCACCCTCAAATACCTTGGCCTGACCCTTGACCGCAAACTTTCCTGGACCCTGTACCTCAAATCCCTCCGTGAGAAAGCACTGTCCCACCTCAACCTCCTTAAATTCCTTACCAGCTGGACATGGGGCCTCCACCCTTCCACTGTCCTTCACACCTATAAATCCGTCATGCACCCCATCCTCTGTTCCTTCCACCCCGCCTGGATATCAGCCCCTCCTACCTTCTACAAATCCTGGAATGCCACAGCCTCCGCCTCGCATACCATATACGACTCCCTTCCCCCACGCAGATTCTCTATGAACTAATCCACTTCCCTCCTCTCCTACAATACTTCGAACATCTCCGACTCCTTTACACTACTCGAAAACCAGAGTCCCAAAACCCTCTGGTATACCCTTTTCTCACCAATCCCAGGCCTCTGCCACGCCTCCACCAAACTATCCCTCCCGGCCTTCACCTACATACACTCCATATCCTTTCCCAAGGCAATTTCCGCACCCTTCCGTTACCAGATAACGAACTTCGTCCCGATATCTACCCCTCCTACCAACCATGATCCCTTCCCCGTATCATCAGCGCCCCTACCCTCTCCCCCAGCCGCTCCTTTCACCCCACTTGGTTGCCCCTACCCCGCCCCCAGGGTCTCACCCACCCCCCTTACCGCCCTTCCTCCCCTCCCTTACACTCCCCTCCCCCTTCCCCCGCGCTGTCCCCCTCCCTCTCCCATCCCTTCCCCCTCGCCCCCTCCCCCACCCTGCGGGGGCATCTCGACATTTTAATTAGTGCTCCAGTGCCAGTGTTCGTGATTATTGATCTTTGATGTGTTTTAACCTGTGCCTCGCCGACAACGCCCGCACCGTTCACCTATCCCCGTTTGTGCGTGTGTGTCTATCAATGTACTTTTAATCATTACTGTGGCTCTAAACACTTTTATGAATATAATGTGTGTATTTTATCGCCGCTTACTTGTCTCTGTCCTCCAAATATTTGTCTGTCAATTTGTCTTTTTAATGTTCTCCAATTTTCACCTTGTCTATCATTTTAACTCTGCAAATTTTATTCCGTGTTTCATGTTCATTACTACTTATCATTACATGTATCTCTCAAGGCTGAAGAGCAGCCACCGAAGCTGCTGCCAGCCTGCTGCCTGAAATACGATTAGCATTAAAACATCAATGAAGAAAAAAAAACCTATCTAAGAGTCGTGTTTTTTATGTAAGTACGGTTTTGCCATACCGCGGCTGCAGCGCTGAGGTCGGCGTTCTGCGCATGCACAGGTGGTACCTACATCTGTTGTCTATGCACTGACGCCATTACAGTCTGATTCTTCCTTGTTTACGATGTACACCGAGTGTTTAAGATGCCTGTGAAGTATGGGCTGTTATAAGATTTCTTAGTGCTAAAAGCCTAAAAGCGATCGATATTCATTGTGAGATCTGTGCAGTTCACAGAGAAAACATCATGAGCGACGGAATGGTAAGAAAGTGGTTGAGAGCATTTAAAGATGGCCACACAAATGTGTATGATAAACAACGGATCGAGCGTCTTTCGGTTGTCAATGAAAGTTTGGTACATGAAATGGACAATAAGGTGAGGGATAACAGATACTTTGGATTTCCTCCTTGTGAGTTGACTTTCCTAATGTTTCTCGTAGTGTTTTGCCTTCAAGACGATGATGAAGTCAAAACAGTGGTTAACAAGTCAGGAGGGTATTCAAAAACTGTTACAACGTCATGATAAGTGCCTCAATAGTGATGGCAGTTATGTAGAAAAGTAGATTAAGGTACAGGCTTTCATGTAAAAATATAATTATTGACATATCTTGATTGACTGATTTTCTCAGGGAAGCCAAAACAGTCTTGGTCCAACCCGCCACTGCCCGCACCGAAACTAAGTTTATTGTGCGGTATCGCTCCCTGTAAATCTAGTAGAGACAACCAATGCCCTTGAACAGTGCAAGAAGTCCCTTTACCAGTTCTTTATTAGACACAATTTCTTCGGGTCTGGTTGTCCCAAGTGTTCTGTGCCTTTTATTCTCCAGTGCAATGCATTCGAAGATTGGATGTGATACAGTTTCATCACCATCATCACAGATTCTACATTTAGGCTCCTCTTTTGTTATTCCCATTGTATGTAGGTGTTTTTTGAAATACTCATGGCCTGTCAGCAATCCAACCATGATTCTAATCTCTCTCCTGTTCAGGCCCAGGATTGCAGAGCTTCTTTTAAAACATGGCTTTGGCATTATTCCCTTGCCATGTTTTTGTTGATGGACTTTGGTCCAATATTCTACGTGCTGTCTTCTGAGCCAGTTACGTAGCTCCAATTTGATCATTGCCTTGGTGATTGTCAGGACAGGTTCCGATCCAATAAATGGAATCTCTGCCCCCAGCCTGGCTAACCTGTCGGCATGTTCGTTGCCACTGATCCCCGAGTCGCCAGCGACCCACAATAGGTTTACTCTGTTGCTTTCCCCTAGCTCAACCAGACAGACATTCTGCAACAGTTTTAGACCTTGTTGCAGGAGCTGCCAGTGATCTCAGGGCTTCCTGGCTGTCTGAATAGATATAGACCGAGTCGCCAGCGACCCACAATAGGTTTACTCTGTTGCTTTCCCCTAGCTCAACCAGACAGACATTCTGCAACAGTTTTAGACCTTGTTGCAGGAGCTGCCAGTGATCTCAGGGCTTCCTGGCTGTCTGAATAGATATAGATGCTATGGTCTTTGTAGCACCTACGCAATTTCTCCTCCACACACGCCCTGATGACAGTGATTTCGGCCTGGAATACTGAGGCAAGTTTCCCTAGAGAGATGACGTTCTCCAGTCTTGGCTGCACCCCGTATATCTCGGCCCCAACGCCTTGGTCTGATTTTGACCCGTCAGTGAAACAGATAATATCCCCCGTACGGTGTCGAACTATTTTATCCCAGTGATCCCTACTTCCAATTGTTACATTGAAAGGCTTGTTGAAGCAGTATGGGGATATAATATAGTCAGCTGCCATTTCCCCAACCTTTCCTATATTTACCTCACTCACTATTTTAGTGTGTGTTTCTGGATATCCCAAAGAGTTCCAGTTGTTGCCAGTTTTGAGTCTGTATGCACCAGCCGCTGCCTCCATCTTGACACAAAGGTGTAATGGGGGCATATCCAACATGGTTTCCATCCCAGCAGTTGGCGTGCTGCTAATTCCGCCTGTTATGGCTAAGCAAGCTAATCTCTGCACCTTACCAAGCTCCTTAGCAGCAACCTGCTGTTCTACCTTCTTCCACCACACGACCGCCCCATAGGTGATCCTGTGTCTAATCACCGTGGTGTATATCCAGTGCATACCCTTGGGGCTCAGGCCCCAATTTTTTGCAACAAGCTCTCCTGGTACTTACCAGAGTACCTTTTGCCTTGGAGCAAATATTCCTAATGTGAGGGATCCATGTCAGTTTCTCACCTAAGGTAACCCCTAGATGTTTCACTGTCCGCTTCACAGGTAGCGCTTCATTGAAAATCTTTAGATTCCAACTTGAATGTTGGATATGCTTCTTTGTGAATGGTACAACAACAGTCTTCTTAGGACTAACCCCCAGATCCAGTTTTCTGCACCAGTCTTGCACAATATCCAGTGCAACTTGTGCCATATTCTTGACTGTGTCAGCAAATTTGCCAAGTTTTACTATGACAAAATCATCTGCGTATCCTTGGCAAAAGTACTCCCTAGAGTTTAATTCTGCAATGAGACCATTCACCACTAGATTCAACAATAAAGGGGAAAGAACTCCTTGCGAGCAACCCCTAGTGGTGTTGATTACCATCTCCAACATGCACATTAACCAGCTTTTCCAATGTCTTAAGAATGAAGGAGGACAGGCTCATTGGTCTCATATTCTTGGCCTTGGTATGGTCAATTCTCCCTGGTTTTGGAATGAAGACAACCTTCACTGCCCTTCAGGCAATGGGAATGATTCCTGCTGCTAGGCTAACCCTGAATAACCTGCATAGGAATCTAATAAGATTTTCTCCTGCTTGTTGCAGGAGAGCTGGAAAGATTCCATCGGGGCCAGGTGACTTGAACGGATGAAATGTTCCTACCGCCCATCAGACCTTACTTAAATCGACACACTCCTTGTCCAAATCCCAGTCCTCTTTGCAAATACCTGAGAACCGTTGTCTCTCAGAAATCGCATTCTGGTCTGAGTTATCCCCCAGAGTATATTGAGGAAAGTGAGTCTTGAGGAGCAGTTCCAGCGTTTCATGTGCTGTCTTTGTATACTCCCCATCCTCCTTCCTCAATGTTCCTCCTGGATTAGTTAGTACACTAGTGAGGATTTTATGTAGTCTTGCTTAAGCAGCCGTGTCCTCCACTTCCTCACAGAATACCTTCCAGGATGGCTCCTTTAGGCGTCTGATGGCAAGGTTGTAATTGACAAGGGTCTCACGATACTTTGCCCATTGTCCTTTGCGCCTCGCAAGGTTAAACAGTCTTCGTACCTGTTTCCTTTGCATTTCCAGGTTATTATTAAACCAAGGCACACTCCTATTTGTGCACTTCTTGGTGACTGAGCTGTTGTCCTGGTATGAGGTCACTATAGCAGAGGTTACGGCCTCTGCTACTTCCTCAAACTCTGCTGGATTCCTTATGGAAGTTTTAATTTCCGAAAGGGTGAAGTCAAGGTCTCTCCTTTATGTCTTCCAGTCCGTTTTCTGGGATTCCTATAGACCATGGTCTGTCTGGTTCCCATTTCAACCTTGAATTTAATATACATGTGTTCTGATGAGGATGGCTCCAGGACCACATTCCACTGTTTGACGTAACTGCTAATCATCATGGAACCAAAAGTAATGTCAATTACTTCTTCCCTTCTACTATTTATGAATGTAGGTTCATCGCCCCTACTTAGGATCTCCAAGTTGTTAGGAGAAATTCAAGAAGGTGCTCACGTCTGCTGGTGGTGTCCTTGCTGCTACACGATAGATTGTGGGCATTGGCGTCACATCCCACCAACCGTTCGTCACCTTGCCGATGGCAGGCTTCCGTCAGTCTCCTCACTTCCGAAGGAGGAGGAGAGCTGTCTTCATAAGGAAGGTATGCTGAGTCCAAAACAATTTCCCTCGTGATACCTTCCTCATGTTGCTGCATCCTGATGGTCACCAGGTCCCTGGAACAGAAATCCATCATTAGTATGAAAGGTATTCCATTTCTAACATAAATGCATGTTCTGGAGTTTTTTAGATTTCTAGCATTATTCAGCTTACCTCCAGTACCACCGAGGCCCGATAGACCCCCTTTGTATAAATAGGGTACTTGTATCAGGGCCACGTCCACCTCCTGTTTCCCCAGGCGACGGCTCAGTGCAGCAGTGGCCCCTTTACTGTGCTGCAGGTTTATCTGCAGCACTTCCAGTGCTGCCATTATTGCCATTATTGCCTTTAATGTCTTTTATTACCCTGACAGCGACCTGTGAGAACCCTAAAAACAGTTTCAGGCCTTGCTCTCGCATTGCCTTCAGAGACTTCTCTCTGACCTCCACCACCAGGGTTCGTGCTTTTCTAATGACCTTTTGGTTAATTACCCTCCAATCCTCTGTCGAGACTTTTGGGTTCTGGACCATTATTTTCTCGAACAGAGTCTTTGGTGAGACATCCTTAAGGATCTCTCGAACCCATATTGATACCTTTGCGGTCTTCAGGAATTCGTGTGCTCTCTTGACCAGCACCTTCGCATCCTCCCGCGGGGATATCATGGGCACCTTGTCCTTAAGTTATTCTGTTGAGTGCTCCCCCTCGCAGACAAAAATGAGATCCTCCCCCAATCTCTTCGAAGAGGGCCATCTGCACTAGCTCCTCCTGCTGCGAGATGATGCTCACCAATGGGTATCCTTCTTAGACAACCGCCATTCTATAGACAGAGACTGCAGTACTATAGGCCTGTTTCCCTATTTCCTGCCTCAGCGTTTTAGGATCACGCCTCTCCAGAGAGGAGGGAGTCTTAGATTCCTCCCTAATCCTCTTGCCACCTGTCTTTGACGTCGAGGGGGTCTGTGTATCCCCTTCGACCTGAGGCAGTTTCTTTTTGGGGGTCTTGGGCTCAAGCCCTTTTGATTCCCTCCACTTATGCTTAGGAAGCCATTCTTTTCCTTTCTTTTGCTTGTGTTCCTTGAGAATTTTCCTCCTCTGAGCCCCAGACAAGGCCTTAATCCTAATCTGGTCCAACTTCTCTGTTACAGTTCCCATTTCTTGCTCAGGTCTAGACCCTGATTCAGAAGTAGGAGTGCACTCCATCGCTCCTGATCCCGATGTCTGAGTATCTGAGGTCTCAGATTGCCCCTCGTTTTCTTTTTAAATACTTTCTTTCTCTGTGTTCATCTTAGTCTCACGAGATTTGGGGATTTATATGATCCACACCACGATAACACCGCACGGTGCAAGGTTACTTACTCAGGGAGGTCGCCCGGTATCCCTGAAGCTCCGTTCGAGACATCCACCCATGTGCCACGCACCCCTCGGCACAGATCGCATCACACCTTAGGTTGGGAAAGGAATTGGGCAAGGAAGACGGGACGTTGTGGGACACTCTTAGTCTGATCCATCAGCTGAGGCCTTTCTGGCAATAGGTTCTCTACCTTCGGTATATCCCTCAGCTTTCCACGGATGCGCAAGCATCTCCACCCACACTGACAGTGCTTCGTCAAGGTGGTGTCCCCCGGAGAGGTGACATATATGTACATCTTTTTTTATTTCAAAACGGTACTTACTTAAAAAACATGTCTCGTATCTCCCTTCTTCCGTCTTGTCGGTGTTTTCCACATGTTGCTTTTGTCACCATTTCTACAGAGAAGCTTTCTTGTTCATTAGCTTATTATGCAACATAATTTTCAACACAAGTCCTCAGTATCACGTCTTGAAAGCTTCGAGTCTCTTATGTTCTGATGTTACCACTACTCATGATTCACTAGAACACAGTGATGTTCTCCAAAAGTACACGTTGACAAATATCTTATCGCATTATCTTCATGTTCGATACCAGTATACTGTGCTTGCTCACCAATTTCCTCTATTCCTCTGCCACTCTTCTTTTTTGCGACCTCCTTCCTTCCTCCGTTAAAAAGTTATTTTGCTTCCAAGATAGCACAATACCTTAACTTCATATATGTCATGATCAAGAAAATGTTGATGTTAAGTCTTTCGATATTTTCATTTCTGCTACTTTTAATTAAATTTCTTCCTTTTTAATCCACATTCTATACTGAGGGTAATATACATTCCATTCAATACATTTTATACTTATTCTGCACACTCAATGAGGATAGCCATGATATCCTTTCATTCTGCATTTTTATATCACTCTTGATACTTCCTTTTATTTCGCTATTGCTTCATACACGCACATATTGAACAGTAGCGGCAAAGATTGCATCTCTGTCTTACATGCTTTTTGTAATGGGCGCTTCGTTCTTAGTTTTGACACTGTGAATCTTCTTGCTTATCCACATACCATATATCAGCAGTTTTCCCTATACCGTACTATCTCCTATTATCCTCAGAAATTCAAATATCTTGCGTCATTTGACATTATCGAACATTTGTTCTAGATCGACAAATCCTATGAACATGTATAGATTTTTCTTCAGCCTTATTTCCATTAGCAGGCACAATGCCTTTATCTTTCCCAAGGGCGAACTGATCCTCATCTAACACATCCTCACTCTCCCTTTCTTCTCTCTTTATATTTTCACCAGTACCTTGGATTCTTAAGCACACTAATTCTTACACTTACCTGCACTAGCCTTAATCGGAACTGTATTGACGATACTTTCACAAAGTCATATCTTACATCGCCAGTCTGACAGATTGTACAACCAACCTGAATGATTGTTTCATTGTAACTTCCCCCAGTGAATTTAGAAATTCCGATGTAATATTAACTATGCTTTCTTCCTAATTGCATTTCACATTTTCCAGAGATCTTTTCAGTTCCAATAATGGATACCCTATGCCTTCTTTATAAAATTCAATTTCTACTTCTTTCACATCACAGAGTCCTTCCAACCACACCTGCCTTCCTTATGCTCTCTCCTTGAGTTTAACAGTGCTATATCTACTGCATTCTGAATATTGCAATATTTTCTTTTACTTTAATCGAAGATTGTTTTGATTTTCGTGTATGCTGATAAGAAACTGTTTTAAATGCAGATTTATTGTGTTACGAACATACACAGTACATACCAAATACAAGCAACGCAGATAGTAGTAAGTGCAGAAAGGAACGACCGTGCTGTTGTAGCAATTTTTGAGTCATTCAAAGAAAGTTTACGCCACGTAGTGCGTAGGTATTGGGGTCATGCAACATCAGACAGGGGAGAGTTCAGCCTTAAGAGAATGAATTAGGAGCTCTCTAGTTTTATTTCAGGTGGTACAAACAAGTAGTCTTGCGAACTACTATTGGACACATTTTCCAAAAACTGTCTTGAGCAGTTAAACCGACAACCCAAAAGCAGTGGAAATATTTTAAACCTTATAACTACAAACAGGCTCGACCTTATTAATGATATGAGAGTAGAGACAGGAATTAGTGATCATGATATCATCATAGAGTCAGTGGTGACCAACTTAAATAAACCAATCAACAAGGTTAGGAGCGTTTTTCTGTTTGAAAGAACTGATGAGCAATTGTTAGCATCATACTAAGAAAATGAATTTCTGCTACATTGGATGTAGAGGAACTGTGGACTTAATTTAAATGCATTGTAAATAATAGGTTAGAGAAATAGTTGCCTATAAAGTCGATTAAGACTGTAGATAGGTCGGTAATCTTAGGGTGCTGTGGCAATGACGTTTTTTTGACAGTGGCTTAACTAGTCCACGGTTACATGCAACAGAAAAACACTTGTGTCTAAGGACTGATTATATGTTATGATGGGTAGCAGTGGAATAATCAGCTTTTTTGGATAGTGATACCATCGTTCCCGGTAGATGCTGATATAACACACATAATAGCTTTTTTGTCTGTATTTCCAGTAACATGCTTAAGACAAACCTTATCATGGTTACCTTCGTTTATTCTTATGATATGTTCAATAAGTGTTTGTTTCGTTTGATGATCGATTGTATTGTGAAATACTGATTCATTTCATCAATGGGGACAGTGGGTTCGGCTGCAGCTTTCACTTTGCCTATACCAAGACCGCGCAGGTGTTTCCAGAGGACATCTGGTCTATTTATGTTGTCGGTTAATGAATGGCCGTATCTGAGCTTAGCGTTTCTCAAGGCCTGACTGACTCTGTTACGTTTCTGCTAGTAAGCAGTGTCATTTTCAAGTGTAGGGCGCAGTTTGTATGTCTGATGTGCAGTGTCTCTGAGATTCAGTTAGCCAGGGTGCGGGTTTCCTTTTCACTTTTTTGCTCTTGATGGGCGCGTATTTATCATACAGCTGATGAAGTTTACTTATAATTTTGTGAAGTTTTTCGTTTACGTCCGAGAGGGTGTCGGAGGTTGGCTCGACAATTATTTCTTGTGCATCAGCTGTCAGTTCAGGTAAGTTGATGTGTCGTAAGTCACAGTACTCAGCTAGCTGTGGTTTCTTCCTAGGGCATTCTAGCGAGTATGTCATTAAAATTACATCAGGGGCAGACATACCAGGTACAGATGTTTGTGACGTTCGAATTACTCTGTCTGGAAACCTTGTTGCAAATATATCTATGAAAGTGTGACAATCGGCTGTGTGATGGTGGGTGCAAGCTGAAGTACAGTCAGATTCGAACTTCATAAGCTTGAACTTCAAACTGCATGGACTGTTGAACAGAAAATTTATGTTGGTGTCACCTGCTGTAATTATGTGCTCGTAAGTTGATTTGAGGCCTGAGAGACAGTTTCGAAACAGTCCAACGCACCTAGCTTCGGAAGTTTATAGAGGACGCAGATTAGACACTTTTCTTTGAGGGGTTTTATTTCTATGAACATGTATTTCACTTGTTCAGTTTTATCATTATTTGACGTGTGCAACATGGTGGGAGATAAATCAGAGCGTATGTGAACTCCAACGCCGCCTCCACGTTTGTTGAATCGGTCGTGTCTTAGGAAGACATAGCTGTCTAAATTTACGGAACTCATCTGTTTTCTCGTTCAAGTAATTGCGCTCTGTCTGCGGTATCTTCTAGAGTCTTTTTCAGAGCGCATATCTCACTGGCATTCTTGTCGAGCGTTTGCTGTATTTTGAGCGTCACTGACGCATTGACAGCGTCGGTGATAGTCTGGCGCCCTCAGCCTGCAGCGTGGCACTCATCTCGGCCCTGATGAGTGTAGCGATGTCGGCGGCGTCGGCCGTGGCTACCGGTACCGGCTCTCCTGCGTCGTCCTCGCCAGAATGGCCGTTGGCGGTGCTGTGGGTTGATCGACGATTTTCCATTTTAAATGCAGTTACACGCTACAAGCACTCCAAATGATATAGTGATGTGACACTTGGCACTTAAAACACGTTTCGAGACTATTTCAAACAGCCAAACTGCTTATTAACACCTCCAAATATCAGATAAACTTGAGAGCGTAACTTGCGTATGTCAGTCACTGGCCGCCATCTTGGAGACTGATGTCAACATTCCTGAAATTAATTTAACAGAGTCTATCCCCTTCCTGTCGACACTGTTTATCGTCCATGTTTCACTCCCATATAAGGCAACACTCCACACAAATGCCTTCAGAAAGGACTTCCTTACACTTAAATTAATATACGATGTTAACAAATTTCTCTTTCTCAAAAACGCTTTTCCCCCCGTTGCCATTCTGCATTTTATATTCTCTGTACTGCGACCATCGCATGTTATTTTACTGTCTAAGTAACAAAACTCATCTACCATCTTTATTGTTTCGTTACCCAATCTAATTCCTTCAGCATCACCGGATTTTCTTAGACTTTACTCCATTACCCTTGTTTTGCTCTTTCACTGCACCCGTTATGTGAGAACGTCCTAAACAATTTCTGTCTGCCATATGTCTGGTGATCTCGTGTGGAAGGTCAAAAGACTAACATCCTGTGATACCTGTTGCTGTCTTCTCTGAAACATTGTGTCTGGGTTTTCGCACAGTGAGGCTTAATGTAGGTCGAGGTGTCGACAGTGCCTACAAAAAGGAAGGAACATTGGGGTTAACATCAAGTTGATATCGTTATCACTTAACACGGACTGTGCCCTGGAAGAGCACCAAATGTTATTTGAGGTTGTATCCAAGTGCCCGACACCAAAAAAGACCTGAGTTGGCATTGATGTCTTGTACGAAGGCCTCCGTGATGCTGGACCTGGATTTACCCGAAAACTCTGTTTGATGCCATTGCTGTTTGCAGTGACGTTGCCTGTACCATTACCGCCTGCGCACGTCACCCACGAAGCCCCTGATGCCATCCACTGCTGTGGCAGAGTCGAGGAGGCCGGACACCTGTCCTGCAGTGTCGTCCGCACGAAGTGTCCATGTTCTCTGGGGACAGCCTGGGCGCGCGAGCTTACCATTTGGTCGTGTTCTCCGACCTCCTGTGACACCTGTTGCAGTCTTCTCTGAAACATTGTGTCTGGGATTTCCCGCAGTGAGGCTTAATGTAAGTCGAAGTGTCGACAGTGCCTACAAAAAGGAAGGAACATTGGGGTTAACATCAAGTTGATATCGTTATCACTCAACACGGACTGTGCCCTGGAAGGGCACCAAATGTTATTTGAGGTTGTATCCAAGTGCCCGACCCCAAGGCTACTTCGAATCCGTCAGCCGGCCGCGGTGGCCGAGGGGCCTGAGGCGCTCCAGTCACGGTCTGCACGGCCACTACGGTCGAGGGTTCGAATCCCCCCTCGGGCATGGATATTTGAGCCGTCCTTAGTTGTAAGTAGTTCATAAGTAGTTTGTAAGTTTAGGGACTGATGACCCCGTAGTTAAGTCCCATAGACTCTACAAACATTTGAACATTCGAATCCGTCATAACCATCTTCTACCAAGTAATGGGACAAACCAGTAGATTGGTTGCTACCTCACCCATACCTTACTAGAAAATCTGGGTTTTCCGATTTCTGCAGATATTTTGAAACGGAAGGCTGACTTTTGAATCACCCTGTACTCGTAAAATTTAATTGTAAAGACATGCTATTTACCGATTTCCTCCGTCTTAAGGCTACGTGTGAATGAAGCTTAAGATGTCATCCCTGGACGGATGTCTCACCGTGTTGTCGTCCGGCAGACACGAGCAGTGCGTGTGTTTGGCGGCAGGTGCTGATGATCGCGCGCTACCACCGGCACCGCATCGCGTCGGCCATCTTCGAGGTGGCGCTGTCGGCGCAGGTGACCATCATGCACCAGCGCAACCCGCTGGCGGGCGCGGCGGCGCCGGCGGCGGTGGCGGCGCGCAGCCTGTACCGCGGCCGCAACGCCGTGCCCACCGTGCTGCAGCTGCTGGCCGCGTGCGTGCTGCTGTACGCGCCCTGGCACGCCGCCATCCTCTGGGAGGCGGCCGCCGCCGCCGCCGCCTCCGCCCCCGGCGCCGCCCCCGCCGCCCCCGGCGCCGCGGCGCTCGCGGTGCGGCCGCCCCCGCCGCCGCTGCTGGCGCTGTCCGCCGCGCTGCTGGCGTGCGCGCCCTCCGTCAACGGCGTGCTGTACGGCGTCAGGAGCAAGCTGCTGCGCAAGACCTTCCAGAACTACTGGCGCAAGCAGATGTCCAAGAGCGAGATGAACCAGGTAACCGCGGCCCGCCGCCACACGATTTGATTAATACTTGTTCCGTAGATCATATTTACGACATTTTGTAATGATGTGGAACATGGCAATTGTTGTCTATACATGACAATCAATATTTTCAGGATTATTTATTTTAATTTTTTATTGTTTTTATTACTTCTTATTTTAATTTATTTTTTATTATTATTTTTTTTTTTTTTAAGTTTTGTCTAAAAATTATCCTAAAGTGTAGAAAGAGTTGCCATTTAGAAATTCCTTTAATTTCTTTTTAAATACCAGTTGGCTATCTGTCAGACTTTTGATGCTACTTGGCAAGTGACCGAAGACTTGTGGCAGCATAATTCACCCCTTTCTGTGCCAAAGTTAGATTTAACCTCAAATAGTGGATATCACTCTTTCTCCTAGTGTTGTAGCTGTGCACACTGCTATCACATTTGAATAGGGTTGAATTGTTAATTACAAATTTCATGAGTGAATATGTATATTATGAAGCTACAGTGAAGATCCTTAGATCCATAAATAAATGTCTCCAGGATGATCTTGGGTGCGCTCCAGCAATTATTCTGATTGCACGCTTTTGTGCAATGAATACTTCTTTACTCAGTGTTGAATTGCCCCAGAATATGGTCCCATATAAAAACAGTGAATGAAAATAGGCATAGTAAGCTAATTTACTGAGATTTATATCAGCAAATTTTGCAATTACCTTGACATCATAAGTACCTGAACTCAAACGTTCCATCAGATCTTCAATGCCTTTCTTACAATTCAATCCTTCATCAATGCAAACACCTAAAAATTTTGAATATTCCCCTTTAGCTACATACTGGCCCACTTTAGGTTACGGTAGTAACACTAAAAGTGGGCCTTTGCGATCGTCTATTGACAGCTCGAAATTGAAATGAAAATAACGCCTTAACCATTCATCTGACACAAAAATTGAATGACCGAATTTGTAGAGCAGATAATTCTCTACAACTTTGGTGTCTTATGTGTTTTTCATATCTCGTATCGTTTTAGAGATATTTGAAAAAATAACGGCGATTTTGGGATGTCTGTCTGCCTGTGTGTAACGTGTTCCCACTTTTTAAGACGAACCAGTCAACCGATCTGCACCAAATTTTACAGTCATAACTGTACGCCGCCAGAGACCAGAACCTCCCTTTTTCAAATTTTTCGGTCAAAAAATACGGTATTAATACCAAAAAATCCGTTTGTAATATAATTGTAATTGCAAACGAAACATTCATCTGACAAGAAAACTGAATAACGTAACTTCGCTCCCTTATGGTTTTTTTTTCACATCTTGTGTTTAGAATTCTGCATATGTAAGAATGCTCCCTCTAAAATGCATGTTTGTTCTATTTCGTGAAGATGCCGTGAAATACGTAACAACGAATTGAACAATGGTCTTCTGAAGCATATGCACGTTCTACATAAAGTGTAGTTTCATATAGAAAGGAAGTCAAGTCCCAGATTTCTGTGAAAGTGTAGTTCCTTAAACAAACAGAACGGAAGTGTATACATTGCAACAAATTTTCTTGTTTACTTTTATTCTAGGAGAAAGAGAGAGAGAGAGAGAGAGAGAGAGAGAGAGAGATAATATTACATTAGCAATACTCACAGACGACACGAAAAAGAAATGGACAACAGCAACACTGTGACACTGTGCTGAAGTGATAAGTAAAACGAAACTCATTCCACTTAAAACAGGTGATATGCAAATGGTACACAGTTTCAATTAAGTGAATGCAACGGGAGAAACGGCACCAAAATAGGAGAAAAGTGCTTTACACAACCGGAAAACACATGTCAGGAACCAACCAACCCCAGCCAACAAGATGGAGAAACAGCAGTGAGATGTGAAGAACAGACAACACTGTGAGTAGACTGAATATCAATTTAAAAACACACAGGCCTAAGATGCACAAAGTGTTTTTTAACCGTTTTTAATCTGTGTATACAAAATAAACTGTACAAACCTTTGTATCATTTACAGACCACAGAAAATGCTTATAAAATAAAAAGCAAAATGTGTCTGCTGTAAAACAAATGTCCGTCACTGCAGTCAGCATACGACAGATTACCTATTGTCAATCATTCATTGAATTTAATATATCAGTTTCTTGTTGTTCCGTTTTCCAGTTCATTTGTAAATACTGTTCTTAATTGCACATACCAGTTTTCATTTTGGTGAACCTTATCAGTGATTTTTCTAAACATTTACTTGGATTACTCCTCATAAAATAATGATCTTTTCACATTTTCTACTTCTTGCATGTCTGTTACTGAAATTATTGACGATTTTTAAGATTTTTAAGAAACTTATTTAATGTTAAAAAAACAATGTCTAAAAAAAACTTTCTTGTACATGAGAATGACTTTGGTTTCTGTATCCGCTATATTTTCTTATACTACATTATCTTTCAATTAAAATGTGTTTTCTAACGAGTAATATTTTACTTATCACATTAAACCTAGATTATTAATTTACCTAGACAATTGTACTGATTATCCCTAATAAAATATAAAGTTTTGTTTGAGTGACAGTGCTCGGTGATCTGTTTATCTTTCCATCTATTAAAGTAACTCATTCTTGTATCGAAATAGAACAGAAAGACGTCATCACCCATATACATCAAGCAAGGGAGACCTTAAAAGTAAATATTTCTTTAATATTATGTATTCATTGATCTGAACGTTCTTGGCTTATTTCGACAAGATTCAAATGTACTTGGTCATACATTTTTTCTTCTCCATTTATAGATATGTAAGTTTGATTTTATTTACAATAACGAACATATGTAAATTGAGAATGTCTAATATGTGTCTAGAAAGTGTGCAAACTTTGCATTTGTACGTGCTTGCATCAGCTTAGATTGGATTAAATTTGAACTTGTTCCTAGATCATGAATACGACACTTCACAATGATCTGGAACGTGTCAGGTTAATCAAAGGTGTCTTTACAAATTATTACTTTGTACTAAATAATACATGACACATTTTTTATTATTTTTTTATTTTTTTCAAATTTACTAATGAATATATAAAAATTCATCTATAGTGTGGAAGGATTTGCCATTCAGAAATTCTTTTAATTCATTTTTAAATGCTATTTGGCTATATATCAGGCTTTTTATGCTGTTTGGTAGGTGACCAAAGACTTTTGTGGCAGCATAATTCCCCCCTTTCTGTGCAAAAGCTAACCTTGAATAGTGGAGATCATTCGTTCTCCTAGTGTTGTACTTAGGTACACTGCTGTTGCTTTTGAGTTTGGTGGGATTGGTAATAACAAATTTTATAAGTGAATATATATAACGAGAAGCTATTATGAAGATCCCTAGCTCTTTAAATAAGTGTCTGCAGGATGATTTTGGATGGGCTCTGGCAATTATTCTGATCACACGCTTTTGTGCAATGAATACTTTTTTCCTCAATGATTAATTACCCCAGAAAATGATGCCATACGAAAGCAGAGAATGAAAGTAGTCATAGTAAGCTAATTTACTAAGACGTTTATCACCAAAATTTGCAATAACCCTAATAGCATAAGTTGCTGAACTCAAACGTTTCAACAGATCTTCAATGTGTTTTTTTCCAGTTCAACCCCTCATCAATGCTTACACCTAAAAAATTTTTAATATTCTATCTTTGCTACAGATTTCTGACCAAAGTCTATATTTATTGATGGTGTCGTTCCATGTGCTGTATGGAACTGTATGTACTGTGTTTTACCAAATTTTAATAATAGTCCATTTCTTCAGTTTCTGAAAGATGTCGTTTACAATTTTACTACTGCTGCTGCTGATGTGCAAAAGTTTATGTTCATAAAATAGAATTCCAGTTTATATATGCATAGATTCTCGAACTGTTGCTCGAGTCCCAAGCATACTGTGTGCAACGAATAAAATAGTTTGTTGAGGCTACATGAATACAACATAGACAAAGTGATACAGTTGGATATCAAGGTACATTTTGATCTCGTTTAAGTCCAGGGGCCAATTATATACTCCTGTCTTCCACATCCCAAATTATTTATAAAAATCCAGTTTAGTAGATCATCTCAGACAGGGTTGAATCCTCAAATAACCTACGCACTTATGGACTGTTTAGTCTTGTTTTAAATATTTCAGTTTATTCACCCAGTTTTACACAGATGCAGGTCTTGACGAGTATTGATTAATTTCAGTAAATAAACCCAAAAATAGTGAGCTCTTTCAGATGAAAATCCGAAATAAAGTTGAGAGTTTATGTGATTTGATTGTTCAAATGTCCCTTTTGCGAGAACAAATTAATTACTTAGCGAAAGTTCAGCATTCCCAAAATGAATTCGTTTGTTCGAAAATAAATTAATGTTTCAAGTCACTGTTCCAAAAGCACGATAATACAAGTCTGCAGCGTTCCTCGGTACTATTCAGTAACTTTCTGACAGTCTATGGAAAGTTCGCGCCCGAGTACTTCGACCAAAAAGTTTTATTAAGTCATAGACTTTCACACGAAAATCATCCTGTATCTTAACTGCCAGACACGAAAAATTTCCTAGTGACCACAAAGTCTGCCTGAAATAAAGATGGCGAACGCTGTTTATAGGAATTTCGCGAGTTGGAAATTTTACATAGGACTTGTTCTACATCTAGATCTACATGGGATACTCAGCAAATCACATTTAAGTGCCTGTCAGAGGGTTCATCAAACCACCTTTAAAGAGGGTTCATCAAACCACCTTTAAACTATTCAGCTAGCATTCCATTCTCGAATAGCACATGGGAAGAAAGAAGATGTGAATCTCTCCGTTCGAGCTCTGATTTCTCGTATTTTATTCTGATGATCATTTCTGCCTATGTAGATGGGAGTCAACAATAAATTTTTCGCATTCGGAGGAGAATGTTGGCAATTTGAGTTTCGTAAGTAGACTACGCCATAGCGATACACAAATGCTGTTGTAATGATTCCCATCGCAGATCCTGTATCATTTCCGTGACGCTGTCTCGACAATATAAAGCGAGCTGCCAATATTTGGACTCTCGATGTCTTCCGTCAAATCCACCTCATAAGGATCCGACACTGGGCAGCAATACTCCAAATGAGGACGGACACGCATGGTGTATGCAGACTCTTTAGTAGTTCTCTTGCATCTTTTAAGTGTTCTGCTAATAAAACGCAATCTCTCGTTTGACCTTCCTATGACATTATCTACGTGTTATTTCCAGTATAGTCTGATGTAATAGTAATTCCTAGGTATTTAGTGGAGTTTGATTGATTTATTTTGTAAACAAATTTTAACGAATTTCTTTTCAAGCTGATGTGGACGACATCACACTTCTCATTGTTGTTGTGGTCTTCAGTCCGCAGATTGGTTTGATGCAGCTGTCCACGCTACCTTGTCCTGTGTAAGTCTCTTCACCTGAGAATACGTTCGGCAACGTATATCCTTTTGAAACTGCTTACTGTATTCGTCCCTCGGTCTCCCTCTACGATTTTTACCCTACACGCTTCTTTCTAAGTTGACAATTTCTTGATGTCTCAGAATGTGTCCAACCAATCTATCCCTTCTCTTAGTCAGGATATGCCACAAACTCCTTTTCTCCCCGATTCGGTTAAGCACCTCCTCATTAGTTACGTGATCTACCCATCTAATTTTCATCATTAGTCTGTAGTACCACATTTTTTGAGCTTCTATTATCTTTTTATCTGAAATCCTAATCGTCCACGTTTCACTCCCATAGAATGCTACACTCCAGACAAATTCTTTCAGAAAGAACTTCCTAACATTTAAATCAAACTTGGATGTTAACAAGTTTCGTTTCTTTAGAAACGCTTTTCTTCCCATAGCCAATCTGCATTTTATATCTTCTTTACTTCGGCCATCAGAAGTTATCTTGCTACCCATATAATAAAACATAATAAAACTCATCACCTACTTTTACAGTCTCATTACCTAATCAGATTCCATCAGCATCGCCTGATTTTCTGACATTGCATTCCATTACCTTCGTTTTACTCTTGTTAATGTTCATCTTATATCTTCCTTTCAAGACACTGTCCATCCCATTCAATTGCTCTTCCAGATCTTTTGCGGTCTCTGACAGAATTACTATGTCATCAGCAAACCGCAATGTTTTTATTTCTTCTCCCTGCACTTTAATGCTCTCTCCACATTCCTCCTTCCATTCCTTCACTGCCTGCTCAATCTAATTCCTTCAGCATCGCTTGATTTTCTGACATTGCATGCCATTACCTTCGTTTTACTCTTGTTAATTTTCATCTTATACCTTCCTTTCAAGACACTGTCCATCCCATTCAATTGCTCTTCCACATCTTTTGCGGTCTCTGACAGAATTACTGTCATCAGCAAACGCAATGTTTTTATTTCTTCACCCTACACTTTAATGCTCTCTTCAAATTTCTCCTTCCAATCCTTCACTGCCTGCTCAATCTAATTCCTTCAGCATCGCTTGATTTTCTGACATTGCATTACATTACCTTCGTTTTACTCTTGTTAATTTTCATCTTATACCTTCCTTTCAAGACACTGTCCATCCCATTCAATTGCTCTTCCACATCTTTTGCGGTCTCTGACAGAATTACTGTCATCAGCACACCGCAATGTTTTTATTTCTTCACCCTACAGTTTAATGCTCTCTTCAAATTTCTCCTTCCAATCCTTCACTGCCTGCTCAATCTAATTCCTTCAGCATCGCTTGATTTTCTGACATTGCATGCCATTACCTTCGTTTTACTCTTGTTAATGCTCATCTTATATCTTCCTTTCAAGACACTGTCCATCCCATTCAATTGCTCTTCCACATCTTTTGCGGTCTCTGACAGAATTACTGTCATCAGCAAACCGCAATGTTTTTATTTCTTCACCCTACAGTTTAATGCTCTCTTCAAATTTCTCCTTCCAATCATTCACTGCCTGCTCAATCTAATTCCTTCAGCATCGCCTGATTTTATGACATTGCATGCTATTACCTTCGTTTTACTCTTGTTAATTTTCATCTTATACCTTCCTTTCAAGACACTGTCCATCCCATTCAATTGCTCTTCCACATCTTTTGCGGTCTCTGACAGAATTACTATGTCATCAGCACACCGCAATGTTTTTATTTCTTCACCCTACACTTTAATGCTCTCTTCAAATTTCTCCTTCCAATCCTTCACTGCCTGCTCAATCTAATTCCTTCAGCATCGCCTGATTTTCTGACATTGCATGCCATTACCTTCGTTTTACTCTTGTTAATTTTCATCTTATACCTTCCTTTCAAGACACTGTCCATCCCATTCAATTGCTCTTCCACATCTTTTGCGGTCTCTGACAGAATTACTGTCATCAGCACACCGCAATGTTTTTATTTCTTCACCCTACACTTTAATGCTCTCTTCAAATTTCTCCTTCCAATCCTTCACTGCCTGCTCAATCTAATTCCTTCAGCATCGCCTGATTTTCTGACATTGCATGCCATTACCTTCGTTTTACTCTTGTTAATGCTCATCTTATATCTTCCTTGCAAGACACTGTCCATCCCATTCAATTGCTCTTCTGGATCTTTTGCGGTCTCTGACAGAATTACTGTCATCAGCAAACCGCAATGTTTTTATTTCTTCTCCCTGCACTTTAATGCCCTCTCCAAATTTCTCCTTCCATTCCTTCACTGCCTGCTCAATGTACAGATTAAACAACTGTCTTACTCCCTTCCCAACCTCTGCGTCCCTAACTTGCCCTTCGACTCTAATAACCGCTGTCTGGTTTTTATATATTTTGTGTCCCAGCTTCGTCGCCGCTTTTGTGTCTCGTTTCCATCGTAGGTGTCGGTGGCCGAGTAGAAAAGTACCGACAAAGGAATAGAGGAAGCACGCTTGTGCAGGTACGGAGGTGAGCAGCCAGTGAGACAGCAGAAACTAGAAACACTAGAGTAAATTAGAACGAGATATATATTGCACAGAATTTATACAATACTTAACTTTTACATATCTCACTGCTGCAGAATGCTGATACATAGTTGAGCTAGAGGCCTGCCTAGTGCCTATCCGATAGCCAAGTCTTCACTGGTGCCTATCTGATTCTGAAGTGTTAAGTGGTTCCTATCTCAGCCCCAAGTGAACGATGTCGTTCAGTGGTGGCCACGAGCGGAGTTGTAGCAGAGGGTGCTCGTGGCTGACGTCGTAAGAACGCCGCGCCGTGCGTGCATGGCGGCGCGCGGCGAAAGTAGGTGGCGCGCACTTTGTACTTGTGCGACACCACAGTATAGGTTGAATATAACTCTTCGCTCCCTATATTTTCATTATTTAGAGTAAATTGCCAAGTTTTACACCATACGGATATCTTATTCAGATCGTTCCGCAGTTGGCTTTGATCTTGTGATGACTTTACTGGACGATAAATACAGGTGTTCTGTCAGAAACTTGCCAGCAGTGCAGCGCTGCTTTCGGCCGCAGGAGATCCAGGCGCGCACGCCGTCGGCCTGCGGCTCGCGGCGGCCGTCGCTGACGCCGCTGGGCCTGCTGGCGCGGCCGTGCGCCGCCACGCTGCAGCGCCGCCTGTCCGAGGCGCTGCTCGACCCGGGCCAGCGCAGCAGCCCGCACGCCAGGGAGCGGCCGCGCATTCAGCGCATCGCCTCCGAGCTCGACTGGCGGCCCGTCGGGCTCTCCGCCGGTAAGCACGCCTGCCGGCACACTGCAAATGTTCAAATGTTTTAAAAAGATATAAAAAAGCCAAGATCGGGGTTCATCAATTTTTATTTACGACGACCGCTTTCTCTCAACTATGTCAGCATCATCTGGTCCAATAAAATATTTTAAAGGCCATAATCTTGTAATGTCAATCAGTTGTTATATAACAATTTACAGTGCATAGGTGCACTATGTCATTATAATGATTGACAGATTATGGCCTTGTAAAATATTTTACTTGACCAGATGATGCTGACATAGTTCAGCGAAACCGGTCGTCGTAAATAAAAATTGATGAACAGCGATCTTGGCTTTTTTATATCTTTTTACAATATTATAAGTGGATCGCCTCCTAAAACGTAAACCAAGTTCAAATGTTTGTAGAGATTATGGGACTTAAATACGGGGTCATCAGTCCCTAAAGTTACAAACTACTTACGAACTAGCTAATACTAAGGACGGCACAAATATCCCCCCGACCGTAGAGGCCGTGCAGAACGTGACTGGCGCGCCGCAGTCCTCTCGGCCACCGCGGCCGGTCCAGCACACTGCGCCTCCTGCTGTCGAGTATTGCTCAGTACTTGTACTTCTTGTTTTGAGGGGATTCGGGTTGTACCCTTTCCCCAATGTAGTTCAATCTGTACGCTGAGCAAGCAGTGAAGGAATGCAAGGAGAAATTTGGAGAGGGAATTAAAGTTCAGGGAGAAGAAATAAAAACTTTGCAGTTTGCTGATGAGATAGTAATTTTGTCAGAGTCTACAAAGGATCTGGAAGAGCAATTGATTGGAATGGACAGTGTCTTGAAATGAAGATATAAATGTTAGAAAATCAGGCGATGCTAAAGGAATTAGATAAGGTAATGAGACAATTAAAGTAGTAGATAAGTTTTGTTATTTCGGTAGCAAGATAACTTCTCATGGCTGAAGCTTTGCAGACCGGCTATGGGAACAAAAGCGTTTCTGAATAAGCAAAATTTGTTGACATCCAATATTAATTTAAATGTGAGGAAGCCCTTTCTGAAAGCACTGTCTGGAGTGTAGCATTGTGTGGGAGTGAAACGTCTACGATAGGAAGTTCAGACAAAAAGATGATAGAAGCTTTTGAAATGTGGTGCTAAAGACGAATGATGAAAATTAGATGGGTAGATAATGTAACCAGTGAGGAGATGCTTAACCGAATTGGTGAGAATAGGCGTTTCTGGCATATCCTGACTAAGAGAAGGGATATATGGTAGGACACTTTATGAGACATCAATGAATTGTCAAATTAGAATTACAAGGACGTGTGTAGGGTAAAAATCGTAGAGGGAGACCGAGGGATGAATACAGTAAGCAGATTCAAAAGGTTGTAGGTTGCCGTATGGCCGCGGTGGAGTAGCCGAGCGGTCTAAAGCGTCTCGCTGCGGAGATCGCGGTTGCTCGCCGTGGAGGTTCGAGTCCTCCCTGGGGCATGGGTGAGTGTGTTGTCATTAGGTTAGTTTACCTAGGTTTAAGTAGTTTGTAAGCTACGGACTGATTACCACGCAGTTTGGTCCGATATATTTACAAACATTTGAACATTTTTTCCAGTACGTATTCTACATCTACATACATACTCCGCAATTCACCGTAAGGTGCGTGGCAGAGGGCACACTGTACCACTACTAGGCATTTCCTTTCCTATTCCACTCCCAAATTGAACGAGGAAAAAAAATGCCTATATGCCTCCGTACGAGCCCTAATTTCTCTTATCTTGTCTTTGTGATCTTTACGCGAAATGTAAGTAAGCGGCAGCAAGCTCGTACTACACTCAGCTTCAAATTCCGGCCCTCTAAATTTACTTAACAGAAATTCACGAAAAAAACGTCGTCTTTCTTCCAGCGATCCCCAATTGAGTTGCCGGAGCATTTCCGTGACACTTGCGCATTGGTCGAACCTACCGGTAACAAATCTAGCTGCTCGCCTCTGAACCGCCTCTATGTCTTCCTTCAAACAGATCTGCTGCGGGTCCCAAACACTTGAGCAATACTCAAGACGTGGTCGTACAAGCGTTTTATACGCGGTCTCCTTTACAGGTGAAGTACATCTTCCCAAAATTCTCCCAATAAACCGAAGTCGGCTGTCTGCCTTACTCACAACTGTCCTTACATGCTCGTTCCATTTCATATCGCTCTGCAATGTTACGCCTAGATATTTGAACGACGCGACAGCATCAAAAAGCTCACTACTAATGCTGTATTCGAACATTATAGGATTGTTTTTTCTACTCATGCGCATCACCTTACATTTTTTTACATTGAGAGCTAGCTGCCATTCTTCGCACCAACTAGAAATTTTCTCTAAGTCAACCTGTATGCTATTACAGTCAGTTACAGACGACCCCCTCCCATACACCACAGCATCATCAGCAAACAGCCGCAAATTACAACTTACTCTGTCCATCAGATCATTTATATAGATAGAAAATAATAGCGGTCCTATTCTCAGATGAAGAGCCTTGCACAGGACAGAGTAGCGTGGAGAGCTGCGTCAAACCAGTCTGCGGACTAAAGACCAAAACAACAACAACGAGACAGTTATTACACGGTACGTTACTTCGATAATATTGTGTTCCACTACTGGTCTTCTGGCATCATCTTTGATTTGCAATCAACTAGTCCACAGTCACAGTCTCGATGTCTGCAACAGGTTACATTTCGACTCATTATTTTCAGTAATGGTGTACAATGCTGCCGTCCATCCTTGCTTGTTGAAATGTTAATTAACTCACCTTGCAGTGCATGTATTGTTTCTGCAGTCCATGTCAACAGTGTCAGATATTGTGTAACGTTCCTCAGCTAGAGGAAAGCTGCACAGAAAACTTGCCGTATCACACAACATCCACAGATTGCGTCATAAAAGTTTTTAGCGAAAGGTTAGATAAAATTGGGTTTATTTTATATCTTCTTTTCGATGTCAAGATGATTATTATCGAGTAAAAGTTTCAGCACAAAAAGCTGCCTACTCCTAATTTGGCACAGTTCAAAACTATCACATATTCATTCATTCTTTTGCTAGCCTGTGCTGCACTGCTACTGCTATTGAAATGTACACATTGACTGTAAGTTTTAGAATTGCTCGCTGGAATATAATGTAAGCCAGTTGTCTCGGAAATGTTCAATGCGGTTTTTAGATATAGAATAAACCCGGTTCATACTAAAAATTCGGAATTTTCTACTTGAGTATCCCATGAATGTCAAGAAACACCTGTTAACAAAGCATAAACTTAACCATTTATCAAGGAATAATAAATAATTTTCGGAAACCATATTCCCAAGTCCTCTCATCTTGATGGGTAAAATCCGACTCTCCACTTTGTAATAGTCAAAGCCTCCCTCTCTCTAAAAAAAGATTCAGAATCGCGATTAAGTATCTGTTGACTGTATTGTTCCGCCGTGTGGAACGCTACTGTCGTCTGTTTTGTTTTCGTTGGAGCAGTCGTAGTTCCTCGCTGTGGAGCCTACATTGCCTGTTTTTACTCGTTCGTTTTTCCGAGCGTTATATTCGCGGCAGCCAGTGCTGTGTGAGGATGCAAGCTGAGTCGGCGATACTGGCTCCCAGCTCCAGGCTGTGTTAACATCGGTTGTACATACAGCCAGTAGTTGTGGTCCAGGGGCGCCATTTTTGTGGGATGGCCAACCGTCCGGCGTGTCCACCGGTGAAACGGCGGCAGTAACGAGCCCCGCAATGAGGCAGGCGAGGCGCCGCACCCGTGGTCGCCCCAGTCCGTGGCCTAAGACTTCTGGGGGACTGGCGGGAGTCCTGCCAGGTTCGAGAAACTGTCTCTGCCAGACAATGTTCCTAAGCTCCCAGCTTGCAAGATCCGAACTTTCACAGAGGATGGGTGTGCTTATAGCTGGGAGTTCCAACGTTAGGCGGTTAATGGAGGCCCATAGCGATACGGCTCCTAACGAGAAGAAGAGGCCAGAGTCCACTCAGTCTGCATACGAGTTGAAATCATCGGAAGAGATCCTCTCAGATTTTGAGCGTCTATCTGAAATGGTCAAGTATGCCAGTCTTGTTGTCTGAAATGGTAAAGACTGCCAGTCTTGTTATTTGAAATGGTAAAGACTGCCAATCTTGTTGTCTGAAATGGAAAAAACTGGCCGGCCGCGGTGGCCGAGGTGACTGAGGCGCTCCAGTCACGGTCAGCACGGCCACTACGGTCGGGGGTTCGAATCCCCCCTCGGGCATGGATATTTGTGCCGTCCTAGTTTGTAAGTAGTTCATAAGTAGTTTGTAAGTTTAGGGACTGATGACCCCGTAGTTAAGTCCCATAAGCTTTACAAACATTTGAACATTTTTTGGAAAAAACTGCCAGTCGTGTTATCTGAAATGGTAAAGACTGTCAGTCTTGTTTGCAAGATGAAGGCAGAGCTCGCTATCAGTAGCATAGTTGACAGGACCAAATGTGTATTGACACTATTCAAGTTCCAGCCCTAGTACATTCTACATTTAGTATGTTGTAATAACTTTTATGTCTATTGGAATGTAAATATTCTTAACATAATTGTTTTTTCTGGCCAACTCCACATCCACATGGTAAATTACATTTTGAATTTGTGGAAGCTACATAAGACATACACTCCCATTTTATTAGTATGCGTTTATTGTGTCTTTTGTTGTGACATGTTCTACATCCAACAGAATTTCCTCAATTTGGATCGACTGGGACGAAAAGTAGATCTAATCTAATCTTGATACTGCATCTGCATTGTCGACAACATCAGCAGTACTGCCAACAACATCAGTATTGCCGACAACATCCTTCACTACCAAGCTAGTGTCATCAGCAAACAGAAACATCTTGAGAGCATCTGTTGTATTAGCGGGCATAACAGTTAAATTAGAGAAAAGCAACCCTGGGACATTCTACACGTAACCTCTGGCCCATTGGGAGCATATATCATGGCCGTTTCAACACTGCAGATGATCACCTTTCTCTGCTGTTAAGAAGGTAAAAACTGAACCAATTGCACTATTCCCCTTACTCCATGATGTTATAACTTTTGCAAAAATATCTTCTGCTCAACAAAATCAAACGCTTTTCTTAAATCAAAGAATATGGCAGGGGTTCGTAGTTTTTTATTTAGTCCAGATCGTGGCTCACAGAGCGAACCTAAAATGTATTTTATTTCTTAAACCACTTTTGAAACCAAACTGTACAATAACAAATTATGGAAACCTGGAAGAGCAATTACTCTTGAATATAGAGCCTCTTCAATAGCTTTAGCAAAAAGTGATGGCACATATATAGGTTTGAAGTTGTCTACATTATCCCTTTTTCCTGAATACTTAAATCTGTCAGGAAACTGACCATTCCAAAGAGAAAAATTACAAATATGGCTATGTACTGGGCTAACAGAGGCGGAACAATACCCATTTATTTTGCTGGTTTCAGTTTCATAGAGTGCTATTTCAGTTTACAGTCTCGGAATGCTGTTTTCAAAACGACTTATATGATTACCTGTAGGAGCTAAGGTTCTGTTTAAATCACCTGCTATATTCAGAAAGTAATTATTTAATACTGCACATATATCTGACTTATCAGTAACAGAAAAATGTCTATTACACACTGACTCTATATATTCTTCACTGTGCCTCTTGCACAACTGACAGTATAGGATTTAATTTTATCATGAGAATTAGCAATTCTTTTCGCATAGCACATACTTTTGCCTTCTTAACTATATTTTTTCCGAACGTTACAGTATTATGTGTATTGCGCTATTGCAACTTCATTCTAATTGCATCTATTATTATGGTATAATTGCCGCTTTGTTCTATATGATATTCTTAATTCTTGTCAGCCAGTTAGTGGTAGTACCTTCTTCTGAGCATTCTAAGAGTAAGCAACTTTCAAAGAGCATGAGGCATCTGTTACGGAAAGCAGTATATTTGTCGTCTAAATTATTAGCACTACATACACTCTACCAATCCTGTTCCTTAATTATGTTTGATAAATGAAATGTTTTTAGAGCTTATGGGACTTAAATAAGGGGTCATCAGTCCCTAAACTTAGAAACTCCTTATGAACTAGCTTATACTAAAGACGGCACAAACATCCATGCCCGAGGTCGGGAATCGAACCCCCGAAGGGGAACGGCATCGCTCATCGTAGCATAGTGCCTCAATGCGCTCAGCTGCTCCGCCGCGGCAATTATGTTTGAAATGGCCTCTATTGCAACTGGATAAGCTTTACAAAATAGTTTACAATCATATTTAACAGACGTTTGAGCACAAAACCCTTCAATAATTAAAATTTGTGCATTATTTTCTGGAAGGCCATTCACTATCCTGCTAACAGAATGCCCCTCTAATAATAAAGAAAGAACAGAAATGATTATGGTTGCATTGCTGTTCCTCTGCTCTCTCTCTCTCTCTCTCTTTGGAAAGAATACTGTTTGCAGCAGGTGATAAGAATTAAAGACATCTGAAAGCATACTTTTCCTTTCATAATAACTTACACCGTGTTGAAATCACCATAGACAACAAATTTTTGTACTACCTGTAAATTTAACTTAGGACCATCGCTGAACTCCGTATCATCCACGTTTCACTCTTGTACACTCCATTCCAGACAAATGCCTTCAGAAAGGACTTCCTAACATTAAACTTGAAACTGCATATCAAGAAATTTCTCTTATTCAGAAATGTTTTCTTCCCATAGCCATTCTTCATTTTATATCTTCTTTACTTCGGCTATCAAAAGTTATTTTACTACCCAAGTAAAAAAAATCTACTAAAGTCTCTTTACCTGATCTGTTTCTTCAGCATCGCCTGATTTACTTAGGCTATGTTCCATTACCCTTGTTTTACTCTTGTTAATGTTCGCCTTATACCCTCATTTCAAGGCACTGTTTATTCCATTCTATTGCTCTTCCAGAGCCTTTACTGTCCCTTGTAACGTAATTTCATTCCCTTCATACATGATGTTTTGCCTATACTTTGGCTCTCTTCGTTCCCTTAGGGTTCCCGTAAATTTTTACAGAGGTGGCGTTGCTTTAGATATGATAGACACACACAATAGAAATGAGTAATAACGATTTGCCAGTACTGTAAGGATTGCTAGGTTGACATGATTTGTTATTTCAAATGAAACAGTTTATTGATCTTTTGTTTCTAATCTGTAGACTGATTATCAAGTCAAATCCGTAAGATGTATTAGTAACAGCTTCAACTCGAATATAGTACATACAAGCAATAATTTAAGCCATATACGTTACGTGAAAAGCACGTAACTGTGTTCGCAGCTATTAATTACCGCTACTGTCCTAAAGGTGAAGCTCAACACAGCCCGGAAGAAGTCCCTCTGGACGCGAAATATTTCAGACACTTACCTAACTGCAACGGCTCTGTCACCGCCCAAAACACACAACATTTTCCTAAATCTTCTCGTAAAAAACCTCTGGCAGAGTGGACTAAACAGAGAATCCACTGAAGACTGACCGTTCGCACCTCAAGAGTCCGACTGCATATAGCACCGGTCTTCCCCACCAGAAGTCCGTCTCCTTTCTCTAAATGTCAGCACCCCTGTCCTAAAAGCGCGAGAAATGACGTCACCTAATGGTTTTAAACGATTACCAGTTCACTTATACAACTTTTTTCTCTTCCATTTAATGAAAAACTCAGTTTGCACTATCAGTTGCGCACTAAAAGCATATGACAATTTTCACGAGGCACAGTTTTCCCACAAACAAAAAATTAAATGTTTCAAATCCGTAGTTGCGTGGGCGTTAAATACAAATTGTCGTGCTACCCTTATTATTTGTTGTACAAATATGAATGATTCATCGATTTCATAGTATTTTTACTGCTCTTTTCTCGCATGTTCTCACATTTCTCCTAAATCTAAATTGATCTTTCCTGAGGTCGAATTCTACCAGTTTTTTTCGTTCTTGTGTAAACAATTCGTGTTATTATTTTGCATACACTGACAGTTCTGTATTTTTCACACTTATCTGAACGTGTTTCCTTTGGAACTGGAATCACTATATTCTTCTTCAAGTCGGCGGTTCCCCTGACGCAGATATCTTGCATATCAAGTGGAATATTTCTTCATGACTGGCTCTCATAACGATATCGGCAGTTCAGGGGTATATGATATACTCCAATCGTCTTGTTTCGAATGATCTCTTTCAGTGCTGTATCAGATTCGGTAAACTTTGCATGCGACTGGTTTCTAGGCTACAAATTATTGAAATATTTTTCCTGCCCCTTTATAGAATGGACGCAAGTCCTAGTTTATGCGTAAGAATTCTTGTAGGCTTAAGTGTTGAATCTAAAATTTTGTTGTTTGTAATTAAATTTAACTACAGAGCCAAATATCAGGATCTGAAAGCCAAGACAAATTGTAAAAATTTCTTACTTTGATTTTTTTAACTGTTGCTCTGTTCCACGTCTATCTGATCATCAATAAATATGGTTAAAAGGTTACCCAACTGTTTCCATTTCAAGTTTGTTAAATTTCTATTAACTGATTGCTCCCTGAAAATACCCCTAGGCTTAATTTACTGCTTTTGTCTACCGGATCATCCGATTCCCGCCCCTGGTCTTGATGCTACTCCTTGCCAATATTAACGCGTTATCCGTGTTTGAATCGACTGAAGATCATGATTGAGGGCTTAAAATCATGTAAATCTGTTAAATTATTGCAATACTGTAGGGAGCCGTAATTCGAAATTAGGTGCCTGCACTATCCAGACCAGTCTGCTGTATGCAATTCATCCTAATAGTTTTGTATATTCAATCGCTAGACGAAGAAGAGGGATTACGTTTGGACATAGTGACCAAATAATTCCTTACTCCTGCATCGCGGGCTCGGTTCAACTTTCCCTCGTTTTGATCAGTCGTTGCTTCCTCTGGATCTGTGTAGCGCCTCTGGTTCGATCTCCTTACGTTTCTACGTTTGAATCTATGGTTCATAACCAATAGGTTATGATCAGCGTCTGCACCTGCCGCTAGATACGTCTTCTGGAAACATTCTTTCGAAAACTATGCATATTTCAGTAGTATTAAATCAGGCGATCGTAAGAGATTTAGAATTGTAAATGGGGAAGTAAAAGGAAATGATGTGTTCTGATGTATGACCAGCAAATTAAGTGATTATAACTAAAGTAGAAATTTCATAAAATATAGAGTGGTGTAAACGAGTGTGTCGTTGGTGTTCCTTGCATCGTTCTTCCACCGTACGAACTTTAAGTCCGATATAGAATTTATCACAGTCGCTGTGAAAGTTGTAGACACCTGCATTCTTGAGGCCAAAATCGTTTTTTACCATTCCCAACATTGCTCCCGTCTTGTTTGGTGGTCGGAAGATTGTGACAATATCCTTTTGCTACAGTATTCTCCCCATTTTGTAAGAGCTATCTCTTCTTCTTGCGCTTGTTCATCTACATCTACATGGGATACTCTGCAAATCACATTTAAAAGCCTGGCAGAGGGTTCATCGAACCACTTTTATAACATTTATCTCCCATTCCATTGTCGAATAGCGTGCGGGAAGAAAGAATGCCTGAATTTCTCCGTTCGACCTCTGATTTCTCGTATTTTATTCTGATGATCATTTCTACCTATGTATGTTTTCGCATTCGGAGGAGAATGTTGGCGATTGGAGTTTCGTAAGTAGCCCACGCCACAGCGATAAGCGCCGTTGTAATTATTCCCATCCCAGATCCTGTATCATTTCCGTGACGCTGTCTCCCCTGTATCGTGATAATACAAAACAGCTGTCCTTGTTTGGACTCTTTCGATGTCGTCCGTGAAACCTACCTGATAAGGATCCCACACTGGGCAGCAATACTTCAGAAAAGGACGGACCCTGTTGCGCTTCTGTTCTATACAAGGTTCGGATGTATATACGATTCGTTGCGACTGTCATAAATACTGAATCGGACAGACAGATCATATGGTGGAGGAACGATGCAAGGAAAAGCAACGATGTAGTTGCCTGTGCAGGTGACTACATCCAATCGTCCCAAGCAGAACAATGCCTAGACACAACACACAGAAAGAACTATGAAGAGAGGAAAGATGTGGCGACCACTAGAGACAACTAGGACAGCATCTTTAAAAAGGACATAGACATCAGGGTGACAGCTAAATAAAGCCTTGAATAGTTTACACAGGGACGGCACTATAGCTGGCGTCATATAAGAAGGCGCTTCCACGCATAGAGGCGTAGCGATAGGGGAAGTGTGGAGGGGAGGAGCTACGGCCGAGCGGCAACAGGTGCACCGCAGCCAACGAGAAATACAGGCCCCAGGGCAGACATCGTGCCCCGTAAGGCCTGTCTTTCTCGTTTGCCTCGAGTTGCGCATGCAGGAGAAACATTGCGTAACTCACAACCAGACATGCTTCTACAGGAAGAACGTAATTGGCTGTCAGTGTGGTAATGGAGGAGGATGCACAGAAAGTCTGAAAACTGGGCCGCCTTCGTTAGTGACGCCGACTATAGTGGACGCGAGATCCTGCGACCCCGCCTTCCCCCAGCACCTGGCAGACCGAGAACCGCCGCCGACAGGTATAAATACCGTCGACAAAGAGCAGCCGGAATATACAATCAGTACCACCTGATGATGGCGGAACGGCAATTCGCCGAAATATTGTGCGGCTTCGACGATCCGAACCAGCTGGACACCTGAGAACTGGAGACCACACATACGCTAGGAATGTCTCAGATAACATTTTAGTGGTTCTCTTTTCTTCATCACTTGAAGTAGAACATCGTTTTTCTTCAGAATTTCATTTTGAGTTAGTTTATGTTTTTCTTCATAGGAGAAGTGAAAATGTTCTTTTGAAAAGTACTCCATCATATTCTGGCAGTAAAAATAGAGGTGCCCTACGCTTTTTTCGGAATTTTTCCTAACACGTGCAGTTATCACCTGACGTCGGTGTCTGCCAGCAGGGCTGGAGCGCGGGGGCCGCGCACACGCCGCCTCGTGCAACACGCTGCGCGTGCCGGACGCCGAGGCGTCGCCGCTGACGCTGACGTTGACGCCGCAGCCGGCCGCCGCCCCCGCCGCCCCCACCGCCGCCCCCGCCGCCGCCCCCGCCACCGCCCCCACCCCGCGAGTGGTCGCGAGGGCGGTTCCGCCTGCCGCCTCGTGTGGACCGGCCAACCTCTTCCTGCAGAGGGTGTTCGGCGCGGGCGGCGCGGACAAGGAGGCCTCGCTCAAGAGGGCAGCCGCCATACAGGTGACGCTCACACCGCCACCCGCTATCCACCCTCCCCCACCACCACCAACAGCAGCAGCAGAAGCAGTAGCTGCGACTTGTTGCCATACCTCGATTTCTGCTTGCATCAGAAGCTTTTCTATTGTACACTATCTGAAAATCTGGCATTGCCCAAGTAGTTGCTGGTAGAACTTCCGGGTTATAAGTCCGTGGTCCATAAAACTTTCCAGTTCCACCTAACGTTTCGTCCAGAGCTGCGCTGGACATCCTCAGAAGTCTTCTTACTTTCGTTGAGTCTTGCCGACTGATGAGTCGGGTATCTGAGAGCGCCTTATATACTGTGAAAAGCGGGCGCTCTCAGACACCCGACTCATCAGTCGGGAAGACTCAACGCAAGTAAGAAGACTTCTGAGGATGTCCAGCGCAGCTCTGGACGAAACGTTAGGTGAAATTGGAAAGTTTTATGGACCACGGCCTTATAACCCGGAAGTTCTAACAGCAACTATGACATCCGGTCGTGAAAGCCTTCATTGCATTGCCCAAGTATTTATTAATTTCAATCCTCTGACCTCTGTGCCTCCTTGTTCATCACCTTCTCGCCCTCTATCTCTGCCCGTCTCCATGCACTCTCTGTCCGGCTCTTCCTCCGCCTCGTAAATCCACCACATCCTCCCACCGCCTACAAAAAATTTATATACGAGGCTCGTCCAGAAAGTAAGTTCCGTTTGGTAATCAAATGAAATTGTACACAGATACAGAAGAAATTTTTATTGGACAAAATTCTACAACTCTTAAACTACTTATCCACATAACTGCTGAAATTTTGCAGGCATTTGTCATAGTGTGGCAACAGGTTTTGTATACCTTCTTCTTGGAAATCTACCGCCTGTGTCTTCAACCAGCTGGAATCAGTTTCTTTGCCGCGGTGGAGTAGCCGAGCGGTCTAAAGCGTCTCGCTGCTGAGCGCGCGGTTGCTCACCGTGGAGGTTCGAGTCCTCCCTGGGGCATGGGTGTGTGTGTTTCTTCTTAGGTTAGTTTACCTAGGTTTAAGTAGTTTGTAAGCTACGGACTGATGACCACGCAGTTTGGTCCGATAGATTTACAAACATTTGAACATTTGAAACAGTTTCTTTCAGCTCGTCGTCATTGGTGAAGTGATGAGCACTAATTGTAAACCTACGGTTTTCCTGGATCTTGTCATCAATCGCGTGAAACAGTTCTTCTGTAACCAAAGGTGGACGCCCACTTCGTTCTTCATCGTGCACATCACTACGCCTGCCATTGAACTGTCGGACTCATCTTCTCACCATCGAATCATTCATCGCATTTCTTCTTTAAACATCGCAAATTTGCCGATAAATTTCACTCGGTTTCACTTTCTTCGCATTCAGAAACCGAATCAGCGTCCTGATTTCACAGGCGACGGGATTTTCAATCAACGCCGACATTTAAAACAAGCACAACAAAGCGTACGGAACTGACAGCGATCTCCAAATGATGCACGTTCTTCTCCTTGATACACATCGTCTTCAGTGCATGTGCAGAACTGCAATCGCAGCGCTACAGCGGAGATAATTGAAACGGAACTTACTTTCTGGACGCGCCTCATACATGTGTGTGTGTGTGTGTGTGTGTGTGTGTGTGTGTGTGTGTGTGTAAACGTTACTGGTGATTGTTAATCAGTTGAGAAGTCTGTTCCGACATACTTCCTGTCTGCATCACACAGTGGCTTGCGGAGGATACGAACCATTTCCATAACACTGTACATACTTGTCCAGACTTTCACGGTGGACATTCAGCTGGTGTCCAAGGCTGTTTAAAGTGCACCCCAAAGTACACCGTATGAAATCTTACATTGTCAGCAGTGTTTCTCTTGCTTCAAGTATGCAAAAATTTCATCAACATTGTTTTGTGATTACACAGTTGTATGAATTCCAAACATACAAATCGACACTCTTCTTTATATGTTACATACAAAAACTTTATATTTTACCTACAAAAATGTTTAACTCGTTTATATTTGGAAAATTCAGCCTATGTCTGTTCTAATGTTTATTGTGGCATCGTGTAAATAAATGCAATGGATCAATCATGATCGATTTCACATTGGTAACATCATTTGACAATGACATGCATTCATATAGTAGTATAGAATATAAATATTTATTTACATACCACATACATCGAAAAATAAGTAACCAAACTGTATAAGAATATTTATTAGAGAACCATGTAAAGATCGAATATAACGACATTAACCGTTAACCAACTTCACGAAAGTTTTCGTAGCAAAGCTTCCTCATTACGTGCAATGTATGTATTTACATATTACCAATAACTTGAATATGTTATATTTATGTTCCACAATAATATTTTTATTTGTTAATTCTCCAATGGCTTCCAATTTGTTAGGCCATCATCCCATAAGTTAATACTGTACCAATACCCACACAACTACAGTCAGAGTACAAACTTATACATAGCTGATTTTCCGAAGAGATGTCAATGTTATGACTATAAATCTTTACCGAAACACAATCATAATATAATACACAAATTTAATTTGAATAAATATATGTTGCTATTACTAAGAATTTGGATATTAAGGATTGTTGTTTTATTTAAGTTAATATAATGAGTAATGGTATCAGTATACTGTAAATCGTACAGCAACATGTAAAAAGATTATCCTTATATTACTTCGACTATGCAGCTTAAAAGAGTAGGGAGTTCTGAGACGAAATTTACTTGTATATAGTTAGTAGTGCGACAGTCTACTCTGTTGTATTAATAAAATGTTGAATGTTTTGAATAGTCCAAAAAGTGAGGGAGCGTGAGTTATAATGACAGAGAGAAGAAAGAGGTGTATCGACTTTGGGTATGAATGTTAAACAGCACCTCCATTTAGCGCGTTTATACCACAGGATCTTCATAAAAAGCAAATGCTTTTCTCGTTTCTTGTTAGATCTTCGTCTTTGTCTCGTAGATTAACGTAATTATATTACCATACACCAGAATACTGAGATACCTATTATTATTTCTTTGTTTCACGAGATATATCTTTCGGCAGAAGAGCCGTCGTCAGGTGTCTTATCTTACAAAAACAGATATTTCTTTAATATTATGTTGCGTTGTATTACTCAGATATAATTTTAAAAATTCTAATTATGCATGGTCTAGTATATGTTCTTGTTTATTGACTCTTATCAGATTTTTAGGTGTTATATTGTAGTCCAACCTCATGAATCAAAGTCATTGCCGAGGTGGAGTGGCTTGCATGCCTCAAAGATACTGATATCCATACCGTAGGTGCAACCACAGTGGAAGGATATCTGTGGAAAGGCCAGACAAACGTATGGTTCCTGAATAGGGGCAGCAGGCTTTTCAATAGTTACAGGAGCAACAGTCTGGATTATTGACTGAGCTGGCCTTGTAAAATCAGCTAACGTGGCTTTGCCATGCAGTTACTGCGAACAGCTGAAAGCAAGCGGAAACTACTGTATGAATATATTCCGGAGGTAAAATAGTTCCCCATTCGGATCTTTGGGCAGGAACCACTCAGGAGAACATCAATTCAATTTTTTTTTTATTTTTTTTTTATTTTTTTTTTTTATTAAGTTACGAATTTCCGTCAGCTATTTGATATCAGCTCAGAATACCTAATGTTTACAGAGTTTTATCTCAAAGATAATATATTGAATATATTATTAATTTTAATTGTTATTTTTGTTTTTGTATTATATTGTAGGGATTTGCTGTTAAATATTTGTATTAGAAATGATAGGATATACAGAAGATAAATTTTTGTTAGACAGGGTTTTCCTTTTTTTAGTCTTTGGTTAAATGTAGCATTTTAGTATGATCTTCGATCAGTGGTGAACTACATCATTTTCAAGCGTTAAAGTATGAATAAAATTATCAATAATGTTTGTGTTTAAAATAGGTTTGATCGTATAATAAATTATTTGCTTTGGTAGTTGGATGGATAAATTCTTAGACTTCTTCTAGAATATTCATTTCGTATCCCTCCTGCATTGTATGTGGATACATAGCAGGCTCAAAACGTTTTATCACCTTATTGAACATCCGTTCGTTCTGTAACCTTAAACACTCCAAAAAACGAGTACATTCATCCTTAGATTTTCTACAAACTACATTATTCATTTATTTCTTTATTCTTACTTTTTTCCCTAGAATCTCGAAGATAATAATATCTGTACCATGAAATAACTTCTTTTGCCAAGGTACTTAAATTAATTTCTCTCTGTAGAGTATTTGTACTGTAATCTCTTCTGACGTTTAAACACTCTCTCTCTCTCTCTTTCTCTCTCTCTCTCTCTCTCTCTCTCTCTCTCTCTTTCACACACACACACACACACACACACACACACACACATACTAACACACACACACACACACACATTCAACTTCAACAAAACACTACTCTACATACAATGATAAGTAAATAATTTTAGTCTCACTACGCGACAAAATATGACAGAGGGAAAATAAGTCTGTAAAATCGTTAACTGACTGATAATTAAGATTTTCAATAGACGGAGGAGTTAACCACAATCACGACAATTACGACATATCCTCTCTGTAACGTTTACTGACATATTAAAGTATGCAGTCTGTCACAAACTTCACGGAATTGGTTTTGGTTACTGACACATTGAGTTAAGTGCAAACTTTAGCAACACTAGTGAATTAGTCACCATGACGCGTTACTCAGAACAGTACAATAAGCATGTAAGAAAGTCAATCAAAATCGGAAACTAGTATCAAATATGATTTCTACTGAAACTTCCTGGCAGATTAAAATTGTGTGCCGGGAGCGGGGCTCGAACCTCCGACCTTTGCCTTTCGCAGAAGTTTCATATCTGCGGACACTCCGCTGCAGAGTGAAAAGTTTCATTTTGCAAACATACCTTAGGCTGTCGCTAAGCCATGTCTCCACCATATCCTTTCTTCCAGGAGTGCTAGTCTTGCAAGTTTCGCAGGAGATCATCTGTGAAGTTTGGAAAGTAGGAGGCGAGGTACTGGCGGAAGTAAAGTTGTGAGGCGGCATCGTGAGTCGTGTCGGGGTAGCTCAGACGGTAGAGCTCTTGCCCGCGAAAGGCAAAGGTCCCTGGTTCGAGTCCCGGTTCCGGCACATAATTTTAATCTGCCAGGAAGTTTCATATCCGTGCACACTCCGCTGCAGAGTGAAAAGTTTCATTATGATTTCTACTGCCAATATAATTTTAATTTTTAATTTACTTTTGCTAGTTAATTAGTAATTACTTTACCTCTAATGAGGCTCAATGAAAAGGTTTTAGTAATGAACATAAAAATAAAAGCAGTGGCACTTAACTGTCAAAATAATAAATTTTCTTTGAATTTCTAAACGACACTCGGATTCACCTTCACTGCAGAGGGCAGTATATCTTCTAATGAGCAAGTCTACAACGTTAGTCTGTCAGATAATAGTGAAATTAAAACGGTCGTAAAGCACCTTTGTAGTCAGTGAACCGACGTGTTGGCTGTCAATGATAATGCTTGAGTGGCTCCATGTGGAATTTCGGGCGAAAGTGAAATAACCAGGGATTAATTACGGTGCAAGATATTGCCGTTGTGCTTGAAGCATTAGAACTTCTGCCCAGTTCTGCCCACCACTACACAACTAATTACACATCAGCCTGTTTATACAGAACACGCTATTTGTATGTTGCGACTAGTCTCCTGAGAACACTCTCCTGTACACCACAGACACTCGCCAAAGATGTTACTACCTAGCTGCACATCATATCGGCGCTGACGCCACTGAGGAACACGTCGTACAGTCAGGCGTCACCGTCTGCCACCGTTTATAACGGCAAGGATTACACTTCTCCGCTACCTTCGACTATTGCGCAGAAACATAATGGACGGAAATGGTGTATAGAATGGCGCCACTGCATACAGGAACGGCATCAGACGAATCCAGGTTCTCTCTGAGAATGATGGCCACATTTCGGTTCATCGTATCCCAGCCCTGTGACTCAGTGTCATCACCGATAAATCATAGTCTGAGTTTAACGTTCCGTTGACATCGAGGCCAATAGAGACGAGTTCACGCTTCGATTTATGAGGAAGGTCGGGAAGGAAATGGGCGTGGCCTTTCAAAGGAACCCTAGCGGCATTCGCCTGGAGTGATTTAGGGAAATACGAAAGGAAGACTGCAGATGGATCTGAACCACCGTCTTTCCCAATGCAACTCCAGTATGGAATCACTGCACCACCTCGCTCCGTCTTTCGGGAAGGTGAGTGTATATAGGTTTGAGTATACCTACAGGAGTGATAGAGAACACGGAATTAAAGGTATTTCCCTGAATTACTCTAAAATCATTTCATCTACATCTACATCGATACTCTGCAAATCACATTTAAGTGCCTGGCAGAGGGTTCATTAACCACCTTCATAACTTTTCTCTACCGTTCCATTCTCTAATAGCGCGCGGGAAGAAAGAACACCTAAATCGTTCCGTTTTCGATCTGATTTCTCTTATTTTATTGGGATGGTCATGTCTCCCTAAGTAGGTGGGTGCTAGCAAAATATTTTCACATTCAGAACTAAAAGTCGGTGATTGAAACTTCGCAAACAGATCACGCCGCAATGAATAACGTCTTTCTTTTAATGATTTCCACCCCAATTCGTGCAACATTTCCGTGACGCTTTCCCCCCCCCCCCCTCCCGTAACGTGATAAAACAAAACGAGCTGCCCTTCTCTGAACCTTCTCAATATCTTCCGTCAGTCCCACCTGGTGAGGATCCCACAAGGGGCAACAGTACTCCAAGAGAGGACGCACAAGTGTGATGTAGGCAGTCTCTTTGGTGGAGCTGGTGCATCGTCTAAGCGTTCTGTCAATGAAACGTAACCTTTGGTTCGCCTTCCCCACAATATTTTCTATGTGTTCTCTCCAGTCAAAGTTGTTCGTAATTGTAACTCCTAGGTATTTGGTAGAATTTACGACCTTAAGGTTTGACTGATTTATCGCGTAATTGAAGTTCAGCGGATTTCTTTTAGTGGTCATGTGTATTACTTCACACTTTTCTTTATTTAGTGTCAATTGCCAATTTTCGCACCAAGTAGAAATTTTGTCTAAATCGCTTTGCAGTTGCTTTTGATCCTCTGTTGACTTCACTAACCGATAAACGACAGCATCATCCGCGAACAGTCTAAGGGAGCTATTCAGATTATCTCCTAAATCGTTTATAAACACGAGGAAGAATAGGGGACCAATAACGCTTCCCTGTGGAACGCCAGATATCACTTCTGTTTTACTCGATGACTTACCGTCAATTACAACGAACTGTGTCCTTTCTGATAGGAAATCGTGAATCCAATCGCTCGTGTAATCTGGTTAACGAAACTATCAATAATACGCGTGCATGATTCTGTTTCCATATCGCCTCTTAGCGTTGTCTGAGGAAAAGGCGGTGTAGAATTTCACAAGGTTACGTCAGCTTCTACCAACACCAGTTACACTGAAATTGTGCTGCCCGAAATTTCTCTCGGAAACTAGAAGCTATTTGCATGTTAATGAAAGAGAGGCGTAAGAAACCCTGGGGAAATGGTGCTTCTGGCTGTATCACTGGATTAGCTGGTCCCTATGCTACGCAAAACTGTGGAAACCATTACTATGCGTACCGCAGACCTACACAATTCAGTTTCTCCCTTTTCGTGAGCTTATTAACACTATGAAAAATTAAGTTTAATTAGAAGAGGAAAATACATTTACTGTTCTTTGTCATGACTTCCCCGAATGCCACCACACTTAAAACACTATACATTTTCTCCCGTGTGTTTAGTGACACAGCAAAGAACTTTTGTGTTGAACTGCTAACAATGTAATTTCTTGGTTGTTGAGGAGGCCTCTTTAGATACACGTCAGACCCCTACATGATGCAAACATTTTTTAAATAAAATCTTTGAATTCTAACAAATGCTGTGAGAGCACATTCGTATGTCTTTCTAGAAGCTCCTGGAGGTTGTTATCTCTTTCCACGTAAAGAAGTCTGTTTCTCCGAAACTTTAATAACGAGTCTTCTACCAAATCTCTACATCTGTACTCTCCTTGGCGACTGCATCTTAAGGTAATATTTGTGTTGATTTCGGTGCCTCGATGGAATTTGGAGCAAAAGGTAGGAACTGCGACTAAAGCACTAGAGTGGGTCCCATACTTTCTGGGAATTAATAAGTGGCGTTTTGTGAAAGAAGGTGCTGCATATCTTGCTGACAGCTGCTTAAAGAATTCCAGCATCAGATTTACTGGATCGATTCAGGGAATGTTTTCCAGCGGATTATTGATTTACTGGCGTCTTGAAGGCACCTAAAGTTAATTATATAGCATTTTTAACTAAGTGGCTAACATACTTCTTTCAAAATGTTCTGAAAAGAGGAGTACGTGATACTCTGGTTATATAATGAATTTCCAAAGAAGACAGGCACCAGATTGTAACGTACAACTTTCCGAAGTACTAATACTGTAGTAAATAAATACTGCAACCAGGCACAAGATTTTTATAAATCAATTTATTGCACCTGGCCTGAGTCGATCATCAGACGGTAGTGCCGATATTAGGTTTACATTGTGTCATAAAATAACAAGGTTATGTGAATCCATTAGGTTACAAGGTAAATATTTTTATCCTAAATATAACAACGTTTTCTTTCTTGTATTGTTCACAGTTGAATTAATAATATATCTATTGCTTATTCATTGAACTTACTTCATTGTCAACATTGATATGGGGAAGATGTATGTACATTTGTGACTCTCCATGTGGAACTGTGAGGTTCACTAAATTCAAGATGGTGGCGCTTGTTTCATCAGAATGTGGCTTTGGACGTGCCAGGTACGCAGGTTCAAGATTACGTTACAAGTTGACACATTTGTTGATATGCCTGACATGAAACCGCACGGAAGAGTTGTGCTGTGTGCGGAACTTATTACATAAAAATTTTGATTGGACACAGTTTAGGTATTCCTGTGTGAGTGAGTGTTAATAGACACAGTCGATGCACCAAAGAACATGACACATTTACAGATATGGCATACTACAGTGCAAGTGCAAAGATACTTATGCTCATTGTTAAAAAATTCATTTAATTTTTACAACTGACAACAGCTTATAATGGCAAATGAAGAAACTTTCCTGTCCGTTAAATGTCAAATTTGTTGGTGGAAAATATAAAAGCTGCTTGAAATTATGGAGGTAAAATTGGCTTCTTAACTCTAGCTGATCATTCAGGATACTATCAGGTTTGCAATATAACTGAACAAACTGCATCCAAACGTAAAATTTACTGTTGAGAATGAAACTGAAAATAGCATAAACTTCTAGGATCTAACAAAAAAAACACAAACATAAATTTCAAATATACAGAAAGTCCACTACAGCTGATGTTTCAATCAACATTTCTTCATGTCACCCTGAACAACATAAGATGTCATATTATAGGGCAATGCTAAACAGAATGGAAAAAGTGGCATTGGATAATAAAGAAAAACAACAAGAACTGAAAACAATCAAGCTAATAGCACACAATAATGGCTACAGCCCCAACACCATTAATAAGCAAACAATGTCTCAGCTATAAGTTTGTTATAACGACACAATATTCGTATTAATTTAGAGCGATAACTGAAATATCTCAATTAAAAATGTACATCAATTTTCAAACATATTCAATATAAAAAGGAAAAAGAAACCTACTTCATAGCTTTACATTTATCTGAACACCGTAACATGAATTTAATACTGAATGGCAAGTCAGAATATCCCCTATTGGAAGACGATAAACTTCGTAACAGAACGGAAATTTATGTACAAGTTCGTTGTCGTAACGAAATGCTCTAAGCAGGGTAGGTTTATAAACAACACTTTCCCGTTAGACTGGCGAATCTGATACAACTGGCACTTGCTGCTGGCGTGCGCAAGCCATACAACCGACGAAATGCAGTGCGATCTCGCTTTGCCGCTGTTAGTCCAAGCAGTCTGTCGCGGCGTAAATTTGCAAAAATTATTACCTGAAAACAAAAAATATGAGTGTGTAGTAAATTAAATTTCAAATAGAGGCTTCTCCGCCTATGTTGTCGAGTTCGACATTATTATTAGATCTACATTTTGTTCCTACATTCTACAAGCAATTTCACGCTTTATTTAATCTGAAGATTACGCAGCTCAGGATAAGATAATTACTGTCCTGTCAACTACGGTCTCCACGTGTAATCTCTCTCCCATCGTACACCACCGTTCTGTAAGCGATAATTAGAAATTGACCCGTGTGTCTCATTATCCTACTTAGATGGAATAAGCTATTGGTAATGAAACCAATGATGCAGTGGAGGTAATGACCGGAACGTTGACGCACCTTCTTGGTTTGCAAAAACGATCGAAATTGGTAAAGAACACAGGAAATTTGGCATATGATTAATTAAGGGTTTAAAGAAGAAAATGCAAAACAAACGGGATGTGGTAAATAATTTGGAAAAGATAATAATTGATCTTACGGTCGCCAGCTCGTTACATGAGCACTCCTTTTAGTGTAAAGTTAATAACATTGAATTTAATTGGTGGACTAAACAAAACAAAACAAAACAAAAACTACGTGGTGGACAAGAAATCAGAATACGCGAGTCAGATTCAGTCCACAAGACACAGACCCTTCATTAAGCTGTGGCAAAATTACTCATTAACACTAACTGGCAGCATAAAACAATGCAGTACAAGCAATGGCGAAGCAAATTATGATATGCAGATAAACATGCACCTCTCACCCCAATGCGTACCATCCTCTGTTTCAACAGGTCAAATATTTATGTATGTAGTGTTAATTGTTCAGTAGCAAGCATTCAACGGGTACTACGTCATAATCAAGTTGTGGTTGCAACACTACCTATATTGATAGCCGTCTCGTAATTAATTAGTCCTCTGACGATATGACACTGAAAGTTTTGATACCACCAACTTAATTATCTAATCAACTATCGTTTCCTCACCAACCATGATATCATCTCTTCACTGTTGTTGTATCGTAAGTAAGTTGCGAACAATCACAAGTCACATTAATTGGTCTACATCTACATCTACATAGATACTCTGCAAATCACATTTAATTGCCTGGCAGAGAGTTCATTAACCACTTTCATAACTTTTCTCTACCGTTCCATTCTCTAACAGCGCGCGGGAAGCAAGAAGACCTAAATCACTCCGTTTTCGATCTGGTTTCTCTTATTTTATTGGGCTGTTCATGTCTCCCTAAGTAGGTGGGTGCTAGCAAAATATGTTCACATTCAGAAGTATAAGTCGGTGATTGAAACATCGCAAACAGATCACGCCGCAATGAATAACGTCTTTCTTTTAGTGATTTCCACCCCAATTCGTGCAACATTTTCGTGACGCTTTCTCCCTCCCCCTAACGTGATAAAGCAAAACAAGCTGCCCTTCTCTGAAACTTCTCAATGTCTTCCGTGCAGAAGGGGCGCTACTCTCAAAAGTGCTACAGCAGCAGCAACCAGAACGCGGCGCGAAAAAGAGCGAGGTCAGTTGCTGTGCAGCCACTCCAGTTTGTACATGCCTTAGCTTATGAACTGTTTCCTTCTGTATGAATTCTGGAAGTGGAATTAAAGTTCATTTAAAGTTAGTGCGCTTGATTGGTGACGACTTTGGGAGTTTCCATCTCTTCAGGCAACGTGAACGTTAATGTTATGACAACTCTGGAGCAGGTTCTACGCAACTTAATGGAGCACCAACAGCTTCTCAGCACTGCTATACGCGAGTTCGTTTCTGTCCACACCGACGCTCGCCTGTCATCGTCGACAATTCACACTTTTCCTCCGTAGGATGAGGCGGTGCAGGACTGGTTAGACTACGAGAAACGCCTTGGGCAGCATTTCGTGGCTTTCTGCGCTGCTGACCAACAAACTTGTAACTCTCTATTTCTTTCGTGGATTTCGCCAAAGTTGAATCCACTGTCGTCTCAACTAGCCCCGTTGAAAGAACCTTCCTCGTTATCGTTTGATGAAACGAGCACTCGACATAATTTCAAAAACAGACGCGCGTCGTCGCATCTTGCGTTGCTTTCTATCGGTGTAAAAAACGGCCTCATCAGCGCTATCGTGCTTGGGCTACTGAATTACAATGACTCAGTCGCAAATTATTAGTTTCTCCATGACTGGATGCTTGCTGTTGCCGTAACTGTGGTTCAATTTTATAAAAGTCCAGCTCCAGTTGCATTTATTGGTGTTTTGTTTAAGCCCACACTACCGGTTTCGGTCCCTATGTTAGGCCATTAGCCTTTATTAGCACATTGTAAATTAGCATATTGTACATTACGTGACGTTAAACTCACTTGTCACATTGTTCCCACAAATTTTCCGGTGACTAATCTCGGGCAAGACGACACGAACTGGAACTTTTAGAATTTCTGGAACGTCTACGATACTTCAAGACGACTCGCGCATTTATTTGGAGCTACTACACGGAAGACATTCTTCATGCGTAACTAATCACGCATGCACGCTCCCAGCTAAGTTTGTCACACTTGAAAATGGCCTAACATAGAGGCCGAAACCGGTAGTGTAGGCTTAAATAAAGCACCAATAAATGCAACTGGAGCTGGAATTTTATAAAATTCGGTCTCAAATGTCAATTTGTAACAGAAATTCAGAAAGAATCGTACGCCGACTCTATTGTTAGGGATTCGATTTTGCGTGCAGCGCTAGATAAAGGAGTTCGCCAACGATCTCTTCAGTTAGATAAACCAACTTGGACGAAGTACTTTCCGCCGCTCACTGCTTTGACACCGCTCGTGCCGCAGGCGCTCAATTAGAGGCATGTGGTGATGTCAGCGAGATACAGTCAGGTCGGGCAGTTGACGCCCCAGGATGTTGCGGCAGTAAACACGTGCCAGGCGGTCAACACAGATGAGAGGTGGGCGCCCTCTTCGTAAATTGCGTGTCCCCACATTCCGGCAAACTTTACCTCACGGTGCACATGCTGGGAAAGGATGTGCGGATGAAAGTCGACATTGGCTCAGCAGCCACTGTTATCAACTCATAGACCTATTTAAGGCTGGGTTCTCCGCCGTTGTTGGCCGTTACGCCTCACCTACGCACTTATAATCAGTAGAAGATCTGGGTCAATTCGACGTAGATATCTATATCTATAAATGTGAATGTCTGTTCGGTGTACGTTTATCTCGTCTGAACCACAAGACATAAACAGCTAAAAATTTGTACAGTCTCTAATGTCTTCCTGGGGAAAGCTTTAGACACATGGTGATCGGATAGCTATTTATCTATATATATTAATGTGAATGTCTATTCGGTGTACGCTTATCACGTCCGAACGACAAGACGCAGAGACTTAAATATTTGTACAGTTGCTAATTTATACCTGAGGAAGGTTTTATCCACTGTTTTATAGCGATCTGATATATATTCAGTAATTTGAAGAATATAACACGAAATGCGGAACAATAATTACTCTTTGAAAATTATATTTACTCTTTGAAAATGGTTTTATTGGTTGCATTGTTGCTTGAGGGTTGATAATGATAAAATGGTGGAGTATATTAGGATGGAAAGTTATCGGTGTATATAAAATTCTACGCGTGTGCGTGTTTGTTTAACATTTCGCTCTGCAGCGAAAACTACAGAACGTAAACGAATGGTCGGTGTGTAATTGTTGTCCGAAGTCTCCCGTTGTACACCATAGCAGTTCCATGCCGCTAGCTATAAGGGGGTGGAAGATATGGTGGTTGAAAGTCGTCAAATTATAAACAAATTCAGACTGAAAACCAGCGATGACGTTTGCGACTCTATAGCAAGGAGGTTACATACAGCGAAACGTGATGCCACAGACCATATCTTTGGTCTATGCGTGCTACAATGTCTTCAGCTCTTTCTCTGTAAGGATAAGCATACGAATAAGGAAATATAAGAATAAATAAATAGCACACTACTGAAAGATAGCTTATCTAACATAATCAACCAACACGCGAGCCGAGCCGCGGGTTTAAGCTAGCTTCCTATAAATCTGTTGTGCGCACCTTCAGTGTGTTTGCTGTTGACAGCAGTGGCACTGAAAATTTCTTTCGGTACTATGCCTTTCGCATTTCTGGATTCTCACTAAATGACACAGCGCACATCGTCTCTGATGACATTCCTTATGCTCAGCTTGACTCCTTATCAGAGGCTTTTTCCACGCTCTTTTCTCCTGGTCTAGGGTGTGCCACCAATTTTGAGGCCAGGCCGCGGTTTTTCAAGGCTGACCCATTCCTGTTGCCTTGCGTGACTCGGTCAAACGGGAGCTGAATCGGCTGACTGTTTCAGGTGTATTGCGCCCCATCTCTTCCAGCGAGTGGTCCTCTCCCCTCATTATCGTTCAGAAACCCAACGGCAGTCTTCGCCTCTGTGGTGATTTCAAAGCGTCTGTCAGTGCTTAGTGCCTTATTGACACGTATCGTATTCCTCAACCTGAAGAATTGATTTCAAATTTGGCCATAGGGCAGTACTGTTTCTAAGATCGATCTATCTGAAGCATATCACCAGCTTCCGTTGGATGCTGAATCTCGCCACTTTGTTGTTCTCAACACTCCATTTGGTCCTTATCAGTATCAAAGGTTGCCGTTTGGACCTACTAGTTCCACCGCCATCTTTCACCGATTTTTGTAACAGATATTCGCCGGTGTTTCTGGCTGTATAAATTATCGAGATGACATTGTTGCGACCAGGGCAACCTCTGCCGAACATCTTAACAACCTCCGGACACTCTTCACGGTTTTACAAGCTGCGGGGTTAAAATGCAACCTCCAGAAGTCTCATTTCTTTCAACAGTTCATTGTCTACTTGGGTTTTCAGTTATTGAGCGAAGTTATTCGTCCTCTGCAATAGCATGTTGCTGCTGTTGAGGCTCTCCCTCGTTCGACATCGGTCGAGGAGCTTCAGGCCTTTCTGGGACAAATAGCCTACTATCACAAACTGTCTGCTGCAATGGTGGCTCACACACTACACCCGTTGCTTCATTGGTCCGTTGATTGTTAAGCTGCTTTTCTTCGTCTCAAAGAACAACTGCAGCAGGCCCTTTGTCTTGTCACATATTGTCCTGGACAACATTTGGTTCTAGCCACCGATGCCTCCCACTATGGGATCGGTGCTGTTTTGGCGCATCGATACATGGCTCAGAACGTCCTATTGCTTATGTGTCAAAGATACTCACCAATGCGCAACAGAAGCATTCCCAGATAGAAAGGAGGCTCTGGCCATCGAGTACGCCTTGAAAAAGTTTGGTGTCTTTTTTATGGAGCATAGTTTCATCCAATCGCCGATCACAAGTCATTAGTTTCGCTCTTCCATCCCTCAGCCTAGCTCCGTTACAAGGCGGTCCACTGCCTACAACGTTGGGCTCTGTTCCTTTTTCGCTTCAACTACTAAAATCATTTCCGACCCACTGCTCAGCATGCCAACACTGATGCGTTGACCCATTTGCCAATGGGGTGAGACCCTGTTTTCGACAGTGATGAGCTGTTACAGATTAATAAATTCTTTGTTTTTCATCTCTGTGTATGTATATCATTGACTAAAATAAATAAAGTTGTGGAAAGTGCACATTTGTATCCTGTCTGTTGAGTGTGTGAAATGTAAAATTGTGCCGAAACCCGGGGCTCTGTGAAGCGGCGGAAGCTGTGAGAAGGGCAAAGAAGCCAGCTGCAGCAAGAAATACAACGTCCACTTGTTGCACGCTCTCGAATCGAGGTAAGAGCGGAGACAGCAGTGCAGCCTGCAGTCACGTAGCCTACCTCCAGCAGCTTGGGTAGCACGATTTCTCTCACAGGCACGCAGAGAATAATTTTGTTGATATTGTGAGTTCTGAGACGTAGGCTGCTTGTTCTATTGTTTTTTTGCTTGACTGTTGTAATCCTTGACTATGATTTACGTAGCGCTTATCTTTGAACTTTTTATTATGATATTTTACTTGATTACTGTGTGACGTCACTACGAAGTACAATGTCAGAAACAGATACAGAAATACCATTACGTAACTTGAAAAGGAAACGATATATGGAACGAAAGTTAGTAACATGGTTCAGTAGAGCAATAGATGAAGGAGATACAGGCAAAGATATCGATTATGAGTACTTTCAGACACGACTGCAAGAGATGATAGATCGTTTAAGAGTGCTAGATGATGCAATTCAACATTTAGTTTCCCATACAGACTATGATACTGATGTCAGTAAATTCCAGGATTATGTCGACGCCCCTAGGAAAGCTATTTTGAAGCCAACAAGGAAGGCGAAATATTGTTTTAGTGCAGTTGATTCAAAGTCGAAACCTACGACAGCTCCAGCCACGATAGTAGCTCCTGTACCTGTGACGCATACTGTCTTTTTACCACAATCAGATTAGAATCATTTTCAGGAGGAGTAGAAAAGTGGTCTCAATTTTGGGAGTAGTTCCAGTCGTCTATAGAAAGCAATCCTTAAATTTCTACTGTAGTCCAACACGTCTTCCTCCGACAATACTTGGAAGATGAGCCAAGGAATTTGGTGGAAGGCATTCCAATTACCGTAGGTTCTTATGAAGAAACGAAACGGATTTTGGTTTCTCGTTAAGAAGACAAAAACCGTATAATACAGGCTCATCTCGATTACTTAAAAATACTATGAAACCGCGATATCACATGCGTCTACATATATTTTGAACGCTATGTATTCTGAATGTAAGAAACGCAAACAAACCTTACGAGCCTCAGAGGAAAAAGTTGAGCACTACAAGCGCATGTTGGCATAAAATATTGCGTGCTTTCCCAGAAGACATAGTTCGACGCTGGATTATTTACGCTAGAAGAGAAACTATTACTGAAAGTCACAAGATGAGGTTAATGGAGTTTTTGAATGAGGCAGTAGTAGGCGCTATGACTGTGCAGAAGATTAGAGGTCGTAGCCATCAGATACATTCCCCTCTACAGGTGCGAGTCTACAAGTGAAGATTAAGGAGGAGAAACCAGGTGGAAAGACGAAAAGGGGACAATGGAAACATTGCGTATTTTGTGACGCACGTTGTCATTGGGCACAAGATTGTACGAAGATATCGAACATCAAGGACTGTGTGGTATGGCAAGGTGGGTTTTGGTCGGAACTTTTGCATTTGTTCTGCTAATCTGTTGTAATTGTTACCACAGTCTGCACTATATATGGAGTGGCAGATTGGTTTCTAAAAGGTCCCTAATTGTGCGTGAATTCCATTTACCTTTAGCCGGTCACACGAGTCATCGAAGCATGTCCTTGAACAGCCTGAAAGCAATGGAGAAAATGCTATTCTATATTCCGCAGGCTCTGTGCCCACTTTACTACCGGCTACCTGTAATAAAACTGTCACTTGTTCAACTTTAACAAAAGGGACCAGGATAGACGTCTACAAATAAAAGTTTTGAGTTCAAATCAAAGTTTGTTATTTTAATTGTCAATTAAAACGCACTTTACAAATCTGGTTGCCGCATGTTAATTCATCTAACGTGATCAGCCATAGATGCAGTTCAAAGGCAATGTTTACCCCTAGTTCCAAGTAAACTATCACGACAGTTATTTTGTTATGCTCGCCTTTAAAGTGAGGAATTATCAACCCACTTCCCACGCGTTTTTGTTCAAACATCCATACGGACAGCACACGAAACTGGTACTTCAGTAAATTAGGCGACCCAGGGTGGTGTACAGCCCTCGCGAAATCACTTCTCTTTTCATTGTTCGTACACTCGCATTTCCGTGCTTCAACAGTCGTCGTGTCGGCGGTTCCCCCCCACCCCCCCACCCCAAAAAAAAAAAAAAATCACTTCTGAGGCTAAACGCGCGACGCTGTTAAGTTGCCAAGCATTCCGCAGAGCGACGTGGATTCGGCGTAGATTTGTCGGACAATGACACTGAGCTGCCACAGTAGTGGGCCTTATATACCCCCTCCACTGTCGCCGCGCAGTTCCTCGCCAAAAAATCCTAGACTCAGCCCTCAGCTGTCCCATGCTTCGACTACTTAAAAATGTATTGAGTCTTTTCTATAGAACCTACGAGTTTGACCATTTTTCTTGAAATAGGTATGGTGAATAGTATCCACCGAAAAAATATGAAGTTGATGTTCTTAAAACTTTTCCTTCTATACTTTTTTAATTGGAATCACTAGTCTGGGGTAGCCTCTGAATTGCTTCGTTTCTGGCTTCTGTACTTTTTGTTATTTATCAGATCACTTTCAAAATTGGCACATCTGCCTTATTTATTATGTTGATCTTAGTATAGACATTTCAATCTTTCACGGTAATTATTAACGGTACTTAATCTAGAACATTTTGTAAGATTTTAGGCCAAAAGCAGTTTTTTATGAATAATCACAAAACTATTAGGGATATCGCTAACTTGCCCTCAGTGTATTGTTTTTATATCTATTAGACTCTACATGCAAATTTACAGGTTTGTACCCTTCATATCACGCGGATTGAAAACTTCGATAATCTTGGATTTACGGCCAAAATACCACGTGTGTCGTCACAAAACTTTACCACGTCACCTCTTGCTTACCTCTCTACCCATCTCCAAACTTTTATGAAGTTAAAATAACATTTACTTATATAGATAATATTGTGCACTCGGGGCTTGATATTTTGGCGGGCGACTGGACACAGCGTTTGCATCGCCACAACAGGATCGACAAGCTGAAAGTCACTCGTCGAATTTTTTTGTGTTTAAAAAGGTGGCATAACATCAAGGAATCCAGAAAGAAAAGTAAAATAGCCAATTCTAAATGTAATTATGAACAGCGTATTTCTGTAGGGAAGATTGATATTCAGTTTCTTCTCTCCATGTATCTTCAGACTGCGTCTGTTTGGTTCACAGGTACGACAGGGGTGAAAACCATACGCGTTGTTTACTCGACACCGGAAGCCAGTGTAGTTTCTTTAGCACGGAATTGGTTAACAGTTTGCAGTTATGAGTCATCAGCCATCAACCATTAGTTGTTATAGGATTCGAGTCACCATATGTTCCGTCAACAAATCGCAGATTCGTTCACTTTAAGTTAACAGGATTTTGCACAAATGACACCATGACTTTCTTAGCTTTTGAAAGTACTCATCACTGCCAATGGTTCCACAAGATATTACCGTCCAGAAGCTGCAACTTTCTGATCCAAAGGACGACGAACAACGGCATCCTACTGATATTCTGATAGGTGCAGATCAATATTGGAAAATAGTGAAGAATGACACACCAATACGTCTTGATGTTTCTACTATTCTCCTTCCTTCGAGTTTTGGTGGATTTTGAGTGGTCGTAGGTCTGGTATTATTGTTAGGCATGCCATTCGTAGTCACGTGTACCTCAACGAAGAGTCTCGTCTTTAGACAAGGACGTGCATCATTTCTGGGATTTAGAATAAAAGCTCAACAAGTACGATCGCTTTCACTGGAATATACTGCAGTTTTGCAACAATTCCATGATAAACATAAAATGGATGAAGGGTAGTTTCATTACTGAGGAAGAAGGATATGATCCTTTCTTCGAATCGCTGCAACGGAGAAATATGTTTCATTTCGTTACAAAGAAGTTTTTCGAAGAACGCTCAATGTCGGGATATGATTCATGCGCAAATGTTGCTTTACATTCAGAATGAGCAAGTCGAACGGATTAGTAGGCAGACCACGTCAAATGATGTATTCTACCTACCTCATCACGCAGTGAAGAAAGAACGACTATGTATTACATAATGGAGAATTGTCTTTGATGCTTCAAAACTACTCACCGTCACTTAATGATATTTTAGATTCAGGGCCTAATTTGTTACCTGAAATACTGTCAACCTGAATTCTGTTCATAAGGTACCAAAGGGCAATTACTGCAGGTGGCACGCAAGCATTTTTAGAACTGTCGTTGAACGAGAAGGACAGAGATGTAACGAGATTCTTTTGGTTTCGAGTTGAGAAGAAAGAAGATGCAACTTGGCAAACTATGAATGATGTCATCACTTACATGTTTAAACGTTTACCATTTGGCCTAACAAGCAGCCCATTTCTTCTTTCTGCAACATTGCGCGAATTGGCTATAAAATTTAAAGACACATATCCTATTGCAGCAGAACTTCTAGATTAAAGGACTTTCATTGACGACTTTGCAGCGAGTTGTGAGGACGACAACACAGTCACATCCAAATACTATCAGCTGAGAGGTCTGTTGTAAGGAATAAAACTTATGGCGAAATGGACTACGAATTCTGATATTCTGAAAGGCATATGGAAAACAGAGGGACGGTTAGTTAAAGAACATACCACAGTTTTAGGCACTGACTGTAACACAAAATCAGATTCAATCTTATTTGATCACTGTCTCAATTACTAGATGATCCTGCGACTAAAAAGCCATGTTTTTCTATGAATAAAAATAAATTGCCACATGGTTGTAAGAGCATCACTTGAGCACTGTTTGACAGGACAAGGTTTTTATGAAATAAATTTTTCAGAAAATCTACCGGAAAATTGGAAAATTTGAGAAAAACTGAAAGAGCGTTTTTCAATGTGTTTTTGATTGAATTCAGGTCTATAAGTGACTATTAGCACGACGGAGAGGGGTAATTTTTTTTGTTTTGTTCATTATGGTTTTGGAAAAGTTTTCAGTAAAATATTTTTAAAAAATAGGGACAGTTATAAAGGGTAGTCGCAATTTGAAAATTCAGAATAAACAGAAAGAGATTTTCCTGTGAAATATCAATACAATTCATCTGATTGCGATACAATTTTGCATATTCGATGTTCAAAGCGAGAGGAAGTTTTGAGTGAAGTAAAAGTTTGGAATAGTTAGCCAGAAAATAGGTAAATTTGTGGAAAACTAAAAGAGCTCTTTTATTTGGGATATCAATATCATTCGTACGATTACAATAAAATTTTGCACATTTGACGTTCAAAGCGAGAGTACATACATATTAGCAGTTTCGAAGCATTGCCGGATCGACTAGATGACCCGGTGAACTTCGTATCATCTATCTCTTAAAATAAACCATATTAATTTAAATCATAGGTATTTTAGACACAGTAGCTTTATAAAGGCATCATCAGATAGTCTATGAATTGGCCCGATAGTGGAGGGAACGAGTGGGTAAATCACGCACACATGTCCAGGATAATGTTCATTTTACATTCGTGGAAGTTCAGGGAAGGTTTAAACGGTGATAAAATACCGAAAAATTGCGAGGAAAATTTAGATTTAACACATGTAAAATAATGACTTGGTTGTTGTGTTGGGTGCTTTCAGAAATATACTTTGAAACAGTAAAGTTCGCTTTACACGATCTGAACCCGTATATGAACTGTCAAATGTTACACATACAATAAATATATGCACACTGAATAACGCCAAAAACAAAAACAAAAAATTTAAACTTCATTTGTCATTCTCTCACCATTATAGTTACCATCATTAGTGCACGAAAACAGTATTATCTGATACTGTTTACAACGCCGAGGAGAAAAGGACGTAACATAGGTCGTCGAAGGCAATCAAATGTGCGACGAGCTACTTCGCGCGCTAACCTACTGATGACCAGCGAGAGATTGACAACGATAACGGTCGTATCGGTATGACAGATTGGCGTTCTAGAGAGATAGCTATAGAACGGAACGAGATCGGGCACATCGATCACAACAGCAGCGAGCATGGAAAAAAGAAATTGATCGATACCGCAGACAATGCTCCAGTGAACCTGGAACGAGGAGCATTCTTTTACGATCCGGAAATAGATCACAGTGCCGACAAATCTGTAACAATTGGGGAAATGTCAATCATTTGTCAACATTGTAAAGCTTTAAAATACAGCGGTGAATGTGCAGGATTATGTCGTGCTGGTAGTAAAGTAAAATTGCCACAATTGGTCCCACCACCTAATCCATTACAGTCATTAGTTTTATGGGTGGGAAATTGCTCTAAACACTTCTTGGGCAACATCCAAAAATATAACAATTGCTTCCATGGTTTATAATAATAGGCAAGTGATACGAAGTTCATCGGGTCATCTAGTCTTCTTCTAATATATAAAGCAGAGTGTCCGTAAGTTTGTACGTGTTGCATACAAATCTACAGTTTTGTTCCAATCTGTATGAAATTTTGTATACGTAAGCTTCAATCCAGGAGGACGGTCGCCGTAAGTGTAAGAATCACATACGATATATAGTTCACTAGATATGATGTCATAAACAATGAGATGCGCGAAAAACTGCTGTATTTTGCGACAATGCTGCTCATTTTCTCCTAGACCATTGGACCGATTTCAACCAAATTTGGTCACACATTCCTTACCGTGAGGTAACAATGTCTGCATGGCTGAGAATCACATACGGCACATGGTTCAAAAGATATTACGTCATAACCAATAGAAATCGCAAAAAATGCCATATAATGCGGCGATACTTTCGAAATACACTGTAGGAGAATGACTTAGCGACTTGCAACAAACTTTAAACATAATTTCAAACCTTCATTAAACTTTTTTTCGCTGGCAACCGTAGTAAAATGATGAAAGGAAAAACGTTTCTCGCTTTCTACTTTTCCGCTGTTTAAGGATAAAACTACGGCAGTCGGTATGACCTTGCAATTTATAAATTGTGCACTACAAATTGTAACCGCAGGAAATTTTACGGACAGTATACACACATATAGTTGAATTCTAAGTTGTATAACAGCACGATACGTAGTTCATGAGATATGAGCACATAAACAGTAACGTTCTACTGTTCATGGACTAAAACTACGGCATTCGGTTTGACGTTACAATTTATAATTTCTACACTACAAATTGTAGCCGCAAGAAATTTTACAGACAGTATTTATAGTTGAGCGTACCTTCTGAATTGTATTGCAGTACGACATGTAGTTCATGAGATATGAGCGCATAAACTGTAACGTTCATGGGAAACCACCCCACATGTACCAATGTTTAATCTTTAACTTCTTTAGTACTAATTGTACTCCCAAGAGATTTTACAGAGATACAGTCCTTATACTATGAATATATACCTGAGAAATGGAAGGAATAAATCAATAAATATATAACCCGGCAACGCCGGGTTTTCAGCTAGTACATTATAAATGAATGTCCGTTGTAATTATTAATGGTGTAAATCTAGCATGTAAGGTGTTGAAATATATCGCTGCTTTACATATACCAACTAAATGATGGCCTGTTTAAGGGAAGTAGCTTGGCTAGGATATTAGCCAGTATTTACATAAATGATTTACAACAAAAATTTTGCTGCTATTCCAAGTATCACAATATAGTACAATACATTTGCTGTTGACTATATCTTGCTATTTGATAATACAAACAGTGAAACAGTGAAATTGAAGCATTTACAACGGACCTCAGTAAAATGATCAAAAATATTAAGTTCGAAATTGAATATGAAACAAATAACAGAATAAATTTTCTCGATCTACAAATTTACAGTATTAACGATAAACATCAATTTAGCATAATAGAAACCCACTACCTCACATGTCAGGACTGACAACTCACCCTTGTCACCGAAGTCAACACGTTGTTATATTTGAGGACTATGGTACAGCAAATGGAACAATTAACTGTGAGTCACACAGAGAAACTTAATGTAATTAAAATACTCAAAACAGCTGCACACAATAATGACCATAATCGTACAGTAATAGTCAAACTAACAAGACAATACAAACAAAACACACAGAACATTAATATACACAACCATCAGTCAAAAACAAATCTGTCTGCTCCAGAAGCAAAATCTAAGACAACTCGCCGGCCGCGGTGTCCGGGGGGACTGAGGCGCTTCAGTCACGGTCTGCACGGCCACTACGGTCGGGGGTTCGAATCCCCCCTCGGGCATGGATATTTGTGCCGTCCTTAGTTGTAGGTAGTTCATAGGTAGTTTGTAAGTTTAGGGACTGATGACCCCATAGTTAAGTCCCTTAAGCTTAACAAACATTTGAACATTTTTAAAGACAACTCTTAGCAGAAAATTTATTTAAATAGATGTAAAGGTCAATTTCTTTACTGAATGTGATTTGAGTGCCACATTGTATACAGTGTGAGTCAGCTAACATTACCGCTGGATATATTTCGTAAACTACATCAAATACTGACGAACCGATTCCACAGACCGAACGTGAGGAGAGGGGCTAGTGTAATTGATTAATAAAAACCATTAAAAATGCACGGAAGTATGTTTTTTTAACACAAACCTACGTTTTCTTAAATGTTAGTTTATGTTAGCACATCTGAACATATAAACAAATACGTAATCAGTGCCGTTTGTTGCATTGTTAAATGTTAATTACATCCGGAGATATTGAAACCTAAAGTTGACGCTTGAGTAGCACTCCTCCGCTGTTCGATCGTGTGTATCGGAGAGCACCGAATTAAGTATGGATCCAAAGGGAACGGTGATGTACCTTAGGTACAGAAGATACTAGAACAGCACATTACGTCTACATGCTAACACCTTTTTTGATATTTTTCACTGACGCACATGTACATTACCATGAGGGTGAGGTACACGTACACACGTGGTTTCCGTTTTCAATTACAGAGTGGAATAGAGTGTGTCTCGACATGTCAAGCCAATAGATGTTCAAAGTGGTGGCCATTATTTGTTGCACACAATTGCAATTTATGGAGTAATGAATGTCGTACAGACCGCAGTACACCTGGTGTAATGTCGCCGCAGGCTGCCAAAATACGTTGTTTCATACCCTCTGGGGTTGTAGGCACATTACGGTACACATTCTCCTTTAACATACCCCACAGAAAGAAGTCCAGAGGTGTAAGATCAGGAGAACGGGCTGGACAATTTATGCGTCCTCCACGTCCTATGAAACGCCCGTCGAACATCCTGTCAAGGGTCAGCCTAGTGTTAATTGCGGAATTTGCAGGTGTACCATCATGCTGATACCACATACGTCAACGCGTTTCCAGTGGGACATTTTCGAGCAACGTTGGCAGATAATTCTGTAGAAACGTGATATATGTTGCAGCTGTTCGGGCCCCTGCAATGAAGTGAGGACCAATGAGTTGGTCGCCAATCATTCCGCACCATACATTTACAGTCCACAGTCGCTGTCGCTCTACCTGTCGGAGCCAGCGAGGATTGTCCACGGACCAGTAATTCATGTTCCGTAGATTCACTGCCCCGTGGTTTCTGACACCCGCTTCATCGGTAAACAGGTAGAACTGCAACACATTCTCTGTTAATGCCCATTGATAGAATAGGGTATTTTCCAGTGTTAAAAATATGGTTCGAGTTGTTGTTATTCTGAATGATTATAACATTCAGACAGCATTTTCGCTCATAATTCGTACAAAACATCTATTATTTTTACGTAATTAAAGCTTAAAAATCATCAAATTTCACGATTAGATCACGTGATCGAAAACGCTCCGTTATTGGCTGAAGTACTGGTGACGTCATAGAACACCTACAGCGCAGCAACTAGAAGTCAGAGCTGTATTACTGTACGCGTTTCCTCCATTTCGCAGCTTTAAGTTCAGTTTTTTTTCGTGATCTAAACGCGTTTACAGTTTTTATGCCACAATGGAAGATGGTTATATGAAGGCTGACAGCGAAAACCTCCCTAAAGTTGATGCAATTATGGTGTCTTCATTCTTTAAAAACAATCCAAATTTTTACGTGCCAGAAATAAGAAACGTGAAAAGAAGCATTGTAAGTAACGCATACCCACATTTTAAAGCTAATTATTTCAAGAGATATTTTATGCCATTGGAAAAAGTACCCTATTTGTTGATGTCAGCAGACTTAATCTGAAGTCACCATATTGTGTAATAAAGTGTGAAATTTTTTCTTCTATCAAAGCGGCCTTGAGTGATTATGTTGGCAACATCAACAACACGATAGAAAATCTTTGTGGAGATGTTCAGACCACATAGAATGACTAGAGTAGTGTATCGTACAGACCATGAAATAAATAAATAATGCTGTTACTGCTCTATGATCCTTGTATGTACCTTTGTCCAGTCAGTAAAAGTAACTGCCCTCGTAAATCAAAGGTTTCACGACAAAATATTTGCGCTGACGAGCGACTGGCTAATGGCGACGTCTCAAGATTCTCGCTATTCAGCATCTGTTGCCAACATAGTCACAGGAAGCCGCCGAAATAGTAAAATTTAACCCAGTAAAGCACGCAGTTAAGGGAGTAATTCTATTTAACTACTTGAATTCTGGTGCAAAGTGAAACGTCAAAACCTGTAAAACACAGCAAAAATGCCTTGTGTATAGTTATACAATATATCTATAGCGTAGAACAGGGACAGCGGGTTGCGTCGGCGGCGTTTTCATATCGCTCGTAGGTTAGCAACGCATATTTCGCGTAGCCAAAGGCATGTCACTTTCACGTAAACATTGCGAGCGAGACACGACCCCATGCTTTAATTAAAAAAAACGCTAATCAGTTTAAACGTTGTTTACTTGAATTGAAAATTGGTTGGTAGAGCCCTGTGCAGAAGAAAAGGCTTACGTTATTTTATTTGTGTTTAGTAAAACTTTTATATTCCATCATATTTTTCGTCTAAACACTATGTCCTGCTACCTTACTCGGTGGACATAGGTATTTGTTTATCTTAACGAGAGCAGCAGCAGCGTGTTGTATGACGTCACAGGCATCACGTGACAAACGTAGCGTTTTAGCGGGCTTTCAAATTATTTGAATTTCATTTCTTTTTGTAAAAAAAAGTACTGAATTCCACGAGGTAAAAAAGCATGTTCGGACCATAATATGACATAATTAACAATTTAAAACGATTTCCAGAAAACAGTCAAATACCCTATTGCACTCGATGATTAAAGTCATCACCATGGAATTGTTGATGTAGCGACACATGAAACGGGTGAAAACGGTGATGATGCAGTATGCGCATGACACTACTTTGACTCAGTCCACCGGCTCTCGCAGTGTCCCGTGTACTCCTGTGTGGGTTCACGGCAGCAGCAGCTAACACACCAACTGTACCCGCATCTCCTGTGACGCGCCTGTTAGGGACCCGTTTGCGTGATACAACCATACCCGTTGCATACAGTTGGCAGTAGATGCTTTGAAATGTGCGGCACGTTGGATGCTCTCTGTCCGGGTACCGTTCTGCATACACCCGGCAGGCTTAAGCTGCATTTTGTCAACACTCGCCATAGATGAGTATCATCTCCGCCTTTTCAGAGTCCGAATACACAATGGTCACAGTTCCTACAACACTACACTATCACAGACGTCTGGTAACACAGTGTACTACAGTTAGTCTGTGTGCAAAGACGAATGCAGAATATCAATAGCAGCAAGCGCTACATGCGGACATTGCGACAGCTAAACCAAACCACAACAGTGCACTACAGCCACACTCGTAAACACGGTCGTCATCGTAAACATGTCCCTGAAGATGCTGCTCGCCGACCGTGGTCCGTGTTTGTTACAACACGCAACTGAACGTCGGAGGTTTCAAGCGTCAGCCTTAGGTTACAATATCTCCGGATGTAATTAACATTTTACAATGCAACAAACGGTAGTGATTACGTATTTGTTTATATGTTCAGATGTGCTAACAAAACTAACGGGGTTCCATTTAAAAAAACGTAGACATAGTTTCGTGCATTTTTTATGGTTTGTATTAACCAATTACACTATCCCCTCTCCTCACGTTCGGTTTGTGAAATCGGTTCGTCAGTATTTGATGTGGTTTACGAAATATATGCAGCGGTAATGTTAGGTGACTCACCCTGTATAGAACAGACAGGTACAAGTTTTGAAACCAGATACAAAGCACAGCTTTATGCATTTAAACTTGGCAACTTGAACAAATTTTGGTTTGCAGCCACACACCTCGCATAAGAGACACGCACACAAAAACAGCTCCCCCTGGTGCTGTGCAGACGGTGCTGTGTTCTCCGCGCCGCTCGCCGCGCATCCTCATCACGCGCGCCTTCTCCGAAGAGAGCGACCACTCGCCGCCCGCGACCGCCGCCTCCGGCGACCTGGCCGACGGCGGCTGCGGGGGCGGCATGGGCCGCAAGTACTCCACGTCCACCACGTCGCTGCTGGACCGCCGCTGGCGGCTGGCGCTCGACGCCAAGGAGCGCGACGCGGCGGCGGGGGCGGCGGCCGGCGGGGGCGGCAGCGGCGGCGGCGGCGGCGCGGCCAGCAGCGGAGACGATGACGACGACGGCGCGGGGGCGGAGGCGGCGGAGGCGGCGGAGCGGCGGTGCCTGCAGGGGGGCGGCGGCGGCGGCGGCGGCAGCGGCTCACTCGTGCTCGACGACTGCCACGCCAGGTGAGCCGCCCCCTCAAACACTCCCGCCTAAAGTGGAAAACAAAATGCTGCTATCGTCAGAACTGCTAAATAAAATGTGATTGACCGTGTTAGATAAGGCGATCAGTTCTTTGAGGATACAGTTAATTAGGCTACAAAAGAATGGCACATTCACGTAACAGTTTGAAGCTGACAACTAGCAAACAAAAATTGCACTGGCAGAAATATGCGTATATTTATCCCTTAAACACAAATGTTAGAGAGGACACAGTTTCAGGTAATCGATGGTAAGGCATTGACTGAAACAGAGGTGATATCGGGCGTTCCACAGGGTAGTGTTATTGGTCCTCTGCTGTTCCTTATTTACATAAACGATTTAGAGGAAAATCTAAGTAGCTCTCTTAGGTTGTTTGCAGATGATGCCGTCATTTACCGTCTAGTCAAATCATCTGAAGATCAAAACAAACTGCAGAACGATCTGAATAAGATATCAGTATGGTGTAAAAATTAGCAATTGACTCTAAATAATGAGAAGTGTGAAGTCGTCCACATGAGATCGAAAAGAAATGCGTTAAACTTTGTTTACAAGATAAAACAATCAAAAGTGAAGGCCGTAAACTCCACAAAATTCCTAGGAATTACAAATACTTCAGACTTAAGAAAGCCTTGAGTGAGTCAAAGATGTTATATCACCCCGATTTTACCAAAGATTATTACTTGGGAGCAGATAGCTCAGATTATGGATTGGGTGTTCACCTTTATTAGATAGAACAGGATGGAGATGAGGAGATAATGAGGTCTCTTGCCTTTGGTAGCAGAAGTTTAAATACGTGGAAAAGTAAGCACTTGCGATTGAATGGAGCTTCAAGAGATATCGCTATTATTTGGCAGGCAGACATGTACAAGTGGTTACTGATCACAAAACTTTAACATTCCTGACTACGAGCAAGTTGAGACCTAATAGATTAATAAGATGGGCCTTAACCTTACAACATTATGCCTTTGAGCTGATCTATCGACCAGGGAGTACCAATATAATACCTGATGGACTACCAATGGATGCACGTGGGGCCGCCGTAAGTGAACCCCAGGAAGCAGAAATCAAAATTAACTTGATTAGAGGTATAAAATATAAGGACTTTATTAGATTTTTAAAGAACGTTCATATGGAGCAGAATGAAGATGAGAAGCTGAAAATTATCAAGAATAAGTACCGGAGTGCTGGAGAAGTAAATATTAGGACATATCATATCCACAATGGGATATTATACAAAAGAAACCGAAGAGAGGAGGAGAATTGGAAACTGTGTACCAGAGCGTATGGTGGACAAATTAGTTTGGTATACACACTACAGTAATGTTCATTATGGAGCAAAGAAGTGTCTTGAAAAACTGAAGTTAGATTGTGCGTTCAATAATATGGGAAGATGGATACGCAAGTTGTTGAGTACTTGTGATATTTTACACAAAATTTGGTCACTGTAGAACTGGTTTCTAAATATGTGAAGTTTTATCCCTTGAAGAAACCTACAAGCAAAGCCATCATTACTTCATTTGAAAACGATTAGTTTACCAATGTGTGTACTCCCAAACGTATTCTCAGCGACAATAGGTCACAATTCCGATCCAGGAAGTGGAGAGAAATGCTGGAGAGACACCAAATTGAACAGGTAGCCATTATTAAATATAGACCTGCATCAAACCCTGCAGGAAGAACTACGAAGGAACTAAATCTTTTGTGCCGCACATATTGTAGCAAAAAGCACAATTCATCGAAAGAGTATTTAGGAGAATTTGAACATATTCAGAATTATCTGCATCACATTTCACTGCATTCACACCATATGAAATTGTACTAAATGAAGAACCTGATAGTATTTTCCATGATTCGTTACAGTACCCACCTGGAGATGAGGTACCTTTGGAGAAGAAATTGGAGTTGCTAGAACAGTTTGAAAGAGAAGGTATTAAGGAGACATAGATGACTGATCTAGTGCTGGTGAGGGTACATGCTAAATCAAAGAAAATAGACTCTGAGATTCATAAGTTTAACCATGTTTACAATGGACCATATATAATTATAAAGATTGAGCCCCCAAATACAGTGGAATTACAGTATGTACAAACAAAGAGAGCTCATGGTAAAGAACATATTGAAAATATTAAAAGATATTATTCACATGAGGATAAAGGTAACACAAATGGTGGAGTAAGTTCAGAGACAACAGTAGATAAACATTTATGTTGAATGAAGTTTTTCAAATGTATGTAACATTGTCATTCTGTTGTTTATCTTGACGTATTTATTATTAACTTGAAAATGTATGCTTGCTGACAATTTAATGGTTTATTCTTTGAAATTTTGATAGTATATAGCATTAGGCCTATATGATTGAAGTTATGTAACCATATGATAGCTAAATATATTGTGTTCATATTATTAATTCGAAAGGTGATAGACCCATTGGAGGTTGAGTAAGCTACATTGAAAGATGGTTTTGTAGAAGGTATTGTATAATATGAATTGTTAGTGTATTTGTTGAGGAGTGTTATGAAGGCGATGTGACAGGTATATAGACAGAATATCCCAGCTGCATGGACAGCCAACCCAAGGGTAGTTGAAAGAAATGATAATTTTTTGACAATTGTATATGTCAATAGTAAACATGAGTTTTCTCATGTCTCAATTTTACGTAATTTATGATGTGATTTACTGAATTATTCTCTTTTGTCAATGTTTATTGTAAGTATTTTTATAAGATGTTCCTTTGTGGAGTTTGTTCACAGCTGGCATCATTAGGATTTGATCATTTTGTAATCCATTCAGATTTATTACTTTGTTTGTGAATTCAGACAAATTACCAGTACCTTTCTTTTTTCCTGTACTCAGAAGAAAGTATTTTTGGGTGGGGATGTAAGGGGCAAAACCCCTTATGAAGGTACCTCTTACTTTCTATACTGCGAGTGCAGTACGTCGATTATTTATGTGCAGAGTGCGCCACCTGTGAGTGAGGATTGTAGTTCGTGAGGGGACTCTGAGAAGTGAAACCGCAAGTGTTGTGTCCAGGCCATGATGGCAGAGTGATTAAATATATCTCCCACTGTGTGTGTCCCTGACTGGCGCAGTGGGCCTCCCTTTCAAATTCAAATGTTCAAATGTTTGAAAAGCTTATGAGACTTACGTGTGGGGTGATCAGTCCCTAAACGTACAAACTACTTATGAACTAACTTATACTAAAGACAGCACAAACATCAATGCCTAAGGGAGGATTCGAACCTCCAAGGGGACTGATAACCCAGCAGTATAGTCCCATCTAAACACCCAACAACAACAACAATGAACCTCCAACACAGGAGACCGCGCGATCCGAAACGTGACGCTCCAGACTGCTCGGCTTCTCTCGCACGGCCCTCCCGTATTGTTCGTATTTTATTACAAAGTGTTACACATACTGCGAATCGCGACAACTCTTCCGGTACGGTATCATCAATTTTGACTGAACCAACAGTGCAACACCTGTATAACAACGGCAACCAGTGCCTTCAGAAAATATGGACTGCAACTAGAAATGTCGACAAAATTGTCAGCAAGCATACATTTTCAAGTTAATAATAAATACGTCAAGATAAACAACAGAATGACAATGTTACATACATTTGAAAAACTTCATTCAACATAAATGTTTATCTACTGTTGTCTCTGAACTTACTCCACCATTTGTGTTACCTTTATCCTCATGTGAATAATATCTTTTAATATTTTCAATATGTTCTTTACCATGAGCTCTCTTTGTTTGTACATACTGTAATTCCACTGTATTTGGGGGCTCAATCTTTATAATTATATATGGTCCATTGTAAACATGGTTAAACTTATGAATCTCAGAGTCTATTTTCTTTGATTTAGCATGTACCCTCACCAGCACTAGATCAGTCATCTATGTCTCCTTAATACCTTCTCTTTCAAACTGTTCTAGCAACTCCAATTTCTTCTCCAAAGGTACCTCATCTCCAGGTGGGTACTGTAACGAATCATGGAAAATACTATCAGGTTCTTCATTTAGTACAATTTCATATGGTGTGAATGCAGTGAAATGTGATGCAGATAATTCTGAATATGTTCAAATTCTCCTAAATACTCTTTCGATGAATTGTGCTTTTTGCTACAATATGTGCGGCACAAAAGATTTAGTTCCTTCGTAGTTCTTCCTGCAGGGTTTGATGCAGGTCTATATTTAATAATGGCTACCTGTTCAATTTGGTGTCTCTCCAGCATTTCTCTCCACTTCCTGGATCGGAATTGTGACCTATTGTCGCTGAGAATACGTTTGGGAGTACACACATTGGTAAACTAATCGTTTTCAAATGAAGTAATGATGGCTTTGCTTGTAGGTTTCTTCAAGGGATAAAACTTCACATATTTAGAAACCAGTTCTACAGTGACCAAATTTTGTGTAAAATATCACAAGTACTCAACAACTTGCGTATCCATCTTCCCATATTATTGAACGCACAATCTAACTTCAGTTTTTCAAGACACTTCTTTGCTCCATAATGAACATTACTGTAGTGTGTATACCAAACTAATTTGTCCACCATACGCTCTGGTACACAGTTTCCAATTCTCCTCCTCTCTTCGGTTTCTTTTGTATAATATCCCATTGTGGATATGATATGTCCTAATATTTACTTCTCCAGCACTCCGGTACTTATTCTTGATAATTTTCAGCTTCTCATCTTCATTCTGCTCCATATGAACGTTCTTTAAAAATCTAATAAAGTCCTTATATTTTATACCTCTAATCAAGTTAATTTTGATTTCTGCTTCCTGGGGTTCACTTACGGCGGCCCCACGTGCATCCATTGGTAGTCCATCAGGTATTATATTGGTACTCCCTGGTCGATAGATCAGCTCAAAGGCATAATGTTGTAAGGTTAAGGCCCATCTTATTAATCTATTAGGTCTCAACTTGCTCGTAGTCAGGAATGTTAAAGTTTTGTGATCAGTAACCACTTGTACATGTCTGCCTGCCAAATAATAGCGATATCTCTTGAAGCTCCATTCAATCGCAAGTGCTTACTTTTCCACGTATTTAAACTTCTGCTACCAAAGGCAAGAGACCTCATTATCTCCTCATCTCCATCCTGTTCTATCTAATAAAGGTGAACACCCAATCCATAATCTGAGCTATCTGCTCCCAAGTAATAATCTTTGGTAAAATCGGGGTGATATAACATCTTTGACTCACTCAAGGCTTTCTTAATTTTGTCAAACTTCTCCTGACATTGCACATTCCAATGACAAGTCATTTTCGCTTTAGTTAAGTGTCTCCAGTTTGGTGCATTCAGCCCTGGTTCTTTTAAGAACTTCCTTTAGAATTCACAGACGACGAAAATGCTCTCAATTGCTTCTTATTCCTGGGGTCAGGTTCTGCCCAATGTCCTCCAACTTGCTTGGATCAGGATATATACCTTCTTCTGAAATTATATGGCCTAAAAACTTTATTTGCGATTTCCCACTCTAAGATTTGTCCTCGCTGTCACACCAGACTTTTCAAGTGCTTCGAGCACCGCACCTAATATTTCATAATGTTCCTTTCAAAGTTCACTTATTATAAGTACGTCATCAACATAAACTGTGACCTTCCTCAGTAACTCTTCCCCCAAACTTTTATACAACACTCTTATAAATTCAGAAACTGACACTTTAAAGCCAAACGGTAAAACTCTGAACTGGTAACTCCTTCCAACATAAGTACATGTAGTGTATTGTCGAGATTCTGTTGTCAATGGCATCTGCCAATACCCCGCGGTCAGATCGATGCTACTGAGTACCTTAGTTCCTCGAAATTTCTTTATCAACTCCTCTATCATTTCTGGTTTGTCCGTTTCTGGTTCTATAATCCAGTTTACAGTATATCTAACACGATTCTCAGTTGCCCATTTTTCTTGTCCACAACAAGTATCGTATTGTTGTAGTGACTGTTGGCCCATTCATCACACCAAGATCAATCATTCTCCATATCTCCTTCTCCACGGCTTCTTTCTCTGCCTGAGGAATAGAATATTGTTTCATATTGATTGTTTGTGTTCTTTTATCTTCAACCTGCATACTATTCCCTTCATAACTCCTTGTTCTTGAAAAAATACCTTCCGATATAAAATAGCTGCTAACTTCTGCTGAACCTGTTCACTTATGTGTATCAATTCTTTCACTTTCTTGATTATTAATATAAAATAGCTGCTAACTTCTGCTGAACCTGTTCACTTATGTGTATCAATTCTTTCACTTTCTTGATTATTAAATCCGCTTCACTTCTATCTTCTTCCACTAATCCATAAATTATTCAAACACTTACTTTTTCCTCATCCTCTTCCTCCTCTTCGATATCAGCTCCCTCTTCATGACACTAATTCACTTGAGCGAATTAATTCACCTTTCTCTTCCAACTCTTCCTTTCCAATAAACACGACCTTCTTTCTGTCTCCTGTTTTCCCTTTAATTCCAGTAAGACCTTGATCAAAGTTTATCGTAGCCTCTACTTCGCCAGCCGCGGTGGCCGAGGGGACTGAGGTGCTCCAGTCACGGTCTGCACGACCAATGCGGTCGGGGGTTCGAATCCCCCTTCGGTCATGGATATTTGTGCCATCCTTAGTCTTAGCTAGTTCATAAGTAGTTTGTAAGCTTAGGGACTGATGACCCCGTAGTTAAGTCCCATTAGTGCTACAAACATTTGAACATTTTGATTTGCCTTGACTTCATTCAACCAGTCAATTCCTAAAATAATGGGTGAATTCAACTCTGTTACCACCAAAAATGCTGCTTCATACTCCTGTCCCTCAATTTCAAAGGTAATTACTATTTGTTCTTTGACTGGCTTGCTCTTAGCCTCCACAGCATTCACCACTCTAAGTCCACTCACTGGTAAAGTAGACAATATCTTATTATGACTCAATATCTCTTCATAAAATTTCTGAGAAATACCACATGTCTCACTTCCAGTATCAATTAATGCTTCTAACTCAATCCATACATTTAATCTTGACCATTGGTAATATAGGTTCTTTAGACAATTATTCCTCTTCTTCCACCAGAGGTCACCTTCTTCTTCACGTCTAATGAGATTGATGGTCCTGTTATGTCTCACTCCCATTCGGACCTCATCTGGAGTGCGGCTTAGTTTCCTGTACTCTTCCCTCGTTCATCATTACTATTTCGCCTAGCCTCATTCCTCGAATTAGCTTCTCTCCCATGATTGTTGTAATACTTCCATCCATGATCATAATTCACATGTCTATGTCCACCACCTCTTCCTCTATAATGTGGTTGGTTAGCAAAATGACTCCTTTTGTGACTTTCTCCCCCTTGATTCTGCTCATTGTTCTGGTCGATTTCCTAAAAACAGTATAGCTATAATTGCTCTAACACCTCCATCAAAGTATCCTTCCCTTTGATCACGTTTACCAATAACCTTTTCTGTAGTTTTGAATTTAACCTCCCCTTGACTGTTGATATAATAATATTATCATTCAACTCTCACAGATGTCCAACAAACTCTCTTAGGTCACCTTTCCTCTTACTAATGGACCTGTCATAAAGTAAATCCTCAAGCGCAACCCCTTGATGACTTTTGGACCAGTATCTCTTCAAAATCCCGTTTCAAAATGGTTATAATCACTTACTTCGTCTTTTTCCTTAACTCCCCAGGTGAAAGCTTCACAATCCATTCTATCTACCGCAAATTGTATCTTGTCTGCAGCTTTAAAATGAGCTAGAAGAACTTCTCTTAGCCACTTCCTGAAAATCTCTCATTGTAACATCCCCTTTGGTTTGTATTTCTGACCTACGTTCTGCTATCACCATTCATCAATACAATAACCTTTCTATCTCATATAGACAAGTTTGCACTTCCTATTCTCTTGTCAATTTCCTCAGCTTTATTTTATAATTGTTGTAACCCTTCTTGTAACCCTTCTCTTCTTCCTGCATAATTCTCTGGTTGACTTCCTGCCTCTGTACAGCCAAAGCTTCCTTTACATTCTCGACCAATGTGGTTTGTTTGCTTTTCTCTTCATGGATTTGTTGACTACATTCTTGTTGTACTCTCTCAATTAGTTGACTATACTCCTGTTGCCCCTTCACCACCATTTCAACCCATGTGTCAGCCTGTCAAACTTTCCCTTCTAATTTGGTTTTCTTTGCCTTGACGTCCTGTTATCTTTTCTTCCATTCTCCCCATATCTTCACATATCTGATCTACATTCTGCTGCAGTTTATTGACTCTTTTGTTAAAATCTTCTTTTATTTGTTCCTTAAATTCTCGTAACTCCTGAGATATTTCTTCAGCCCTTTCCATAGTTTCACAGGATACCTTAGCAATTTCCTCTCGCAACATATCCCTGGATTCTTTACACAATTGCATAACTTGTTGTAGTCAGTGTGTTGTATAATCTGTTCTAGACTATCTTTGTTATCTTTATTTGATTGTATGATCTCCGCAAACATTGCTCGCATTTTCATTCTATTTATGCCTGAATTGTCCCTTATTGGTGTGACTGATGTTTCTGAATAACCAGTTGAATGAGCTAATGGGCTTTCAGCTGATAGTCCACTACCACTAAACAAAATCGTCTCCTTTGTCTACCTTCCCTTCTTCCTTTCCTACTATCTGTATCCTCAATCTTCTGTTTCGGTTTTTCAGCCATCTTAAATACTTGGAATCTAGCAGTAAATAAAGAATTTCCCACCTAATAATCACTCAATCAACTAATCTCTGTATTAGCACAACTCCACACAGTCAACAATTAATTGTCAGTAAACAGCACAGTAATACTCAAGAGTAGAGGTAGCACACTTAAAAATGTATCAAATGAATAAAGATTATATTAGCAAAAGTTATCAGCAATTAAAAATTAGAACCAATAATTACTTAATTAATTAACCTCCCTGTTGCATTAATTCAAACAAATTTTTATGCAATGCTGTTTGGTATTAATAGCAGTAAGCTTCAGTAAATTGACAGATTTAGTCATGAAACTATACCAAAATGTCAAAAATCGTGTGTAATTTTGCAAAATAATACATGTAAATAAAGTAATTAACAGTTATCATCATAAATATTTGCAAAATAGCTATATAGTCATTAAGGTTGATACTGGTGTGCCTACACTGGCATGCTGTCAGAGAACAAGAATTTCCTCTTGAAAGATCGAAAGTTAGTGCCACAATTATTTACCTTGAAACAAAATATTAGTAAAAATTATTTAGGTGTGCACCAGGTAAAGCACTATTACTTGATATTGCGCCAGCGGATGCATAACTCACCACTACATGTCTTATATTCGGCTCTAGACTTCCGGCGTTACCTGGGGCGGTTGACAGTCTGCAGTCGACCAGCAGTGTCGCTGCAGCGCCTGTAGTTCATCGACCGCTTGCTGGGTGGCGCAGCAGGCACAGTTCCGCGTCGTCGCTTGTCGTTCCTCAGGTGGTCGATGAACGGCGCTACCGTCGCTAGTAGTTAGTTGTATGCTGGTGTTTCCGTCCGATGAAGTTCGATAAATATTGGCTAGGCGGCGCTACTACTTGCCATCAGTCTGTCTCAAAGAGGTATATAAACAACATAGAGAGGCTATAGGGAAGCTACAGCGCTCTGGGTGGCAGCACTAAGAAACATTGGGCGCCATATTTGAGAACGTCAGTTTAAAGCAGCAGAGTGAGCAGACGCTTCTTTTTGTAATCTGAACGAACGTGTAAGCGCTATTATTAGTGGCAACTCATGTCCAGTGTATGTACGACGTACAACTGCAGCAACCGCAGTGATAAAACTGTTCGAATATCATACATAAAGAAAGAGATATGTAATTATATAGGTCGTTGTATATCAGCGTGTATTTGTATATAAAAATACATTATACTTAACTTTCGCATTTACCAAGTTTCAAAATTATGTTTACTTCATGACCATCAAAAAGCAATGCAGAGGACAGATGTATTTTGTGTGTTTTAAAGTAATGACAGTTGTTTATATAGTGTACAAAAGCGTATTAACCATTCGGTAAGTAACCTAGGTATATGAACTGTAATTAAACTATTACATGTAACATCATTTGTACAACAGGCAGAATAAAGGTAATTAAAGATTTTAAAGAAATTCGTCTGTATTTATAGGGAAGATATATCGGCAAATACAAACGATTATTGACATATCAAATAATGCAGCAGTTCGACGGTTGTAAACATTACACTTATGATGCAGAGAAATGCTATTCGTAGTGGGAATTACTTTCCGAAATGCGTCGCCCAGAAATTAAGGAAAAATCGAGACTGGCAATGATTAATATAAAACCTATGATTCAGTTGTTAGCAGACGCCCAGTATCACCTGGCGTGACACTGACTTTCTCAAAAATGGCGGCAACCTTTCCAATTGGCTTCAACTATGGCGGCGCTGTGGCCGGTGTATGTTGTTTATATAGGTCTTTGGTCTGTCTCTTCTGTGTAAGGTTACTCCGCGGCTCAAACTCTTTGGCGCGGGCAGCCCGAGTCTGCTTAATATCGCTCAACAATCACGCCGTAACTTAAATTATCGTGTTCATAACAGTTTAAGGGCCCACACTAGATTGGCCGACATTAAAGATTCAGCAGTCAATATCGTGCGTAAGGTCACTAGAAAACACGTTTTTACCACAGTTTTGACGTTATAACATTCTCATGTGACACACTTTTAAACTCAAAAATCACAGTTTTCTCGTGGATTTTCGCGTTTTCACTTAGTTACTCACTTTGTTTACACTGTTCTTGTTATTTATGGCGTCGTAATCAGTTAGTTCATCGTCGTCAGTTATTACTTGTGTTATTACAATAATCAAGTTACGTACACAATACACCACAACCGTTTCCACTGCTTTATCGGAGCTTTTCACACACTCTCGTGTTAATTTAGATGTAATTACTCGCTGTTCATGCTCCTCATCCGCAAATTTCGATGTCCTTTCTCGGTAAGCCGAGATGAAACACTCCTGCCTAAATCGGTAAAAAAAGAAAAAATATACTGCTACCGTCAGAACAGATAAATAAAATATGATTGACCATGTCAGATAAGGCTGATCAGTACTTTGCAGAAGCTGTTTCTATCTTAGATACAATTAATTAGGTTGCACAATAATGGCACATTCACGTGACAGTTTGAGGTTGTTGACAACTAGCAAATAAAAATTGCACTGGTAGAAATATGCATATATTCTTCCCTTAACACAAATGGGAGCATAACACTTTGTAGTAAAATACGAACGATACCGGGGGCCCACTGCGACAGTCAGGGACACACACACCAGTCAATCACTCCGCCATCACGGCCTGGACACCACACTCGCGGTTTCACTTCTCGGAGTCCCCTCAGGAACTGCCCTGCTTACCCACAGGTGGCGCGCTCGGCGCATAAACAATCAACACACTGCACTCGCACTATCGAAACTAAGACGTACCTACGAAAGGGGCCTTGTCCCCTTAGACCACCCACTGCTCTGCTGGTCGCTGGCAGCGGCTGTCAGACGACGTGGCCACCCCAGTGTCCCACCGGACGCCGTGTCCGCGGGTCGCCATCACCTCTCAGTTTGGCCAGCACGTTGTCACTCAGTTGTCCGCTAAAAATGACGAACATGTCGGACTACGAGAATATACCTATTCCTGCTCCTGGTCTTTAATGGAAAGTAGAAGGTGAAGGGAGAGAAAGATGAATGTACACACTGGGATATCATTGAGGGTCTGTAAAGGGTTCTCTGCATCTACATTCACATTATTACTCTGTGATTCACAATTAAGTGTCAGGCATAGAGTTCAGCTATTCACCTTAGTGTTATTACTGCACCTTCCATTCTCCAATAGCTCATGGGAAAAATGAACACCTAAATCTATCTGTGCAAACTCTGATTTCTCTTACTTTCCTACAATGATAATTTTTTCCTATGAAATGGCCCACTACAAAATATTCTCGTATTCCAAACACAAAAATGGTGATTTTACTTTCGTAGAAAGGTCTTATTGTAACGAAAGAGGGATCTTTCTAAATGATTTTAATGCGAACTCGTGTATCATATCCGTTATATTCTCTCCTATTGTGGACTTTTCGATGTCATCCATCAATGGTATCTGGTAAGCCTCTACTCCAGAAGCGGACGAAGGTACTGTAGTCCAGGCAATCAATACTCCATTCCTCTATCTGTTGACTGATCTCACAATAAAACTCAGCGGTTTACGCGGCATTCATGCAAATTTATATACGCACCCATTCCAGTTGAACTTGTTTGTAATACTGAACCGTACATATTTAGTTTAATTAACAACCTTGAATTTGGTGTGATTTATCTGGTAATGGAAATGTAAAGAATTCTTTTTAGTAGTCACGCAAATGACCTAAGATTGCAATTATTTATTTTCCAATCATTGTTTAAGTTCTAGTATATTGTTTTTATAAACTGTATTCACACATTCACATATTTTAATTACTACCAAATGTCTAAATTGTCTTCTTGCGAACTATTGCCTTTAATAATGTCGATATTACGATAATAAAACACTGCACTGTGAGGAAAACGGAAGACAGCATTTTGGAGTGGGATATCACCTTTTACCCAGAAGCAATCCGAAGGAAGGGTTTGGGTTTGGCGACATTATCTTGGCCACTATGAGCAATCAAACGTACGCTAAGCGCCATCTATACACTTACACTGGTGGAATCTAGTCACTAAACTATCGGAGATTAAACGAACCCTGTGCTTCTCGGTCAATGAACATTTTATACTACCACTATTATGTCCTGCGGCATGTTCCTCACTAAACAACACAAAAATCAGCTTACCATGAGAGATGAATCTAAACATCAACCAACTGCTGTTTTGTTCAGGACTGTGGTTTCTTGCTAAAACTTTTAGAACATGCATCTATAATCAGCTCATTCGTGCTTGAAGGAAAAGAGATTATACATATATCACCATCTGGTGACATATATTTTGGGTGTGCATTACAGAACAGCCTCTTGTGATTGTAGCTCGCATCTTGAGCACCATCATGATGGTATCACAATGGCGACATACGTTTATTAAATCGATGGACCTGAAGCCCTTCGGTAGTGGCTTCATTAATTATAGCAAATATCCAATACTTTTTAATAAACAAAACCCTGATGGAGATAAAGTTATTGAACGACCTGAGCAACAAGAGACCGAAGTGGACTCCTGCTCTAATGATATCGCTCAATATAAATGGTCTCAGGAGGCTTTTACTAAGCCTCATCATTCATGAAATAAGAAGTGATAAATACTCTCTAAATGCCTGTGCTTAGATGATCTTAGATCAGAGATGATTGTTAGAGCTGATATTCTCCGATTTTATTCAACCATCCTCAGTAAAATTGTCCTCTGACCCCTATCCGTCAGGAAAATAATTTTATCTCATCATGGTGAGTGGGTGTGTCATTAGAAGTTGTACGGTGCCCCGCACAGGCAATACTCAGTTGACCAAATCTGCATTGTCTGTTTGCTATGGAAATAAGTTCAGAAGTATGGTCATGTGGATATTGGACTTGGAGCATGTTAATAAGGAATAGGCATATTCGTTTCAGGAAAGCAAAGTCGTGTGATTGTTGGCTTGTGCTAGGTCTTGTCTCTGCTGTGCTGTGCTCTCTTTGATATATGCAAATGCCTCTGTCGATGCAGATGTATGTGATTTAACGTAGACCGGTTCAGGTAAATGTAATCAATCTATTAATGAACTTGGCCTTCATTCACTCACAAACACACAAAACGGCTACTGCACACAATTTATTATTATATTTTTATTTTTTTATTTTTATTTATTTATTTATTTATTTATTTATTTTTTAATTAACATTGGGGTACTTGTTTTACTTTACTTAATTAATAAATAACACCTTTCCTAGCGATGAGTGCCTTCCGTTTAACCAAACTAAAGTTATATATATAGTTATTTTAGTGGATTATCTGCAGTTGTAAGATCGAAAAGGTTAGTTTAGCACTCTTGTGATTTTTGTTTATATACTGCTATTTACAATATTTTCAGCGTTTAATGGCTATGTTAGGGCTGTGATTAGCTTGGAGATACGGACATTAGCGGTGTGGGCACTGACTTTACGATATTCACAGTATAAACATCACATTATTTTTTACGAAAACATTTTGTATTTTGATGTAATCATGTCATTTAGCGTGCAAGTTATGTCAATAGACTTCGGCTGATGCATATGAAATACTTCCTTTTACATGTGACACAACATATTTCTCGTTTGGATAACAGTTAAAAGGTCATGTAACAACACCATTCCAACTGTAAACTATTGGCTTAGAATATTAATTGTATCACGGCTGTTTTCATCTATTTAAACCAAAGTTGGGCTTTTGATGAATGGAAATAGCTAGAGGATGTTTGCTTTATGGATTTTAAGCGATACTTCTACGAGAAAATTGCAGAATTAGTGTTTCTTATTCCCTTTTTGAACAAACTTCTACTCTGTTTTTTTTTTTTTAACATGAAGATGGTTTTTCTTCGTGCATTCTGTACCAGTATGTTCTCTTGGATAGGGATCTATTTAATTTTTACGATGTCAATCGATATATGTTACATAACTACAGAAATACTGTAAAATATGTCCCATTTTAAGGTAAGTTCAACTTTACTTTGTTTTACTAGAAAGATTACTTTCTCTGTATACATTCTGTACTAGAATGTTATTTACGAGTGAGATCTACTTAATTTTTACGATGTCAAGCAATATATCTGTCACAAAACTGCAGCGTGTAAAATATTCCTATTCTAGGTGAAGTGCACCTTCACTTTGTTTTACCAAAAAGATTGCTTTCTCTGCATACATTCTGTTCTAGTATGTTATTTAGGAGAGTGCTCTACTTAGGGCCGGCTTGTCCATCTCCCGTTAATCTTGTCGTTAATAAACGAGAAGATGCCTTTAACGTCCAGTTAAATATGCTCGTTAAGTGCACTGCGTTTGTCATTGCCTCATACACCTCTCGTTTGCTAACCTGGAGAAAACCAGAAGGTACGATATATTTCGACTGTGTTGGCAATAGAAACAAACGAAAGTGCAGTCTGAATAAACAACTGTTCCCCATATTTGACTATCAGGGAAGGAAGAGGTTAGCAGGCAGTTGTTATTTGGTGCTATGGCAAACAAACGTGAAAGAAGATTAAATTTTACAAGAAATTAGTGCGAGAGTCTTGTGTCCTTAATAGAGAAATATGACATATTGCAATGTAAAAAACACGACGCTACGACATGGAACGAAAAGGAAGCGACATTGCGGTAAATGAATTCAATGCTGTCCATGGAACATGTAGGACAGCGAAAGTGCTTAGGACCAACAATATTTTTAAGGTTATGTTGCGTATCTGCAATGTATCAAACTCATCTAACCGCTACTGACATGGATAGGACGAGAAATATGACGATACAATTTATCAATAAAGCTGCTTTTCACACTAGTTTTTCATGCATGTAGTGCTTTTGTTAATTATTTTGTTCGATAAATCGTTCTTTTTCACGTGAATATATTGATTATTTTAGCGCTTTGGAATCCTGCCATTTCGATTCAGATTCTCACTTAACTGGACGTTAGCCGTGTAACGAGCAGAATTTTACTCGTTAACGGCTAGTTTGAGGTTTTTTAACCAAAATCTTAACTTGAACTTAACGAGACATTGACAAACCGGCCCATAATGTTTGCGATGTCAAGCGATATATCTATTACAAAATAGTGTAAAAAATTCCGATTTTAGGGTAAGTTCAACATTACTTAGTTTTACGATAAATATTGCATTTTCTGTATACATGCTGTACTTGTATCTCATTTGAGTGAGGGATATAATTAATATTCATTAAATTTCCCTGAATAATCACCTGAATTTAATGTAAAATATTCCGATTTTTTCGGTTAAGCTTATTTTACTTTTTTAAATAAAAATCGCTTTTACTGCATCCATCCTACACTACTATGTCGTGCCTGTGATGGACCTACTTAATTTTTGTGAAAGTGGCCGAAATAACACCATAATTTAATTTAAAATATTTCGTAATTTTGTTTGCTGATGATGGTGCCATCTATGGGCAAGGTACTTAGCTTGATGAAGGCTCGTCTTTAAGCTAGTATTTTATCACAACAACTGTTTATTTTCAGTTGTTATGAACTTTAATAGAGCATGAGATCGCTTCCTTTATTTATTTTATGGGTATTAATTTCATAAGAACATTACAATATTGGTTGAATGACCTTACTTGCTTCTAACAAAGTAGTGACTGCATATTTCGCAATTGTGGGTTGCTGCAACAGTATTAAAGGTTTAAAATAACTTGAAATCAGTTCCATATTACTATTGCCTTATTCACATTTCATAAACAACACTCGATTTTCAGTAATTTGCACACATTTTACTTTGCTCTAACTGCAGTATTTGGTATCGATAGCTATGTGCTTTTATCTCCCCAAACTGTCATAGGGCAGGCAGTTAGGACAGGTTAGGCTGGAGGTGAATGCCCTCAGTGCCTAACCCTGGGACCTGGGAGTTAATGCCCTCAGTGTTCTAATCTTGATCAGAATATTGACTGCAAAGAAATAAAAGCATCAATGTGCTTGCACTGCAGAACTGACATTAATAGCAGTCATTGTTTGGGGAGGGGGGGGGGGCTGGGGTTTAATGTCCTCAGCACTCTAACCTCTTTGCGGCAACTTTTTAATATAATACTCTGAATTTGCAAATGGAATGCATGGGACCTGGGGCTTGGGGCCTCTGACATAAGCCTTCAATTCCCATTAGGAATGTGACTTAAAGTGCTGACATGTGGGCAATTGATAACACAATTGTGTAACAAAACACCCTAGATTCCCAGGATGAATGTGATGTACATGACTGAAAGCGATGACTTTGGCAGACTTCCCAGAAGGATGACATCAGCTTTCCTGGATTGACCTCTGGGTAGGTGTCAAGGCTATCTAGAATACCCCCTGTCCCCCTACTAAACTCTATTTTCCCTTAAACCTGACAGCTATAACGAGTACCGCATCAGTCATGCTTCATGTGATCCAGCGACAGTACAGACTTCAATTTTTGTCCTACAACACTAGTCTAAGTGCGACGTTTGGTCTGAGACAGACAGGTGGGATTCGGTGACAGTCCTCAGCCGTCACACTGTCTGTTGTAATTTGTTTCTTCTTAAGGCTGCAGGGATTTTTTTTAAATTCATTTTCTTAATTTTTATGCGCTATTTCATCTCCACATACTTGTTTGCTGTAAAATTAGAGAGTCAAAGAAAAACATTGCATTAGATGTTATGAGTTCAAGCGTGCCTTTCGGAAACCATATTGGAAACGATACTGCGACAATGTAGTCATAATTCATAAATTAATGTTTATTATTATAAGTGTTCATGAGATCTTGGAACAAAGGCAGTGAAACACTTTTTTGATGTGTGTATTTTCCGTTCTTTTTTTTTTTTCTGGCATTTCAGAGAATTTACCCCTCTCGTATTTCCTCCTCATATTGACGATAATTTATCTTATATGTTACGCAAATTTCTGATTCATCTTTCAATAAATATCAGTTTTAGGGCAATATTGTATACATACATCAAAATACGAGGCGTGTTTTTAAAGTAAGTACCGTTTGGCCACACCGCGTTCACAGCACTGCGGTCGGCGTTCTGTGCATGTGCACTGGGTACCTACATCTGTTGTCTACGCAATGACGCTATTACAGTCTGAATCTTCCTAGTTTACGTTGTGTTCTGTGTGTACGGGATGACTTTATTAAGGTTTCTCGTAGTGTTTTGTACGGTATTGTGACCGAGCAAGACGATGACGAAGTCAAAACAGTTGTGATGCAGTGGTTAACAAGTCAGGCGGCAGACAGGAGGGTATTCAGAAACTGGCACAACTTTATGACAGCCGGCCGCGGTGGCCGAGGAGACTGAGGCGCTTCAGTCACGGTCTGCACGGCCACTACGGTCGGGGGTTCGAATCCCCCCTCGGGCATGGATATTTGTGCCGTCCTTAGTTGTAGGTAGTTCATAAGTAGTTTGTAAGTTTAGGGACTGATGACCCCGTAGTTAAGTCCCTTAAGCTTAACAAACATTTGAACATTTTTTTGAACTTCATGACAAGCGTCTCAATATTGACGGAAATCATTTAGAAAAGTAGATTAAGGTTCAGGCTTTCATGTAAAAATAAAATCCACAGAATATATGGCATCAACTGCGATTGGGCAAAGCTGAAAATGTGTACCCAGCCGGGATTCGAACCCGGATCTCCTGCTTTCTAGGCAGTTGCGTTGACCCCTACACCACTGGGGACACAGTGATCACCGCACCTGCAAGGACTACCTAAGCGCGCCTCCCGTCAGATACTAATTCCCAGCTTCGCACTGCCCACAGTACTCAGACTCGTAGTTATGAAACTAATTCCCGTAAGAGTAAGGGCTTCAAACTTGCCCACCCGTCCCCGCTAACGATAGATTCATTGCCCGTCACCGGCCTATTATATATATACATGTGGCGTCTGTTCCGAAAGAACAGACGTCACTTCTGATCCTGCAGTTGTTATCATTTAATATTCACAGAATATATGAGTTTGAATACCGTTGGCAGGGCGCAGCTGGGCATTTGTATCTGGCATTTTCAGCTTTGCCCAATCGCAGTTGATGTCATATATTTTGTGAATATTAAATAATAACAACTGCAGGATCAGAAGTGACGTCTGTTCTTTCGGAACAGACGCCACATGTATAAAAATAAAATTATTGATATATCTTAGCACGTCTTTTTTAAATTTGAAGACGGTACTTACTTAAAAATCATGCGCAAGCACTGGCGACAGCTCCGGCTGATCTCGGCGTTTTTGGCCGGCAGGTGCATCGACAGCTCGTCGGACGAGGACTGCGACTGCTCGGACGCGTCGTCGGGGCGGCTCTTCTTCTCGCTGGACTGCGCCGGCGGCCGGCCGCAGCAGCAGGGGGTCGCGGGTTCGCAGCTGGCGCGAAGCCTGGGAGACGTGGCCTGCGCGCCGGCGCCCGACCTGGTGCTCTAGCGGCGGTGGCGCCAGAGGCCGCGCACCGGCGAGTGCTGGCTCTGAGGCACCTGTCTTCATTCAGCCGGACTTCTTCTCACGGCCGTGGGACGACTTGCTCATACTCTTGCAATACTCTGCGTGCGCATTTCTAGTGCAGGCCTGTGAGACTCTCCGTGTCCGAAAGCAGCGTCAGACATTCTGTAATTTAAACTTCATCAGTGAATGTTTAGTGTGCCATATGCTAGTCACAATTCCATGACACGAAAGTAGGCTCGTAGTTCTTCGCCTTACATGAACCGAGCTATCGTGTGACGGAGTAAGTCGGTATAATTATGATTTTCTTCCGTCCCGAGTCTCAAACCTCTCTACCGTAGTCTAATCCATCTAACTTCTTCGATGATTTTCACCTTCATTAACATTTCATCCTTCCATAATCGTGGAGAGTGAGACAACTCTACCACCTATGAGATACACCAGACGTTTGCCCAAATGAAAGCCCAACTACCACGAATATTTCACGAAGGGTGTAACTCTTCACATTACACACATAATCGATTTCAAATTGTACCTGAAATGACTCAGTTGTCTACTAGAAGACGTGCCACTTGTCCTGAGTCTTATTATACGAGCTGATCTCTGCTTAGAAGTCATTATGATACTGATTTACATGATTGCTACATCAGTTAATCTGTGGAAGACGTGTACTACTACTCGAGAGTCAAGATTTACCATCTATTCCGCGCGTTTCTTTCCTGGCAGAACTAGGCAATATTTTGTTATCCGTCCCTGTTTGTCGGCCTACTACTATCATACTCACCTCAGGCTCGTCTGCATCATATTACTTCCTTTGTCTTCTCTAGTCTAATAAAGATTTCTATCGGGTCTATAACTCACGCCCTAAGAGACATTTACAAACACGTACCTTCCGCTTGCATTTACTGTACGACAAGTAACTTTTATAATTCCTCTGTATCAATTTCATTGCTCTCTAAATTCAGTTTGCCACTGAATATAAATGTTGTAGTGTCACTGCCGGAATTTTTACGTATTTAATACATTATTGCTCCAAACAGTAGTCCTATAGTTCCAACGGTTATCCAACTGGCATTCTCTCAAAAAAATTAAATGTTAAGAAATGTCTCACATATCGACCAATGTAAATTATCTTTACGCTGATTCAGTTACATCGTGTTAGGAGAATCCGTGTATCATTAAGAACTTCTAATACTGGATTTTTCCAACAAATCTAACAGGAACGAAGATTATTTACAGAATCTTATCTGTAATATTTCATCTTATCCAAGCTAATAATTTGTACCATTCTCCATTCGTCACAAATAATATTATAAGATGCTTCTATTGATGTTTGCATATTATTTCTTGGATATTTCCATTTGTACAAGCATTACATTAGCGTTTCATATTATTATATCTGATAGACACTGTCTTCTCACGGTACCTCATGTAAAAGAAGGGTTGTAATTTGTGATGTCATAAAATGAAGCCATATTTCACATTTATGTTCACATCCAATTTTACGTTACATACCAATTCACTGTTGAAAGGAATGAGATCTGTCTGTTTCATTTTGTTTTTAAAAAGACAATTGTTGTCTATTTACGAGCTGGAAAAGGTTATCTAAATTCTACTTCTTTCAATGCCCAGTTTACTGTCTGTTGCAAACTTTGAATTAATTACATTTATACCAACAAAATTGTAGTATAATCCGATAACTGTTTGGTATCACAAACTCAGCTTACTCTATGAGAACCATGAACATCATACCAAAGAAGAAAGACGCTGAAGATAAAATCTATCCATCAACAAGCAGATTCCATAACAACCTAGATTTTTGTCATATCTGTCATAGATCATACTAATATCCTTCAACATTCGTACATAGCCAATAATTTTCATCTTTTCTTTCCTATATTTAACAGCACCAAAATCTTCACTGATTGTTACAACAAACCTGATCTGAGTGTCTCTAACTTGTGCTAACATGGGGTATATTGAGCCCATGTAAAGGAATCACGAACTTTGCACGAAGATTGTTTCATATCGTCGCAACTGGAAACAAGAGTTTGCGGTTCATTCTTCAAAGGAATGTAAGTTTTTCTAAGAATAAAAGTTGCGACTTGTGTTAGAGCTGTGTGAGTACCCCATAACTATCATTATTTCTGATACCACATGGATGACAGAACTTGTATTTCCACAAGTTGCTATGTTTCGTTCATAGTAGTATTCACCCCTTTGACATAGATCTAACGAAAGTTTATCTGTTGAACTCATATCATTGCCTTCAATCATTCATTCACACCCTTGTTTTTTCTTTCTTTTGGTTTCCCTCCTCCCATTTACTTCTCGGCATAATCTCTCTTTCCATTCTACACTGTCTTAATTCTTGAATTATCTACCATTCCTTAACACTTTCCCATTGACAGTAATAGCCTAAATAATCCTAACATCGTGTTTCTAATCGCAGATACTGTTTTCAAAATTGTTGCAGTCGTTGTACAGTGATCGATGTTTTTCTGGTTTCAAACCTCGTCAATATCTTCTAACACTGAGGGACACCTCCTCCCACGAATAGGGAGTACTGTCGTCGCAGTTTCCTCTCTGACGTCATGCTGCACCAAACGTTTGCCAGATGCTTACAATATCATATCCTCCTACGGTAACTGCTAAACAATCAGTAATTAATTAACGAATTTTTATCGCCACAAATGAACTTTTTATTCGGATATGGTGAACATAATGGATGGGTCTGGTCACTGCACAGAACATTTTTTAAGAAATATTCAAAACTATGTTTCTGTATAAACAGCGTGTGAAAGTTTTAGATATTCTTCGTTTTAGAAACACTGTATTTCCCTCCGTGTCACGTGTCATGACGAAAGTTTTTGTCTATGATGAAATCAAAAAAGGCAAACAGAAAGAATATGGAATGACATTCTTCAGTGACTTGAAGACTCAGAGTTTGTTATCACACAGGAAAACGTAGAAACTATCAGTTTCATACAGTCTAATGTTTCAATATGTTAATTCAACTTGATGTTCGACAATCGCGTGAAAACTGTTCGTCCCAGTAAAAAAGTGTAATAGCATATCTGTTTTAGTGCCACTCGCTGTATGATTCCTTTGATGTTTTAGTCACAACTAGCTAAAGCAACATATTAGAAACCTAAGCAAAGAGAGATAAATGTGCATGTTCGTAATAACTCATTGGCCGCATAGCGCAGCTGCTTCTGAAACAACCATCCATCACTTCTAAAGATGTGCTTCTGTATTAATTTCGCGTTAGAGATCAATGGTTCAATCCCATGATTGTGAGTGTTGGTATGTAGAGATGTGAACAGAGGCGTGAATGTGAAGTTGTTATTTTTGTAATGCTCTTTTTCTTACAGGGTAATCAACAAGAACTTCTTTATTTTGACGAGTCAAAACCACGTTGTTTCCTACAATCCAAGTGGGCCCACTGACATATCTATAGTATTTTTGTATGTTAGATTATTGTTGAAAGTTGAAAATTCTAGTCCACTGTAAAAAAGAGTTTATTTTTACCTCAACATATGTACAAGAATGAGTGCTGTGGTAGTTATAGGAGTGAATGTTAAATGTTTCCCACATTCCTGGTATAAGTAGAGGCTACTTAATGTGCAGACATTATGTGAGATTATCTTGAAATACAACCACATTATTTTTCAAAATATTTATTGTGGTGTGTAATAAATATGGCAGCTTTAAATTTGTCTGCAAATCAATAGAATTGTGTTATTTAAATAACCTCCTGTTTCCTAGCATCTCACAATTGTTGAAAAGGTCATCAACAAACATATTTGCTACATACAACGTTTGGATATGGTATGCGTTGTAAATCATTGTACTTCGTGTAAGTAATGAAACAATTTTGTAGATTAGATTAGAATTATACTTGTTCCATAGATCATATATACGACATTTAGTAATGATGTGGAACATAATTTTCCTTATAAACCTCATCCCAGACTAACTGCTGTAGACACTCTTTGAAATTTCTAGTTGTTAAGTCATTAATCGAGCGCATAATTCCGGAGGACTGCTTCGAATTACTGAACGGAGCTATGTCATATACTGTTACCAGCTGCGCACCATGATCAGAAAGACCATTCTCAACGGGACAAGCATTTATGTTGTTAAACTTATCTTGGTCTATGAAAAAGTTATCTATCAATGTACTGCTGTCCTTTACTACCCGAGTAGGAAAGTCAATAATGGATGTCAGATTGAATGAGCCAAGTAAGTATTCCAGGTGTTTCTTCCTATTACACTCACCACAAATAATAATTTGCTTCCCCCTATCTGACAGATAGCACAACAAGGCAGAAATAACTGAAAGTTCCCTGAAGAGGACCTATACACTGTTACAATTATAAGATAATCATCATTGAGCTTAAGCTGGCAGGCACATGCTTCAATATGCTACTCTACACAAAACTTTTTTGTTTCTAAATTTTTTACACTGTGATAGCTTTTGACATATATGGCAACTCCTCCTCTTATCTTATTATCTCTACTTACATTTGAAGCTAATTTATATCCACTGACATTGACATTTTCCATACCAGTGACAATGTGATGCTCAGACCGGCATAGTATATCTATTACATTATCTGTTTCTGTGTCATCTAAACAAACCAAAAGCTCATCTATTTCATTCTTTAGACCCCAATATTCTGGTGAAAAATGCTAACATTACTTTTTACTTTACTTATCTGAAAAAAAATTGATTTTTCAACATTTTTAGCGCCATCCTGCCTGAGCTTCTCACTGGAGACTGATCTTAGCCTAAAAAAGAGGTATTTCCATGAATTGCAGTGTCCCCCTTAAGGATTTTGCTATCAACCCAGCTAGTTTCCCCTTCCCTTTCCTAGTGAGACGCAGGCCATGCCTAGTGAAATCCCACCTATCGATAGCATTAACAGGAACCAAACCTATGTCCGACGTTATATTTGGTTGGGAGGAACTGGAAAGACTATTGGTAGAAACTGATCTTACGATATCAATCCTCCACAGGAGTGTTACTAATTCCAAAAGCCTCTGGACAGTTAACATTGAAAAAGTTAAGATTTTGGCAGTGGTGTGAAGCAAATTAAAGTGATGATTCATGCTGATGGCAGCTGACCAGCTCACATTGCCTTGGATGCAGTTGAGAGTCTCCATAGGCAGGGTCATACAAATCATGTCTACACCTGAACTGGACAGGAAAGTCACCGTCAGCTACCGTTAAATGTAACATTAAAGGGACTGGCTTTTGCGTCATTCAAAGCCCGTCATAAGTTTTAAAAGGGATAGACCGTTTTTATGAATGATGTCAGGTAAGCAGGTTACCTTCCTAGAGAAAAAATCCCTTAGGCTTACAATATAGTTCAGTGACTGTAAAATGTAGATAAGAAGTATAAAAAAATTGCAAATGGACTTGCCGAGGTGGACCGAAGTTCAGCTGTGGCCATTAACTGGATGGGTGCGTCATGTGTGGTTGACAATATTCCTCTTCAGTAGGATGTTGGAACAGTTGCCCAGAGTCACAGACAAATATATACAGACGGGAAACCTCCATAAGTGCCCGCTCAGGGGTATGGGGCGGGGGGTGCTGAAGCAGTTCCGTAATATGTCCCATGATGGCACTGTGGTCAGAAGCAGCCCTTTAAACTGGCCAGAGCAGGCGGAAGGTAGCGGCTGTCCCCACCACCACCTCCCTTCAAACGCCAGCAAGTCGGACACAGCCGTGGCCTCGTGGCAGGCGGCACTAGGTCTTCCCTCAGCCTCCCCTCCACGCTACCCTCTAACGTGCGAGAGGCACCCTCAGAAGTGCCTCTAGTGTGGTCTGCCGGTACTAAGCCAGGGAACTGCCTGACACCTGCTAGCATCTTACGGAACTACGAGGGGATGTAGGACAGTGGTTTAGGGGGGGGGGGGGGGGGGTCTGCTTCTCTGTATATGTTACTCTGTGCCGGAGTAACACTTGACTGGAAACCGAGGCTTCAGCCGGGCTAACCGACTTTCCACAGGTACAGGCGCACGAAGAAGTCAAGTAGTTCAGCACAGCCGCTCCGGCGTGCTGGCTGGCGCTCACACTGCTCCAGTTGAGCAACTTATATCGCTTCGAGGTGGCTCACTAACGCGTTTCGTGGCAAGTTTATTTTTAAGACTGTTTTTGTGTCCCAACTTCGTCGCCGCTTTTGTGTCCCAGCCTCGTCGTAGGTGTCGGTGGCCGAGTGGAATGAGACCGACACGCTGGTGCAGGTACGGAGGGGAGCAGCCAGAAACTATAAACACTCGAGTAAATTAGAAAGATATATATATTGCACAGAATGTAACAATACTTAACTTTTACATAGTACTGCAGAATGTTGATACAGAGTTGTTAGAGGCCTGCCTAGTGCCTGTACAATAGCAAAGTCTTCACTCGTGCCTATCGGATTACGAAGGTCCTATCTCGTTGCTATCTCAGTCCGAAGTGCTATGTCTTTCCGTGGTGGCCACGAGCGGGGTTCCAGCAGAGGGCGCTCGTGGCTGTCGTCGGAAGAACGCCGCGCCGTGCATGCATGGCGGCGCGCGGCGAAAGTAGGTGGCGCGCACTTTGTACTTGTGCGACACCACACCCCTCCCCCCCAAACCGCCGCGCCGTCGTGGCGTAGGGCTGAGGGCCACGGCGACGGCACTGGGTGGAGGGCCTGGGCGGGGGCGTTACTGGTGGGACGGGCGTCGTAGCTGAGGCCGGGATCGAGACGCCGTCCGCGCCCCGGCATCTGCCTTGAGATCCTCCAGGGAACCCGCCGAAACCTGGGGAAGGGCGCCCGCCCCCGCCCAGAGGGAGCAGGTCATCTTCTTCTGAGGTGCGTGGCCCAAGCTGGGGGGGCCCGCACGGTCCCGGAGTCCCTCTCGGTGACGCTGTCATCTGCGGCGGCGACAGCGGCGGCGACGACTGCGTCGGAGGTGTGTCGACGTCCATAGGGATGATCTCGTAGTCCGGGGACGAACGATGTGGTTGTGCTCCCTGGCGGTGAACTGGGTCTGGAATCAAGAAACCGGAGACAGGATCGCGCGGCCTATGCAGACGCAATTGGTTTGCGTGGCGCCGCAGCTCCGACCCTGTGGAAGAACGTACAACATACATATTGCGCCCGAGCACGCGCTGAATGGTGCCCGGTAACCACGTCTTCTTGTTGCCAGCAAACACCCTGTACAGAACCGGCATAGAAACCTGAAAACGCGTAGCGCCATACGAACCGACTCGGTGCGTGGGAGGCTGCCGCAGGTGAAGGAGAGTGCGGTGACGGCGGCCGTGTAGCAGCTCGGCAGGAGACGGGCCGTCACGTGGCATGCATCGATACGTAGACAGGAAAATTTGAAGAGCTTGCTGCCTGGAGTGCTGACCTTTCATCTTCTCCATGTGAGACTTGAATGTTCGAACGAAACGTTCTGCTTCACCATTGGACTGAGGGTGAAAAGGTGTAGTGGTAATATGCTGAATGCCATTCACACGACAAAACTGTTGAAATTCCGCACTAACAAACTGAGGTCCATTGTCACTGACGATAGTTTCAGGCAAGCCTTCGATGCAAAACACTGATGTTAAGGCACTGATTGTACTAGAAGCTGTCGTTGAGTTCATGGCAATCACGAAAGGAAACTTGCTGAAAGCGTCTACAACAATTAACCAGCGCGTATTCCAGAAAGGTCCGGCAAAGTCAATATGTAAACGTTGCCATGGTCCCTTGGGGCGTGGCCAGTCTGAGAAACGCTGTGGAGGAGCCGCCTGATGCTCCGCACAAACTGTACACTGTGATGTCATGCTCTCTATCTGAGCGTCCATACCAACCCAGGTACAATGACGTCTGGCCAGTTGCTTTGTCCTAACAATGCCCCAATGTCCTTGATGCAGGAGGCGTAACACTTCTCGTTGCAGGGAACGAGGAACAATCACTCTTGCTTGGTCGTTGTCGGTATGCAACAACAATACACCCTGACTTAAAGACAATGCATGACGTTGTGCAAAATAACGTCGAACCAGAGGCCGATCAATGTCTTTGGCTCTGGCAGGCCACCCTGAGCGAACAAAACGTGCTACCACACTTAGGTCTGCATCCGCAGCTGTTTCCTGTGCAACCCGACGAGAGTTCAAAGGAAAGTCTGCGACAGCGGAAGCATCTCTGGAGTCTGACAACATGCCATTTCTGAAGAATCAAACGACACATCCTGGCCAACCGGAAGTCGCGAAAGTGTGTCCGCGTTGGCGTGTTTAGTGGTAGGTCGGTACAAAATCTCATACTGATAATTAGACAGTATTAAGGACCATCTCTGAAGCTTTTGTGCCGTACGTGGCGGAATCGGCTTTGTGGGTGAGAACAACGACGTGAGAGGCTTGTGGTCTGTCAACAAATAGAATTTTCTGCCATAGAGATAATGATGAAACTTTGTGACGCCGTAAATGATTGCTAAGGCCTCCTTTTCTATCTGACTGTAATTCTGTTGCGTCGGCGTCAGTAGCTTGGATGCAAAGGCAATAGGACGATCGTGACATCCAATACGATGTGAGATTACAGCGCCCAGACCGTACGACGAGGCGTCAACTGCTAACACTACAGGCTTCTGTGGGTCAAAGGGAATCAAACATGCATCACTGAGTAGTGCAGACTTTAGTTTGGCAAAGGCAACCTGACAATCTTTAGACCATACAAAAGGAACATTCTTCCTACGTAAGTGATGCAGTGGAGCTGCAATCTGAGAGGCATTGGGAATAAATCTGAAATAATAGTTAAGCTTTCCCATTACTGCTTGCAATTCGTGTACATTCTTAGGAGGAGGCAAGTCTCTGATTGCTCGAAGATGTGACTGTAAGGGATGAATTCCTTGGGCATTAATCACATGGCCTAGGTACTCTATTTCAGTTTGAAAAAACGAACACTTTGCTTTATTACAACGTAGACCTGCTGCAGTCAAAACTTTGAAAAGGCACTCTAGGTTTGCTAAATGGTCTTCAACTGTACGTCCGGATACCACAATATCATCTAAATAGTTCGAACAACACGGTACAGAAACTGTCAGCTGTTCCAAAAAGCGCTGAAAAATAGCGGGAGCGGAAGAACTGCCAAAGGGTAGGCGTTGAAACTGAAAAAGGCCCATGTGAGTATTAATGACGAAAAACTTTTTTGACTCGTCATCAAGTGGAATCTGTAAGTATGCCTCTGCTAAATCAATCTTGGAAAAGAAGCGAGACTGTCCTAATTTGTCCATCAGTTCCTCAGGTCTGGGCAGGGGATAAGTGTCGACAATTGTTTGACTGTTCACTGTTGATTTGAAGTCCGCACAGAGACGAAGTTTTCCTGACGGCTTGGGTATAATTACTATAGGCGAGGCCCACTGACTCGCAGAAACAGGAGAAATCACCCCACTATCTTGCCAACGATTAAGTTCTTCGGCAACTGTATCACGCAAGGCGATAGGCACTGGTCTAGCTTTACGAAATTTTGGAACTGCAGATTCTTTTAAAGTTACATGTGCCACGAAGTCTTTTGCACAACCTAGTTCCGGCGAAAACAAGTCACTATATTTGTCACACAATGCATTGATTTTATCCTGAGGCACTATTGACGTAATTTGAAGCACATCTCTTTGAATTGATAAACCAAACAAGTCAAAAGCATCTAGTCCAAAAATGTTCTGTGTCGATTTGGCCTGAAGAACTACAAAAGCAACTGTTTTTGTTACACCTTGAAAAGAGGCGGGCAGGCTACATGTTCCTAGCACGGGAATATTTTCACCTGTATAAGCTGTTAACACTTGCTGTGACGGCGACAATTTTGGCGAACCCAGAAGTTCATAAGTATCTTTATTTATTAATGTGACAGCGGAACCAGTATCAAGCTGAAATTGCACAGTCTTACTGTCAATGGAAAGATTCACAAAAAGTTTTTGCTTGCGGCGCTCGACAGGTGCGCGAATGTGGGCAACGTCTACTACGGTTTGTTTGCTGCGTCTGCGCGGGCCGCGTAGTGAAGTAAGCGGCGCAGACTCGGCACGCAGCGGATTAACCACACTGTCACTAGATGACACTACCGCCGGATCGGCGTCCGCGCAATGCGAAGCTACTCCAGATGTACTAACTACTGCACTACACTTTTGAGTAGCTACTTGGTGTCTACTGTCACTAGCTACACAGTACTGGGCACTATTACAAGGAGCAGTTGCAGAAGGCACTAATTTCACTACAGGAATGCACTGTTCATAGTCATTTTGCTTGTCCCGAACCCTTTTCCGTTGCACTGTTTTACGCGCTCGTCGGCGCTTGCTACGTGGTGCACTATATAGATTTGCCATAGGCGCAGAACTACTTTCTTGCAATCGAGATCCAAGGAAAGCAGTGTTCAATTCCACAGCCCGTATAACATTTACAGAATGAACTGTTCTCGCACTCTGCGAAGCACTGTTTCTAACGTTACTGTTCTTTGAGTTTTTAATTTGCATACACACAGACTGCACATGTCCCAATTTGCCACATTGATAACAGGTTGCGTTGCGACTAGGGCAATGAGCACGCTTGTGGCGAGACACACACTGGGGGCAAGATTTACGGACATTTTTCTGAAATGAGCGTTGGCGCCCGTTATTCAAATTACTGTTTCTAACACGACGGGGCGACCTTTGCGTCGCACTTTTACACTGGCTACTGTTCACTGTCTGTTCAGCACAGCCTGTACTATTGTAAGAATCACTAGTGCTACACTGAGAACTACGGCTAGGAAAGTCAAAAGTATCATGCGCTTCTATAAGCTGCAGTACACTGTCTAAGGAGGGGTCAGACTGTTTCAGAATTGCTGCTCTAATTCTGGGGTCCTGAATATTCTGCGTAATCGCATCCCTCAACATCACGTCACTATACGAAAGTCCGCAAGAGCAAGTAAATTTACATTGGCGGGTTAAGACCTTCAATTCCGTGATCCATTCTTGGTGTGACTGCTGCGGTAATTTTTTAAGTCTGAAAAATCGGTACCGAGCCGCAGCTACGAGAACTTTTCTCTCATAATGAGCATTTAGTGCCTCTACTATTTGTTCAAAGTCTACATCACGAGGAGATGCGTGAGGGAATAGTTTTTGCAATAATACGAAGGTCTGGGGGCCCACTACAGATAATAACAGATGCTTCACTTTCTGACCTGTAATTTGATGAGCCGCGACGAGTTCTTGAAACTGTGCGAAGTAGTCACTCCATTCTTCCTCACGTTCGTTGTACTGGCGGAACGTCGGAAGCGGTGCGGCGGCAGGTGTGGGCTGCTGATGCGACGGCTGTTGTTGTTGGTTAGCTGCCTGCGCTGTGAGCTGGGACACCGCCTGGAGGAGTTGCGTTATTTGCGCCGTCTGTAACTGAATAATTTCCATTAAGTTTGGGTTCGGGGTAGTGGCCATGCTGACCGATTAGGCGCCGCGCATACAAGTAAATTATAACAAAACACAAATGCAAGATGAAAGAGGACGCTCTGCAACAAAAAAGTCCACAAAACACGTAACAAAATATCTTTCCCCAAAATTGTCATAATAAGGGTGGGTGGGCGGGAGCAATTTTTTGCGTGCTCCGACTGCTGCTGTCTGGCTGCTGTAAGCGGGCTGGTCCAAGGTTCTATCACTCCTCGTCGCCACTTTTGTATCCCATCCTCGTCGCCACTTTTGTGTCCCAACTTCGTCGCCGCTTTTGTGTCCCAGCCTCGTCGTAGGTGTCGGTGGCCGAGTGGAATGAGACCGACACGCTGGTGCAGGTACGGAGGGGAGCAGCCAGAAACTATAAACACTCGAGTAAATTAGAAAGATATATATATTGCACAGAATGTAACAATACTTAACTTTTACATAGTACTGCAGAATGTTGATACAGAGTTGTTAGAGGCCTGCCTAGTGCCTGTACAATAGCAAAGTCTTCACTCGTGCCTATCGGATTACGAAGGTCCTATCTCGTTGCTATCTCAGTCCGAAGTGCTATGTCTTTCCGTGGTGGCCACGAGCGGGGTTCCAGCAGAGGGCGCTCGTGGCTGTCGTCGGAAGAACGCCGCGCCGTGCATGCATGGCGGCGCGCGGCGAAAGTAGGTGGCGCGCACTTTGTACTTGTGCGACCCACAACTGTTATAGTAATTTTGATCATGCACAGACAGGGGAGCAGCCAAGTACGTAACATCGTATTTCTTACGACTGTTACAGCCTTAGAAAATTGGCGTTTTAGTACGAAATTTAAATTGACAAATTTAGAATTTTAGATTTCATTGTAATTTTATTTAAATATTAAACTTAAAAACACACAGAATATCAATGCATAATGTTTTCCTTTTCACTAAAGGATCAATGTCTGATACCACTATTCCAGAAATGCTAATTCGAAGACAAGCTCTTAATTTGAAATTTGCCAGTGAAATTCTATATGTGAATTTAGTACTTTGCGTGAAAAAAGCATCATGTACATGCAAATCTAAACATCGACATAATCGTAGCTGCAAATTTACATACTAAAACTTAAGTCTAAAACATTCATTTTGCAATATTGCGCCAATTTCACGCTGTAGCTTTATAACTTCTGGTTATAGACAAGTTTCCACACTGTGAACATAACACAAAAATCAGCGAAAAGGCACAACATTATGCAAGCTGAAGAGCAATATAGTAACTTGATCTTACTACCGAAGAGTTCGATGAGCGTTCCTCCTGAAAACAAAAATGTATTTTCACAGTGAAGATGTCTGGAAAATTATTGGTTACTTTCTTCTGTCATACCTCTTAAAAGCATTTTATTTATAACACTAAGCATATCAAGAATCCTTTGCACAGAATAAATATATTAGACATGCGGAACAGAAATATTAACGCGTCTGACAACTTCATAGTACACAACCATCATGCTACTTTCATCTCTTTAAAACGGCTACTTCTAATTTTAATGGGAGACTCCACCCTGAAGCTTCAATTTAAAAAAAATAGAAAATAAAAAAGAATACTGTTTCGCATATTTTGAGTGTTTAATGTTAAATCCCAAAACGCTTTTTTCTATATTCGAATCTTCTTCTTCTTCTTTATATAAAGCAGTGTGTCCGTGTGTTTGTGTGTACGTACTGCATAAAAATCTAGTTTTGTTCCAATCATAATGAAATTTTTCACACATAACCTTCAGACTCAGAGGACGGTCGCCGTAAGTGTAAGAATCAGGTACAGCACATAGTTCAGCAGATATGACGTCATAAACAATGACATCCGTGAAAAACTGCTACATCACGTGACAATGCTGCACAGTTCCTCCTAAACCAATGGACCGATTTCAACCAAATTACCGTAAGGTAACAAGTGTTGTATGGGTAAGAATCACATACGGTACATGATTGAGGAGATATAACGTCATAAACAATAGAAGTTTCAAGAAACTGCGACATAACGCGACGAGACTATGTGAGAATGAAAGTATCAGCGACTTGCAACAAACGTTAAACATAATTTCAAACCTTTATTTAACTTTTTCTCGCTTACCGTACAACTTTTCCGCTATTCATGGAGTAAAACTACGGCATTCGGTATGATGTTACATTTTATAATTTCTACAATACACATCGTACTTGGAGGAAATTTTACAGACACTATACATACATACTGTTGTACTGTACAACTGTTGCACTTTGTACATTGTACATTACCTAAAATTGATGCCTTTGATGGGGTAAATTTTGAAATTTCTTGTAAAAAAAATCATAGTATGAAAATATTAAAATGTGAAAAATATCCCAAGGTACAACCCTTTCCCCTGGGCTATGTGCCGGCACTGGGTTTCACCCTCTCCATTCTCCCATCATCTCCAATGCGAACGCGACACTACACTACACACGCATCCATTACAGTCACCTACACTTAACACAGATACTTCAGCACACAGTTCTCATACTGAGAGGGGCCTATCCCTGATATGTTAATTTTAATTCACTTTCATGTTATGTATATTACGTTTCCTGTTAGCCTCTTTGACTTACATCTAAATATTAGATACTTTGATTTCGATTGCACCTGCATTTCATGTATACTAAGTTTCTTCTTAATCTCTTCGTCATATATCTGTGGATACCTAAGAGTATATTATTGTCTCAGTCTGTTAGTAGCATTCGCCAGTGACTCGTGTGCGGGAGTTAGTGTCGTGCATTTGTTAGTCTGTGGGAAATGCTTGGAACTTAAATTCTGTGTAAATTTACATCAAACTGAAGAGTTTTATTACAAATCAATGTATTTGGGATGCGCAATGGACTAAGGTAAATATATATGAACGTAGATACTTTGTTACTCATTCATCCTTATCCTCGAGATTAAGGAGTGTGGGAGAATTTCAATTTCCAGATTGCACTTCACTTCCTTTAATGTCTTAATTCGAAATATGATTTGTATGAAGGGTAATTTGAAATGAAATAATAAGATATATTTTTCTTGTGGTACCTGAATCAGTTCTCAGTTGGTTCATTCTCGCACTTGAAATTCTCCTCGTACTGTGTTCATTTTATATTCAACATCTTTCTCTTTATTAAGTTCTCAAAAGGCATAACTAACAAAAAAATTGGAATTTGAAACAAAGTACTCCATTGAGTAATTGGATCTATATTGCAGTGTACAGTAATGTTATCCATTGCGCACTTACAATTGCTCAGACGTGACTTGACTTTAAAATTTGTGTTAGCTTGAGTTAACCATATTAAAATGAAAAAGCATTTTTCATACTAGGGCCGTGAATAACTAAATCAGTTTCAATTTATTTACATTTTGGGAATGGGAGGTTTCACTCACACATTTATTCTGGAGCACAATTTTGAAACAGAACAGTCAGTTCACATTGTTTCTCAGTAGGTAATTAGATTTCACACAGGTCTAAATGTGACTAAGGATAAGCCTTCTGATTCTTGTGTGAACATAATCCCATTAAAGATTATTTACCGATCATGGATTGTTATCGTACCAGTCTAGATGCTGTTGTCAGCCTACATGCTGTTGTCTTCTCGAGGTAAGTGTCTGTAATTTCTTTCACAATCTGTTCACTGTGTTTAGTGTTCAGTTATATGGCTCTGTAAGGTGTCTTTTTTTTTTTTTTTTTTTTTTTTTTTTTTTTTTTTTTTTTTTTTTAATGAGCATTTTCATTTGTCATTCCGTATTGATAATCAGTACAGTCTTCCAGCAAGCAATCTGTTCCATATCATTTCAACACAACAATTCCGTTACAAATCATTACACACACACACACACACAAGAAATGTAAATAATATTCATTTTATTATTAAATTTCAATACTTCTCGGAAGAAAGGTGCCCGCGGGCGCCCTCTCCAATTAGGCGGCTGAACCTGCCCTTGGGTGCCCCTCAGCCATCCATGCCATACGCCGTTTCAATAAACAAGATATTTCGAGAATGTAGTAAAATTATTTAAATTTTAATTTATATATACATATATACATCTCATGGAAAAAAGAAGCACACTAATGCGAAAGGGCAAGCTAGCAAAATTGGCGACAGAACCTGTTATGGGGGTGATTTATTTAGAAAAAGCATATATAAACCCCTAGTGTGGAAAGCTTCTGTCTCTTCAAGACCGATCAGACAAGTGGTTTGTAAGAGAGAGAGCGTCTCTGTAGAAAACGTCCAGTCTTGGCACCACCAGAGCTGACTTTGCAGACTCGACCCTCGCCTCCCAGCACCGACCAATGAAAAAGCCTTGAATGTTTATCGTGGTGGTTAAAAATTAATAACAATATTCACCATACACTTATCCTCCTTTACAACGGGACATGTGATGTACCATTTATCACTCGTTAACACTAACTGTGTTTATGTGGTTTTCAGTCCTGAGACTGGTTTGATGTAGTTCTCCACGGTATTCTGTCTTGTGAAATGGTCTTCATCTTTGCCCCACAAACTTCCCTCCAACACCAAACTGACGATTCTTTGATGTCTCAGAATATGCCCCCCCCCCCCCCTCAACAATCCTTTCTGTTAGTGAAGGTATGTCATAAATTTCTTTTCACCGCATTTCTGTTCAGCACCTCATCATTAATTACGTCATCCACCCACATAATGTTTAGCATACGTCCGTAGGACCACATTAGAAATGAATCCATTATCTTCTTCTTTGGACATCTTTTCGTCCATTCTTTCACTGCCGTAATATGTTACATTTCAGATAAATGCTTTCAGAAGGGACTTTCTACCATTTAAATTAATTTTAAATGTCAACAAGTTTCGCTACTTCAGAAATGCATTTCTTCCCATAGCCATTGTGAACTTTATATCTTCTTGACTTCGGCCACCTGAAGTTATTTTGCTGCCCAAATAACAAAATTCATCCAATACTTTTATTGACTCATTAACTGACGGAATGGAAATAACGCCAGAGAACTTGGTTGTGGTTGTAACTTGTTGTGCAGTGGAGCCAGCAGAGAAGGCACAAACAGAGGGAGTATCACCCTCTCGAATAAACTGAAGTCGAGTCTAGTACGTGTTGATAGGAGAAGTGACCAGATAATGAGTGTCAAACTATTTGTTGAAGGAAACACAAATGTCACAAGTGCCTACACTCCACAGATGAAGAGAAGGGCGCTTTTTGGGACGACCGTGGACAGGAAGTTGTCAGTGTACCAGGTGGGGAAAGAGTGATACTAGGCGGAGATCTGAATGGCATATCGGTAAAGTCGAGGAGAGTCCGTGGGGAGTAGGGTCATAATCCAGGGAATCAAGAAGGGAAGAGGGCAATGAAAGTTTCTCTGGCATTTGATTTAGAAATAAGCAACGCCTTTTTCCAGAAAAATGGTTACTCATAAAATCGGGGACAGAGAAAGTCAAATAGATTTCTTAATGTGCAAATGGCATCAGTTAAAGGAAATAAAGAACTGCAAATTTATAATAGTAGAACATGCAACAACACAACATAGAGTGTTAGTGCTATATTGGATGTACAGTGCACAAATAATTGAGGCATAAAACGAACATTGCCAAGAATTAAGTAGTGGAATCTGAAGGACCCAGAAGTTCACAGTGAAAGTTCTACAATACGTATTACCATTGCAAGGCGTACAGAAGTGGTGTGAAATAAATAATGGTGCCATCCAGAAAGTCGGACAAGATGTGCTGCAGATACAGACACCTGGTGGTGGGAAGATGTGGTACAAGATGAAATCAAAGCAAAAAAGTGTGCCAAAAAGGGATGGGATTTATCTGGCTCAGTAAATGATAGAGAGAGTTACAGAGAGGCAAACATAACTGCTGAAACCACCGTGGAAAAATTAAAGAAATCTACATGGAATAAGGTTTATGAAGACCTAGAGTCAACTAAAACAATGCCCGGATCTTTAGAATAGCTAGAGAAAGAGACAAGGCAACGAAAGATTTTACCCACGTCAGACAAATGAAGAATGAGGAGGCACTGGTGCTCCAAGAGGAAAGTAGAACTAAGAAAAGATGGAAGCAATAGTTTGAACATCCACTGCATGAGGAAAATCCAAGATCGGTTTTTGACGAGAGTGTCCCCTATCAGAACTTGGTATGGGGTATAACGAGAGCACTTTAACAACTGTGATGAAAATGAAAAATGGAAAAGCGCAAGGTTTTCATGAAATCGCTGTTGAAGCTTGGAGGTGTCTCGGTGAGAAAGGGACGGATATGCTCTGGGAGAAGCAGATGGAGGGACAGAAACAGCTAAGGGGAGAGGACGCGTGGGGCCGAGGTAAATGGAGAAGACTCGCCAGGAACGTCGAAGGAAAAGAAGGAGACCACAAGACCAAATCAAAGAGCAAGTCCCCATGGTCATGGAACGATCAGTATATAAAATAATAAAAAAAGAGTAGTAGTAAACGAAAGGTAATATATACAGCGTGTCTAGAAAAGGACTCCCAGATTTTAAAATTAAATATCTCGAAAACAAAAATCGATAGAGGAATGCAGTAAACGGTATGTTTATTTTGAAAGCTGTAAGAAGTTTATACAGCAGTTTGAAGTAATAGTTACAAAAGCTGCTAACAGATGGCGCTGTAATCGCCATACGAAATGCCTAGTATAAATAGTGATCCGAAGTCCAGAGTGATCAGTTTCACTATTGAAACGTGAAAGGAGGTTAGTGTACCGAAGGAAGAAATTAAAACCATGTTCTCCATTGAACAACGCGTTTTTCTGGTGCTAGAGTACCACAGGTTAGAAGAGAGTCCTACGGCAACAGGGCGAAGTTTTCAAGCACGATTAAATGTTCCAAAAAGATCCGATGCGGAAACCATTCGTACGCTCTTCGCAAAATTTCAACGAACAGGCAGCGTAACATGATCTAGTGGGGCATGGTGGCCGCAAGCAAACCGCAGTTACGCCTGAAAATATCGCCACAGTGTCTGGAATTATTCAGCGAAATCCAATGTCATCCGTCCGTAGAATTGCATCTGAGACTGGTTTAAAGCGTTCCAGCACGCAGAAAATACTGAGAATGATCCTACAATGTTCCATTCAAAATTCAAACGCACCAGGCCACACCCGTACGAGCTGTGCAACAAAGGGTTGCCTTTGCTAATCAGATGCTCACAATGATTGATAGTGAAGGATTTGATGTTGGCTGCATCTGGTTTACAGATGAAGCACACTTCCACCTGAATGGATACGTGAATAAGCAGAACTGGCGATTTTGGGGTTCCGAAAAGCCATATTGGTGTCAAGTGAAACCCCTGTATTCTCCTAAAGTTACTGTGTGGCCTGCAGTATGCAGCAGAGGCATTATTGGCCCTTTTTCATTCTAGAAACGGTCACTAGTGCACGTTACGTTGCAATTTTGGAACAATTTGTCGCCACACAGCAAGCGTTAGAGGATCGACCAGGTACTGAATGGTTTACGCAAGATGGAGCCCGACCACATCGGACCGAACAAGTGTTTCGCTTTCTTGAGGAATACTTCGGAAATCGAGTCATTGCTTTGGAATATCCCAACTTTACTGGTGCAGGCGTGGATTGGCCTCCATATTCGCCGGATTTGACTCCCTGTGACTTTGTTTTGTTGGGCACAGTGAAAGACATGGTCTACGCGAAGCATCCCGCCATTCTGGACGAGCTTGAATCGGCGATCTCTGTGGCTTCTGAATCCATTTCGGTTGAGACACTACGAAATATGATGGCGAATTTCATTCTTTGTTGCGACAGCTCTGTAGAGTCAATGGTGAACATTTTGAAAACATTGTGATGTGATTGTTTGAAAAGTGTGTTTTCAAACGATTATTTCACTTGTGTATGCTGATATGAGCTGAACAGCGTACAGCGCCATCTGTTAGCAGCTTTTGTAATTATTATTTCAAACTGCTGTATAAACGTCTTACAGCTTTCACAATAAACATACCGTTTACTGCATTCCTCTTTCGATCTTGGTGATATTTAATTTTTTTTTTTTTTTTTTTTTTTTTTCGAGATGTTTAATTTTGAAATCAGCGAGTCCTTTTCTGGACACCCGGTAGGTACCCTATGAATCCGTGCAGTAAACAGAACCAACACGCTAAAACAGGAATTAGACATGAGGAAAGCATACAGTTTAACATTGAAACCGTATCGATTACTACTAAGATTTTTGAATTATTGTGGTAGCTTATTGAAAATGGGTGCAGCAACATATTGCAATCCTTTCTGCATAAGAGTGAAAGAAGGTGTGATCCAAATACGGATTAAATTTCTGCGTAGCATTTACTCAGACAAAACTGCTTGGGAGTTAGCTGCTATTGTACACAAAAAAGGAAGGAACGAAGCTTAGAGTTTAACGTCCCGTCGATAGCGTGGTATTTAGAGACGGTTTAAACAATAAACTATATTAAAGGAAATATGTAGTGAGAAGTCAATGTCAGTATTTCCATGCTTGAACAGGGGCCAGCAAGAGTTTGATGAACTTTCATTACTTATTGCTCAAACCGATAGTTTCTCAGCCAAAACTACTCTTTTTGAATCGGAAGAGTATCCCAAAGATAATGCAGTAAGTCATTAACTAATGAAAACAAGAAAACTAGACTACTGTTCGTGTCGACGTTTTAGGTAATGGTCTAATTGTATATAGAGCAGCATTTAGTACCACCGACGGGGAACGGCCTCGCGCATCGGATCATAACGCCATCAGTGCGCTTGGCCACTCCACCGCGGCGTTAAGTCTATTGCTCGGCGACGATGGGTGACAGACCCACCCCCAGTGGCCAAAGAAGACATACCCAAGACAGCAGTGATTCCTTTCGGCCTTTTCAAGTATCTTCGCATGCCGTTTGGGTTAAAAATGTAGCACAAACTTGGCAGAGATTCGTGGATGAAGTGTTTGGAGGTTTGGAGTTCTGTTTTGTTTACCTGGACGATATACTGAATTTTTCAAAGAATATTGAGTTTCAGGAAGAGCACGCCAATACAGAGTTGGATAGATTAAAGAAATATAGTGTAGTGATTAACGAAAATAAGTGTGTTTTTCGAAAAAAAAACAAGTAACATTTCTGGGACACACGGTATCAGCTGCAGGAATCTGCCCCCCCCCCCCCCCACCCATAAAAGAAAAAACTGGAAGCTATGGCGAACATACCTATGCCAACACAGTACCAAGAACTTGGAAGATTCCTCGGAGCCGCAGAAATGCCGGCACCACTGGCAGGTAACGTCAACGCTGGGAAGCCGCGACTACAGTGGACGTCAGCAATGCAGCACGCCTTCCAGAAGGTAAGAGCAAGTTTGCAAAAAGCAGTACTTTCATCTCAGCCAGTCCATAACGCACCATTGGCTATTGTAGTGGACGCTAGTCAGGTGGCCATTGGGGCAGCCCTTCAGCAGGATGTGGATAGTGGTTGGAAACCTTTAGGATTCTTTTCTCGTAAGTTAACAAGTTCTCAAGCTAAGTGGAGTGCATGTGATCGAGAATTGCTGACCATTTACGAATCTATATGACATTACCGTCCATATGTTGAAGCACGACCTCTTATAGTATATAGGTAGGCCCTACAGACCATAAGCCAATCTCGTTTTCATTTCAAAATATGAAGGAAGGTTGTTCCCCCAGGCAATTCAGGCAACTGGATTTCATAGGACAGTTTACGACTGACATAAGGCACATCAAAGGGTCCGAGAACATAGTTGCTGATTATTTTTCTAGGATAAGGGCGATTGTTGTAGCAGTAGACTATGATTGACTGAGCTGAACAATCCACTGACGAACAACTACGGAAATTGTTACAAGACAATCCAACGTCATTAAAGTTCAAACAGGTGCAGTTAAAAGATAGGGGAGACTTAATCTGGCCGGCCGCGGTGGCCGAGAGGACTGAGGCGCTCCAGTCACGGTCTGCACGGCCACTACGGTCGGGGGTTCGAATCCCCCCTCGGGCATGGATATTTGTGCCGTCATTAGTATTAGGTAGTTCATAAGTAGTTTGTAAGTTTAGGGACTGATAACCCCGTAGTTAAGTCCCATAAGCTTAACAAACATTTGAACATTTGAACTTAATCTGGTGTGATGTATCTAGGACTCTCCCAATGCCATTTGTAACAAAGCCATTGCGAAAAACACTTTCTGACAGCATACATAACCTATACTCGGGCCGCTGAAACTTTGCACTTGACGTTTACAAATAACAAGTGAAGAGCAAGAAGCGCGAGGCGCTAGTCGCTTGGTACGATCCGATCACAGCACGATAAACACTTTTGCTGGTCACGTGCCATGACGTCAAAGTTCCCGAGTTGTTGGCTTTCTTCAGTCACAGAAGCATAAAGAAGGGAAATCTGGGGCGACGCCTTTGATCTGTATGTTACCAAGCGTTGCGCTCGACGCCATGTTGAAAAGCAGTAAACGCGGAACTATAGGCACTTAGTACTTTGGTTGGAAATGGACTTTTTACGAAGTGCAGCTGAACTCACCAACTTTTACGAAAGGAAACGGCCTTTCATTATGCTCTCCTCTATTTTGCGTCCTGTTCTTGCACCAAATTGTAATCCAACGAAAAAAAAGTAGGCCTAAATTTTAATACAACTCCGAAAATGTACGATGGAATCAATGATCGTTTTATTTGATTTTTATCTATAGAAAAATCCCAAGTAACGCGAAGTTATGTTTGGGAAATTAGTTATAAACAAGAAAGTGACTTTTCAACTGCCAGGTTTTTATTTGACATAAATAAATTTGCACAAAATATTGAGTCAGACTTAGCAGTACAACTTGACTATACAGAACTGATGACGTCGGGGCATATATAAAACTCTTAAATTACACACAAATGAAGGACATGTAGCGGAAACATAAAACTCTGTACTTGTCATATTGTTTCAATCTATATATGTTGTCATATGTTTCAATCGGTTTTTCAAAAAGTTAGCAAACATGATTTCTTCAAAGTGCACACTAGATATTCTGCAGTTTTTATTTCAGTATTTTGCATCCTTTTTTTAGCAAATCAGCTCTCCTTGAATTCACAGACCATTTCTTAGCACTGGAAATAAATATTGCCTTTAAAACATATCTATATGTTATATTTTACTTACGGCAGTGAAGTAGTTGTGTTTTAATGTTGGAAAAGTTGTATTTGCTTTAGGAAGATAATTAATTTACTGATCGGAGAAGGGCATATAGAAGAATCTGTCAACCATAGAGCAGGAACAGCATAAAATAATTATTCCCTTTAATCTATTTTTTGAGTACCGTATCCTAAGAGCATTCATTGCCAACATTAGCACAATACGCCTCCACTATCGTAAGTAAAATTTTACCTGCCTAGAACAAGGGGAGGAGGCGGGATGAGTGTCATCGATTTGATTGGATCAAGTTTTACTTACGTCAGTGGAGGAGTAATGTTTTAATTTTGGCAACATAATGTTCCGTTTACGAGGACAATTACTTAACCGACCTGATAAAGGTAGATACAAGAAACTGCCAACGTAAGAGCAAGAACAGCAAGATTATTCCCCTCATTCCATTTTTTTGAATATCCTAACAAGGGGAGATCGGCAATCGGGACCCGCCGATTTCTCCCAAGTTACGTGTGTAGAAGGAGGTGGATCTCCACCTAACGAGCCTGAAATATTTCGCTTGAGTGGGCCTTAGGAAAGGAGGAAACGCTCTCGAAAGTTTTTCCGATAGCACTGTACATATTATTTGTTATTCAGCGCTCTGTTCGTGAATTAAAGGCTTAGTGTAAAAAAAAAAAAAAAAAAAAAAAAAAAAAAAAAAAAAAAAAAAATTTTAAAAAATTAGGAAGCTCCTGGGATTGATCCCAGGGTGCCTGCTGCGCAAGTAATGCGCTTGACCATTAGTCACGTACAGATCGCTAAATAAGATGTACAGTACTATTTGAAAGCCGGCCGCGGTGGCCGAGAAGACTGAGGCGCTCCAGTCACGGTCAACACGGCCACTACGGTCGGGGGTTCGAATCCCCCCTCGGGCATGGATATTTGTGCCGTCCTAGTTCGTAAGTAGTTTGTAAGTTTAGGGACTGATGACCCCGTAGTTAAGTCCCATAGACTTTACAAACATTTGAACATTTTTACTATTTGAAAAACTTTCATTTTTCTCCTTTCCTAAGGCACACTCAGGCGAAATATTTCAGGCACGTTATATGGAGACCAATCTCCTTCTACACAGGCAATATGGGCGAAATCGCCGGGTCCCGTTTGTCGACCTCCCCTTGTAAGAGGATCAATGGTCGTTGACAACATTAGCATACTACGCCTCCGTTGCCGTTAGTAAAATTTTACCGTTTGCATCAAATTATGTGAAGGTGAGTAGGTAGATGAGCCTTAAAAATTCCTGAAATATCTTGCCTATGTGGGCAACAGGAAAAGGGAACGCACGCGCAAAATGTTGGAGTCCCGCTACTTAGGCACTATTCTTTGTCTTTCATTTTATATTATTCCCTGCGACGTTAAACGTATAAAATATAAATGTACTTCAACATTTCGATGGTGTTGAACAGCTACAGCAACAGCAACAGCGACAGTTATCGTTCAAGAGAAGAATCAACGCTACTTTTAATTATTATGCACACATTGCTCTCATTCGAAACATAACATTTAACTTTTAATACACATATAGCAACGCTTACTTACCGTTCAACATATTTTGGGAAGGTGAAGAAGAATTTGTATTCGAATTATTGTGGCAATTAGGTGCTGAACACCATCGGCCGCCTTTTCTTTTATTGCTGCTCATAATAAAAACGAAACAGCTCCAACTACTGACACACAGTTCTTTCCAGTGGCGGCGCTAGGCGTCGGCGAAGTCGTCGACCGCCGACGGCCTCGCGCCCGCGGGGGGCCTCGCAAAACATTGTAATTTTTTTAAACTTTTTTCTTTTCTTTTAAGTTTTATGTTTAACGGCGCTTTTCAACTGCTACGTTATGTAGCGACGACCTACATCTAAATTACATTAGCTTACCCCAAGGACGAACACAACGTCCGTATCCAAGATTGGGATTCGATCCTTGACAGGAGGGATCTCGCGCGCCTTGGTATGACGCCTTAGTGCTCAGTTTTCCGTATTTATTTCCGTATAAGTGCAACAGTTATGAAATTCTCAGTTAAATACTTTGTGTCATCGAAACTGAGTTTACTCCTTTGACACATTAAACAATTAAACAATAACGACAGTCTAGCTCCGTTACAACTAAGGCAATAAGGTGAACAACAGTGCAGTGACACCAGGCTGTCAGCACACGCTGTGCAGTTGACAATGAGCATCGTCACCCCAGCACGGATCAAAGTCTCATGAGTGCTACCAACTTACCGATCAGTTAAGGGATTCCCATACAACAACTGTCGAGAATCAGCGCATCCACACTAAACGTCTGTGACGAAATGACGCGCAGAACTCAGTGTGTTAAGAGACTCGCACGTAGAGCACTTTGGTCTGCGTTTCTTGTCGTTACTGAGTAAAAAAGTGGTTGATTGTTTATTGGAAATAAGTTATTACCTATATTCCGATACATTTATCTAACTTTTGTAAGGTAAGTCAGTATTCAGATACATTTCTTAGCATATTTGTCCGTAAAGAATATTTTAATTTACTGTCGTAAATTTTATGTAAGTCCTACGGTCTGATAAAAATTACACTGCTGTCCATTAAAATTGCTACACCACCAAGATGACGTGCTACAGACGCAAAATTTAACCGACAGGAAGACGATGCTGTGCTATGCAAATGATTAGCTTTTCAGAGCATTCACACAAGGTTGGCGAAGGTGGCGACACCTACAACATGATGACACGAGGAAAGTTTCCAACCGATTTCTAATACACAAACAGCAGTTGACCGGCGTTGCCTAGTGAAACGTTGTGATGCCGCGTGTAAGGAGGAGAAATGCGTACCATTACGTTTCCGACTTTGATAAACGTCTGATTGTAACCTATCGCGATTGCGGTTTATCGTATCACAACACTGCTGCTCGCGTTGGTCACGATCCAATGACTGTTAGCAGAATATGGAATCGGTGCGTTCAGCAGGGCAATACGAAACGCCGTGCTGGATCCCAGCGGCCTCGTATCACTAGCAGTCTAGATGACAGGCATCTTATCCGCATGGCTGTAATGGATCGTGTAGCCACGTCTCTATCCCAGAGTCAACAGTTGGGGACGTTTGCAAGACAGCAACCATCTGCACGAACAGTTCGACGATGTTTGCAGCAGCATGGTCTATCAGCTCGGAGACCGTGGCAGGGGTTACCCTTGACGCTGCATCACAGACAGAAGCGCCTGCGATGCTGTACGCAACGACTAATCTGCGTGCACGACTGGCAAAACGTCATTTTTTCTGATGGATCTAGGTTCTGTTTACAGAATCATGATGGTCGCATCCGTGTTTGGCGACATCGCGGTGAACGCACATTGGAAGTGGGTATTCGTCTTCGCCACACTGGCGTATCACTGACGTGATAGTATGGGTTACACGTCTCGCTCATCTCTTTTTCGCATCGACGGCTCTTTGAAACAGTGACCGTTTCATTTCAGATGGTTTACGAGCCGTGCCTCTACCCTTCATTCGATCCCTGCGAAACCCTACATTTCAGTAGGATAATACACGACCCCATGTTGTTGCAGGTCCTGTAAGGGCCATTCTGGATACGGAAAATGTTCGACTGTTGCCCTGGCCAGCACATTCTCCATATCTCTCACCAATTGAAAACGTCTGGTCAATGGTGGCAAAGCAACTGGGTCTTCTCAATACGCCAGTCACTACTCTTGATGAACTGTGGTATCGTGTTCAAGCTGCATGGGCATCTGTACCTGTACACGCCATCCAAGCTCTGTTTGATTCAATATCCAGACGTATCAAGGCCGTTATTACGGCCAGAGGTGGTTGTTCTGGGTACTGATTTCTCAGGATCTGTACACTCAAATTGCGTGAAAATGTAAACACATGTCAATTATAACATATTAGTCCAATGAATACCTGTTTATCATCTGTATTTCTTGTTGGTGTAGCAATTTTAATGACCAGTAGTGTACTTGATAGTTTCATCAGTAGTGGACTTTTTCTGTTACAGGCTTCGGGTTGCGTAGATAAACTGTTGCCTACCAGCGTTAAATGCCTCATTGGATACTATATTCATCTGGTGTCTTAACAAGGTATGTAGCTGTATGGCATGTTTCAAACTGGCTTCCCTCGTTATGCCGTTGAAGGACCTTGTGGTGGGGAAGGGTTTGGCTGGCCTTAGGTCTTCACTCTTGCTGCGACCATGAAAGTAATTACGTCGTCGAATCGTGCTGAAGGGAAGGCATGCTGTTAGAACTTTGCTTTCTTTGCGATCAGTCTTGGTTCTTCAGTGATAGTTTTCTTGAGTAATTCATTCACTATGTGAAGTGAAGTGTTTTTTAATTTACATAACATTCCGGTGATTTTGTGTCCGGTTTTTCTCAAGTTAGAACACTCATGTGTGGCCTTCAGCCTCTATTTAAACTTAGTATGTTTAAATTTTTTTAACTGACGTATTCGTGTCACATCTGTATCTATGAGTATGCTAAATATTTCTCACATTTTCTATTTGATTCTGTCTTTACTGTCTTGTATGACCAATGGCACCACATGCTATCGTAACAGTCATTACTTCGGCATTCAGCCATTCTTTTATTAATACTAGCTTTCTTCTATATGAACTCTAGCATGTGCTTTACTTTATTATTCTAAATTAATTTATTTTGGTAAATTCTATTCGCCATGGTCGCACACCATGTGGTACTTAAGAATAGGATGCTGCTGCCTCTCTAAACATGAGTTCGTTTGAGGCATAGTGACTTAAATGTGTGCTTCAAGACACCCACCATCTCATCAAGATGCCACCGACGCTTCGTTTGTTACTGCTATTAAGTGATCACGCATGTGTAAAGTGTCGCAAGCATTATGTGTGTGTCTGTGAATAAATGAGTGTGCTTTCCTCTTCCAACGTGTATTTGCAAATTTTCTCTCACGTTACCTCCTTATTAATAAAGAGCAAAAACAATTTTATTAGAGACAGGAACTTCATGGTTTAATTCACTTTTGTACAAGGTGTGTACTTGATTTGGTCTTCCCATATTTATTTGCTTGTTCAGTTTATTGAATAGATGATGATTTAAAGTATCAAACCTCCGCTTTCATGCTTCCTGTCCCATGTTTATCTATTCATTTATTTTTTAACAATAATTTTGTGTTTGTTAAACGTTGGCTGCGCCCTTAAGGAGCGAACAGTTTGATAAATTACCATTGCACAAGTACTGTGGCCACTTGCAAAGTAATTTAGAGCAGCAGTGAGCGTTTTAACTTCCATTTGCAGACCACAGCTGCATGAGAACTTGCTTAAATAACTTAACAGGCTACTTTCAAGCTTCTCAAAGTTAAAATTAAAACTTACTTGAGAAGCACATTGAGCCAAGAAAGACTAACTGCGTCGTCAGTACTATCAATTGAAGCCGAAATAGCTGCTAGATTTAATTATGATGTGATCTTTAAAAAATTCAATGAGGCGAAAAGCCGAAAAGTTTCTCTATTTTAATCTGTGCTTGTTTTTTAGAATTTTTGTCATTACAATAATACTTGTATATTATACTAATAATATTTTAGTACAATGATTATTGGTTTATAATTCAGCTTATTTTAATTAACATTTTCTTTCTTACTGAAAAAATGAAAGGGGCCTCGCAAAACGAGTTCGCCGACGCCCAATTTTCGTTTAGCGCCGCCACTGGTTCTTTCTTTTCACTGCACCAAATACTTGTTTACTTTTATGCGATTCAGGCAGTTAAAATACAAAATTAACAAACAAAGACGGCGCATTACCACACCACAGAGTAGGGAGTGACCACGCATTTACTTCTTTTCAAGATGGCCGATTCCGCGCATGCGCACTAAATTTTGGACTACAGACTGCAGCGGGAGTTTCCTTTCTGTATACTCCTTATTCTGTGGTTCAGTGCTACAGTAAACAACGTTGTATATCGTGTCTACCGTGTATTTACGTTGTGTGTGCTTTTATCGTTGCGATTTGTTTTACTGTGAGTGGTTTAACTTGACTTTCCGAGTTCAAGTAATTGAATAATATCACTTTTGTCTAGTGATGTTCTCTGAGTAACTTTGCAATTTCGTATGAATAAAAACTTCGAAGCATATGTTCTGAGTAGGAAGTTCATTCTCGCTTCAAACAATCGGAAAGAAATTATGGTGCAGTGACTACAGGAAAGAAATACTGCTGCAGTTATGTCAGTGTCAAAACTTCTTTTATATTCGCTCGTGAAACAAGCCTATTACACCCACATTTGTAGTACACGAAATCACAAAGAGGTAGGGCTGCCCCCATATCACTGACTTTTAACCCTATAGAATTAGTATGGAGTGACGTGAAGAATTACATAAGGAACAATAAGAAGTCTTTCACAATAACCGAAGTGGAAAGGTTGTTGCGTGAAGCTGTTGCCAATGTGGATGCTGCAACTTGGAAAAGAAGTCGAGCACGTTGAAAAATTGATTCGGTTGCGCAGACAATGGAAGGGATCAACAGCGATCATGAACAGTTAATGATCTGTCTTGGTAATGACGATTTTAGCAGTGACAACAGTGAAGTTGAGGAACTGTATGGAATTGCGCCAGCAAATTAGTGAGTGAAAAGCATGGTGATTATAAAACGTAGAGAGAGAAGTTACTATCTTGATTAAGGTTTATTTCGTATCCGTCATGATCAAATGCTTCTTTTCTATATTTATTCGCTCCGTTATTGAAAGCGCGTGCGTTGTTGTGCTCTCGTCTATATTACTATGCCATTAATTAATTGCTGTTTTGTGATAGCGAATTATTATATGCACTTTTATTGCTCAACTGCTTACATTTAATAGATGCAACTCAAAACGGTTTCGTCTGCTGTGTGTATAGAGACTAGTGTTGCAACATCGCGATAGCAGTGTAGCCAACTTAACTCCCCGTAACGCGAAACGTCAAGTGCAATGTTTCAGCGGCCCGGGTATAAGACACCCCAGTGCCAAGGCCAATATCAAGTTATTGACAGAGAAATTTGTATGGCCTGGTATAAAGAAAGAATGCCGTCAGTGGGCAAAAGCATGTCTGGCATGTCAAAGATGTAAATTTGGCAGACATATTCATCATCCAATAGGAGAATTTCCTGTAACAACGAGTCGGTTTACCCATGTCCATATCGATCTTGTGGGACCACTTGAACCGTCAATACGTTATCGGTATTTGTTTACAGCAGTAGACAGGTATACTAGTTGGGCAGAAGCCGTTCCTGTAAATGAAATATAAATAGAAACGACTGGAAGGACTTTTTTGAGCACATGGATCTCCCGTTTCGGATGCTCTGGCCATGTAACAACTGATCAAGATCGACAGTTTGAATCAGTATTGTTTGCAGAACTGTCTAAACTATATGGATTTCAACACCACCATACCATCAGCTATCATCCAGCTAGTAATGGTATGGTGGAACGTTGTCACAGGACACTAAGGGTAGCAGTTATGTGTCATGGCAGTTGCTGGACATCAGCTCTACCACTAGTACTGTTAGAACTGTATACAGCTGTCAAATCTGATATTGGTACATCAATGGCTGAGATGGTATATGGCGAACTTTGCGCCTGCCATCAGATTTTTTTCAGAACAGAGACATGTGAATCAGGAACTGCCATATATGCTACAGCAGTTGAAACTCAACATAGCAAAGTTCTAGTGGCACGTCATGCTAGGGATAAAGTTTCTGTTCATAAAGATATTGCTACGTGCACACATGTGATGCGAAATGCTGCAGTGCGTGCACCGATACAACCATACTACTCAGGACCTTACAAGGTGTTGAAACGCAACAAGCATACAGTGGAGTTGGCACATAACGAACGTCTGTTTCATAGGAACGAGTGAAACCTGCATATATGCTTGCAACGGACTTGCCTACTCAAGAGGAGAGGGAAGTCACACCTCCATCAAGCTCTGATAATCAATCGTCGGCTGAGTTGTCATCATAACAACAAGATGACCGAAGAGAGACGCACCAGACAGTGATTACATATTCAAGAACAGGCTGTCAGATATGTCATAAATATCCACACATACCCGGAGCTGAAGGGGGTGGGGGGATGAGAATCACCTCGATTGTACAGTGGTTGCAAAAGAAATTCGTTATTTTTTGTAGTGGCGCTAAGTATATGATTTTTATTTATACTCTGCATAAATGGTAATTGTGATCTCTTTTTTTCTGTTGTTATAGTAATAGTGAATCAATAAAAGTAAAAAGTTCGAAGTGATGAATCCGGTAAAACTTTACGACGCTTCTCGCTGTGGTGCAGTGCGTATGTTGGCAACAGATGAAGAATGAAGTGTAGAAATGAGCCAATATTTGTTACGAGCTACAGAGTAACTGTTATTGCTGTTCGTTTCACTCCCAGCAAAATTAATACTGTACCTGCTCTATGGTTGACAGGTTCTTGTATGTACCCTTGTCCGTTCAGAAAAAAAAAATCGTTTTAATTGAAGTTGTCAAGACAAAACATTTCTTGGTCATCTGAGTTGTGCCATTAACCATTGGTGCCAACATAAACGCTGGAGCCCGGCGAGCAGCGTCGTACAGTTCAACCGATAAATCCGAATAATTTAATTGCTATTTACTTGTATGCATTTTATGCCTAAAGTCCCATATGGATAGTCGAATATTTTAGCTTGATTCTCACCTGTAAATCGCATAACATTATATCGTTTATTTTAAACAATACAATTCCAAATTTAAGGCTAACAGAACCAGAGAAAACAGACACAGATTTTAGTTTGTAATCAACCACAGAGCTTAATTAAATCAGAGATAATGTTACAATATTTAGTGATTTGGAAGGAAGGAGGTCTTTGTTTGGACGCCAACAGCTTCTTTGCCGACTACAGTACACATACACATACAGGTATTTTTCCGTTGAAGTTTACGTAATTAGTTATGTGACATTAAATCTTCTCAGTGTTGATAACCTCTACTGGGGCATAGTTCTGAAAATTCATTACGGCGATTTATATTGTGCATCGCTTCCATATTCCTGCGGTATACAACCGATAAAAGGTGAAAGAATCCACAGGATTCGTGCATATTAATTACAAGGAACTCTCGGTCGCTTTTATCCCAGGACAGAAACATAACTGGTTGACATAATTTGTGATAAATTTAGCCCTTCGCTACCCAGTTCTTTCGACAACTGGCTACTCAATATGTTAATAAAGTAGGCAAATATTTGAGGATTTCCTGTGAATTTGTATCCATCGCTCTCACTATCTAGGTTGCATAAAGTAATTTCGAACAGCAACAAAAATAAAATATCTTCCATATTGCAGTAACGATCCAGAAATAGGTTATTTTCTGGAAATCTTTTTAAATTGTTGATTATGTCATGCTCCGAACATGCGTTCTTAAAAATGTTCAAATGTTTGTAAAGCTTATGGGACTTAACTGCGGGGTCATCAGTCCCCAAACTTACAAACCATTTATGAACTAGCTTATACTACAGACGGCACAAACATCCATGCCCGAGGGGGGATTCGAACTCCCGACGGGGAACGGGCTCACACATCGTAGCATAGCGCCTCAATGCGCCCGTCCGCTCCGTCACGGCCATGGACGACTGTCTGTTAACGGCGCTCCTATGTGCCCAATCTGATAGCGCCCAAGTGGAACCATCAATCCAATCCCAAACATCTGCTGACAAAAGGGCGGAAAGATCCATATGCAGATAAAACAAAGCTTTGGAGACAAAATCCAGCTCTCTACGTGTAAAACGGATGCGTTCCTTAATCAGTGCTAGACTAGACTAGCTATGGGGAGTCCTTTATCACCCGTAATTGCCAATTTGTTTATGGAGGATTTTGAGGATATGGCACTGAGGACTTCGGCTCTGCAACCAAAGTGTTTCTGGAGATATGTTGATGACATTCTTTATGTGGCCCCATGGACGAGATTCTCTGAATCGATTTCTTGACCACTTCAACTGTCTCCATCCCAATATCAAATTCACCATGGAGGTTGAAAGCGATGGGAAGCTTCCGTTCCTGGATGTCATGGTGTACAAGAAACATGATGGTACCCTGGGACATAGTGTTCATCGGAAGCCCACGCATACAGATCTGTACCTCAATGCAAGAAGCCGCCACCCACCACACCAACGCAGTGGCGTCCTTAAGACTCTGGTACGCAGAGCTTATGCAGTTTCCGATGCAGACAGCCTACCACAGGAACTTTCACACTTGACTTCTGTGTTTAAGGAAAGTGGGTACTCCGAGAAGCAGATTCTTCGAGCTATGCAGTTTGGACCATCCCAGGAAGTACATGAAGAGGAAGTCAGATCTGTTGCTTTTATTCCGTATGCAGGGGGCATATCTCTCAAAATTAGCAGAATCCTAAAGAAATTTAACATCCAGAGTGTGTTCTGTCCACCACCCAAGATCAGGACACTTTTAGGATCCGTTAAAGACGATTTGGGCTTTAAAAAACAGGGTGTCTACAGGATTCCATGCGAGTGTGGGAAGGCGTACATTGGCAGGTCGATCCTCACTGTTCATGACAGATGTGTAGAACATCGCCGTCACATCAGGCTTCTAAAGCCCGAAAAATCAGCAGTTGCGGAACATTGTCTAAACGAGGAACATAGGATGTTGTTCGATGAAACTCGTATTGTGGCCAGCACGTCCGGTATTTGGGACAATGTTTATAAAGAATCCATTGAAATCAGGCTGTCAGAAAATTTAATTAATAGAGACAAGGGTTTTCCGCTTAGCAGGGCGTGGAACCCGGTTTTATCAAATATGAAAAAACATCGATCTTTTATGCAACCCACCAGATTGCTGGAAGACAACCCATGACTGCGATATATCGAGAGCACCGCCTTTCCGCCACCGGCGGCGCCGCAAGACCTGTCTGTGTGCAGTACCTGTGGCAGGCAGCGCATGCGCCTTCACCACTCTCAGGCCTATATAGGACGGCGTTCCATGCCCTCGGCATCAGTTGTCGGCGAGTCCAGCAGCAGCAGTTCCCCTGAGGATGGCGGACAGGTGTTCCGCCGAAATATTGGGTCAGTTTGACTTCAAAATCCGGCAGCAAACCCGAAGAAACTATGAAGAACTATTACGCCGGGAAAGCCTACGAAACTACAGTTACATATGCAATTAAATTCAGAGCCTGAATGTCCCGTGTTCAGGTGTTGGCAAGTGTTTCAACCTTTATGATGATGAAGGATGTAAGAAATGTGTCCACAGCTGAACAAAAGTCATTCAGGCTCTAAATTTTCTGTTTCTTTTTATTTTGTGGTAAATTTAGAAGATTGACACTGTTTAATGTGATTGAATCATTGTAATATTTTTGTCATCATAGGCATTTGAAAAGGACGCCATAGGGCGCAGAAACTAGTAGCACATTGGTAGCCAGATGGAAGTGAATTAAAAAGTTGTTGTTTTGAGAAGCGATTATGGCTATGGAACATATTTTGTGTGCTCCCTACAGCAGTTATATGTGGGTGTGTGTATGTGTGCGTGTGTGTGTTTCTGTGCTGTGTTTTCAAATTAGTCTCAGAAGTCCTTAAGGACATGTTTACCCTCCTAAGCCTCCAAATCTACAAAAGCTAGAAATGTAGGTTTGCTTTCCTTCATCTATCTCCTAGGATAAGCGGACAGTGAGTATTGCCTCCCGTGTTCCACATTTCTCCTAAAACCAAACTGATCTTCCCCGAGATTGGCTTCTACCAGCGTTTCCATGATTCTGTAAATAATTCGTGATAATATTTTGCAACCATGACATATTAGAGGAAAGGTGCCTAATATGAGACACACTTTTGTAAACCCATTTTAAAGACCAAAAAGGAAGAGCAATTATATTTTTTATCATGGTAACAATATCTTGCATTATTTAATTTTATCATACAATTATCATATTTGCAATAATAAACCATCTTTCAGAGTAATTATTAAAGCTTCACAAACAAGGCAATTCGTAGAAATGAGATCAAGGTTTCCTAATATGAGACAGTAATAATATGTTGCTTTAATTACTTTATTAGGGAATAATTACGGTACATATGAATACACTATATATACATGTTCATTCATTTCTGTTAGCTTTCACTCGTTTCACATTACTTATATTTACATTTTCGACATCCATGGCAAACAAAATTGTCTTCTGTGACACCGCAGTCTTCATGAGCCCAGCGATAACATTTCGTACACTGCGCCATTTTTACCCGTGTTTGTCGTCAGAAAAGCGCCCAGTACAGAACAGTCACTCTGAGTCATCGTCATCGCTGCTGTCTGAATCCCCACTGTCATCAAGATGGACATCGGATGCCGAGTCACTAACGACTCTTCTGCTTTACGTCTCCGATTTTTCACTCTTATTCCCAAAAACGTCTGGCTGTTTTCTTAACTTAAGGCTCCGATTTCAGTTGTGTAGATTCTTGCAATCGCTTCACATAAGGAGTTGAAGTTAGTAAAGCGGCAGAGAACGAACGAGATGTTTGACCTAGTTGACTATCTCCAGGTGGTTTTGCGAAGTGTGGAAGAGGTCCTATGTCTGCAGGGCTGACAGTTTGACCAACATCAACATCAGTATTTTAGTTTTTGGCATCTCTTTCTTGAAGAGCGTCAGCATGGCGATGAATTAAAAATTCAAGTTCCATAAGTGATGTTTCTTTTGCATGGGATGAGACCTGTTTTTCTGAAGGCATTTACAGATGCTTCCATTGTTGTTACTCCGTTGTAAGCTGCCCCAATTAATCTAACTATTAATAATGGGGTGATAACGACCTGGGTTGCTCGCCAACCCCGTTTATATCTCTTGGGCATAGTAGGTTTCAAAGGCCCCATAAATCCAACGTCAAGTGGCTGCATTTTATGCGTTCAGTGAGGTGGCAAACTTACAATATGAATATTGTTTTCATGTGCTTTATCTACTACACCGAGATTCTTCGTGTGGGAATAATGCCCATCAAGAATCAAAATGACAGGGTAATTTTGATGGCTTTACATGGCTCACAAAATGATCGAACCACTGAGTAAAAATGTGAGTTTGTATGCACCACTTGGATGAGAAGCTGATATTGATATTGCACCGTCCATCAATTACTGCTTCATATTCTTCCTTATAAGACGATTAGTGGTGTGACATAAGTTCCAGCTGCGTTCATACCCAGTACTGTGAGTGGAGTACTTTAAATTTGGAGTAGTATTGATCAACTGTGAACAAAATACTTCCTTGAAAGAAAGTTCCAGAAAACATTCCATTTTCTGATCATAAAACTAGTCAATGTAATCCCTGTTTATGATAATTTAAACTAATTAAAATAACGCAGTTTCCGATATTTTTACAATAATTGATAAAATATTGTTATCTTGTGAAAGTATTTTGTAAATTACATATACCAAATCATGAGAGAACGAGTTCCCCCAATATGCGATAGGTATCGTAATATACGACACTGTCGCGTATTTGGAACCTCATATTATCGCATATTAGGAATTTCGCCATCTTGGACAAAGAATCACGCACACGCTAACAACGAGCGTTGGAGAATGAACCTAATTGTCCATAATTATACGTAATACCATCACAAATAACAACAATAAAAGACATCAGTTATAGCCATTCACCTTAAAGCGGAAACATTGTGTTAACACCGATGTTACAAAAACTCCAAACACAAGAAATTTTGTATCAAGCTCTACGTACTCTGACCGCCTCAACAATGGAATCGTACTCGCTGTGTCGTCGTTTGGTACGCAAGAGATGAGTTTAAGAAACTCTCCAGCAGAATGCAGCACCTACCATGAGCACAGTTGGGGTGTCTCATATTCGGGAACTATCGCATAATAGGCACCTTTCCTCTAAACTGATGGTTCTGTAGTTTTCACACCTGTCTGCGCCTCGTTTCTTTGGAATGGGGATTATTACATTTTTCTTAAAGTCTGAGGGTACTTCGCTTGTCTCAAACATCTTCCACAGCAGGTAAAACAGTTTTGTCATGGCTGGTTCTCCCAGACACTTCAGTAGCTCTGAGGGAATGTCATCTACTCCAGGGGCCTTGTTTTGAGTTAGGTCTTTCAGTGCTCTGTCAAGTTCATCTCTCAGTATAGTATCTGCTATTTCATCCTCATCTACTTCTTCTCCTCATCCTACAATGTTGCCTCTAACTTCATATCCTTCGTAGAGCCTCTCTATATATGCTTTCCACCTTTCAGCTTTCCCTTCTATGCTGAGAACTGGTTTTCCATCTGTGTTCTTGATATTCATAGAGCTGTTTTTCTCATCTCCAAATATCTCTTTCATTTTCCTGTACGCTGTATCTATTTTCCCCTACTTATAAATTTTTCTACATCCTTTCATTTGCGTTCTAGCGACTCCTGCTTAGCCATTTTGCACGTCCTACGAATCTCATTTCTTAGTCGTCTGTACTCCATTTTGCCTGTTCCATTTAGTGGATTTTTATAGTTTCTCCTTTCATCAATTGAATTTAGTATTTCCTGTATTATATCTAAGGATTGTTTGTTGGTCTTGCATTCCTACCTATTTTATCCTCTCCTGCCCTCACTATTTCATCTCTCAATGCTACCCATACCTCCTCTAATGTTTTACTTTCTACCGTTTTTCTCAATTGTTGCCTAAAGCTCCCTCTCAAATTCTTAAGTACTCCAGGTTCCTTCAGTTTATACAGGTCCCACCTCCTTATTTTCCTACCTTTCTGTAGTTTTTACAGTTTCAGCCTACAATGCACGACCAGTAATTTATGATCAGAGTTTATATCTGCCCTTGGGTATGTCTTACAGTTTAAAACCTGGTTTCGAAGTCTATGTCTTACCATTATAAAATCTATCTGGTATCTCCCTGTGTCTCCTGATCTCTTCCACGTATACAACCTTCTTTTGTGATATTTAAAGCAGGTGTTTGTTATGACTAAATTATGTTCCGTGCAAAATTCTACCAGGCGGCTTCCTCTTTCATTCCTTTTGCCCAGACCATATTCACCTACTATCTTCTCTTCCCTTCCTTGTCCTACTACCGAATTCCAGTGTCCCATAACAATTAAGTTTTCCTCTCCCTTAATTGTCTGAATAATTATCTTTAGCTCCTCATATATTTCTTCAATCTCATCATCAGCAGAGCTAGTTGACATATATACCTGTACTACTGTCGTCGATGTTGGCTTCGTATCTATCTTGACTACGATAATGCGATCACTGTGTTGCTCATAGTAGTTTACCCACATTCCTATTTTCTTATTCATTATCAGACCTACTCCTGTAATACCCCCAACTGAATTTTTATTTATTATCCTGTATTCACCTGACCAGATATCCTGTTCCTCTTTCCACCGAACTTCACTGTTCCCCACTATATCTAACTTCAACCTATCCATTTCTCTTTTTAAATTTTCTAACTTCCCTACCCGATTAAGGGATCTAACATTCCAAAATCCGATCCGTAGAATGCCAGTGTTGTCTTTCCTGATGATCACATCCTCCTGAGTAGTTCCCTCCCAGAAATCGGAATGGGGGACTATTTTACCTCTGGAATATTTTATCCGAGAGGATGCCATCATCATATGTTCATGCAGTAGAGCTGCATGTCCTCAGGAAAAGTAACGGCTGTAGTTTCCGCTTGCTTTCAGCCGTTCGTAGTAACTGTGCGGCAAAGCCACATTAGCTGATGTTACAAGGCCAGCTCAGTCAATCATCCAGACTGTTGCCCCTGTAACTACTGAAAAGGCTGCTGCCCCTCTTCAGGAACCACACGTTTGTCTGGCCTCTCCTCAGATACCCCTCCGCTGTGGTTGCTCCTACGGTACGCCTATCTGTATCGTTGAGGCACGCAAGCCACCCAACTTCGGCAATGCCTGTCGTTCATGGGAGTGGGAACTTCTTTGTTCAGTAAAAAAGATGTTTAGGAAGACATCTACTCTAAAACACGGCAGAAAGTGCCTTAAATTGGCACCGCATGCAACAAGTGCGCGTAGACGGAGGTGTTAACTGGCAGGTACTGCTAATTATGTAAATACGTCTCCCGAGTGGGCCGTCCGTTGATGCAAATCAGGATCAGATTTTCTCGTCCGTCCACGCTAGCGCGCCGTGTTAGAGCGGCGTTAGCGCGGACAGTTGTCCGCCATTTGCATTTTAACAGCGGCCGTAAAATTAGGCCCGCGGGCTCCGCGTCGGTGGCTGGGCGGGGCAGCTCTGCTTCCCGTCTATGGCCACCGCACCTGCCGACCAGTCCTTGTCGTAAGACGCATCTCCTCACGTTACAACATGGTGCTAGCCTCGTCATCTCTGAGTAGGAACGGACACCTCCTCCTTTTGAAGCTAGTTGCTGCATTCGTGTCATCTTCCTCCCCCCACCCCCTGCCAGTTCTTACACTTGCCGAACCTCCCTTTACTGCCTGCACCCCCGTGCTCCTTGCTCATTCTCTGAGTAGCACCCTCACCTTCGCATCGTGGAAGCCCCCGCAACAAATCTACAGTATAGTGAAGTGGCGCTAGGGCAAGTTTGTTGGAAGTTTCTAAGTACTCTCATTCTCACACGGCGTATGCATAAAGTCGCCTTGCGCTCTAAGACGCCTTGTTACAGAGTGGGCGGTCATTTCCTGTTGGAAGTTCGAGCCTTTCCTCGAGCATGGATGTGTGAGTTGTCATTAGGTTAGCTTAACTTAGTGCAAGTAGTTTGTAAGTCTAGAGACTTATGACCAAAGTAGTTTGGTCCCCTAAGAATTACAAACGTTTGCAGAATGAAACTTTCACTCTGCAGCGGAGTGTGCGCTGATATGTAACTTCCTGGCAGATTAAAATTGTGTGTCGGAACCGGGACTCGAACCTGAGACCTTTGCCTTTCGCGGGCAAGCGCTCTACCGTCTGAGCTATCCCGGCACGACTCACGATGCCGCCTCACAACTTTAATTCCGCCAGTACCTCGCCTCCTACTTTCCAAACTTCACAGATGCTCTCCTGCGAAACATTCAAGACTAGAACTCCTGGAAGAAAGGATATGGTGGAGACATGGCTTAGCCACAGCCTAAGGGATGTTTCCAGAATGTAACTTTTCACTCTGCAGCGGAGTGTCCGCTGATATGAAACTTTTGCGAAAGGCAAAGGTCCCAGGTTCGAGTCCCGGTTCTGGCACACAATTTTAATCTGCCAGGAAGTTACAAACGTTTGATTTAAGATCAAAAAATTGTACAGTAATATGAAATGTGATTTAAATATGTGCACCTTGACAGATGCCGTCAAATAAGTCAATTGTAAACTCAGTGTAGATAAAGTATTTTATTTACACATTAAGTGATGATCTCAAACTATGCTACATCACAATAATGTGAACATAGTTTCTAATTCAGTAATATTTGGTATGTAACGTGTTTCACCTTGTTCGGTTGCAAATTACACTGTATAAATGTTAAGGAGGCCACTGATCACGCAAACATAAGTCTACATGACAACAGATTATTTTGCAATTCCAACAAATTTCATATGCAAAAACCGAGTATTCTGTATGTTGTATCTTTGTTTACCATCTTTGAGAACATAAGTAACAGGTTGCACATCTTTAGGGCGCGATCTGCTTTAATAGAAAAATGATGCCAAAGATCGCTTTTTTTTTTGCAATTTTTTTTATTTTTGCACAATCAGTTTCAGCAGTCTAGCCATCATCATGTGCTCATTTACATCAAATAACACAAGCGTCTCTGGAGTATGTTCGTTAATTTGAAAATGTCTCCTAGCATACTGGACGTATTAGTGACGTGTATTTTACGATATAAGATGAAACAAGCAAGTTTTTTAAACTAAGCGCACTCCGTAACCGTCAACAAGAACTGTTGAAACTGGTTGAACAAAAATAAAAAATTACAAAAAAGCGATCTTTGGCATCAATTTTCTACTAAGTAACAGCGTCTTTGTCAACGCCTGTTAACAGTTTCCCTGATGATGGCCTAATAAGCAGAAAACTAGTTTGTAAATAAACAAAAAATTAATAGAACAGAAACAGTTTGTTTGTTTTTATCCTTAAATATATAAGTGTTGTAACAATAAGTGACGGGAGACTCCATTTATAATATGTAGAAATTTTATTAAAACAATCAGTATTCTTACCGTTGGTATTCTCTGTGTTAGTGATATGCTGTCGCTAAAGTATCAGACGCAAATTTTCAAAGCAGTGACTGTCAGAAGTGGCTCAATAAATCTCTAGAGTGTAATAACGACCGGAAGGATTTCATCACTAGATCATTCTGATGAAACACATATCTACAATTGGAATGATGTATCTGCAAATAAAATGTGTTTTGCCACACTGGTGGCGTGTGCATTTCATAGTTATCGACGCTGATTCTCTACTGGGGAACTCCGATCAGTCGGACGGTAGTAAAGAATTCCACATTACTGGGTTATTTTCCAGAAGAGGTCTCAACCGGAGCCATTACTCGGTAGTTGTGATGCAATCTGTCTCGGTAGAAGCGAAGACAAGTGCGCGCCGTTTTTTCTCTGTGTGACGTAGCTTCCGGCAGGCATGCGTCTTATCTAACCAGACGATGCGAGGCGACCCGGTATTGAGGCAGCGTGCCTGACCTTTCAGCGCGCGCCGGTTCACGACGGATGATGAAACCCTATCTCCGTAGTGACAGTAGCTGACAAGGATACGACTTAGGCTTCCTCTGAACATAAGTGATCAATGTGCAGTGTCATACAGTTTACACCATAGTACTACTGTATTTCCCGCTTCAGCACGACGCGCTAAGGGAAAAAAAATGATGTGTGTTTTGCATTTATTTTATTTTATTTTTTTTTTTTTTTTTTTACGCAAAATGGGACTTCTGACTTTCTTTCTACATCTACATAGATACTCTGCAAATCACATGTAAGTGCCTGGCAGAGGGTACATTAACCACTTTCATAACTTTTCTGTACCGTTCCATTCTCTAATAGTACGCGATAAGAAAGAACACCTAAATCGTTCCGTTTTCGATCTGATTTCTCTTATTTTATTGGGATGGTCATGTCTCCCTAAGTAGGTGGGTGCTAGCAAAATATTTTCACATTCTGAAGTAAAAGTCGATGATTGAAACTTCGCAAACAGATCACGCCGCAATGAATAACGTCTTTCTTTTAATGATTTCCACCCCAATTCGTGCAACGTTTCCGTGACGCTTTCCCCCCCGTAACGTGATAAAACAAAACGAGCTGCCCTTCTCTGAACCTTCTCAATGTCTTCCGTCAGTCCCACCTGGTGAGGGTCCCACACTGGGCAACAGTACTCCAGGAGAGGACGCACAAGTGTGATGTAGGCAGTCTCTTTGGTGGAGCTGGTGCATCTTCGAAGGGTTCTGCCAATGAAACGTAACCTTTGGTTCGCCTTCCCCACAATATTTTCTGTGTGTTCTCTTCTGTCTAAGTTGTTCGTTATTCTAACCCCTAGGTATTTGGTAGAAATTTGAATGACTTATCGTGCAATTAAAGTTCAGCGGATGTTTTTTAGTGGTTTTGTGTATTACTTCACACTTTTTTTTATTTAGTGTCAATTGCCAATTTTCGCAAAATGTAGAAATTTTGTCTAAATCGCTTTGCAGTTGCTTTTGATCCTCTGTTGACTTCACTACCCGATAAACGACAGCATCATCCGCGAACAGTCTAAGGGAGTTATTCAGATTGTCTCCTAAATCGTTTATAAACACAAGGAAGAGTAGGGGACCTATAACGCTTCCCTGTGGAACGCCAGATATCACTTCTGTTTTACTCGATGACTTACCGTCAATTACAACGAACTGTGTCCTTTCTTATAGGAAATTGTGAATCCAATCGCACAAATCGGGAGATATTCCATAAGCACGCAATTTCATTAGAAGCCGCTTGTGGGGTACAGTGTCAATGTTTCCTTATGCTTTGTGAGAAACGCTGTGAGGATATCCGAGCCGCGTAACTCACATTTGGAAAGTAGCTCGCATTAGTCACAATTAATTGGACCGATTCCGCTTACTGCTAATTATTTACACAACCGAGTGTGTAGTACAGTTATGTTCAGGATAAAAAGAAAGTAGGACACCTAGAAAGACTAGAAAAAGGAAGTTGATATTCACGTGACAGTACATTCTGTAGGAATGAGGAGCTATTGCATTTATTGGTCCGTCATCGCCACCTGCCGGTAAAATGTACCTGCGGTTGTACTACCATGCGCAAAAATATCCGAACGACCTGAATTGCGTTTCGCCTGATGTGCATGCAACCCAACTAACGTATGTGTCTTGCGGGTGCTCTGCTCGCTCCGCGGTATAGTCGTTCGACTATTCAAAATGGGTCCACTACAGACAACTGCTCTTTATGGCAATCATTCCAGAAGTAAATTAACACCATGATTTTTCAAATAAAAGGAAACACGTTATTAAGTACTTAACGTTTATTAAATCCAATTTATTACAATGACATATCTTAAGTATTGTCACACTTATTACAATCTGATATAACAAACACCGTCACATAAAACATTAATTAATCCTTAAACAACATTTAATATTGTTACAAACAACAGAAATCCTAAAGTCCTGTAGAAATTCGAAGTACTTTTGTTCTGAAACTTCCTGGCGGATTAAAATTGTGCGCCGGAACCGAGACTCGAAATAGGGACCTTCGCCTTTCGCGGGCAAGTGCACTACCGACTGTGCTATCCCGACACGACTCACGATGCCGCCCCACAACTTTACTTCCGCCAGTACCTTGCCTCCTACCTTCCGAAGTTTCAACTTAATAACGTGTTTCCTTGTATTTGCAAAATCATGGTGTTAACTTACATCTGGAATGATTGCCATAAAGAGCAGTTGTCTGTAGTGGATCCATTTTGAATAGTCGAAAGACTATACCGCGGAGCGAGCAGAGCACCCGCAAGACACATACGTTAGTTGAGTTGCATGCACATCAGGCGAAACGCAATTCAGGTCGTTCGGATATTTTTGCGCATGGTAGTACATGTGACGCGTGGATCAGAGTTGCTCGAGCAGACACGCATCACACGCCAACCACAGTCTGGCGTGTGGGAGTGTGATGTGAGGCATCCTTCAGGTAAGCTGCTCCTCGTGTGGGACTGACAAGGGAACGTCATCAACACGACCTCATATTTTCTTGAGAAAAATGCACACGAGCTAGATATCAACCCCACAAATCGACATCACCTGAAAATTTAGGCCATTATTGAGATACTACGCAGTTATGGCCTCCTCAAAGTACAGCTTTTAAACATTCGCGCGCTCGGGTTGTTCCTCACTCGGCCCTCTTCACTGCGGCCGCTTAATGCCCGAACATCTAATACTGTGAGCAGAGTCTAGAAAGAGGTTGTTTGTGTTCGCGAATTAAATTAACCCACAGGCTGTCATGCGACATCTCCAGGAACGGTATGGAATGATGACCAACCTGCAACGATTAAATGTCAAAGAGTTAGAAAAAAATTTTCAAATGTTTGTAGAGTCTGTGGGACTTAACTACGGGGTCATCAGTCCTTAAACTTACAAACTACTTATGAACTAGCTTATATTAAGGACGGCACAAACATCCATACCCGAGGGGGGATTCGAATCCCCGACCGTAGTGGTCGTGCAGACCGTGACTGGCGCGCTGCAGTCCCCTCAGTCACCGCAAAAGAGTTAGAGATATTTAAAATAGTCACCGATAAGAACAATCATTTGCAGTTATTAGACGTACTATATACGGTGTGTGCGGGAGTATCTCCAAGTAAATAAGTACACGCACTTCAATAACAACAGTATTTTATTTTACACCAAAGAGAAAAAATACTATGAGTCATACAAAGATATCATCTAATAATTAATGCGCTGCGACATCCTCCCCACCCTGGACAATCTCCATTGGTATAACCAGTTGGATTGGCCTGGTAATCTCTCTTCGATCTGGCGTAGTGAGAACAACAGTCCGATGAACTCCATCCCGACCTATCCGTAAGTCCTTTACTCTCGCCCTTCTCCACATATGTCGGGGCAGGGTGTCTTCCTGCAGAAGGACAATTCGCCGACTCTTATCTTCTGATTTCTCCTGACGTTCTGAACTTCATGAAAACTCCTGAGTAGCTGTAAGTAGTCTTTCTTCCAACGATTCCAGAAGTCTTCTGTTAATTTCTGCTGGAGTTTGAATTCTTTTACTAAGTCCGTTGACTTTGAGGGCTCGGGACCTTTCGGTAAAGAAGAAAGTCTGCCCCCCACCAAGAAGTGTGCTGGAGTGAGCACTTCGTCATCGGCCTGTGAGATAGGTCTCGAATTGAGTGCAGCTTCAATACTTATAAGGACAGTTTGAAGTCTCTCTTCATCCAGACAGCTTCGCCCGAGTACTTTGCGAAGGCATCGCTTTACAGAACCAATCATCCTTTCCCAAAAGCCTCCCCACCAAGCCGCACGTGGAACGATGAACTTCCAGGTGATATTCATTTGAGCAGTGTACTGGTGGGTTTGATTAGACGTGAGGGTTTTCCACAGTTCAGATATTTCTCGGTTAGCTGCATGAAATGTCTTAGCGTTGTCACTATAAATTGTATGTGGAACACCCCGTCTGCTAACAAATCTTTGCATGACTAATAAGAATTTATCGGCCGTGATGGCACTAACAAGTTCAAGGTGGATGGCTCTAGTTACTGCACAGGTAAACAGAATAATGTAACACTTGGTACTTGTTCTTCCAGTTTTAGCGAATAAAGGTCCTGCAAAATCAATTCCAGAGACTTCGAAGTATTTGTGTGGCGTCACTTTATCTGTAGGTAGTGGGGCTTCTATTGCTTGACCTGCAGCGTGATGAGCTATTTTGCAAGGTAAACAGTTGTGGAGGACAGTCTTTATGATACGACGGGCATGTACAATCCAAAATAATGATCTAAGTTTGAGGTGTACAATCCGAACCCCAAGGTGATGCAATCTAATATGAGTATACATTATCAATAGCTTTGTGAAATGATGATTCCCTTCCAGTATGAATGGATGCTGCTCTTCTTGAGTCAATTCCGAGTACTGTAGACGACCTCCTAGACGCAGTAGTCCTTCATCTAGGGATGGATTTAAATTCTTGTTTTTTTGAATTGTTGGGGAATGGTACGTTCTCCATTAAAGCTCTGATTTCTGGTAGGAAGTATTCTGTCTGTACTGATTTAATCCAAAATGCACGAGCTGCTGTCATTTCTTCTGCAGTGAATTCTCTGTGGATCCTTTCTTTGTTTGTAAGTTTCCTTTGGAAGCGAAGAACAAATGCAGTTGTGCGTAAAAGCTTCCAGTAAGAACTGAATCTAGTGGGATCTATTACTGGTTTTATAATCTGGACAAGTGAAATTTGCGAAGGTATGTATGATTTCTTATATTCTAAAGAGAAAGGAGAGGTGGTAACTTCATGAAGATCTTCTGGCCATTGAGATGGGTGCTGAGATAACCACGTCGGTCCCCTCCACCAGACAGATAATCCCTGTAGTGTTTTCGGACAGACACCTCTGGAAAGACAATCAGCAGGGTTGTCCTTTCCGGGACAGTGTCTCCACTGAGACGGCGAAGTGTGTGTTTGAATTTCGGTCACTCTATTACAAACAAATGTCTTCCAGGAATTAGGATTTGATTGTATCCAGGTTAGAACTATCGAAGAGTCAGTCCAGAGCGTTGCATTGCCAGTGTCACAGTTGGTAGCATTGTAGTAATAACGCAGCAGTCTCGTTCCCAACAATGCAGCTAGCAATTCAAGACGGGGGATTGTTACTCTCTTGACTGGCGCTAAACGATTTTTGCTGCTTGCTAGGTGTGTGTAAGTATTTCCATTGACCTTACACACGACGTACAAGGCGGCACCGTAAACTCGCTCAGAAGCATCGCAAAAAACGTGAACGCACGAGCCTTTGTTCCCTGAGACAGAGATCCACCTCGGTACAAATATATTAGATAGATCCGGAAGCGAAGATAACCATGTCCGCCATTTCGAAGCAAGCTGGTGAGGCAAGATTTCATCCCAACCCAATCCTAGTAGCCATGTGTCTTGGAATAAAATTTTTCCGGTGATGGATACTGGCGATACTAAACCCAGAGGATCATAGAAGTTTGCAGTAACTCGTAACAAATTCCGTTTAGTTGCTATCATGTCTAGCGTTTTGTCAATGATAGACGTTTGAGGTAAACAAAGCACATCGTTAGCGGTGTCCCATAATACAACCAATACTGTAGCGTTCATTTTTATGTCTTGTCCTTGGGACTTCCATATTTCGGTCAGGTGTGGTGAATTTGTTGCCCATTTCGACAATGGCAAGTATATTTGTTGCATCAGCGAGGTCAGCTCGCAATAGAGATTCACTAATTCGTCTTGTTCTTCAGTTCCCGCTGCAATATCATCCATGTATGTATTCTTATGTATGACGGCTGCGGCCGTGGGGAATTGTGGCTTGTAAATAGTTGCCAGTTCTCTGAGAGTGGCTGATAACAAGAAGGGGCTGCATGCGAGACCGAAAGGAAGGCGTTTGATGCGGTAAACAGTCGTCTCCCTTGTTTGAATCGGTTGTAAGTTTCCACTGACAGGGACTTTGTACCACAGGAATCTCGTGAGATCTCGGTCATTTGAGTGAAGAGCAAGCTGAAGGAAAGCTTGATTGATATCGCCTATAATGGCGAAACGTTGTAAGCGGAATCGTAGAAGTACAGCCATTACTTCTGGTAGTAGGTTAGGACCAATTTCTAAAACGTCGTTAAGAGATGGTGCTCCTTCTTCATGGGCGGACCCGTCAAAAACAATGCGCCATTTTATAGATCCTTGTTTTTCCCTTTTGACTATGTGATGTGGCAGATAAAAAGTGTCGGTATGTGATTCAGATGGAGCTAACTCAACATAGTCTTGTTTGATGTACTGCAACATCTGCGTGTCATAGGCATGTCTCAGCTCGTTGTTTTTTAGTAGACGCCTTTGCAAAGCAGCGAAACGATTTTCAGCATTTCGTAAGTTATCAGGAAGAGCAAATGTGGGCTTACGTGGGAGACGAACTACCCGCCGTTCATCTTGGATAAGGTAAGATGCATGAAACTCTTCCAAAACCGCGGACTCCCTCGTGCTCATTGCAGATTCTGGAACTGGAGTAATACCTATCGATTCCAAATCCCAGAAACTCCTGATGTTATTGTCTGTTGGCTCTGATGTGTGGCGAATGAAGTTAACTGTAGTATGGACTGCTGAAACGCCTGGTCGACTTCCGCTAAGTATCCAGCCAAACTCTGAAGATATTAAGACTAGAGACGGAGATATTCGTATAGGCGACGTGTCGTGAACAATTTGCCAGTATTGGTCAGCTCCTATTAGAAGATCAATAGGAACGTCCATGTGTTCGTGCATGGGATCCGCCAGTGATAGATTACATGCGTGTTGCATAATTGTGGCATCTCGTGGTACAGAAGGATGGCTGACAAAGGAGTCCGAACTCTCAAAGGCGTTGATACTAACGTGCTTGTTATTCCACATACTTCTTAGATTCAGACGGACGCATCGGCGTGTTTCAGATGTGGTAGCTGTGGACTCAAAAGTGTCGACCTTTAAGACACGAGTGTCAATCACTTGTAAATTCAGATTGGCAATCAAGGATCTGTTGACAAAGGTGGACTGACTACCAGCGTCCAGAATACAACGTATAAGTTTTTCCTCGCCTTTGAGTCCTGTAATATAAACACAAGCTGTCTGTAGGTGCGTGAAACTGGTGCGTCCTGTGTTTACATTACCAACTGAACTAGCATTCGTTTCCGCTACACAAGATTTAGATTCTTTGCGGTCACAAATAGATCTGTGATGGTTGCCTTTACAAAAAGAGCAGAGAGCCACGCCTTTCTTTGCGCAATTTTTGAAAGTATGTCCTTGCTTGAGGCAAAGGAAACAGCGGTTACACGACTTCAGTATCTTTAGGCGCTCCTGTAACTCTAATACGGTTTGGCAGTCCTGAGCCCAATGACCTCGCTGAGCGTAGAACACGCAATACGGTTCTGGCTTCAGCTTATTGTTGCGTTTAGAGCGAGTTTGCTTAAACTGTATGTTAAGAGCCGAAGCTGATGGTAGCACGTTTGAAATTGGTTGTACTTCTCCGCGGATCTTCTGAGAAATAAGCGCTCCGTCTATTTCTTCCGATAAAAACTCTATTAACTTTAAAACGTCTCCTTCAGAGAAGTTGTGTCTTTTTACGCGTATTATCCAGCGGCGACATATTTCTTCTGGGAAGGCACGCAATATCTTCGGAACTAACACTCTGCCATAGGCATTGACGTCTTCTCCCAATGATTTTAATGCCTGTATTCTTCGGTTACATTCTATGAATGTTAAGTTGAGATTCTGTGGAGAAGCGAACTGAATAGGCGTAATCGCATCTAAATAACCTAGGTGCGCCTGCACGATTCTGTTACGATCTCCGTACCGTTCCCGCAAAATTCTCTTTGTATCATCGTAAGTGGAAGCTGTTACGGCGATACCGTCGACAAGCATTTTCCGTTCACCTTCGAGATAGCCTCGCAGGAAGACGTGCTTATTAACAGTGGACAATGAGGGGGAGCTATCCACTGAACTTTCAAATTGTTACCAAAATCTAGGCCAACTTTCCACGTCTCCTGAGAAGGGCTCTAATTTAATGGACGGTAATTTGACTGTCGTAGTAACTGCATTGGCCGGTAGGGTCGCGTAACTAGCGCTTAAAGTTGTCATTGATTCAGAGAATTTTCTTTCAATGCCGTCGGCCGCGATTAAAATGGCACGCTTCGCCTTGTCAATATAGTCTTCACATGCAATTACATCATTATTGTAATCCTCCTCTGACAGAAGGTCATGTATTTCGTCGTCCAACTGTATAACGATTGATAATGTTTCCTCCAGACGAGCCTTATAGTGTTTAAATTCGGAGAGCGGTGTCTCAGCTGAGAATTCTCTGATCGCTGTGACGAATCGAGTAATATTCGATCTCTGATGTGTTCGCTTTCTTTTCAAAATCTGTAATTTTTCTATCGACATATTAGGAGAACTGTCGGAACTTGATCTTCTGACAAAACACTAGTTGTCGTGCACAAATAAATATTATGGCAGCAATGAGTAAACAAAGTAGACAGCTGCTAGTGACAAAAGCGGCGCGCAAACAGCCAAAGATAATAACAGTTGCGAGCTACTCCCGGTCTTCAATAATTGAAAATGAACAGTCAATACCTCACAGCAGTGTTATCAGCAGTAATTCAAGGAGCTGCAGTTTTACGTCAAAGGCAGATCAAGGCGAATTACTTAGTAAGCGTTAAGTCTGTTTCCGCGAGCGTGATTGCTGCAGCGTAATGTTGCTTATCATACGTCAATACAACAGCTTAGCTGCTCCTCCTTATTAGCAAAGGCGGAAGTGTAGCGTGCAGAAATCCTCCCTCTTGCGGCTGCGGCGTTTTCTTCGCTCCTTTCCGGGTTTCGGAACAAAAAAAAAAAAAAAAAAAAAAAAAAAAAAAAAAAAAAAAAAAATTGTTCGGGAGTAGCTCCAAGTAAATAACACGCACTTCAACAACAACAGTCTTTTATTTTACACCAAAGAGAAAAAATACAATGAGTCATACAAAGATATCATCTAATAATTAATGCGCTGCGACACGGTGAAAGAAAATACATGGCGCTTTCTTTATGCTTTTATGCTTTTCCTCATATCTTTCAACTGCGTTGCAGATATCATAGACAATTGCACTGATGAAGACGTGCTGTATATAGAAGAAAATAGTGGGTTGACGTTCGGAGCAGATTTACAAGAGGATGACGTCGAAGTAATTTAATTTTAAATACCTTTTATGCACATAATTTCTTTATATGGAAAGCTGACACTATTGAAGTGGAGTTACAGTACATATGTTTCATTTTGTAATATTATTTCCCCCTCCACTTCCCTAGCTCTTCAAATTTCACATTTCGGGGGACTCGCTGTCGTCCCTTCACTACACAGCACTTCGCGTTCGGGCATTAAGCGGCCGCAGTGAAGCGGGCCGAGTGAGGAACAACCCGAGCGCGCGAATGTTTCAAAGCTGTACTTTGAGGAGGCCGTAACTGCGTAGTATCAGGATAATGATCCAAATTTTCACGTGATATCGATTTCTGGAGTAGATATCTAGCTCATGTATTTTTTTTCTCTCAAGACAATATGAGGTGGAGTTGATGATGTTCCGTTGGGAGCGTTTCGGCACTGCTACGGGTGCAGAGTGAGAGACGGAGGGCCGCAGAACGCTACAGACAGCCTGAAAGAAGAGCGACTGCAGGGCGCGGCCCGCACATGACGTTAGTGGCGGAAAAGTACCAACCGGAAGTGCCTGTAATTTGGCAGTCAGAAGTATAGTGTCCGTGTCGTCAAGATCTTTGAGTAGGCTACACAACGCAAAATGACAGCTTAGAATGTAAACAAAGCAGACGATCATGCTATTTTGCTTGACACTCGGTTAGTGTTTATCTCAGTCTGTTGCTTAATCGCGAAATAGATTGTTATTTGTTTACTTATTTCTTTGTTTTCTTTACTGTCAGAGTCAAAATTAACTGTTTAAAAGTCAGTACGGATCTTTCGGTGACTATTCAACAACTTTTTTTTAATTGAATAAATATTCAATAATACCATTCTTTAAATCCTGTATCCAGCTATAATTTATATTGTATACAGAGCCTGCTGGCTTCTGTCTCGGAGTTTTCAACCCATAATTGTTTGATTTTGTAACTGACATTTCGCTACCACTAATCCAAACTGAGATTGGCTCGGAATGTTAAAGTTTCAAACTTCATTGCTCTTGGAGGGTCAAACTTGGGAAATGTCAGCAGCTCATACTGGGAGAAACGTCTGACAAACCTGAAACTTCGACAGAAAATCTCGATACAGATGCCAGCGGACAACATGTCAACGAATGGTCATAAAAGCTTAAAATGTACAGTAGATAAGAATTTGGGACACGTCTTTACAACAACTGTATTTCCCATCTTATCATTGCCAATACCAACAGATTGTTTGGAAACTACCTTGTAACCACAATAAAACATTTTAATGCACACTCTGATGCAGTTTTGTCCCCCTAAAACATCCATACAATAACAAGAACCACCGCTGCACACTGTGTCATTTAGTTCATTTAGGGTCGCTTTTCTGCAGATGGAGTAGGAGTTGCTTAGAAAATATTTGTATTACCACGTCACTCAGACAAGCATGAGTTAGATTAGCAACGTTTTCTTTATTAATGTCCCACCAATGAATAATGTCTACTGTCAAGTCTCAAACACAGAAATATTTATCTTTTTCATACTGTTTTGTTAAGTGAAGTTACCCATCCGAAAAGATCATTACATTTACAATGGTTTGTTATTTAGACAGTATTCCCCTAAACACACACTCGGAAATCGTCACATATTCGTAAATTACTATCGAAATAACTTTTTCGTCCTTGATTTTTTAATCAGTTTGTGCTGTTACCAGGGATGGAGTGTTGGGGTATCAGAACAGTAAGAAGCAAATTTCTATTTTAATTTCATTTTTTATTCTTAAAAAAAAGAAAAAAGTAATAATAATAGAAAATTATTAATTAATGTTGTGAAGAAAAAAATTCATCTGTGGAACTAAAAGAAAAAAGTGGAAGAGCAATATCCTTTTTTTTTTTTTTTTTTTTTTTTTTTTTTTTTTGTAAACTTTCAGTTGTGATGTAAATGTTTTTAGAAAAATACAGATCTTTCTCAAGAGTGAACTACATAATGACCCTGAGATGTGATGAAGGTATTTTTTTCTTTTACATGAGTTAATTCTATGGTTTCTCTGAAGTTTATTAATATTGACTGCAGTTCTTCTTTACTAATTTTCATTAACAATTTTTAAAATACATACATTGTGTGTTATGGTCTTCATTCCGGAGACTGGTTTGATGCAGCTCTCCACCCTACTCTACCCTGAGCAAGCCTTTACATCTCCTCATAAGAACGACAACCCACATCCACTTGAATCTGCTTACTATACGCGTCTCTTGGTCTCCCTCTGCGATTTTTACCCCATACACTTCCCTCCAATGCTAAATTTACGATTCCTCGAAGTCTAAGACTGTGTCCTACCAAGCGATCCCTTCTTTTAGTCAGGGTATGCCAAAAATTCCTTTTCTCACCAATTCTGTTCAGTACCTCTTCCTTAGTTATGCGATCTACCCACCTAATCTTCAGCATTCTTCTGTAGCACAACATTTCAAAAGCCTCTATCCTCTTCCTGTCCGCACTGTTTATCGTCCATGTTTCACTCCCGTACAAGGCAACATTCCACACAAATGTCTTCAGAAAAGACTTCCTTACACTTAAATTAATATTCGATGTTAGCAAATTTCTCTCTCTCTCTCTCTCTCTCTCTCTCTATATATATATATATATATATATATATATATATATATATATATATATATATATATATGAAACGTAGAACTACCTTTTTATACATTCTGAGAAGTTTAATTAAAATTAAAAGATAAAATAAAAAATTTATGATACGAGGTAATCCGAACCTAATGATACACAACGATCCGAGTTACGAATCCACAACACTATCAATTACACTACTACCACAGACGCCTAAATGTTACTTTTGAAGTCTACATACCTAAACTCGAGTAGGTACGTTATTAATTTGTTACAAATTACTATTTATTTGTAAGGTAAGTGGTTTCGTGATTACTATTAAAGGCATCATAATGGCGTACTACAACTTCCATCGTCACCTTTCTGAATAAGCTGAAAATAAAGTGGCACCTTTCACATCAAACCAAAGATTCTACCCGTGCTGTGTATAATCTCTGGTCCAAAACGGAAGTGGTATTTTTCGGCCGCTAACGTATACTCGTGGCCCGCTGCTCCCCGCCTGTAGCGCGCGGCACTCGGTCAGCCCGCCGCTGCTTGTGTTGTACAGCATCGGCCAGCAGCGCGGCGTCCGCTGTACGACTGCCACACTGATATGCACGGCAGCGGTGCTTGGCACATCGCCTCTGCGGACACAAGTGGCTCCAGACAGTGAATACAGGTTCTGTTTGATTGAAAATGTTGCCGACAGTTTTGGTTCACCGCAGGTAGGGGGAGCCACAGAACAGTGATTGCATACGTTCGTGGTATACAGCTCCAACTCAGGGTTTTGTGGTCTGGGATCTTATTGCGTACAACCAGTCGTGAAACACTTCGTGCGAGCCGCAGCCACGCCCTTTCTGCCAGACGTCATTTTTCAGAAAGACAATGCCCGACCTCAGCTGTTGCCTTCTCGGTGTCACCGTCACGGGGTGTCAGCTACTTTCCCTGGCCCACAAAATCACCACATAATGTCATCAATAGAAAAAGCGTTTTTATCTGCTGTTTTTAAAAGATATATGTTTCGTTTAAATTTAGCGGATTTTCGATATTCAATCTCACTACGACAACTCTATGTTCACTAATTGTCTATTTTGCTACTTTTTATTAGCTCGTAAGAATTTATATGTCTCCTGTTAACAAGGTAATTGGTAGCTAATTGCATTGTAGGTCACACAACAGCACGGGATGGTAGGAAAATGTACATAGCAACATAATCGAACACTATTATTTGCGCATGCAGTTGCTCGGTGTCGTGTGATTAACAAAACTAAATGCGTAGTACGCAAAAGCTGGTGCCTTTGGTTGGTTATTGGACTGGCTGAGTGACCAAGGAATGACATAAGAGGAAATTACTTTCCTTGGTGCCGTACTCTGATAACAAAAAACATGGTGGGTGTGCTGCCTTATCACTCTCAATGGAAAGACTAAACGGTCCTCGAACATGAACTACCCCTCAACAAACACACAATCACCATCAGCATAACACAATGAAATGTACCTCAAGATCGTTAAAAAATTCAGAATAAAATTACACACGCGGTAACATTAATGCGAAACAAACTGAAATATGACTCTTGAATGAAACTTTCACTCTGCAGCGGAGTGTGCGCTGATATGAAACTTCCTGGCAGAGTAAAATTTTAATCTGCCAGGAAGTTTCATATCAGCGCACACTCCTCAGATTAAAACTTTAATCTGCCAGGAAGTTTCACATCAGCGCAAACTCCGTTGCAGAGTGAAAGTTTCATTCTGGAAATATCCCTTAGGATGTGGCTAAGCCATGTCTCCGCCATATCCTTTCTTCTAAGAGTGCTAGTCCCGCATGTTTCGCAGGAGAGCTTCTGTGAAGTTTGGAAAGTAGGAGGCGAGGTACTGGCGGAAGTAAAGTTGTGAGGCGGCATCGTGAGTCGTGTCGGGATAGCTCAGTCGGTAGAGCGCTTGCCCGTGAAATATGATTGTTGACGATAGGTACTGCCAACCACAAAGTCACACCGTGGTACTACTTTCCACGTGTCGGACCCAACTATCTCAAAAGGAAACGAACATAATTCGTGAGAATTCCTCCTCGAAAATAATATGAAACGAAAGCAAGCTTAATTTAGAAGCCATTACAGCCAACTGCAAGAGCATCGGGGCTCATTTACGGTAACCAGCTATTGTCTGTCTGTCTGTCAAAAAACAAAAAAACTAAGTCGGAAGTCACAGAAAGAATAGTAGCAAAAATTTTAATATCCCCCCACCCCACCCCCCAAAAAAATTGCATGAAGGCAATGCAAAATCACATCTAATAAGCAAGAAATGAAAGCCATAACTAAAGAGGGAACAGCTTGACAACTATTTGAGCCTACATCACTTGTGAAACACTGCAGTTTCTCGGTGCAACCATTTCTCGATGAATTAACCGATTAAAATAAAATCTGTCAACATATTTATGGCTTTTCTAGTAACTACATCGTGACTGAATCTGGGTCCACAATTTCTTAATTTCCCGCATTTCTTGCCAAATAGCAGCGAAACGGCGCTTTAAGCACCACCGGCTTCTGATCGCCTAGCTGACTAGACTGCTAAAGATGGCCCCAGGCTCTCCAACGGCCGCTGAAATTCAGCCTGCTCAGGAAGACGCACGCTGGCGGCCAGCGGGCAACTTAGTTTCGTGATTTCGCGAGTCCGACCTGTCCAAGATCGACCAGAGGCATAGCTTGCGAACTCTTTACACTAATCTTCGCTGCAGAAGTCTGGCAAATTACTACCACCGCCAAGTGACTATCCGCTGTAGCACCCTACCGATGTAAATACACGCAACCACTCTCTCACACATGCTGTTGTGTGACAAGAATAATTATGAGAGAAATAAAATAAACGAACTTTCCCATCTCTACTTCTACGTCTTTGTCTTGGCCAAACGACCGGAAAACGACTGAATAATACTAAAATCCACTAAATATCACAATTTTTAAATGGAAACACTCGTTTATGCGGTCAGGACGACAGCAAAAGAATACGAAAATTGGCAAGCAGAGCGGGTAGAGCAATGAGGCGATACGGCAGTAATGTCTCTAAAATTTGTGTCCTAAGAGCGGCTTCCAACCATGGACAAATTTAACTGCTGATTCTTCTAATGCGCCGAGACGTTGTCCCCTCGAACCAGTCCGTGCAGGACAAACCCTAATAAAAATGTAAGATTACAAGAAGAATCAGTACAATAATTTCCACCACTCAGTACAAGCAATATAACAAAAAAGTAGATCACTGATCTCTGCCAATAAAGGTAATACAAATAACACAACAACAAGGTCGTTACGTGCCTTATGCAAACACCAGGAAAATGGCATAAATTACCTAAGAACCCGCAGGTCAAGCTGAGTGTCCATTCCGTTTATGATATTTGGAATTAAACACCTCTCAAGTTGGTAATGTCAATAACAGGGCTTCACCAGGCTACAAATAACAATCTCCTCAAATCATTAGATGTAATCGTAACGCCTCAGCAGGCCAGAGCTCACACAGATCGCTACTCACACCGAGTCCATCACATGGTTCTAGAGGCCGACAACTGGGTGGTGGGGACAGCTCCAATCATACGACGTATCAAAGGTCACACGCTCTAAACCCAATGATGATAAAACTACGAACAGTATCAGCCGCATCTGACTCTACAAGAAATCCCGCCATAAGCGGCACAATCTAATGTAGCTAGAAAGGTTGTCGCGTTATCACAATACAACTCTGGCAATACAATTGAGCGCACAGTAGTAATGACGTATACCAATTGTACATCACTTTCTTGTTGTTGTGGAACTTGAACTATTACTCAAGTGGCGACTGTCCTCAGAGCGGTTCAAAGCATGCAAGTTAACACACAGAAATATGAAGGCGCACCAGCAATCTCTCAGAATAAGTCCAATATCGCCAGTCGCTCACAACAAAGGCAATATCTGAAATAGCTAATAACAGAAAGGTAGCTGCAGGGGAACGTGTCAGTGAGAAGTCATTTCCTTCGTATACATTACATCCGCACAAAATAGTAAAGTTGCTTATCAACACATAGTTCCAGCACAAGCTGGCCGCCTCACATGTAGACCGCACTCAGGGTCATCCAACCCCTGACAGACATGCCCCAGTCAATTCACACTCGCCGTCAGGGCAGACGAAGGATGGAGAGCACAAACCAAAGATACATAATAAGGAAAGTATTGCCAGCATTGCTACCAAGTATAAGGTGTGAGGATATGTAAAGTGTGAGGGGTAAGGGAGAGATGCAGGGAGATAGTATGTGGGAGGAGACTGGCAGATTGAGGACGAGGTGAAATGAGAGGAGGTGGACAGATTGAGGGTTAAAGAGGTCACGGTGGGAGGTAGACAGAGTGATTCGTGGAGAGTTAGTGGGTGGGACGTGATGGTCACAGTGCGAAAAGTGAAGAGGTTTTCAGAGTGTGGTATGAGGAAAAAATGGAGGGAAGTAGTGCAAGAGAGGAGATGGACAGACTGAGGAGTGAAGAGGGGATGGAGAGAGGTTGTGGATGGAAAGAGATGGACAGAGTGGTGAAGAGAAGATGGAGGGAGGTGGTGGGGTCTGGGGGGAGGAGATGGACAGAGTGCACATTGAAGTAGTGAGGTACTGGGTGGGTTGAGATTTTTAGTGTGAGGAGTGAAGAGGAGCTGAAGGGAGGTGGTGGTTGGGATGAGATGGACAGAGGAGCTGAAGAAGGGTATTGGATGGGAAGAGATGAACAGAGTGAGGGGTGAAGAGGGGATGGAGCTATGTAGTGAGCTGGAGGTGGTAGGCAGTGAGGATTGAAGAAGAGCTGGAGCGAGGTAGTGGATGAAAGAGCTTGGTTTGATTGACAGGTGATAAGGAAAGGAGGGCATATTGTATGGGAGGAGTGGGTCAGAGTGGCATGTGAACAGGAGATTGAGGGAGTAAATGGGTGGGAGGAGATGGACAGAGTAAGCGGTGAGGAGGTGATGCAGAATGTTAGTGGGTTGGAGGAAATGGACAGAGAAAGGTCAAAAGACGAGATAGATGGATGTAGCGGGATGGAGGATGTAAAGAGTGAGGGTTGTAGTGAAGAATGACGGAGGTAGTGGGTGAGAGAAAGTATACAGTGTGAGGGATGAGATGGTGATGTAGGTAAATAATGGGTGGGAGGAGATTGGCAGAATGAGGGTCAGGAGGTAATAGAGAAAGTAGCAGGAGAGCGGAAATGTACAGGATGAGGAGTGGAGATGGAGGGAGGTAGTGGAATGGATGAGACGGACTCAGTGAGGAGATGGAATAGACGTTGGTAGTGGATATAAGGAGATGGATAGAGTGGAGAGTGAAGTGGAGATTGAGTGGGTGGGAGGAAACAGAGTTAGGAGTGAATAGTAGATGGATGGAGGTAGTGGGTGGGAGTAAATGAACAAAGTGAGTGTTGGAGAGGAGATGGCAGGAGAAAGTGGGTAGTAGGAGATGGATAGTGTGAGGGTTATGTGGGTAATGGAGGATGGTAGTGGGTCAGAGGACATGGACAGAGTGAAAAGTGAAGAAGAGATGGAGGGAGGTAGTGCGTTGGAGGAAGTGGACAGAGGAATATCGGAGGAGGAGATAGATGGAAGTAGCAGGATGGAGGATGTACAGAGTCACTGGTGCAGTGTACTCTGAGGGAGGTAGTGGGTGGGAGGAGATAGTGAGGAGGAAATGGCGGAAGTTGTTGTGTGGTAGAAAATGAACAGCAGTGTGAGAGGTGGAGAGGAGATGGAGGAAGGATGTGGGCACGAGGATATTGTGAGGATACAGGGTTTTAGGTTAGTAACTTAGTAACCTCTTTGGTACCTTTTGGTCGAACGATAGTTATCGTTGGTGTGCAGCGAGAGCTGGTGGCAACAATGCTTAGGTTAGAATGTTCTATGTTTGTTGGCCGGTGTGCGGCAGTCTCCCGCCGAACGCAGAGCGAGGCGGTAGCATGTCGGCAGTGAGTTCGGAACCTGCGTTTAGTGGTGGCTAAAGTTTTTGCCATTCCGTCGTATCGCATACGGGTTGCAGTTGCATATTGAAATGTTTCAGTGTGGACTTGTAGACCTTTATCGTGGTGGCACGCAGATATTTAATCAGTGTAAAGAAGGGAAGAGTTTTTAACATTTGTCGTTCTATAATAAAGGAAGTTAACAAAGTTTATTGTTATGGATCAATCTAGTAATTGTCCGCATCCCATACCGCCCAATCATTGGAACAATTATTAAATGATTAACCATAAAATAGATTGTAAAGGCAACTTCGTCCATCGAGGATTAGGTGGACGCAGCTGTGGCGTTACAAGATTGTCAGAGATAGTGCATGGGAGGATATTTAGAGTACAGGGGTGAGGAAGAGATGGCCAGATGAGATTGGCAGAGTGAAGCAGAGAATAAAATTGAAGTAGGTAGTGGGTGGCAGGAGATAGAATGAGGAGTGAAAAGGTGATATAGGTATATTGTAGGTGTAAGGTGGTGGAGACAGTGAAGATGAGTTAAGAGTAGTGAAGAGTAGATGGTGAAACATAGTGGTAGGGAGGCTATGAATGGGTAGAGCAGTGATGAAGATGGATAGAGTGAGGAGTGAAGAGGAGATGAATGGAAGAAGTGGGTGGGAGGAGGTGGACAGCGTGAAGGATTAGGAGGGACGGAGGAAGATAGTGGCTGTGAGGATGTAGACTGAGGGAATAGTGAGAAGGACATGGACGTAGTGAGAGATGAGGAGATGGAGCGTGGTATTGGGTCAGAGGAGATGGACAGAGTGACCGGTTGTAACAAAGCAATTTTGACTCCATATTTACCCCTTTTAGATAAAATTACTTTTTTTCGAAAATTTCACACATTCATTGGCAAACATAAGAGTAAGCACAGCAGACACATTCAAAATAGCAAATATCTAAATAAGTCTTCCCCAATGTAATTTTATTATGCAGCATATTCTGTGTAAGAGTAGCAACACGATAATAAGTAATTAACTATATTAATAATTAAATATTGTTAATTGAAAAGAAATTTCAACTCGCTTTATCGTATTTCGAGTGCGGAAATAGGCATATTTGAATGTAATGACCCATACCAGTGTATAGCGGAACACCTCCTTTTTATAGTAAGGTATCTCGGATCATCCAGAACTTGTGAACTTATGTAATAATTAAATTAAAGCTTTATACCAGTATTAACTTTCATGGCCATTTACTCCTAAAACTATTGTCAGATTCCGAAATTTGACTACATACTGTTATTGCCGCTGCTTTTCCCTTTCTTTTGATGTACTATATTGATTGACTGAGGCCCTAATTAAAAAGTTGAATTATTTTCTGTAACAAATTATTTTATTTGATACAGCTGCCAGTCACAAAGGTTTGGGGAACCCTCCATCGTAACAATAATTGATCTCAGATACTTTATTACTTTTCCGTCAAACGAAAATTTCTGTAAACCAAATTGTAATAGCAACATATAATTTAATTCGAATACTAAATTCAGACCTAGCCATTTTATAAACAAATGTATCGATAAGATCACAAAATTATTCCTACGCCGGTCTGTAAGTAGACCGAAAAATCGAGAATTAGTTAGTTGGTGGTTAGACACATATCAAGTAAGGTCGTGTGCCACACAAATCTGGCGATGTACCGCTTATACTCGGAAGAACTGTAAATCCTCATTCCATGTTGTAATTTGTAAACTAAGAAAATTTAACGGTGTTTACTGGGCACTATGTTTTAGTTAACTGTGCGGACTTGGCAGTCTGTTCTGTGACTGTGATATTGCCGCATGCAAATATCTGAAAACATTATTGTTTAAGTGCAATATCAACTAATTTAGTGCAGTTTGTACTATCCCGTTCTTCCGTCAAAATTAATGAGAGAACCGAACTGGCCACTTTTCTTAATTGTTTAGATGTATGTTGCTAAATAAAAGACTTAACTCAAAAGTAAAACATTGTGTTGCGAACTACAGTGGAAGAAAAGAGTAGCACCAACAATTTCAGATAAGCCAGGACAAACTGAAGAGCTACCGAGTGCATCAGGCATCGAGACAACGAAAGGCAAGGGCAGGACAGTTAAACTTTCAATTTCAAATTCAGGGAATGTTTAACTAGAGAGGCATCTATTAAATAACAGACAAAAACATGAGGTTTACGTTGTTACTGAAATCATTTATTGCCCATTCCATGATTATGTCTGGCGAGAACCACTAAATTCGTTACACTCCGTCTGATATGATTAGCTCCAGCCCCCAGTATTGCTAACAAAATAGCTATATGGATGTTTAATCATTTGTATTCATCTTGAGGTATGAATAGCTCTTCAATGTCCGTGTTTGCTTACAAATAAATTTTCTTTTTAGGTATGATCTGCCTTGAGCAAACACAATTGTTTTTAGTGTTTACCAAACATGTTTCGCTGGCTTTGTACCATCATCAATGGGATATTTATTTTATACTGTCTGTCAAATGGACAATGAAATGATTATTAATTTTATGTACACTAAGTATAGCAACTACAGATAATTCTGAAACCAATATAAATAGCTTCTTATTTTTACAGGTACACTAGGCCTACCTTAACCCGCGAGCACTCGCACGTGAGCATTTTGTCCACAGTAATTTTAAAACAATCGGCATTTAACCAATTTTAAATAGTCAGATATGTGTGTTTTCTTATAAACGCAACCAGAAATACTTATTTAGACACATTAAGTACATTACAAACTCTTCTCTAACTGTCAGAAAATGCTTTACACGCGATTGATCGCGTAACTTTTAAAGGCGGGAGTCCGCGCGGGTTAATACCACATGTCGTTGTGTTTGTGGTTCTTTATTTCACAAAACATCTCTGTATATTTTGACAGTTTGTCATCTGTAAACCAAAACGAGTAAAGTTAATGGGGTGAATGGTTATCTTGTAACTATCGGGATTTTTTACGAAAATAACGTCGTTTTTGTGTTTTGCTTTACTTTACTGTTGCGATTGTTTCTATAACAAAACGTCTATGTGTTTATGACAAGTTTGTGTCACATTTTGTTATAGAAGCAGTCGTAACAGTAAAATAAAGCTAAACACAAAAATAACGTCCTATATTATAGTAAAAAATAAATAAATAAATGAAACGAAATTACAAGATAACCATTCACCCCTATTAACTTCACACGTTTTTATTTGCAGATGACAAAATGTCAGAAATATACAGAGATGTTTTTTGAGATAAATAACCCCAAATACAACGACATATGGTGTTAAGTTAGGCCTAGTGTACCTATAAAAATAAGAAGCGATTTATATTGGTTTCACAATTATCTGTAGTTGCTACACTTATTGTACATAAAAGTAATAATCATTTCCTTGTTCATTTGACAGACAGTATAAAATAATTATCCCACTGATTATGCTGCGCCGCGGCGGAATAGCCGCGCGTACTGGAGCGCCGTGTTGCGGTGCTCGCGTCCGTCCGCCGTTCAAATCCCCCCTCGGGCATGGTTGATTGTGTCGTCTTTAGTATAAGGTAGCTCATAAGTAGTTTGTAAGTTTAGGGACTGATGACCCCGTAGTAAAGTCCCTTAAGCTTTACAAACATTTGAACTTTTATTTATTTTTATTTTTCATTTATTTATTTATTTTTTATGATGCTGCAACGCCAGCGAACCATGCTTGGGAAAAACTAAAAACAATTGTGTTTGCTCAAGGCAGATCGTACCTGAAAATGCGATAAAAAATATCTGAATTCCGACAACTGTTCGAAATCAAAGTCTACACACGACCAAAATTTTCTGGGTCCAGCGCGGCTGTGTTCGTCATCCACCGTCTCAATAGATTCCACTTCACTCACAACACACGTCTGCCATCAAGACTGAACTGCCGTCGACTGATCCTAGAGTACAATACTTTTTAATAATGATTGAAATGTCGATATGTCGGCATCAATGGATGCGCGCTAAGATTCTAATGCAAGTACATACTTTACTTTAATTACTAATACTACCAATACCTTCAAAGTCTTAAATTTAAGAAAATGAGTACCTCCTTCAGGATGACAAATAAGTATTTCGGTCCTCGCACAATGAATACTTATGTAATCACATAGGTAAAGTGTTTTTCAGGTACATTTTCCAGTCCTCTTTTCAATATACTGGTCATAATTACTGTGCTCATAAATTTGAACAAGTTAACATCGATATACAAAATAACTTAGCTTACACAAAGACACCCCCATGAACCACAGACATTGTCGAGGTGGGGTAGGTTCCGTGCCTCAGCAATGCAGATAGCCGTACCGTAGGTACAACCAGAACGGAGGGGTATCTGTGGAGAGGCCAGACAAACGTGTGGTTCCTGAAGAGGGGCAGCAGCCTTTTCAGTAGTTACAGGGGCAACAGTCTGGATGATTGACTGAGCTGGCCTTGTAACATCAGCTAATGTGGCTTTGCCACACAGTTACTGCGAACGGCTGAAAACAAGGGGAAACTACAGCCGTTACTTTTCCCGAGGACATACAGCTCTACTGTATGAACATATGATGATGGCATTGACTTGCGTAAAATACTCCGGAGGTAAAATAGTCCCCCATTCGGATCTCCGGGCAGGGACTACTCAGGAGGATGTTGCCATCAAGAAAGACAATACTGGCATTCTATGGATCGGAGCGTGGATTTTAGATCACTTAATCGGGGCCGGCCGCGGTGGCCGAGGGGACTGAGGCGCTTCAGTCACGGTCTGCACGGCCACTACGGTCGGGGGTTCGAATCCCCCCTCGGGCATGGATATTTGTGCCGTCCTTAGTATAAGGTAGTTGATAAGTAGTTTGTAAGTTTAGGGACTGATGACCCCGTAGTTAAGTCCCATAAGCTTAACAAACATTTCAACATTTCAACTTAATCTGGTATGAAACTTAGAAAATTTAAAAATGAAAATGGATAGGTTTAGGTTAGATATAGTGGGGATTAGTGAAGTTCGGTGGCAGAATGAACAGGATTTCTGCTAAGGTGAGTACAGGATTACAAAATCAGTTGGTGGTATCACAGGAGTAGGACTGATAATGAATAAGAAAATAGGAATGTGGGTAAACTACTATCAGCAGCACAGTGGTCGAATTATCATTGTCAAGATAGATACGAAGCCAACACCGACAGCAGTAGTACAGGTTTATATACCAACTAGCTCTGCCTATGATGTGGAGGTTGAAGAAATGTATGAGGAGTTAAAGGAAATTATTCAGACAATTACGGGAGAGGAAAACTTTATTGTGATGGGAGACTGGAATTCGGTAGTAGGAAAAGGAAGAGAACGAAAAATAGTAGGTGAATATGTACTGGGCAGAAGAACTGAAAGAGGAAGTCGCCTGGTAGAATTTTGCACGGAGCATAATTTAATCGTAACAAACGCCTGGTTTGTAGGTTGTATACGTGGAAGATACCCGGAGACACCGGAAGGTATCAGATAGATTTTATAATGGTAAGACATAGATTTCGGAACCAGGTTTTAAACTGTAAGACATACCCAGGAGCAGATATAAATTCTGACCATAACTTATTGTTCATGATTTGTAGGCTGAAATTGAAAAAACTGCAGAAAGGTAGGAAAATAAGGAGATGGGACCTGGATAAACTGAAGGAACCTGAAGTTCTTGAGAATTTCAGAGGGAGCTTGACAGAAACGGGGGGAAATAAAACAGTAGAGGAGGTAAGGATAGCATTGAGAGATGAAATAGTGAAGGCAGCAGAGGACAAAATAGGTAGGAAGGCAAGACCTACAAAAAATCCTTGGATATCACAAGACATACTAAATTTAATCGATGAAAGGAAAAATGTTCAAATGTCTGTAAATCTATCGGACCAAACTACGTTATCATCGTTACAAACTACTTAAACCTAGGTAAACTAACCTACGGACAAACACACACACACACATGTCCCAGGGAGGACTCGAACCTCCACGGCGAGCAACCGCGCTCCGCAGCGAGGTGCTTTAGACGGCTCGGCTACTCCACCGCGGCAATCGATGAAAGGAGAAAATATAAAAATGCAGTAAATGAAACAGGCAAAATGGAGTACAGACGACTAAGAAATGAGATTGACAGGAAGTGCACAATGGCTAAGCAGGTGGGACTAGAAGCCAAATGCAAATCTGTAGAAGAATGTATAAGAAGGGGAGAAGTAAGTACTGCCTACAGAAAAATAAGACACATTTGGGGACAAGAAAAACAGCTCTTCGAATATCAAGAACTCAGATGGAAAACCAGTTCTCAGCAAAGAAGGGAAAGCTGAAAGGTGCAAAGAGTAAATAGAGGAGGTCTACAAAGGAAATGAACTTAGAGACAATATTGTAGGAAGGGAAGAGGAAGTAGATCAAGATGAAATAGGAGATACTATACTGAGAGTGAATTTGACAGAGCCGTGAAAGACCGGAACAAGGGCCCGGGGGTATATGACATACCCTCGGAGCTACTAAAGGCTGAGAGAATCAGCCATGACAAAACTGTTTCACATGGTGTGTAAGATCTATGAGACGGGCGAAATACCCTCAGACTTTAAGAAAAATGTAATAATCCCCATTCCAATGAAACCAGGCGCAGACAGGTGTGAAAATCACAGAACCATCAGTTTGATAAGTCATGGTTGCAAAATTTTCTCCAGGAGAACGGAAAAGATCGTAGAAGCTGACCTCGTGGAAGATCAGTTTGGATTCGGGAGGAACATAGGAACCCGGGAGGCAATATTCACTTTACGACTTATCTTATAAGATAGATTAAGGAAAGGGAAACCTACATTTTTTAGCTTTTGTAGATTTAGAGAAAGCTTTTGACAATGTTGACTGGAATACACTCTTTCAAATTCTGAAGTCAGTAGGGGTAAAATACTGGGAAAGGAGAGTTATTTACAATTTGTACAAAAGCCAGACCGCAGTTATTAAGACTCGAAGGTATTCAGTTGTTGAGGTTTGTAGTCACTCGGAAGTATCTGTACTCGTCGTTATATTTGGCTGGTGATCTTCACTGTACTTTCGTATTTCAAGTTATGAATGAAATAGTCCACGTAAATTCTTCTCTTTGTACGTTTAATGCACAGTACTCTGTATAGGTCTTATTTCCTAATGTAAATAAATCTTTATTGCCTTACTCTGGAACTATCGTTGTTCTACGGTTTACGAGTGCCAAATATTAGAAACAGCTGGTAGCGAGAAGTTGTCGATCACGTGGGACACCCGGCCATTTCGCTGAATGTCGCTGCTTGTAGAGGCAGTGTCGCGTAGCTGTATGTCGCGCGCTGTCGCTCGCTTTTGTCGCCCACGTAGGACACGGCCTTATACTCGTCGCTCGTCGCAACTTTCGACGCTCTCCGCTGTCGAACTACCGCGCTTTGCGCTCCAGATGGATGTTGCACATTGTTGTAACGTCACAGAGTGCAGAGTAAAGAAGAGATGAGCGGAGTAGTGGTTGGGATGAGACGCATAGGGTGGGGAGTGAAGAGGATGTGGAGGTCGTTAGTGGGTGGGCGGAAACTGATAGGGTGAGGAGTGAAGAAGGGATGTATGGAGGCTTTGTTTGGGAATAGACGGGCAGAGTGAGCAGTGGGTGGCAGGGAATGGACAGGTGAGAAGTGCCAGGGTCCTTTCTAGGAGGAATCTATGGCGCGCCAGCTGTGGCAAAACATCGCCTGTAACTCGTCAGGGACGTTGTGTCGCTGCCCTACTCTGTCTAGCTGCCTCATTCATAAAACGTAGCACCAACGCGGATTTTCAGAACGCAAGATTTCCGTAACTAACGAACACCTTTATATTTTTGTCTCATTTAGTTAGAAATATCCACGCTTTTTGTTTCAGACAAACCTGTTGAAGGTCCAAATGCTACTCGAATATTTCCGTGTACTTCAAACATTCACGCATCAAACCAGTGTTGCACCACCGTGCTTCCAAAGTCAGCTCAACGCTGCCTTTCGATTTGTATATTGCATGAAGACCACAGTTCCTTAGATTATCCATAGATGTCACATAGGCCGCACTAAGATGTAAGCTACCACGTTTGAACAGTGTCAGAGCCACTGAGTGGGGGAGAAGGCCAATGAGTTCCAGTCACAACACGAGGAAGGAAGTACACTGCTTATTTCGGCTGTAGTTCTCCCATGCCTGGAAAGTCAATTCCTAAGTTTGTTTGTATTCACATTGCTACTTTGCATCGGGAGGGTCTGTTATCGAGACAAATTTCCTGACATCTCGGACGAAGGCGATGTTGTTAGGTCGTGCAGGAGGTACAGAGATACTGGAATTGTCGATACGCCAGCCGCGGTGGCCGAGGGGACTGAGGCGCTACAGTCACGGTCTGCACGGTCACTACGGTCGGGGGTTCGAATCCCCCCTCGGGCATGGATATTTGTGCCGTCCTTAGTCTTAGTTAGTTCATAAGTAGTTTGTAAGTTTAGGGACTGATAACCCCGTAGTTAAGTCCCATAAGCTGTACAAACATTTGAATTGTCGATACCTTGTCTTGCTCTGGTTCTCGTTTTCGACTCAAACAGTACTTCATAGTGTGTGTGATATGTAAATTCACTGTCCATGACGAGGTGGAGCTTTAACCGATAGTCACCATGCACCGTCGTGCCTAACGGCACGGTATGTTCTTTACACGTGCACCCTATCTAACTTGTCCGGAACTCTTCAAACAGAACTGTTTTCCGACGAGGAAATCCACAATCAGTATGAGAGGTGTACGCCGAATCGCCGTTGAGTAGTGCAACGTTTAACGTAGTCTCGTGAAGTTAGAATCATTTTTTGGAATATTTTCTCCGATCGTGTGCGGAAATGTCTCCTCGTTCTTCAATTCAGTGATTTCCAATAGATAAACGCGGTGTGTGTGATTCTAGTTGCAGTTTGATAACGGCTTGGTATGTTAAAACCTTTTGTGATCATGTGGCGGTGTATGAACTCTATGTAAATACTTCTAGCCTTGTGGGGCCCGATTTCTAATAGGCGATATGTTCATTTTTGTACAGTGCATGTAAAAATCTTCTTCGTTTCCTTCCGTGAGTGATATGTGTTTCCCGTGCTTGGTTCATAGAACAAAGCCTTCAGCTTCCATTCTTGTTTGTTCAATGCCCATTAGGCAAGTAACTATGCGGGTATCCTTCTGATTTCCACAAATATTTCGCGATCTTCTCTCCCCGCCTATTTTAATTTTTCCGTTTCTTCTCCGACGTGTTGTACGAACTCTGTATTTGTCAGTAATTCTCTTTGAACCTTGTACAACCTCCTCCAATGGCTTTCTTATTTAATTCTAAGCATTTCTAGGGGTTGCATGCTGTAGTTCTTATTCTTATTTTTCCGACTTGATAATCATTTCACTTTTACAAATTTTGGAGACTGGATTTAATCCGTCTCTGTAATCGCCCCCTATCGCGTGTAGCTGTATTTCACTCGCTTCCTTGTATAATTCTAAGCATTTTAGGGGTTGCATACTTTGTATAATGAAGCCGATTTTCAACCACTGCACCTTCAGTGGAGTACGTTCATGTTCATGTAAAGTAGTCGTGTGTGGCCCGCCGTTAGCGTGTTTGCTCGCAGTCCAATTCAGATGTAATTTAACTTGGATATACACACGCAACATCTCAAGACAGGCACGACAGACCAGAGCCAGCTTCAGAGTGTTGTATATTATGTTTTGTGCTACCTCCGACTTGCTGAATTTCGCCTACGATAGCGGCGCCTGCTTCCGCCTCGTCTCAACACGCTGATTTTGGTGAGTTTCGCTGTGGCATTGCGTGTGTGTGAGAGAATGAGTATTATTTGTGAATCCTTCCCGCCCCCCCCCCACCCCCTAGTAGCGTTAAATCATGTACAATTTAGGCTGGGCACCGTCCGCATTATTCCATGTAAGAGATGCATTTTTATTATATTAAGAAAATTGGTTCCCCATTTTGCTTGTTTTCTATCTGAATAAACAAGTTAAAGTCCAGCATATTACGTAAGTTGCTTATAAATAGTTGTTTTAGAGCACCTTACATCTTTTATTTAATATTGTTCTTCACAAGTGCTGAGAACATGCTCCGATGAAATTTTTATGTCTAAATTCCGTTGCGCCATAAATGTTTTCTTAGCCATCTTTCTAAGATAACTTTAATTGTGGTGGCATGCTTAATAACGTGTAATAACGTGTGAGCTGCTATGTATATTGACCACTGTAGAATGAACTTCCTGTTATTGAAGTAATTTGAAATGAGTCAGTTCTCAGTTTGGGCCAAGGAACAGGGTTTTCAGCAGGGAGTAACCAGTAGTTCACACGGATCAGATTAACTGATTTTAGTGATAAAACAAGGATCTTGTTACGTACAGTGGTCGACTTTTACGGTTTATCGTATCGCCACACTGTTGCTCGCGTTGGTCGCGATCCAATGACTGTTAGCAGAATATGGAATCGGTGGGTTCAGGAGAGCAATGCGAAACGCCTTGCTGGATCCCAACGGCCTCGTATCACTAGCAGCCGAGATGACAGGCATCTTATCCGCATGGCTGTAACGGATCGTGCAGTCACGTCTCGATTCCTGAGTCAACAGACAACAACCATCTGCACGAACAGTTCGACGACGTTTGCAGCAGCATGGACTATCAGCTCGGAGACCATGGCTGCGGTTACCCTTGACGCTGCATCACAGGCAGGAGCGCCTGCGATGGTGTATGCAACGACGAACCTGATTGCACGAATGGCAAAACGTCATGTTCTCGCTGGCCAGCACATTGTCCAGATCTCTCACCAATTGAAAACGTCTGGTCAATGGTGGCCGAGCAACTGGCTCGTCACAATACGCCAGTCACTACTCTTGATGAACTGTGGTATCGTGTTGAAGCTTCATGGGCATCTGTACCTATACACGCCATCCAAGCTCTGTTTGATTCAATGCGCAGGTGTACAAGGCCGTTATTATGGCCAGAGGTGGTTTTTCTGGGTACTGATTTCTCAGAATCTATGCACCAAAATGCGTGAAAATGTAATGACTTGTCAGTTCTAGTATAATATACTTGTCCAATGAATACCCGTTTATCATCTGCATTTCTTCTTGGTGTAGTAATTTTAATGGCCTGTAGTACATTAAGAGAATCTACGAAAACTGAAGTCAGTCGACAGACCAAACTACCCGGTCGATTTCCTTCATTTGGAGGTATTCAGCCACCGATTTTCCATCAATTATCAGAATTTACATAACTCTCGCCTTCTTTTTTCTATGCTCAAACGCGATTTCCTTCTGTACGTTTCTTATGGGGATATTCTTGCTGTAAACTAAATTCAGTCAGTCAGCCCGTTCTAGGCGGCCGATTTCCTTCATTTTTGCTTTAAACGAAATGTATTCATTCGCAGATTTGTCATCAACAATCAGAATTAACTTAAGTCCCTCCATCCTTTATTTTGACTCATACGCGGGATCCTTCTGTACTTGCAGTGAATATTTTAATCGGTTTGTTTTACGATATCTTCGTTTCTCATTAAGGTACGTACTTCTTTTTGACCTAACAACACTCCGCCGATCAAGGTCTTTCATTTGCGCTTTTAAACACTTGCATTGATTGATTCTGAAGAAAGCCATGCGTGAACATTTAACTTTACTTCCATTTTTACCAACTTTATCGTCATTCCACTAAGGGTGCGAAGATCGCATGGGTCCTCTAGTTATGACATACTGAGTATCGATGACAATACGTAGGGTAAGTGTACCAGTTATCGGCATCTTATGGGGAATCACGTTAAATATCAGGTGTAAATCCTATTTAATACTACGATATTGCTTGTATCTTATTGTGGCGTGCCACATAAATCTGTCCGGTTTTGTACGTTTGTGCACGAGTCCTTGAAGTAAAAAGCAGTTCAGTTTGAAATAATTACATTTATAAGACGCACCTGCCATATTGTACCAGTGATCGGCACTGCAGACTAAACCCAAACCGTCTTATCGGCACTCGGTCGTACTGCTTATCGGCAATTGGACGTAAACTTTTATTTATAAAGGACAGATCTATTTCGTGATTAAATGCGTATTTAAAGTGCCGATTAATGATACACTTACCGTAGGTGATTCTGGCCCGTCAGAACATACCAGCAAACCACGGCAACACTGTGTGGAGAATTCATTTCGGAAGTCTTACTTTTTATAATAAGACGTAGTACGGTGCTCGGGAGACTTTTGTCAACTACCGTCATTCAATGAAACAAGTACATCTATTGTACTTTGCAACTACATTTTTAGGGTTTCCAAGGAACATTTTATTCAGTAGAATGTAAAATCAGCGTATTTGTTATAAAAATTACACTTCTTTGGAGAGAACAATGTTCAGTACAAAATTTTCAGAATCGGTACGCATATTAAATGGAAGACATCCTACTTTCATCTTTTTTGAAGTATTTTTACAATCCATGACTGTCACCTACAACATCTATTTCAGCTTGCAGAGAAAGGAACTAATATAATAAAACCAGTAGCAGCTGAGATAGATGGTCTTTTCATTATTTCCCGGTAGTTAGAGTGTATAATTTAGTCTGTCTGAAAAAAGGGTACGTCGGAAAAGAAATCACCCGGCCTTGGCCTAAAGCCATCGAGAATGACCTAACAGGAGTCGCTACCTACGCAACCTCGCAATGCAAAATGAAGTGGTCGGGCGTGTGTAATTTCGTAATTATACCTGAAAGATTAATAACCGATACAAATTCCTTATATAAAAATTGGCCCCTTCAAATAAGCCCTATAAATATTCACCGTAACTTCACTCTCGAAGGCCATTGCATTCAGTCTGGGTTTTTCGAATGGACTCCAGTTCCCAGTATAACTCCAATGTATCAACCATTCCGTTAGTTCATATTCTCCGTGTAAATCCACAAAGCTCTCTGAAGGAATTAATTTAAGATTTTATAGATGGCTTAGATTAGATTACATACACGATTATTTCTAATTGATTCATAGTGAGGAGATCCTCTTGGGTGTCAAAAACAATATTACACAATAAATACTTACAAAATAATAACAGATATGCTACTATAAATATAAAACTCTTCAGGGTTTTGGACCGCATCGTCAAAATATCAAACACTTCACCGACGTTTCGGCCACTATTGCAAGTGGCCATCTTCTGGGTGTTAAATGTAACACCCAGAAGATGGCCACTTGCAATAGTGGCCGAAACGTCGGTGAAGTGTTTGATATTTTGACGATGCGGTCCAAAACCCAGAAGAGTTTTATATACAATGACAACGGCCGCGGAAGCCTTCGTTTACATTTACATGCTACTATAAGTTCCACAGATCTCAAATTAAATTGGCCTTGTAGATGGGGAACCGCTGAAAAAATCTTAGCAAAATTTACATTTAAAACTACATAATATAACATGTTTCTAAATCAAATAACATATTTATAATTAAAAGGATTTAAAAAAATTACCACATAATAATCCTTCAATACACTTCGACGCATAAGGTAATTCTTAACCTATCGCAGGCACTCATCATCACTTAAATATAAAATAAAAAGTCATTTTACAACACTTATTTACAGTTATCATTTTACTGCACAAGATTTGTATGAAACACAAACTGTACACAATATTCATATCATGTGATATTACACTACTGGCCATTAAAATTGCTACATCAAGAAGAAATGCAGATGATAAACAGGTATTCATTGGAGAAATATATTATACTAGAACTAACATGTGATTACTTTTTTCGCGCAATTTGGGTGTATAGATCCTGAGCAATCACTACCCAGAACAACCACCTCTGTCCTTAAAAACGGCCTTGATACGCCTGGGCATTGAGTCAAACAGAGCTTGGATGGCGTGTACAGGCACAGATGCCCATGCAGCTTCAACACGATACCGCAGTTCATCAAGAGTTGTGACTGGCGTATTGTGACGAGCCAGTTACTCGGCCAACATTGACCAGACGTTTTCAATTGATGAGAGATCTGGAGAATGTGCTGGACAGGGCAGCAGTAGAAACTTTCCGGTAGCCAGAAAGGCCGGTACATAACCTGAAACATGCGGTCGTGCATTATCCTGCTGAAATGTAGGGTTTCGCAGAGATCGAATGAGGGGGAGAGCCACACATCTTAAATGTAACAGCCACTGTTCAAAGTGCCGTCGATGCGAACAAGAGGTGACCGAGACGCGTAACCAATGGCTAGCGCAGTAAGTTTTTTGGCTTGAAGAGCAACGTCTCCTGAATATAAGAGTACGTTTCCGTATCTTTAACAAATTGTTTCGTAGTAATATTGATGAACTTTTGTAACCATCTTAGTGACTTGAGTTTTAGATACTACAAGTTTTTGCTCATTTACTTTTGTCTTACTTTCAGAAATTTCTTGCAAAAATCTTCTGTAGTAATTCTCTAGGTGTATAGGAATTATTGTAGAGTCGCTGGTTTTCTAATTACGACTCTTCAAATTTTGAATGGGTTACCCCTCGAGTGGGCCGCGGTACTATTTTAAAAAACCGCAATCTCCGAAAAGGTTGCTAAAATATCCATTAAATACAACCAAACTGACGAGAAAGAGATGAAGAAGAGGATGCAAATGCTGTCATAACAACCCGGCAGGCACTTAATAGTAATTGTGGGTAGCGGAAGAGGATCCAGACCAAAGCAATCTATTATACGTGATGACTTCGAGTAAAAACCGCAATCAGTAAATACAACGATAAATAATCAACACTACGAATCGGATCAGTAAGGCAATCATAAAGGGAAATTGAGAATCGTTTCATAAGTATTTTCTAATTCAAAACATAAATGCTTTTATTAAACGGGTCTTTAGCAAATGGGAAGGTGTGGGTCTTAGTTTGTATCTGATAACTAAGTTTCCAAATGAAACTTTCACTCTGCAGCGGAGTGTGCTCTGATATGAAACGTCCTGGCAAATTAAAATTGGAGCGCTTGCCCGCGAAAGGCAAAGGTCCGAGATTCGAGTCCCGGTTCGAGCACACAGTTTTAATCTACTAGGAAGTTTAAAGTTTTCAAATGCTTAACTGAAAATAATAGTGTGAATTTTAAGCATCTTCTACAGCTTCACTCACGAATCGCATAAAAACAGAATTCTGTTTGGTAATAAAACTGTTGTGCGCCATTTTAGTATAACAGACTTGCATCTGATCGATGATTGGGACTTGTACAGATAATGGTAAATAGTAGAGCTGGGTTTGAACATGACTCGAACTGTTCGAATAATTTACGTCACGGTTCTGGAAATCTCGGGAAATGTTCGAACTTTCGATCACGACGCTATCTAGCAATGCTAGGAGGTACTATTTCTAGGATTTACAACGATGATATTCATAAATCTTTTCTTTACTGTGCAGTAAACGATTTATAACGAAGATTGGGTGTCATTAATGTACTATGGGGATTAATAAGTGTGAAATTCCGACTATAGTAGCTTCTAGGGTGCACGTCATAAGTAAAAACAGCAGCGAATATAGGCTACTAGCTTAAGCCCGCGGCTCCGCTCGCGTGTTGGTTGATTATGATAGATAAACTATCTTTCAGTAGTGTGCTACGCGACTGTTTTTGAGGGATGAAATGAAATACAACACCTCATTTGGAAACAAACATTTTTAATCAACATTATCAGGAAAGTAAGTAGTGTAGATCAAATCACACGTAAAATTGCAATCGTTTCGAAGAATCCAATCACGAAATTCAACAATAATAATATCACAGATCGATCACGTGATGTAATGCCGAAATGTCAAATCGACTTTTTTTAAAAAGATGTATTAAAAGAAATTTCTTTTTTACTGCTTTATTTATTTATTCTTATATTTCCTTATTCGTATGCTTATCCTTACAGTGAAAGATCTGAAGACATTGGAGCACGCATAGACCAAAGATATGGTCCGTGGCATCACGTTTCGCTGTATGTAACCTCCTTGCTATAGAGTCGCAAACGTCATCGCTGGCCTTCAGTCAGAATTTTTTATAATTTGATGAATTTCAACCACCATATCTTCCATCGGCATGGAACTGCTGTGGTGTACAACGGGAGACTTCGGACAACAATTACACACAGACCACTCGTTTGCACCGATAGCTTTCCATCCCAATATACTCCACCCTTTTATCCTTATCAACCCTCAAGCAACAATGAAACCAATAAAACCATTTTCAAAGATTAAATATAATTTTCAAAGAGTAATTATTGTTTCGCATTTCGCGTTATATTTTTCAAATTACTAAATATCTATCAGATCGCTATAAAACCGTGCCTAAAACCTTCCTCAGGTATAAATGAGTTTTTGTACAAATATTTAAGTCTCTGCGTCTTGTAGTTCGGACGTGATAAGCGTACACTGAACAGACATTCACATTAATATATGTAGATAAATAGCTATCCAATCGCCATAAAACCTTGCCTAAAGCCTTCCCCGGGTAGACATTAGTAACCGTACAAATTTTTAGCTCTTTATGTCTTGCGGTTCAGACGTGATAAACGTACACCGAACACACATTCACATTTATAGATATAGATAAGTAAACGATAGCGATCGCGATCAAAAATTACAGTGCTGCAATCTACCGACTCCTGTTGATACTACGTACAGAACAGTTCGTGCACCGTTTATTCTGAGGTTTCAATTACAGTTTATTTTTATATGACTTATTTACGTTATTGGGTATTAAATTTCTAATGTTTTCCCTATTTCAACTCTTTTAATCTGCTTTTCAAGGCGATTAAAAGGTGGTAACATCTTTATTTGTTACTATACTGTAGTAAAAGGTAATGGAATGGTCATTTGCAACCTATCTCTTGTAGTCACATTAAATGTAATTTCTACTTATGAAGGATTCACGTTGTTTCCCTTTGAATGTTAGCCGCCAGTAATGAGGTGCAATAGTAGTTCTGTTCTAGTAGCAGATAGTTTGTTTATCAATGGATCATATCTTGCAGTGAGACCAGACACGCCAAGTATGCACTGTTTTAAACAAAATATACAATTTTTCATACTGTCGCCCTTCTTTTACTTTGCATGTACTTGTACTTCCTTGAAATTAGTTCTGAGCAAAGTGATAGCGCGCTAGCTTCAAATTTCCCGCGTATCGTTGGCAGATAAGCAGCGCCAGTCATTTATTATCTGAGTGTTCGAACAGTTCGATACTGTATCGAGTTCTCTGCTGTATCGGGAAATCCCGAACATGTTCGAACGTATCATTTGCCCAGCCCTAGTAAATAGTGCTTCAGTCCACAGCTATTGCTATTACAGGCTTGGAAGCGTTGTAAAGGAGACCTAATGCGGAAAGTTTCAATGAGGAAGCCGTGTACAGTAATGGATGCTCTGCTGAGCATACCAGCAGGTATGTCCACCTTTGGCAAAGATAGCAGCAGCGGCGCTGGCAGGAGTCAGCTGACACCAGACCCACACACACAGCCCACCTGTTTAACTCGCCACTGTGCTCCTCGAACACTCGGCGAGAGTCCTGGCCTTATGCTACTAAAACTGCCAGCCCCCTCGTCAAGGTATGTAGTTGTTGGCTCCCCACAGCCGCGGACCCCAAAGCACAGCTGAGCGCCGCAGTGCGGGCGTCAGCAGCTGCCGGCTGCACCTTGTGTGCTCTGCCGAGGCCTGCGTGATGGGAGGTCTGTACTGATCTCACGGCCTGAGTACTACGCACAGGCATGAGCAGCTCTATGTGCTATTTATACTGTCATGCAGACGTCTAAACTGTACATTCCACGCAGATTACACAACAGCACTCATTCTTTGTGAAGCAAATATTGTCTAATTTGACCTTAATATCCACACTGCCACCATTCTGAAAAGTACTTATATGACAAAGCAAGTTCTCTAATGTAGATTACCTAGTGCAAGGTAGTGTGTCACTTAAGTCCACTTGTAGTTGCTGGAAGGCACCTTACAGCTATTCAGACATACGAGGGTAAGTCAATTATTATCCGCAATTTAGTTATATTTTTGTTTATGTTGGTAGTACTGTCGTTTTACGTTGGTGACGCATGCTTTTTTTTATTTGTTGTTGTATCTTTGCAATTTTCAAGCTGCTATTTTAGTTTCGTTGTCGCTGCCGTGCTGTTAATCATGGCTGCTCCGCTGTCTATTTGAACCAAAGAAGAGCAACGTTCAGTGATACGATTTTTGTGGGCGAAAGGTGTATGTTCAAATGTTTGTGAAGCTTATGGGACTTAACTACGGGGTCATCAGTCCCTAAACTTACAAACTACCTATGAACTACCTACAACTAAGGACGGCACAAATATCCATGCCCTAGGGAGGATTCGAACCCCCGACCGTAGTTGCCGTGCAGACCGTGACTGAAGCGCCTCAGTCCCCTCGGCAACCGCGGCCGGCGAAGGTGTATCAGGGGCCGAAATTCATAGAAGACTTTCACTGCAGTACGGGAGCAGTGTTTTGCCACAACGAAGTGTGTACGCGTGGATTGAAAAAATCGGAAATGGTCGCACGAGTGTAAAGCATGATGAAGGAGCCGTACGACCGTTTACCGCCACAAATGAAGAAACAATTGAGCGATCACATGAAATGATTCTCTTAGACAGACGATTAACTATTGTTGAAGTGGCTCATCGCCTTCAAATTAGTCATGGTTCTGCCTACGAAATTATTCACAACAGATTTGGGTTTCGTAAAGTTTTTGCAAGATGGGTCCCAAAACAACTCACACAGTTGCATAAACAAACGCGCCTCGACATCTGCATAAAACATTTGGGTCGCTATGGTAACGAAGGGGACAACTTCTTAGACAGAATCATTACTGGTGACGAAACATGGATCCATCATTACGAGCCGAAGAGTAAACGGCAGAGTATGGAATAGAAACATCCAAATTCGCCGTGCAAGAAAAAGTTCAAGACCCAACCGTCAGCAGGAAAACTGATGCTTACGGTTTTTTGGGATACACGAGGTCCTGTACTGGAAGATTATGGTGGAAGGGGCACAACAATAAACTGTGTACGTTACAGTGAGATGCTTAATGACAAGCTAAAGCCTGCAATTCGAAGCAAACGCCGAGGATTGCTGTCAGAAGGTGTCGTGTAGTTGCACGCCAATGCCCGTCCGCATACTGCTGTCCACACTGCTGAAACGCTCCAGAAACTCAAATTCGAAGTAAGAAAACCATACTACTTACGATTAAGCAATGATTGTTTGCACTTACCTAGTAGCTCTTTCAGCTTGTGGACTGTTTTCTAATATGAAGACACACAAATTGAACTCAAGAAAAGCTCAAATGCAGGTGATGGCCAAACGCTGTCGTTAAAAGCATACTGAAACATAGCCTACAGCACGTCGGCCTCGACTTAACCCACGAATCTCGAACAGAACAATCTATTGACCCAGGGTCAACACGGATTTAGAAAATATCGTTCATGCGAAACACAACTAGCTCTTTACTCATACGAAGTGATGTGTGCTATCGACAAGGGTTCGCAAATTGATTCCGTATTCCTTGATTTCCAGAAGGCTTTTGACACCTTACCTCACAAACGGCTTTTAATCAAATTGCGTGGTTACGGTATATCGCCCCAAATTTGCGACTGGATAGGGGATTTCCTCTCAGAGAGGACACAGTTCGTAGTAATCGATAGTAAGACATCGACTAAAACAGATGTGATTTCGGGCGTTCCACAGGGTAGTGTTATTGGTCCTCTGCTGTTCCTTATTTACATAAACGATTTAGGGGAAAATCTAAGTAGCTCTCTTAGATTGTTTGCAGATGACGCCGTCATTTACCGTCTAATAAAATCATCTGAAGATCAAAACCAACTGCAGAACGATCTGAATAAGATATCAGTATGGTGTAAAAATTGGCAATTGACTCTAAATAATGAGAAGTGTGAAGTCATCCACATGAGTACGAAAAGAAATCCGTTAAACTTTGTTTGCAAGATAAATCAATCAAAAGTGAAGGCCGTAAACTTCACAAAAAACCTAGGAATTACTATTACTTCAGACTTTAATTGGAAAGAACCCGTGGATAACGTCGTGGGAAAGGCGAACAAGAGGCGGCGTTTTATTGGCAGAACCCTTAAAACATGCAACAGAACTAAAAAAGAAACTGCATACACTACGCTTGTCCGTCCATTTTTGGAGTATTGCTGCCCAGTGTGGGATCCTTATCGGATGGGTTTGACGGAGGACATCGAAAGAGTCCAGAGAAGGGCAGCTCGTTTTGTATTGTCACGATTCAGGGGAGGCAGCGTTACGGAAATGATACAGGATCTGGGATGGGAATCATTACAACAACGGCGCTTATCGCTGCGGCGTGGGCTACTTACGAAACTCAAATCGCCAACATTCTCCTCCGAATGCGAAAATATATTGTTGACTCCCACTTACATACGTAGAAATGATCATCAGAATGAAATCCGAGAAATCAGAGCTCGAACCGAGAGATTCAGGTGTTCTTTCTTCCCGCGCGCTATTCGAGAATGCAATGGGAGATAAATAGTATAAAGGTGGTTCGATGAACCCTCTGCCAGGGACTTAAATGTGATGTGCAGAGTATCCCATGTAGATGTAGATGTAGAATAGCGCACCGGAAGCCTGGATTTACCCCACAGTTCGGCACTCAGTTGGTGACGTCACGCGGGCTACCTGTCACTTGTCGCAGGCTCTACATCCCGTATGCTACGACTCTGGCCAGCGCTAAAGTCTGATGCCAGTTCAAAAAGTTCAAATGTCTGTCAACCTATTGTACCAAACTGCTGTAGTCATCAGTCCCTTAAACTAACACACACACACATTCCAGAGGGAGGACTCGAGCCTCCGACGTGGAGCAACCGCTGTGACCTCAGCTCCACCACATTTCGCCGCTTGTCCAGTTTTAGATGTCTGTCCAGCCGTCGCCATTGGGACGTGTTTCCAGCCCGGCGCTGCAGACGCAGCTCGGCCCTCGGCCAGCACGCTCAGCTCCACTGCGCGCCCCTCGCCAGGTGGCGCTGCTGTTGGCGCGCTGGTCTGTATCGAAAGTAGGCAGCTGCTCACAATTTTCCAGCTGTCGAGTGTGTAAACAAGCACGCAGTTCGGATCTCTCGCGTACGGGACGGCGGCGATTGAAATCTGCCTCCGACTATCCACATACAAGTTTTTTATCACTCCAGGGATAACTCCTTTGAAAACGCAAGTCAGATTTCCTTTCCTATTCCTTCCCACCTTCTACTTCGTCTCCATCGACCGAACCGTCGACGAGACGTCACGCCCCACCCTAGCTTCCTTCCACTTATTTTCCTATGAGACGGGCAAAGTTTTGAGTACACGTCTTCGGTTTCCCCAGTACATGATGAACGATCCTATTCAAAGCCGAAAGTACGGCGCGTCCTTGGAACTCAATAGGAAAGGAAGGAATTAAGGAACAAGAGTAGGACTCTATGACTCCTTGACAGTGTGGCCATTAGAGACGGAACTCGTCCTCCGATTATTTTGATGAAGACGGGGAAGGAAATCTGGCGTCCCCGTTCTAAGGAACCATCCCAGTATTTGCCTGGAGCGATTGAGGTAAATGTCGGAAACCTAAATGTGGATGGCTGGAGGCGCCGACCTCCCGAATGCGAGTGCACTCTATCAACACTGCGGCGGCCATCTCACGCGGGGATCCCGAGACGAACGTTCCAGATTCTCGCAGCCCTTGTATTCGGACGAAAATGGTTGTGACGACATTAGCAAAGGGACGGCACATTTCTCTTTAGTTTTCACATTTAATACAACAGCCTTTTTTCTGAATCTCATTGGTACGAGTGTTACTGTTAGCATGATAGATTACAAAGCAGCCACTGTAACTCATGTGTGCTATCGTTATACTCATACTGAATGTAATGTAACAAGTTAAGTAGCGGGGTGGATTCACAAACGTAATTTTACTTATCGATACTGACATCGGTCCACTTTAGTTTCTTCTTCACTTTGTATTTACACATTCGAATCAAGTACAACATCTACGCAGAAGACGTCATTAGGAAAGATCTTGATGCTTGGACCATAGGCATCTCAATTGGCGGAAGAACTGTCAACAACCTCCGTTTTGCTGATGACACTGTACTTTTAGCCAACAGTGAAGATGAACTTGCTGAGCTATTAACTAGAATAAAAGACATTAGTCTAGCATATGGACTAGACATCAACCTCAGTAAGTCCAAACTCATGTTACTTGATAGAGAGCAACAGATCCAGCTCACAGATCAATTAAAGGAACTGGAAGTCGTGCAGTCCTTCACCTATCTTGGGTCAACCATCTGCAGCACAGGCAGTTGTGAAGAGGAGATAAGAAGACGGATCACGCTATGAAGAAGCTCACGAAGATCTGGCAGAGCAGAGGAATAACAAATAGCACAAAGATCCGACTAGTTGAAACACTGGTTTTTTCTGTCTTCTTTTATGGCGGTGAATCATGGACACTCAAGGCCAGAGACAAACAAGGTATTGATGCGTTTGAGCTTTGGTGCTGGCGTCGGATGCTACGCATAAAATGGACCGAAAGAAGAACAAATGTGTCCATTATTGAACAACTGAATATCTCCAGACGCCTTTCTTCTCGAGTCGACGAAAAAATTCTCCAGTTCTTTGGCCATATTGTGAGAAGAGACGGAGAAAACCTAGAAAAAATAATCTTACATGGAAAGGTCGAGGCCACAAGACCGAGAGGAAGAGCAGTGAGCAGATGGATAGACCAAATCAAGAAGATCTTCGGTCTACCTCTTCAGCAGGCACTGAGAGAAGCTGACAACCGTTCGGGATGGAGACGCTTGGTTCATGGGGTCATGACGCTCAGCAATGAGCACAACGACTTATGATGAGGATGATATCGTTTACTTATGGTGTACTCATTGGGCAGCAAATACCACCTTCCTCTTCCGGCCTCAATACAAAATAAGCCTTCCATGCAGTTACAATCACTGGTCTGTAGCTTGTTGATGTATTTTTGCAACAGTAAGGAAACTCTACCAACTGCTTGTGTTACGTAGACATACCATCCTGTTTTGCTGCTTCCTTCGTAAGTAAATTTGAAACCTGCTCCCATGTTGAAATATAGCCAAGAGGGGGTTCAAAATGTTTCTGAGATCTTCTTCTATTCGGCTTTTTCCCGGTTACAAAAATACATATTCATTAATGTGATATAATGTTTAATACCAGCCACATTACTATATATTTTCCTCTAAATTGGTTATAAATAATCTGCTATTGATTCAAAATAATAATAAAATACAGAATCTGTTTTTATTCCATCTACCTTATTTATCTGTTGTCATTATTTTAGATGTTTACTTCGAATTCTATAAATGATACTTATCGCCTTCAGCTCACAATTTTATTTATGTACATTTGTACAATTTCGGCGTTAAGCTCTTTTCAAGTACATGCACACTTGAAGAGATTAACCAAAAAATACTCATTATTAATAAATCACAGCAAATATTATGTACGTTATGGACAGGTAAAAAAGTCCTGTACATTTTGGAAGAAAATGAAATATACCTCTTTCTATAAGACCAATCGGGCGAGATAATAAAGAGCATCAAAACAGACAACGGTTAGTGGACACAGAGTTGTCGTAGTAAGATTGAATATTGGATTTCCCAAATTCACCACAATCAAACTAAAAACATATGTATTGAGAAGCCGGCGGCATCTGCTGCCATAATGGATTAAAGTCAGCCGGCCGCGGTGGCCGAGGGGACTGATGCGCTCCAATCACGGTCTGCACGGCCACTACGGTCGGGGGTTGGAATCCCCCCTCGGGCATGGATATTTGTGCCGTCCTTAGTCTTAGCTAGTTCGTAAGTAGTTTGTAAGCTTAAGGACTGATGACCCCGAAGTTAAGTCCCATAAGTTCTACAAACATTTGCTGCGTTGCAGCGCAGTCTTCGCCGCGGTATGGACGTCGATGTCTGCCTGTCGGCAGCGGCTGACCCAGCTGTTCTAGATATCGACTGGAATCTGGTACTGTCCCACAACTATGAAACTATGGATCCCCTAACGATTATCCCATGCGTCCAACTTCACGTGAATCACCGCAGTTCCGCCGTCTGTATGTCTCGTGACTTCTGTCGCCTCACTGCGCATACTGTACCTTAGAGCAGCACTTTTCTCTGTATGGAGTTCTGATGCATCCAGTGTGTCACACTTCCAAATTAAGAATCCACAGATTAATAAAATATGTCAGGTGAAGGTAATGAAAAATCATTTCCAAAATTCATCCAAACTGTACACCTTGTCACAATGGAGTTTTCTTATACAAGACGTGTTTTTCGAGTAAATTCCGTTTTATTGTAGACACTAGTAGTTCGCTCGCGTGCCACAACGAGCGCGAGCGTCGTGTACCGGCATGCCTCGGGAACAACTGTGCTGTGCCAGTTCTGTAGCTTAACCTGTACGGCTCTGTTCTGCGCTTTCAAAATGTTTCAGACTGTCAACTCGACCACCACGTGTGTGGTTCCCTCAGTGATACAGTTGTTTGTTTTTTTTTTTTTTTTTTTTTTTTTTTTTTTTTTTTTTTTTTTTTTTTTTTTTTTTCAGCAAGGAACCGGTCTGCTGCAGAAATGCATCGACAGATTTGCGAAGTGAACGATGATACTGTTATGAGTGAAAGCAAAGTGCGTAAGTGGGCACGAGAATTCAAAGATGGCCGTGACAACGTCCATGATCAGGACCACTCGGGTCGCCCTTACTCGAATACAGACGATTTGCTGGCTTCAGCTGAAGCGAGGATTCGTGAGAACAGGCGTTCCACCTCCTCCTCAAACTACACCTCAGTGGCAACCGTTACAATGATGAAGACGACGTGAAAACGGCAGTGAACGCTTCGTTATCGCAGCAGGCGGCAAGATTTTATGAAGAGGGTATTTTAAAATTGGTTGAGAGGTATGTTAAGTGTTTCAACAAACTTGGCAACTAGGTCGAAAAATAGAGTAATGTATGTACTTTTATGAAAATAAATTTACTTTTTTGAAATAACCTTTCGTTGTGTACTTATGTTCAAACGGAACAAACATTCTAGCTAACGGGTATTTTAATGGTACTGAATCTAGTGAATGCTTATTACAATAAGTCGTATGTAGTCCATCGAGTACAAACATCAGTTGTTGTCTTTAGAGGTATTGGGGAAAATGTTCTCCCTTGAAAAGAGGTTTGTTGGCTGAAAAAACAGCCCATTTAGGAGGATTTGGCGAACTCCAGTGTCGCACCCCCAGGCCGAACAAACAGCCCCTTACTCGTGAAGCCGCAAGCCGCTCACAGCGACCGTTAAAGCCACGCGAGAACGACAGTTTTACGCGAACTCTTTCAGTCTGCAAGTAATGAGGAACTCTGTTAGAGATTACTTTCACAACAAAAACCTTCACTTGTAGCGCCTCCACTCCTCCACTACACTCTGTTGAAATTTCTATGATTCATTTTACTAAAACCACTCTCGTGTGAAAATATCTGTATATCCGAAAGTAGCACAAATGTATTTATTAATTTTGCAAATGTTTTATTGAAAACAAATAAGTTGTAAAGAAACTTTAGTTTATCACTGTCAAAGCAAGTGCGAGTGTTACCTCTGTGTAATACACTCATGTCTATGTAGTGTAATCTCTAACATAGCACCAAGAGAACAGTCTGGACCGCTTTAAGTCCTTTGAAGAAGATCATGTTTGTATCGTACTGCTTATTACCATTACCTATTTAATCACCTCTGAGCTAATTTGTAATTAATTAATAGGCTGCATATACTAGGTTACAAATACGAACTGATTACTAATTACGCGTCATATATTTTCACACATCACAAGTCGTTATTGTCTGTAGCAGGCTCCCATTTCTCTCCTGCATCGTTGGCCAGCCACAGGTCTTGTTAGGCGCACGGATGGACGGCTCAGCAAGTGCGTCATCGTTTACTTCTCTCCACATTGGCAGGTCTCTTCTTCTGAGTATCCCCACCTGAACAGGTTTATCCTTTGATCTTTTTAGGTTCTACCAGATTCTCCAATCCAGGTGAGAAATAGCCGGAGGTTTTCTTTAATGTTCCAACATTGCAAGCTACACTTTTTCTAATTTATGTTCCCATATCAATTCCCTGGTGCTAGATTAACTTTCATTTAATGAAATCTTTCCTCGCTTTTAGTTTTGCCACCTCTGGCTGATGTTCGAACAAGGGATGATTAGATTAAATTAGATTAGATCAATACTTGTTCCATTGGTGATATATATGACATTTCGCAATGATGTGGAACGTGTCAGTTTAGTAAATGTTATCTATACAAGACAATATTTTAAGGATTTTTTATTTTCATTTTTTTATTACTTTTTATTTTAATTTCTTTTAAAGTTTTGTCTAAAAAATTCACCTAAAGTGTAGAAGGAGTTGTCATTCAGAAATTCTTTTAATTTCTTTTTAAATACTAGTTGGATATCTGTCAGACTTTTGATGCTTCTTGGTAAGTGACCAAAGACTTTTGTGGCAGCATAATTCACCCCTTTCTGTCCTAAAGTTAGATTTAAATTTTGAGTAGTGAAAATCACCCTTTCTGCTAGTGTTGTAGCTATTCACACTGCTGTTTGACTCAATGCCCAGCCGTATCAATGCCGTTATTACGGACAGAGGTGGTTGTTCTGGGTACTGATTTTTCAGGATCTATGCACCCAAATTGCATGAAGATGTAATCACATGTCAGTTCCAGTATAATGTATTTGTCCAATGAATACCTGTTTATCATCTGCATTTCTACTTGGTGTAGCAATTTTAATGGCCAGTAGTGTATCTTCAACTTTGGAATAATTGGTCTATAAGACTGAATAAGACTGACCACTTGAAAATTCTAACAATTGTACAATATGGACGGAAAATGTTTTCTACATATTAAATGAGCCAAATGACTTAATGGTGACTGTACAAAAACGTAGAACATGTTGTTTCAAAAAAACCTGGTAAGGTCATCGGTCCCTAGTCTACAACACACACACACACACACACACACACACACACACATGCCCGAGGGAGGACTCGAACCTCTGGTAGGAGGGGCCGCGTACTCCACGACGTTGCGCTCCAGATCGAATGGTCATTCCCGTGAGGCGCAGATGGTTTGATAAATTATTAAACTTTTCACTGTTTAACGTGGTTGAATCATTGTAATACTTTTTGTAATCATAGGAATTTGAGACTGACGCCATAATGCGTGGAACTAGTAGTGCATTAGTAGTTAGATGGAAGTATATTAATCTGACAAGTGAACACGTATTTCCCTGGTGAGGCCAGCAGCACAAAACATCTGCACTAGTTTGCAGGACATCGATTTATTTCGGAGCGCTGTCAACGTTACGCTGCCTCTAGACGTGAAATATTACTGCACACTTTGTTACTGATGACGTTTACAACACTGCGACGCTGCCTTTCGCTCGCTGATGCTCGCCTCCCGGCAGCTATGGTACACGCCCCCTGCCGCTGCCAACAGCCAGCATACAAATAGTCAACTTCCTGTGGATTTACAGCACAGTAACCGGAATAGCTGTGTCATTACCAAATAATGCAGAAATTGAAAAAACGGTCGCCCAATTACGGATCAGAAACAAACTGCCAGTAAATACGAGTACGTCCCGCTAAGTTTGATATTCCATCAAAACCTAAAATCAGATTTTCTGTATTTGCGTTGTACTGAATTAATTTTTTCTTCATTCCTTGTAAAGTTGCTATGCAAAACGAGATAGGTTTTCAAGAAAGCTTTCGCGATCAACAAAATTACAGTTGAAACTTCCTGGAAGGTTAAAATTGTGGGCCAGAAACGGAATTCGATCTGAGCTATCCTGGCACGCTTCACGGTCCGATGACAAAACTTTAGTTCTGCCAGTACATCGCCTTCTACTTGCCAAACTTCACAGAAGTTCTCCTGTGAACCTTTCAGGAATAGCACTCCTCATTCTGCAAACATCCCTTAGGCTGTGGCTAAGCCATGTCTCCACCATATCCTTTCTTCCAGTAGTGCTAGTCCTGCAAGGTCCGCAGGAGGGTTTCCGTGTAGTTTGGAAAGTAGAAGATAAGGGACAGGCAGAGGTAAAATTCTGACGACGGACTGTGAAGTGTGTCGGATAGTTCAGACGGTAGAAAGCTTGCCCTGAAAAGTCATAGGTCGCAGGTTCGAATCCCGGGTACAGCACCCAATTTTAAACTGCCAGGAAGTTACCTATCAGCTCATACTCCGTGCAGTGTGTAAATTTGATTCTGTAAATTTCAAGAAGAATTTATACTACCATAAAAATCCTTTTTATCTGATGTGTGAAAAAATGCCGTTGACATTTCTTACTCCAGTAACTGGAAAATCAAAGCCTGTAGCTTCCTATAGAATTGTGTATAATGGATGGGAGTACCATTTCTTAGTGTCTAGGAAAAGAATCAGATCAACCGTTTACCGAAACATCTAAATGCGCCAGCTTGAACGCAGGCCTTGAAATTCACATTTTTTTGACATAGTTCAATCCTTTAACTTTATTTAAGTATGAGTAAAACATATACAATAGCTCATTTATCTCCCAAGCAATCACAAAAAAATAAATAACTTTTATTTATTTCTATAGTAAATTACTGACAAAAAAGAGCAAGAAGCAATTAAATGGAAGCAAAAGTCAAATTAAGTTATGTTAATTACAGAGATTTTGCATTTTTAAACTCAGAATTACATGCTGCCCGTAAATAAAAGGTTATTATTCTAATGCTAAGATTCTTTCCCTCCCTCCGTTTCTCACCATCATTCTCTCTCTCTCCCTCTCTTCTCTCTCTCTCTCTCTCTCTCTCTCTCTCTCTCTCTCTCTCTCTCTCTCTCTCTCTCTCTCTCATTTTACGTCGGGCCGTTGAGGGGGGGAGGGGGGTCACGTGCCCCTGTGTCCCCCGTTCTCCCCTTAATCCGCCCTCGGCTCATTTGTTTAAAGAATTGTATCCACAAGCCAATGGTAGGACGGAGTGAGTAGATCGTACAATAGCAAATGTGTTGGGATATTACGTAGACGCACGCCACACAAGCTGGGATACATATCTAGGACTCTGCGTCAGGGTTGCAACGAGGTCATGATAAAAACCGCCGAAGTGACAGTAAAATAACACCAAAAACCACCGAACTTTCCAAAGTTCCCATGCAAAAAAAACACTGTCTATTCGTTTGTTCTTGACCAATTGATTTGAAATTTGGACGCAACTATGAATTTTAAAGGAGGAGTTTTTATGTACCTGACTTATCTGTATACACACTAGACAGAAATACAAAAGCACTCAGTAAACATGTTATATATAAAAACAAACAATAATTACTTTGAGCTATTGCAATGCTTGTCAGGTACAGACAGCAAAATGTGAAATATTTGAACTTGTAAACAGAAAGTAATCCAGTCTGGAAAGGAGGTGAGCGTCAGTCATTCTATTGTCTTTATTTTATGTCAGAAGATCTAGATTTCAGCTATATTCGAATGTAATCACATCTGAGAAAAAAGAAAGTTAACAGTGAAAGTACAGTTACATATTAAGTGTCTGCAATGTTCAGTCATTTTCACAACAAGAAAAATCTGATAAAGTGCTGTAGCAACAAATACATACCATTAACACAGTGTCAGTGTGTGATGCAAGTACAACACTCCCTCTCCATGGAGATTGGAGAAGTCAACACAGAACTAACAGCCTACAACAATGAGCAATGAGTCATACCATTGTTAATATCATTGAACTCTTAAGAATTTTACATTTTATCCAATAATGTGATACATTTCCTAGTCATTTATCTGTCCATGTTCGCCATATTCGTTAATACTTTCAAATTAGGATTATATTACTTCTGCAACCGTTTTTTTTTTTTTTTTTTTTTTTTTTTTACAAAACGCTATCATTAAAATCCACCAACTTTCCCACCGTCGGCTTTAAAAAACCACCAGATTCAGTGCTAAACCACTGATGTTGGCAACCCTGCTCTGTGCTTTGTGTCCGTACCTACAACCGTAGACCAAAGATCCTAGATGTCAAAGCAGCGCATGCGCACGTGTTATCACCATACGGAGTTGTTCGCGGGTATAAGATGCCATCACCCTTTGACTTAATAAGGAATGAAAAACGTAGAGCGGATAAGCCGATGGGGGAATTCACGAAACTGATAAGAGAAGTCAGGAATAGAGAGAGTGCAGAAGGCGAATACTAGGTTGGACGTCGATCGAAAGACTGATCAGACGCCGTGAGTTCCTGAAAGTGACGTAAACTGTTCAGGCGCAGCCTAATAGAAGCCGCGCGCTCCATCACTTCAAATCGACAATCAAGTTTTTTTGGAGGAGACGCCATTGTTGGATAGGTTACTACAGAGGAGAGAAACCGTTACGTATTCATTGGGCCAGTGTGTCAGCGAGAGCGCTCTCATGTGCGCAAAACATTCTCTTCTGTCCAGAGGAGGCACGCGGAACCGCGACCTGAGTTAGTTTCCCCTACCGTTGAAGTTTTTTTTTTTTTTCTTTGCAACCACGCTATGTGCCCCGCTACAGCGCTGGTGCAGGCTTGCATTACGAACACATCAGAGTACCCACTCCTCCAGCCCGTGGTTCAACGCACTACATACGTCACTGTTGTTTTAGCATTAATTTCGCTTCTCCATACAGTCGGTTACTAGGTACGACTTATTGACATACCGGTAGTCATATTCGAAAAAAAAGAATAAAAAATCAGAACATGGCACGTTCTGTAGAAATGATAAGCATTTGAACGATGTTCAAAGTGAGCGTCGACATGGCGCCGCAGCACCGCCCACCGGCAGAAGGCAGTCGAGCAGGACATTGAAGACCAGTCAGCTGGAAGGCAAGGTGGCGGGCTGCCACTGGCTTGTCAGCAGAAACATGCTACACGGCACCGGTGTAAGGAACTATGTCATTGAGGACAAGAGTGAATCGGTGTTTACGAACGACTCCAGGTTATATTTGTTTGAAATTAATAGCCGCAATTTTTTCTCGCTATAGACAGGGGGTGGAGTGTCGCAGTGACCGTACCTGCCAACTGGAGTGGGGTGCCACTGAGTACGACCACAAATCTCATTTGGTGGCACGGCTACCACTTTACCTTAGGTGAATCACGTCTGGTAGCACTAACTAACACGCATTATTTACAAACGAATGGAAAAACTTGTGGAATCCAACCTCGGGGAAGATCAGTTTCGATTTAGGAGAAATGTAGGAACACGGGAGGCAATACTCACATTACGACGTATCTTAGAAGATAGGCTAACGAAAAGGGAAACCTACGTCTTTAGTGTTTGTCGATTTGGAGAAAGCTTTTCACTATGTCGACTGGAATACAGTCTTTCAAATTCTGAAGGTAGCAGGGGTAAAATATAGGGAGCGAAGAGTTATATTCAACCTATACAGAAACCAGATAGCGGTTATTAGAGTCGAAGGGCAAGAAAGGGACGCCGAGGTTGGGAAGGGAGTAAGACAGGGTTGTAGCTTTTGCCCAATGTTGTTCAATCTCTACATTGAGCAGGCAGTGAAGGAGTAGAAGGACAAATATGGGTAGGGCATTAAAGTGCAGGGAGAAGAAATAAAAACATTGTGGTTTGCCGATGACATAGTAATTCTGTCAGAGACCGCAAAAGATCTGGAAGAGCAATTGAATAGAATGGAAAGTGTCTTGAAAGGAAGGTATAAGAGGAATATTATCAAGAGTAGAACGAAAGTAATGGAATGCAATGTCAGAAATCAGACGATGCTGAAGGAATTAGATTAGGTAATGAGACAATAAAAGTAGCAGATGAATTTTGTTATTAGGGTATCAAGGTAACTTCTGATGGCCGAAGTAAAGAATATATGAAATGCAGAATGGATTTGGGAAGAAAAGCGTTTCTATAGAAGCGAAACTTGTTAACATCCAATATTAATTTAAATGTTAGGAAGTCCTTTCTGAAAACATTTGTCTGGAGTGTAGCATTGTATGGGAGTGAAACGTAGACGATAAGGAGTTCAGATAAAAAGATGATAGAAGCTTTTGAAATGTCGTGCTACAGACGAATGATGAAAATTAGATGGGTAGTTCAGGTAACTAATGAAGAGGTGCTTAACCGAATCGGAGAGAAAAGGAGTTTCTGGCATATCCTGACTGAGACATCAAGGAATTGTCAACTTAGCATTATAATGAAGTGTATGGGGTAAAAATCGTAGAGCGAGACCAAGGGACGAATACAGTAAGCAGATAGGTTGCCGAACGTATTCTCAGATGAAGAGATTTGCACATGACAGGGTAGCGTGGAGAGCCGCATCAAACCAGTCTGCGGACTGAAAACCACAACAACACAGCACTCCTTGTGTATCACAACCCAGGCGGCACTTTTCAGCTAATCAATGCACAATCAGACGCATAGGCGGATACAACGGGGGAGGGGTGCAAAGGGTCGTTCGGCCGCCCCCTCCTCCCAGCAGCTCTCGCTAACTCTCTCTCTCTTTCTCTCTCTCTCTCTCTCTCTCTCTCTCTCTCTCTCTCTCTCTCTCTCTGTCCCTCTCTTTTGGCGTGGTGGCCAGTACTAGAGTCTTTCTACTGGGCCAGAGTTTAGCGACCCACTCCCTCCCCTGGATCCGCCCATGACCACACGTTGCTGCCTGCAGACGTGCTTTCTTGTCAGCGCCTGATGACATCCGCGGTGGAATGACCGAGCGAGATAAAGCGCCTTGCTGCGGATCGCGCGGTCGATCCCCTTCGGAAGTTCGAGTCCGTCGGGGATGGGTTTCTGTGTCAGTTAAAGCTAGTTTAAGGACTTTGTAAGTCTAGGGCCTGGTAACCTCACTACTTAAGGAGCATTGATTTACAAACATTGAAACATTTGATCCCACTAGATCACCAGAAATGTCCCCAACTGTAAATGTGTGCGATGTTTGCAGAGCGAGTGCAGCGCCAGGAGGCGACCGCGGCGTGGCGGCTGCGCCCACTGCCATGACCTGCGTTCACCCCACAAATGGCAAGTTTCTCGCTTATTACATTTCAGTAGTTAACTTGTTCGTCCCACAGATCTTTCTTTCTACAAGCTGATAATAATAATAATAATAATAATAATAATAATTTCGTGTGGCTAATTGGTCTGGTGCAAGTCTTTCAATTGGACGCCACTTCGGCGACTTGTGACTCCTCACATCGTTGAGAGGTGAGGAGTCACCAGAAACGACACGTGGTTCGGATTCCACGATAAACTGTAGGTCCCCTTTCCCCGGTTGGATAACTGGGGTAGGCGTCCAATTGAAAGACTTACACCAGGCCAATGAGCCACACGAAATTATTATTATACTAATAGTATGAATACAGATACATACATCATTTGGTTCTGTTTAAAAATTTGACAGAGGAGTATGAGTTGACCACTAGAAAGTCTTTTAGGGTTCTCTTAAACTGATCTTTATTTGTAGCTGAATTTATAATGGTTGTTTGTAAATTATTGAAAATATGTATTTCTGAGTAGTGGACCCCTTTTTGAACTAAAGTAAGTGCTTGTAAGTCCTTGTGTAGATCATTTTTGTTCCTAGTATTGTATGTATGAACTGAACTGTTTGTTGCGAAAGGGATATATTATTTATGACAAATTTCATTAAGGAATAAATATACTGAGACGCAGTAGTTAATATACCCAGTACTTTGAAGAGGCTTCTACAGGATGTCCGTGAGGAGGCTATTTACGCCTACACTGAGAATGCACTTAATTCATTAGATAATAAATTACGAGCAGCAGGTATTTTCTGTGATTTATCACAGGCATTTGATTTTGTGAACCATAACAGCCTGTTGTTGTTGTTGTTATGGTCTTCAGTCCGAAGACTGGTTTGATGCAGCTCTCCATCCTACTCTATCCTGAGCAAGCCTTTTCATCTCCTCATAAGAACGACAACCCACATCCACTTGAATCTGCTTACTATACGCGTCTCTTGGTCTCCCTCTGCGATTTTTACCCCACACACTTCCCTCCATTGCTAAATTTACGATTCCTCGATGTCTAAGAATGTGTCCTACCAAGCGATCCCTTCTTTTAGTCAGGGTACGCCAATCTCACCAATTCTATTCAGTACCTCTTCATTAGTTATGCGATCTACCCACCTAATCTTCAGCATTCTTCTGTAGCACCACATTTCAAAAGCCTCTATTCTCTTCCTGTTTGCACTGCTTATCGTCCATGTTTCACTCCCGTACAAGGCAACACTCCACACCAATGCCTTCAGAAAAGACTTCCTTACACTTAAATTAATATTCGATGTTAGCAAATTTCTCTTTTTCAAAAATGCTTTCCTTCCCATTGCCATTCTGCATTTTATATCCTCTGTACTTCGACCATCGCATGTTATTTTACTACCCAAGTAACAAAACTCATCTACCACCTTCACTGTTTCTTTACCTAACATAATTCCTTCAGCATCGTCTGATTTTCTAAGACCGCATTCCATTATTTTTGTTTTGCTCTTGTTAATGTTCATTTTGTACGCTCTCTTCAACACACTGTCCATTCCATTCAACTGCTCTTCCAGGTCCTTTGCTGTCTCTGACAGAATTGGAATGTCATCAGCAAAACGCAATGTTTTTATTTCTTCCCCCTAAACTTTAATCCCCATTCCAAATTTTTCCTTGCTTTCCTTCACCGCCTGCTCGATGTACAAATTGAATAACATCGGGGAAAGGCTACAACCCTGTCTTACTCCCTTCCCTACTGATGCTGCCCTTTCCTGCCCTTCGAGTCTAATAACTGCAGTCTGGCTTTTGTACAAGTTGTAAATAACTCTCCTTTCCCTGCATTTTACCCCTGCCGACTTCAGAATTTGAAAGAGTGTATTCCAGTCAACATTGTCAAACGCTTTCTCCAAATCTACAAAAGCTAAAAATGTAGGTTTTCCTTTCCTTAATCTATCTTCTAAGATGAGACGTAAAGTGAGTATTGCCTCCCGGGTTCCTACGTTCCACCTGAATCCAAACTGATCTTCCCCGAGGTCAGCTTCTACAAGCTTTTCCATTCTTCTGTAGATAATTCGTGTTAAAATTTTACAAAATGACTTATCAAACTGATGGTTCTGTAATTTTCACACCTGTCTGCGCTGATTTCTTTGGAATGGGGATTGTAACATTTTTCTTAAAGTCTGAGGGTATTTCGCCTGTCTTATACATCCTACACACCAGTTTAAATAGTTTTGTCATGCCTGGCTCTCCCAGAGACTTTTGTAGCTCTGAGGGTATGTCATCTACTCCTGGGGCCTTGTTCCGACCTAGGTCTTTCAGGGCTCTGTCAAATTCATCTCTCAGTACAGTATCTCCTATTTCATCTTGATCTACTTCCTCTTCCCTTCCTACAACATCGTCTCTAAGTTCATTTCCTTTGTAGAGCTGCTCTATGTACTCTTTCCACCTTTCAGCTTTCCCTTCTTTGCTGGTTTTCCATCTGAGTTCTTGATATTCATAGAGTTGCTTTTCTTCTCCCCAAATGTCTCTTTTATTTTCCTGTAGGCGGTATCTACTTTTCCCCTTCTTATACATTCTTCTACAGATTTGCATTTGGCTTCTAGCCACTCCTGCTTAGCCATTTTGCACTTCCTGTGAATCTCATTTCTTAGTCGTCTGTATTCCATTTTGCCTGTTTCATTTACTGCATTTTTATATCTTCTCCTCTCATCAATTAAATTTAGTATTTCCTGTGATTTTTTGTAGGTCTTGTTTTTCTACCTACATTGTTCTCTGCTGTCCTCACTATTTCATCTCTCAATGCTACCCATTCCTCCTCTACTGTTTTATTTCCCCCTGTTTCTGTCAATTGTTGCCTAAATCTCACTTTGAAATTCTCCAGAAATTCACGTTCCTTCAATTTATTTAAGTCCCATCTCCTTATTTTCCTACCTTTCTGCAGTTTTTTCAGTTTCAGTCTACAGTTCATGACTAACAAGTTATGGTCAGAGTCTATATCTGCCCCCGGGTATGTTTTACAGTTTAAAACCTGGTTCCGGAATCTATGTCTTACCATTATAAAATCTATCTCATACCTTCCGGTGTCTCCTGGTCTCTTCCATGTATACAACCTTCTTTTGAGATTCTTAAACCACGTGTTTGTTACGATTAAATCATGTACCGTGAAAAATTCTACCAGACAGCCTTTTAAGTAAATTAGAATTCTATGGTGTCACGGGAATTGCTGCTAAATGATTCAAGTTGTATCTCAGCAACAAGAAACAAAGGGTGTCAGTGCAAGAGACTAGTGAATTAAGCCAACAGTCATCATCAGACTGGGAAGAAATTACATGTGGTGTCCCACAATGATCCATCTTAGGGCTTATGCTTTTTCTTGTGTACATTAATGACCTCTCATCAATTACACTGCCAGAAGGAGAGTGCGTTTTGTTTGCAGATGATACAAATATTGCAATAAATAGGATGCCGAGTATAGTTCTAGAAATGTCTACTAATTGACATTTATAAATAATTTAAAGTTAATTAATTGGCATAAAACTTTGAAAGGACTCACTAGATGCAGTTCAAAACATGTAAGAGATTTCCGCCAGCATATGCATTAAGTATGAAGAAGAGCAGATAGAAGAGGCGGACAGTATTAAATTCCTGGGATTACTGCTTGATAATAAATTTAGTTGGGAGGAGCACACCACATAACTGCAGAAACGACTTAACAAATCTGTATTTGCAATACGAATGGTATCGGAAATAGGAGACATAAAAATAAAAACGCCTGCAAATGTCATGTGGTATAATATTTTGGGGTAACTCTTCAAGTCAAGCAAAAGTTTTCAGAGTACAAAAGCGTGTAATACGTATTATTTGTGGAGTAAATTCACGGAACCTCTCAGAAATCCAAACTGTGTTCTGGACAATATCTCATTTGAGGATAGGTGGTTGAGAAGGAAAAGCTGCCTGTACATTACGTTTTCTAGAATTTTTTAGAATGCCACTAAAAGTGAAATCGTTCTGTAGTTTGATGGTACCTCTTTATCTCCTTTCTTGAATAGAGGTTTAATAATTGAATATTTTAACCAATCAGGAAATGTTCCAGTTAGAATAAATTGGTTACACAAATAACTTAAAATATACTAAATTTACAAGAACATTCTTTAATAATATTTGTTGATATTTTATCATGACCACTAGAATGCTTTAGTTTTGAAAGTTTTTATTATGTAAGTTATTTCTTGTGGTGAAGTTAGTGGCATATTCATGTGCCTGCAGTAATTTGTAAATTCTAGTTTCAAATATTCAAAGAATTACTTACTGACCCTTATAACCCAAATTATCAGTAACAGAAATAAAGTACTTGTTAAATATATTTGCCACACTCTGACCATTAATTACTAATGCATCATCTACTCTTAATGCTATCTATTCCTGTTCCTTTATGCTTCTACCAGTCTCCTCTTCCACTATATTCCATATTGTTTTCATTTTGTTGTCTGATTTTGCTATCTTTTCTTCTTAGTGTATTTATTTAGATGTCTGAATTACTTTTTTAAAATATTTTACAGTATTCCTTATATTTATGTGTCATCATCATGATTGGAACGACTCTTAGCCGATAGATACATTTTCCTCTTTGTCTTACATGAAATCTTTATTCCTTGTGTAATCCATGGTTTTATTATAGAATTCCTCTTAATCTGAGCTACTTTTAGAAGAAAACAGTTTTCAAAAATGATAGTGACATTATTAATGTATATGTTATATTTTTCATAAACATCTTTCCAGTTCACATTACTGAGCAGTTTTCTAAAATTCTCAATTTTTGGTAGATTGACTACTCGTACTCTGCTTATAATCTGTACCTAAAAGAAGGAGCTGTATATCATGACCGGATAGGCCATTAATTATTGGTTTTTTGATGTGATTTTGTTCCTTTGATTTTGTATGAGTTAGATTGAAAGACAATGTTACTAACTGCAAGAAATGTTTACTGGAAAACTGAATACGAAAATCTCTATTAAAGTCACCAGCAACCAAGTTTTTTTTTCTTCGTGTTAAATAATCTAGTAGAGCTTCTTGATAACTTAGGAATAGATTATAATTTCCTGCAGGTGCTCCGTAAATAGTTACTATGATATAGCATCTGTTATGGAACTCTACTTTTGTTGCACAAGCTTCGAAATGCTGCTCTAGACAGAATTTATTTATATTAATATTCTTGAATTTATAGCGGTTTTTAATAAATGTGGCAACTCCTCGTCCCTCCATATCTACTCTACAGAAGTATGATGCTAAATGAAATCCTGAAATATTTGACATATCTACTATATCAGTGGTCACTTGATGTTCAGAGAGGCAAAATATGTCAAAAGGGTTGGAGGAATCTATTTCATCAATACATATGAGTTGTTCATCAAGTTTATTTCTTAGTCCTGGAATGATCTGATGTAATAACGATAACTGATATTGCATACTAACGGTTCCACAAAATTTTCTGGCAGATTCTGAGTACTTTCTGTTAAACATTGTTTGCTAAAATCTATCTCCTGTTTATCTGTTTTCTCAAACTGGGGGTGTTTCCCAAGCTCTCTCAAAACAAGTTCCTCCCCCTCCCTATCCTAAAAAAGGCATCCCTCTGACACGTGTGACCACTGGTATTTTACCATTTGTTACAGTGGCCCCCCTCCCCCCGTAAGTTACTTGCAATCAACCGAGACAGTTTCCCCTTCCCTTTCCTGTTGAGCTGTAGCACAGAGTAACATATGCAGAGAAGCAGCCTACCCTAAACCACTGTCCCACGCTCCCCTCGTAGTTCCGTAAGATGCTAGCAGGTGTCAGGTGGTTCGCTGGCTTAGGGTGCCTCTCGCACGTCAGAGGGTAGCGTGGAGGGGAGGCTGAGGGGAGAGCTCGTGCCGCATGCCACGAGGCCACGGCTGTGTCCGGCGTGCCGGCGTTTGAGGGGAGGTGGATGTGGGGACAGCCCCTACCTGCCGCCTGCTCTGCCCAGTTTAAGATCTGCTTCTGACCGCAGCGCCATCATGGGACATCTTACGGAACTGCTGGAAACCCTCCCTCCCCGCACCCCGGAGCGTAGGACCGGGCCCTTACGGAGGTTTCCCGTCTGTATATATTTGTCTGTGGTTGTAGGCATCTGCAGAAAGCATCCACAGAAATCAAAGCAATAATTATGGGACCCCATATCTGACATGAGGAGCCGTTCCAGCTCCAAGCTCACTCTCGTGGCGGAAGAGTTAAAATGAAGCCGATCATGGCGTCTCAAACCATACACAAATCCCACACTACTATGCTTCGTTGATGATGCTACCTTCACCAGTTCACTCTCTATGGAATATTCATAGTCTTTGTCAATGCTATTTCCCGGACCACCCACTATAACTGTAGTATCCTCCTTTGTGAAACCTTTGCATCCTCTGTCACCAGACCCAGACCCGCATACAGTTTGAAAAAGTTTGTGACCTGGTACTCTGGACCTAGCTCTTCCTGCAGTAGTTGGCCAACACCTCTACCATGGGAGCTACCTAACAAGACTTTTCACAAATTTCCCTACCTTTTTCTAATCCTTCTTGAAAGTTTGTTGTGCCCTTTCTACAGCTTCAGCTACATGAGGCTCATCCGTTTCTGACTGAGGAAACAGGTCAAATATATTTTTCAGATTAATGACAAAACTGTCCTATGCCTGTTCCCCCTGTTACCTGTTGCCACTTCCCATCGCTGTTCACCCTTCTCCCTCATTAACGTGTTGAGGTTCTCCCTTGACTTATCTAATTCATGTGTACATGTGGCGTCTGTTCCGAAAGAACAGACGTCACTTCTGATCCTGCAGTTGTTATTATTTAATATTCACAGAATGTATGACATCAACTGCGATTGGGCAAAGCTGAAAATGTGTACCCAGCCGGAATTGGAACCCGGATCTCCTGCTTTCTAGGCAGTTGCGCTGACCCCTACACCACTGGGGAGACAGTGATCACCGCACCTGCAAGGACTATCTAAGCACCCCTCCCGTCAGATACAAATTCCCAGCTTCGCCCTGCCCACAATACTCAAACTCGTAGTTATGAACCTAATTCCCGTAAGAGTAAGGGCTTCAAACTTGACCACCCCTCCCCACTAACGATAGGATCATTGCCCGTCACCGACATATTATATATATACATGTGGCGTCTGTTCAGAAAGAACAGACGTCACTTCTGACCCTGCAGTTATTATTATTTAATATTCACAGAATATATGACGTCAACTGCGATTGGGCAAAGCTGAAAATGTGTACCCAGCCTTACTCTTACGGGAATTAGTTTCATAACTACGAGTTTGAGTACTGTGGGCAGGGCGAAGCTGGGAATTTGTATCTGACGGGAGGCGTGCTTAGGTAGTCCTTGCAGGTGCGGTGATCACTGTGTCCTCAGTGGTGTAGGAGTCAGCGCGACTGCCTAGAAAGCAGGAGACCCGGGTTCGATCCCGGCTGGGTACACATTTTCAGCTTTGCCCAATCGCAGTTGATGTCATACAGTCTGTGAATATTAAATTATTTAATTCAGCTAAAAGACCTGCAGTTTTCCCTTCCTGCTTCATTATTTTCCTGATGAGCCTCATTTATCTCCCCATTTCCCACGCCATTACATTCGCCCCAAGCCACAGGAACCTTCACTCCACATTCCAGAACTAACAGTCCTACGGCATGTTACACACTTCTCACTTATGGTAAACACAGAAATCGTACAAACTTGATGAAGTACTGACTAAAACGTAACTGTTACGCCAATAAGCAGTAAACTATTTTCACACAAATATAAATAGAATAAACTGAACGGGTACTGAAAAAAAAAAAAAAGAAACTTGCTCACGGAAACAAAACTAGGTCCACTAGCACGGATAACTACGAATTTTTGTTAAATCACGAAATTTTAATCAACACTGTTTTACGTTTATGTGTAGTTGATAGACTTTGTAAACCTTAACTACTATATGCAGCGAGTAAAAAATAGAAGAATGGTTAATTAGATACAAGTTTTAATCACTGTTTACAACGATTCGCGCCCGTTAAATTAGGCCCACAAATATGTGCTATAGGTGCGAGAAAAAATTCACTTTTTACACCGTTTGTTTTGTTGCCTGTTTCGAAAATTGGTTCTAACATTTCTGTACCTTTTGCAATAAAGTATTTCATATAATACTCTCCAATCCATTATGGCCGGCTAGTACAGCAAACAATTAGATTGTTTAGTAATAAAAGACAATCATGGTTGCAATTTTTTATTGATTTTTCACGCATTTCACCCTTTTGGGGCATCCGCAGAAAGTCTTAAAATAAAAAATCAGATGAGTTGAACTAAAACTCTTGCTAGCCACACTCTGGCAGTTTTAATGACTTGACGCTGCCAGACTGCGGAAAATGTAGAACTGCAAATATCATTCGAATAAATGGAATTCATGACATGTAAGAAACAAGCAAAACCGTTTCTGAGCATGAAATAAGTAAAAATAAAAACAATCATACAAGAAAATTGTATAGGAAAATCTGAAAACAAAATTCGCTGTCACAAAATGGCTAAAATTAAAATTCTTCTGAGCTTTTTGTCGCGTCATGGTAAAATATTTCCAACGATTTGAATCCATTCCAGAAGCCTTCCTGTGGAATACTGTGAAAACAAAGTCTTAAAATTTCTAGGTACATTAAAAGAATGGAACACACCAGTTTGACAAACCGAATAGTGGAACTTTATGAAAACAGTCAGTTTTCCCTGAGGAAGGCTCTTGTAACGGATCTGAAACGTTGGAAATATTTTAGCCTCACGAAGCGGCAAACAGCTCAGAAGAATTTTAATTTTAACAATAAAGACCGGGAAAGCCTTCGTTCTTACAAAAAGTGGCTAATGCATTTAGATTAAAACAAAATATTAACAGTATAATATTAATTTCTAAATTCAGTAAACTTAGACATTAGAGCACAGTAATGAAACCTTTATTGAGCACAAACTTTAATTTTAAATAAGGAAATTGAAGAAATTCCAAAGAAAGAAGAAAGATCATTAGGAAACCACTAGGCCCCAAAATTACTAACGGCGAAACGTACAGACTAAAAAGTAACGAGGAAATAGAAGAATAGCCAGACATACTTTTTGATACGTCAAAACGAAGACTTCAATTTATAGGCACATTAAAGGAATGGAACACAGAAGTTTGACAAAACGAATAGTAGAACTTCATGAGAAGTAAAGCCAAGACTTAGCCAGTGAGTGAATCGTTACGATTAACGAGGGTCTTGAACTAGTCGTCATAACTCAGGCAGGCGTCACAGGTAGAGAAACGTTCAGATGGATGATATTTGATTGGAAAGGTGTTCAGAGGAAAATAGGAAACCAACTGGAACACCGTGGTCTGACGAAACAAAGCTACTCCACTCTGAAAGGACGAAACAGATGTGGGTACAAAGAATGGCCAGTCATCATAAGCTCACTGACTGGTGCTGTTGAATAGCAACAATAATAACACAACCCCTAAAAAGATCAGAAAAGTCAAGAAAAAGTATGGTAAAAAAAAAAAAAACAGATAGCCGACGACTTCAAAATTAATAACATCAGAAATTTCTATAAGACTTCCAAAATAAACTTAAATTAATACTATCCACCAAACCTTTGCTTTAAAGATGAAAATGGGAAAATAGCACATAACAACCAAGAAAACTGTGACATTTTAGCAAAATATTTTGGAAACTTACTAAACTGTGAATGTCCGAAATCAAGATTTAACGTTACACACACACACACACACACACACACACACACACACACACAAAACAGTATCAGGACTCACCACCATCAACGATAGAGGATATCAGGGACATCATAAAGAAATCTTAAAAACCAGGACTCCATAATTGCAGAGCTGTGGAAATACTCAACAACAAATTCCTGGACGAGCTAACTGAAATCAAACAAAATATTTGGTTTACAGACGAGATTCCTAAAGACTGTAGGACCGTGTTGATCCGCCCACTGCACAAATCGGTGAACAACTACAGAGGTATACCTCTTCTACCTGTTACACACAAAATCTTATCTAAAGCATTACTAACTAGGGCAGAACAACAACTTGACTCACAAATTGGAGAATATCGATGTGGTTTCAAAAAGAGTAGATCATGTGCAGAACAGATCCTCAAGTCAAAGACAGTAATAATGTATCTGAAAAGAAGATCTAAAAACTTTGCAATCTTGTTTGTTGGCTTCAGGAAAGCCTATGACTTGTTTGATGGGAGGTCACTGTTTGAAATGCTGAAGGAACTGGTTTTAGACAGTAAAACCACATCTGTAATTAAAGAAAGTCTAATAAAGAGTAATTCTAAAGTGAAATTCAGAGGTGAAATATCAGAAAGTTTTGAGATTAAAACTGGAGTGTGGCAGGGAGGTGTCTCCCAACTACTTTTTAATTATGTCTTGGAAAAAGTTATAAGGAAACGGAGAGTGTCATGAAGAGAAAGGCAAATCAATGAGGGAGTCGGATTAGGGTACAAAATAGACCACCTACAAATATACTGTTTAGCATTTGCAGATGACCTAGCTATTTTTTTCTTTTTTTCTTTTTTTTCAGATTCAGTAGAAACAGCGATGAGACAAAGTGATTTACTTAAACAATAAGCTGAAAGAGCAGGCTTACAAATCTCCTTTGAGAAAACCAAATTTATGACAAACATTAACACAGCTTCAAACATAATGATAACTAAATTCAGAGAAGAAATAAGTTTAGGTATCTAGGAGAAGTAATTGAACAAGATATTTCAGAGAGAGAAACCATATAAAAAAATGTTCAAATGTTTGTAAGTCTATCGGACTCAACTCCGTGGTCATCAGTCCGTAGCTTACATACTACTTAAACTAAGTTAAACTAGCCTAAGGGCGACAAACACCCATGCTCAATGTGGGACTCGAACCCCCGACGGTGATAGACCGCGCGCACCACAGCACGGCGCTACAGCGCGCACGACTAATCCGCCATTAAAGCAAAAGTTAGTTAGCATACTACGACACTAAGGACATGTATAACAACAAGTTAATATCCATCAATACTAAACTGGTTGACTGTTCTACAGTAATTGGCCTAGAAGCATTCTTTGAAGCTGAATGTTTGAACAAAAAGGCAATGATGGAATCACCGCAAATTACTGAAAGAAAAATATTAAGAAAAATCTCGAGTGCAGTTAAAGAGCAGATACAATATACAGTGTGTTACAAAAAGGTACGGCCAAACTTTCAGGAAACATCCCTCACACACAAGAAAGAAAATATGTTATGTGGACATTGTCCGGAAATGCTTACTTTCCATGTTAGAGCTCATTTCATTACTTCTCTTCAAATCACATTAATCATGTAATGGAAATACAGCAACAGAATGTACCAGCGTGACTTCAAACACTTCGTTACAGGAAATGTTCAGCATGTTCTTCGTTGGCGAGGATATATGCATCCACCCTCCGTCGCATGGAATCCCTGATGGGCTGATGCAGCTCTGGAGAATGGCGTACTGTATCGCAGCCGTCCACAATACGAGCACGAAGAGTCTCTACATTTGGTACCGGGGTTGCGTAGACGAGAGCTTTCAAATGAAAGTCAAGAGGGTTGAGGTCAGGAGAGCGTGGAGGCCATGGAATTTGTCCGCCTCTATCAAATCCATCGGTCACCGAATCTGCTGTTGAGAAGCGTACGAACACGTCGACTGAAATGTTCAGGAGCTCCATCGTGCATGAACCACATGTTGTGTCGGACTTGTAAAGGCACATGTTCTAGCAGTACAGGTAGAGCATCCCGTATGAAATCATGATAACGTACTCCAGTGAGCGTAGGTGGAAGAACATGAGGCCTAAGCAAGACATCACCAACAATTCCTGCCCAATCGTGTTGATGACGTGATTGCACAATTGCGTGCGGATTCTCGTCAGCCCACACATGTTGATTGTGAAGATTTACAATCTGATCACGTTGGAATGAAATTTACATTTAACGAGAAATATTAAAATGAGCTCTAACACGGAAATTAAGCTTTCCGGAGACATGTACACATAACATATTTTCTTTCTTTGTGTGTGAGAAATGTTTCCTGAAAGTTTGGCCGTACCTTTTTGTAACACTCTGTAGAATGCCTGATAATAGTGAAACCTATACACGCATTGAAAAAAGAAGAATCACTGATGTAATTAGGAAATGAAGGACGAATCGCAACAGACTGACAAAAAGGCTCTTCTTTTACTTCGGTAAATTAAAAATGTACAACAGACGGTGCAAAAAAAGTTGGAAGGCACGCGGACGAGCTCCAAATTACCGAACAAGATATCGAGAAAATAAGAATAACAACCGTCTAGATCGCTAAAATTATATTACGTCGTTTCGGCAACTGCCATCATCAGATTTGAACTTTACTGTGCAAGTTCACAGGTTTTTAGATCTGGTGATGGCAGTTGCCGAAACGATGTAATCAATCAATACGAGGCGCGTGCAGAAAGTAAGATCCGTTTGTTAATAAAATGAAATTGTACACAGATACAGAAGAAATTTTTATTGCATAAAATTCTAAAACTCTTAAACTACTTTTACACATAACTGCCGAAATTTTGCAGGTATTTGTCACAGCGTGGCACCAGGTTTTGTATACCTTCTTCATAGAAATCTGCCGCCTGTGTCTTCAACTAGTTCTTTCAGCTCTTCGTCATTGGTGAAGCGATGAGCACTAATTGTAAACCTACGGTTTTCCTGGACCTTGTCATCAATCGCGTGAACCAGTTCTTCTGTAACCAAAGGTGGACGCCCACTTCGATATTCATCGTGCACATCACTACGCCCGCCAATGAACTGTCGGACCCATCTTCTCACCATCGAATCACTCACCACATTTGGTCCGTAAACATCGCAAATTTGCCGATAAATTTCATTTCACTTCCCTCGCATTCAGAAACCGAATCACCGACCTGATTTCACAGGCGACGGGATTTTCAATCAACGCCGACATTTCAAAGCACAACAAAGCGTGCGTAACTGACAGCGATGTCCAAATGGTGCACGTTCTTCTCCGTGATACATATCGTCTACAGCGCATGTGCGGAACTGCAATCGCAGTGCTGCAGCGGATATAAATTGAAACGGAACTTACTTTCTGGACGCGCCTCGTATAATTTTAGCGATCTAGACGGTTGTTATTGAAAAAATTAAGATCTCGGACTCATACAGGAAATTCGTTTTCTTACTAAAAAAAAATAAACATAAAAATAAAAAAAAATTAAAAAAACTAACCTCTAGAAAAGACTAACACTGAGAAAGAAATTCGAGGATATCAAATGTTTCCGGGAAAAATCGTAAAAGAAAGACTGGAACCAAGTGGATCGAAGAAAGGAGAGAGAAACGTGGGAAAATGATGAGAAAAATATGGAAGAAAAGAAAGGAGAAACAGTTAAAAGTATGTGACACGTAAAAGATGAGCAGAACCCCTCGGTAGCGAGTGTGGACGCGTGGCCAGGCCGGCGGCTGAGCTTGCGCAGACGGCCGGTAGGCAGCGCGCGCGTCGCCCTCCCCTGGCCGGCCGGCGGCTGCGGCTGAGCGCAGACGGCGCGTCCTCACGGCAGACACAGGTGAGTGGAGCGGCGGCGGTGGCGGTGGCGGTGGCGGGAGCTGACTCTGCGATAAACACCAACAGTGCAACCAGAGGATGAAGTTAGATCGATTATCGAGTTTTGTGGTCGAATCATGGCAGTCGACGCCACGATCACGTCATACACGTAAACAAACAGACGACCATTTGTGACATGCACGAATATGATCTTTGTTGCAACTCGTTTCACTCGCATATGATGTTAAGGCTAGTTTACACGACGACACTACGTTTCATAAAACTGCGCTACTGGCCAATGCGCATGCGCGGCAGGCGTTCGCGCATCTCGTTGGCGAAACTAAATAGTTTCGGCACCTTCCAACTTTGGTGAAACTGATTGCGTGTGTTTTAGGTTAGTTTATGACCAATACAGAACAAAATACAATATACAGGGGGAAACGGAAGAAATAATTCGGATTTGAACATATATGCGTTGCGTAGGTGTTTGTGCGACTTTAACGGCGTGTTAGTGCCCTTCTAGCAATTATTTGTGATATTTAATATTGATGGGTGGACGATTAGTGAATTGCAGACTAAAATACATCCAATTCGAAATACCTATACAAACGAAGTATGGCAATTGTGGATTTCGGAACACGGTACAAGTACTGCAGAGACGAATATCTACTTGACAAGAAACGTAATGCAATTTGTAATTTCAATTCTGGTAACAATGCTTCACGCATAACGCTAACTTGTTTCTTTATTGAATTACTAACTCTGTTTAAAAGGAACGTTAACTGCTCTGGTAATAATAATAATAATTTCGTGTGGCTCATTGGCCTGTTGCAAGTCTTTCAATTGGACGCCACTTCGGCGACTTGCATGTCCCTAGCCTACCCCAGTTATCCAACTGGGGAATGGGGACCTACAGCTTAACGTGGAATCCGAAACACGTGAACTGCTCTGGTGACATTCTAAGTTGATTAAAATAACTTCTGGGGTCTTCAATCACAATTTCTTTCAGCACGATCGCTGAGCAACAGAGTTGACGTCTTTTTTTAATCCATTCACGACCCCATACACGTTTCTTATTCTTTTTATGTTTAGTCTTATGCGGCGACTTCACACAGACAAGCAATAGTTCCGCCACAACTCTTACAGTTACCAAAACTTACATTTTACGGCGACTGTGGCACTCACAAAACAACGAAACTGAAGTGTATACTATTTGCGCCGTGTCTACAGATATACACGAAACCAGTTGCGCGCAATCCATTTCATGCAACGAGTTTCGCAACCTAGTGTCGTCGTGTAGACTAGCCTTTAGGTTCATACCTAAACACAAACTCGTAAATCGCTACTTATTCGTAAATAAACTGCGAACTTTTTTCTTCTAAGGGAATGCCAGGTACCTGCCATCAGTTGTTTTTAAATTCACATTTATGGTTCCAGCGTGTATTACTGTATACGGTGATGCTACATGTTGTGTAAAGTAAAGTAAACCAGAATCATATTGGTATGTTGACCACGGAATAGGTTTTACTTTTCTGTAATGCCTCGTATCCGTGCACAGATGCTGTAAATTTTCCATATGTGCCCAATTACGATACTTGACAATCTATTTTGTAAAACTAAATATACAGTCATGTGTCGATGACATGTTTCTCAAGCATGTCTGACAATTTAAAATATTGTTATGTGGCACATTAAAATGGACTTTTCGACAGAAATCGGAACTGTGAATTACAAATAGTTGATGACAATATAATGTCATTAGGAAATATATATTTGACTTATCCTCTACAAATGAAAATCATCAAGCAGACAGCCGCGGTGGAGTAGCCGAGCGGTCTAAGGCGCCTCGCTGCGGAGCGCGCGGTTGCTCGCCGCGGAGGTTCGAGTCCTCCCTGAGTTATGGGTGTGTGTGTTGTCCTTAGGTCAGTTTACCTTAGTTTAAGTAGTTTTTAAGCTACGGACTGATGACCACGCAGTTTGGTCCGATAGATTTACAAACATTTGAACATTTGATCAAACAGACACCTATTAGCTGCAAGGAATAATATAAATGTCTATGGTACTGTACTCGTTTCACTGACAGTAACTAAAATTGTTTCCTAATGTTTATGCTTTATTACCGCACTCGGAAATCGGCAAATATTCGGTTATAAACATCCAACCGTTTGTAAAAAGGCGGAATTTAAATGTCACTTGCAGGTAGCTCATTAAAGCCGCAGTGATTTAAACTTTGTTGTTAGGTTCATACCTTAATAGAAACTCGAAAATGGCAACAATTACAAAATGGATCGCCAGCAACGTCTTTTTGACAAGGAAGAATGTAAATAATATTGTTTTGAGTCGCATAAATTTACCTGTACAGTTAGGTTCCTGCATAACAAGACAGTTGGCTGTCGTAAAGTTTTCAAAAAAAAAAAAAAAAAAAAAAAAAAAAAAAAAAAAAAAAAAATTGGATAAAAATTAAAAAAAATATTTCAGTTCTCACAGGTCTCGAATCATAAATATTCCTTAACATAGAGTACAACCTATCACGTATAACCTCAAGACCAGACAGATATTATCATAACCAGAGTTGCAAGATTCCTATTCATATGTCTTGCTTTCGGTTTCATCGTTATTGCATCACTAATACATTTTTGTTCTTCATTCACATTTAATGAACTAAGGTGAAGAGTATGTGATAAGTCTTCAGTGTACTATCGCCTTAAAATGGAATATTGCCATGATTTGCACTTCACATGTCGTCTGCAAAGCAGACACCGCAGACACTACTGCTACAAGTGACGACAGAGACAATACAGCGGAGCTTCCGACATACTAAAAATCCGAATGTTTGTTAAGCTTATGGGACTTAACTACGGGGTCATCAGTCCCTAAACTTACAAACTACTTATGAACTACATACGAACTAGGACGGCACAAATATCCATGCCCGTGGGGCGATTCGAACCCCCGACCGTAGTGGCCGTGCTGACTGTGACTGGAGCGCCTCAGTCACCTCGGCCACCGCGGCCGGCCCGGCATACTACTCCCGGTGCAGGAACTGCAGCGGCGGAGCGGCTCAGTAGTGCACATGAAGCACGACTATAGGGAGAACGTGTGCACACAACTATGAAGAAGAACCTAAGCACAAGTACTGCAAGGTCCAGAGCCTGCGCGGTGCGGTTTGTTTTCACGAAATTACGTACTGTCCGTCCTGTATCTGCGCAGGGATTGTTTATAAATATATCGGCCTCAACTGCTGGCTTATCAGTCCGTAGCTTACAAACTACTTAAACTGATGTAAACTAACCCAAGGACAACACAAACGGCCGTGCCCGAGGGGGGGGGGGGACTCTCAACTCCCGACGGCGAAAAGCCGCGCGCACTGCAGCTTGTCGCGACTGTGCGCACGGCTAATCCGCCGCGGCACACAGCGATCATTTACATCATCGTTATCTGTTACCAAAATCTACTATCCCTCACACAATTAACTTACCTCTCCGAAATTCCAGCACTCGTCCAGATTTGCGTAAACATATCACTCTTTTGTAGCGACACTGACATAACTCGATAATCATTATGTTTTTTAACAGATGCGTTTCAAGTTTCAAAAATGTTTTAGCCTAATTTTGTGGAATTATAATATTGAACTAATAAAATTCCAGTAACGCCTAGTTAGGAAGTCGACACGAATTATGATCCGAAATTCAACTAAAAAATTAGTCATAGGGTTTATTTATTTTTATTCATTTATTTATTTGTTCATTCTTTTTTTTTTTTTTTTTTTTTTTTTTTTTTTTTTGACAAATCTGCATCAAGGGAGTGAATGCAGGTTTTAATAGAGGATATGAAGAAAACTTCGAAACCGTTAAATCATATGTTATACTAAACACAAGAGAAACTGTGTGATTGTAAAACTGTTGTGTTTATTTGTTGCAGCGTATGTGTAAAAACTTTTGTCTTCGTTTCTTCCAGAGAAAGCACATTCACATTTATACGAATACCAGTTTCATCGTAGAAAGCACATCTGACTCAGTAGGCGAACAAGTTAGGTACGTTGACAAGTGTCTCACGAAAGACGCCTACCAGGCGTCCGCGGATCGCGCGGTACGGCTCCCGGCTGCCGCCTCCGCATCCGCCGGCCACGGCAGCACCCGATTCTCGGACTCTATTGTGCCGCGGGCGCATACACTGAGTTAAAGTCTAAAAAACATTGCCATCTGAGTAACGTAAGCCTACCTTCATTTACAGTAGATGTTCAAAATGATGTCTCTCTATGGAAAGAGCGGCCTGATATCTCTTGAACACATTTGTGAACACTCGACATAATTCGGTTGCTGAAATCTGGAAAATGACTAGTCGAATCTTTTTTTCTCGAAACAATAAATTCTGACCGGTATGTGAACAATATCTTGCATCCATATTCTCAAGAACTTTCACCCAACGAAAAAGTGTACGGTTACTTCATGCAGGGCAATGCAAGACCACACATTGCCAATGCTTCTCTGGCAGCAATATGAAGTGTTTTTGGTTATAGGATAGTTGACTGGCTTCCTCGTTCTCCAGATCTAAATCCCTGTGACTTTTATCTTTGGGAAATGTTAAAAGACAAGGTGTATGTAAGCAATCTCCATACAGCCAATTACATCGCATATTAATAAAACGAGATGAAAGCAATTCTTCGTCAAACAGATGGAAAATTCTTTGCCAAATTACATTATGGCGGGCAATACAAAATCGTGTGCGAAAAATATGAATGTGCAATTAAATGCTTAGAGACCAAACATGTACATTCAGACTGTATAGAGAAAAGATCTAATATCCTCACTTCAGTATTTCTTCATAATCACAGCACTGGCCATTAAAATTGCTACATCAAGAAGAAATGCAGATGATAAACGGGTATTCATTGGACACATACATTATACTAGAACTGACAAGTGATTACATTTTCACGCAATTTGGGTGCGCCGGCCGCGATGGCCAAGGGGACTGAGGCGCTACAGTCAGGGTCTGCAGGACCACTATGGTTGGGGGTTCGAATCCCTCCTCGGGCATGGATATTTGTGCCGTCCTTAGTATTAGTTAGTTCATAAGTAGTTTGTAAGTTTAGGAACTGATAACCCCGTAGTTAAGTCCCATAAGCTATACAACCATTTGAACATTAAAAAAAAAAATTTAAAAAAATTAAAAAATATATATAAAAAATTGGGTGCATAGATCCTGAGAAATCAGTACCCAGAACAATCACCTCTGGCCTTAATAACGGCCCTGATACGCCTGGGCATTGAATCAAACAGAGCTTAGATGGCGTGTACATGTACAGATGCCCATGCAGCTTCAACACGATACCACGGTTCAAGAGTAGTGACTGGCGTATTGTGACGAGCCAATTGCTCGGTCACCATTGATCAGACGTTTTCAATTGGTGAGAGATCTGGAGAATGTGCTGGCCATGGCAGAAGTCGAACATTTTCCGTATCCAGAAAGGCCCGTACAGGATCTGCAACATGCGGTCGTACACTATCCTGCTGAAATGTAGGGTTTCGCAGGGATCGAATGAAGGGTAGAGCCACGGGTCGTAACACATCTGAAATGTAACGGCCACTGTTCTAAGTGCCGTCGATGCGAATAACAGGTGACCGACACGTGCAATCAGTGGGACCCCATATCATCACGCCGGGTGATACCCCAGTATGGCGATGACGAACACACGCTTCCAATGTGCGGTCAACGCGATGTCGCCGATCACGGATGCGACCATCATGATGCTGTAAACAGGATCTGGATTCATCCGAAAAAATTACGTTTTGCCATTCGTGCACCTAGGTTCGTCGTTGCGTAGACCATCGCAGCCGCTCCTGTCTGTGATGCAACGTCAAGGGTAACCGCAGACATGGTCTCCGAGTTGGTAGTCCATGCTGCTGGAAACGTCGTCGAACTGTTCATGCAGATGGGTTTTGTCTTGCAAACGTCCCCATCTATTGACCCAGGGATAGAGACGTGGCTGCACGATCCTCTACAGCCATGCGGATAAGATGCCTGTCATTTCGACTGTTATTGATACGAGACCGTTGCGATCCAGCACGGCGTTCCGTATTGCCCTCCTGAACCCATCGATTTCATATTCTGCTAACAGTCATTGGATCGCGACCAACGCGAGCAGCAATGTCGCGATACGATAAACCACAATCGCGATAGGCTACAATCCGACGTTTATCAAAGTTGGAAACGTGATGGTACGCATTTCTCCTCCTTACACGAGGCATTACAACAACGTTTCACCAGGCAACGCCGGTCAACTGCTCTTTGTGTATGAGAAACCGGTTGGAAACGTTCCTCATGTCAGCACGTTGTAGGTGTCGCCACCGGCGCTAAACCTGTGTGAATGCTCTGAAAAGCTTATCATTTGCATATCACAAAATCTTCTTCCTGTGGGTTAAATTTCGTATCTGTAGCACGTCGTCTTCGTGGTGTAGCAATCTTTTACGTCAATCGGCACTTTTGAGATACCTATGGTTCCTGAATTTCGTCACCAATTTTTAAAGATACTGTCAAACTTCACTGTAATTTCAACTAATGACTTAGATTTCCCACGCAATGCAATGCTTTCGAACACGTTCTGATAATGCACTCGCCGCGACCGCAGCTGCCAGACCAGCGACAGAGCCGTTTCGTCCTCCTTCCATTGATAAGTGCGCTCTAATCTGAAACGACAGCCATATTCCATTAGCCGCACTCATCGTGCTAGTAACCACACCCGATGGTGTGGCGGAGCAATGTTGTGCGCCTCGCGGCTTCCTCCTACGGCTGTCGCAGTCGCGAGTGGTTTGCGGAGGAGACCGGGCCAGCTTTCTTGTGGGCTCTGATTGGACCCTGGTGGTCTTCTGGCGGGAAGCGACGCCCTTCTGCTCACGAGCGCCGTCGGCGTTTGAACGGAAGCCCACGCCGTGGTGCAGGACGCTTCTCTCAGCGTCTTCGTGTCTAAATACGAGGCGCGTCCAGAAAGTAAGTTCCGTTTGGTAATAGAATGAAATTGTACACAGATACAGAAGAAATTTTTATTGCACAAAATTCTAAAACTCTTAAACAACTTTTCCACATAACTGACGAAATTTTGCAGGCATTTGTCGTAGCGTGGCACAAGGTTTTGTATACCTTCTTCATAGAAATCTGCCGCCTGTGTCTTCAACCAGTTGGAAACCGTTTCTTTCAGCTCGTCGTCATTGGTGAAGTGATGACCGCCAAGGAAAGACTTGAGATGTCCTGGATCTTGTCATCAATCGCGTGGACCAGTTCTTCGGTAACCAAAGGTAGACGCCCACTTCGTTCTTCATCGTGCACATCACTACGCCCGCCATTGAACTGTCGGACCCATCTTCTCACCATCGAATCACTCATCGCATTTGGTCCGTAAACATCGCAAATTTGCTGATAAATTTCACTTGGTTTCACTTTCCTCGCATTCAGAAACCGAATCACCGACCTGATTTCACAGTCGGCGCGATTTTCAATCAACGCCGACATTTCAAACAAGCACAACAAAGCGTACGTGACAGCGATTTCCAAATGGCGCACGTTCTTCTCCTTGATACACATAGTCTACAGCGCATATGTGGAACTGCAGTCGCAGCGCTGCAGCGGAGATAAATTGAAACGGAACTTACTTTCTGGACGCGCCTCGTATATGTGAAAACCTGTTCCTGACAATTTTATGATTACTGAATGTTTTCGGTCGCTGTGTGACCATTATCAACGCTTTAAGTCATAGTTTAAAATATACTTTTTTCAAACTGCATTTTCACGGTTGTACTTTTTAAACTACGTTTTAAAGCATTAATGACGAAAATAGATGCGCGATAGTAAATAAAAATTTGCGACTGTTTGCTGTTTGTCATCCGCACTTGAGTTTTGACACGGCACATTAGGAGAGCTACAGCACCATGAAACTTATCTTGTGTACACAAATGAGCCCAAGGGGAAACTCTACCTCTTATCTCTGTAATGAACAGAAGCCGAGGTGCGGGTCTTTCGCACGCGGAGTTTTCAAACATATTAACACCGTATCGTGCAGTGTACGATTAACGTGGACTATATAATACACAGGCTACCTTTCGTTAAGTCGACGCATTCTGCATGCTTGAAGCAGCATTACAACACTGTTTGAATGAGGGCAGAAATAGCGCACCTGGCAAGAGCAGTGCAGAAGTCACTGCTATTACGAGGAGCCTCAATATGCACGACAAAACGTCAAATCCATAGGCGCCGCCTACGGGTATGCTCAGTCGCTCAAGCATACCCCAAAATTTGAGTGGGTATGCTCGTAATACCCCACCGTAAATGTTGGTATTATTTTTTTCTTCACGTCATATTTCTTGACTGTAATTAAAATCGACTCTCTCATCCCATTGATAGGCGGGTGGCTTTTGTAATATAGGGCTATCTTAAAACAAACAGCTAATTGATTTCGTACGCATTATAACCCACGTTGACATGTGAGTGAAGTTACCGTTTTCTAAATAGTCCAAATGTTAATGGAATGGCACTTCTTAAATCAATATTGCACACTGAAGACGGCAACCTTTAATTGTATTAAATAACGAAAAATGAAATGGGTTTGCTACGATACGATGAAAATGTTTATACTACGAGTTTAATTCGCGTTATTTCTTTTTTTCCCTTAAGATGACCTTTTGACAACCACACATTACCAGTGAGTCGACATACCTGCTGCTAAGAGCGCCCTATCCCTCCTATCTCGAACATTCTGTAAACAGACAGTCCTCATTACAACTAGCTAAGGTCTTTGTGTTTTAATTGGCAGCTCAACGAAAATCACGAAACGCAAAAGCTTTCGAGAGATTGTTTTTCTGAATTTGAATTTTTAGGCATCAACAATTTTTTTTCAACATTTGAACGAAGTAGTCAAACCTTAGTTCCTGTTCTGTTTGATCTGTGTCACCTGTGCTTGGAATTACTTCTTAATGTCTTGCATGTGAAAGTCATTAAAATGGATAAGTATATAAGGAAATAAAAAGGGACCTGGACTGATAATCGTGATGGTGACGGTGATATAGAATCGACGGCATGTAGCAGTAAAAGCGACACGTCTGCGGATTTTGCGACAGTAAATTCTCTGTTAGGGCTTCTGGTAATTCCAATAAATAAATAATATATATTATTACGGCACTGAATGTGGTAGCCACTGGGGAAGGAGTTTTCAAAACATTGGGTAAACATATATAGATGGATTCACGAAAAAGATGACAGACTTTATTATTTGTTATGTAGGTCTAAGTGTGAAAACGAGAAATTGAAAATTACTGTGTACGAAAAAATTACTTTCCTCCTTTCAGAGATTAAAATGGTCCTGTGGTCAAATCCCTTTCGAGCAATTTATGAGTTTAAGGACAATAGTGTCATTATTGTTGTAGACTTGTTAATGATTCGTGACAGTAACGAAAGTGACACTTTCTGAAATATTGCATTTTTACTTTGTTGTTCCCAGGGTGCAACATGTATTTTTGATAGATGGGGACAATGAGGAGAAGGGTACGAGGAGATGGACAAACAGAGGAGGAGGAGGGGATGCGTAGACAGATGGAGGAGATAGACGGGGAGCGGAGGAGGGAGGGACAAGTACATCTACATACATACTCCGCAATCCACCGTAAGATGCGTGGCGGAGGGTACACTGTACCACTACTAGGCATTTCCTTTCCTACTCCACTCCCAAATAGAACGAGGAAAAAAAGAATGCCTATATGCCTCCGTACGTGCCCTAATTTCCCTTATCTTGTCTTTGTGATCACTACGCGAAATGTAGGTAGGCAGCAGCAAGATCGTACTACACTCAGCTTCAAATTCTGGCCCTCTAAATTTCCTCAACAGAATTTCACGAAAAGAACGTCGTCTTTCCTCCAACGATACCCAATTAAGTTGCCGGAGCATTTCCGTGACACTCGCGCATTGGTCGAACCTACCAGTAACAAACATAGCTGATTGCCTCTGAACTGCTTCTATGTCTTCCTTCAAACTGATCTGCTGCAGGTCCCAAACACTTGAGCAGTACTCAAGACGTGGTCGTACAAGGGTTTTATACGCAATCTCCTTTACAGGTGAAGTACATCTTCCCAAAATTCTCCCAATAAACCGAAGTCGGCTGTCCACCTTACTCACGACTGTCCTTACATGTTCGTTCCATTTCATATCGCTCTGCAATGTTACGCCTAGATATTTGAACGACGCGACAACATCAAGATGCTCACTACTAACGCTCTATTAGAACATTATGGGATTTTTTTCGCCGGCCGCGGTGGCCGAGGGGACTGAGGCGCTCCAGTCACGGTCTGCACGGGCACTACGGTCGGGGGTTTGAATCCCCCCTCGGGCATGGATATTTGTGCCATCCTTACGATTAGCTAGTTCATAAGTAGTTTGTAACTTTAGGGACTGATGATCCTGTAGTTAAGTCCCATAAGCTGTACAAACATTTGAACATTTTATTTGATTGTTTTTCCTACTCATTCGCGTCACCTTACAATTTTCTACACTGAGAGCTAGCTACCATTCTTCGCACCAACTAAAAATTTTGTCTAAGTCATCTTGAATGCTATTACAGTCAGTTAAAGACGATACCCTCCGATACACCACAGCATCATCAGCAAACAGACGCAAATTACAACTTACTCTGTCCATCAGAACATTTATATAGATAGAAAATAATAGCGGTCCTATCACACTCCCCTGGGGCACGCCTGACGATGCACTCGTCTCTGATGAACACTCGCCGTCGAGAACAACGTACTGCACTCTATTCTTCCAGCCAGTCACATATCTGTGAACCTCGTATCTTCGTTAGCAGTCTGCAGTGTGGCACCGCGTCGAACGCCTTTTTGAAATCGAGAAAAAACACAATCCGCCCTTCATCCATGGTTCGCAAGATGTCATGTGAGAAAAGGGCAAGCTGAGTTTCACATGAACGATGTTTCCTAAACCCGTGCTGATTCACAGAAAGAAGCTTTTCCGTTTCAAAGAAATTTACTATATTCGAACTGAGAATATGCTCCAAAATTCTACATGAAAGTGATGTCAACGATATTGGCCTGTAATTGTGTGGGCCAGTTCTCTTTCCTTTCTTATAAACAGTAGTAGGGAGGAAGGAGGCAGCAACAGGAGCTAGGACGAAAAGGAAGAAAGAGTGGGAGGCGGAGGCGGATTATCAGATGGGGAAGAAGAAGAAGCAGGTAGACTGCAAGATTATAAGTGGTGGGATTCTAGCATTTTATGTACTTAGTCATTCCACTGACATAGGTAAGTATTGAGAACTGCGCCTGGTAGTTTATTAATGACAACTGTGAGCAGGCTACTGTGGGTGGAAGCGGGCACAGCTTGTCTATGTCACGCCCACCGCACAGGTGTCGCCAATATCTGGTCGGCCCGGTTACGAGGCCCCTGACACTACCGAAACGAGGCTGAGCGACCGCGACGTCAAATTCGTGACGTGTTGCGTCACTCGCCCGCGGCCGCACAATTGGGAGTCGTTGAAACGATTGCGCAACGGCCGCGGCGGCAAAAAGTGGCCGCCCGCTCTGTACGTGGCTGGCGCGACGACCGCAGCGTGCCGGTCCCTGCAAACACTGCCCGCGACCAGCGTTGTCTGCGGTAGCGCCAGTGATCTCTGTACGAACTGGATGTATAACTCTGGTGTTTGAACATATAACTGTAGCGTGCCTGCACATTCATATGTTTTGCACACCGCACTGTCCGCCATGTTTAAATTTAGCAAACGAGTTTCCATCAGTTATTACGTGACAAAGAATTGCTTGCTTACCTCGTGATTTGGAATTTCATCCAATATTCGAAGTTGTAGGCTGATATGAGAGCGGAAACGAAACATAGTTTCTTCTCTTTTTCTTGAAATGCTGCTTAGCAGCCATGTTAGAATTTGGCAAGAAACTAAATATGAATATCTTTGCCTGGCACGCTAAGACAGCTGAAGTTCAACATCCAGAGTGTATAGAGATCAATGGGTAGCGCGCGCTCTGCTGGAGCAGTGTTCGTGCACTCACTGCATTCTCATCGTTATGTGTGGATTGGTATGGTTCGCCAAGAAATTCATTCTCGCTCCAGCTGTAGATGTCAGAATAGCACTAGCACCTTACGTCCTCATTTGCTGGATGGATTCCAATTTGGAAGCAGGAATTTACAAGACATAAAGAGCTAAAAATTTGTACAGTTACTGATGTCTCCCCGAGGTAGGCTTTAGGCACGGTTTTATAGCGATCGGATAGCTATTTATCTATATATAGTAATGTGAATATCTGTTAGCTGTACGCTTATCACGTCCGAACGACAAGACACAGAGACTTAAATATTTGTACAGTTACTAATTTATACCTGAGGAAGGTTTTAGGCACGGTTTTATAGCAATCTGATAGATATTTATTAATTTGAAGAATCTAACGCGAAATTCGGAACAATAATTACTCTTTGAAAATGGTTTCATTGGTTGTATTGTTGCTTGAGGGTTGATAATGATAAAAGAGTAGAGTATATTGGGATGGAAAGTTATCGGTGTATATAAAATTCTACGTGTGTGTGTTTGTGTGTGTGTGTGTGTGTGTGTGTGTGTGTGAATATTTCGCTCTGCAGCGAAAACTACATAACGCAAACGAATGGTATGTGTGTAATTGTTGTCCGAAGTGTCCTGTTGTACACCGTAGCAGTTCCATCCCGATAGGTATAAGAGGGTGGACTCTACAAGGAGGTTACATACAGCGAAACGTGATGCCACAGACCATATCTTTGGTCCATGCGTGCTACAATGTCTTCAGCTCTTTCTCTGTAAGGAAATATTAGAATAAATAAATAAAGCAGTAAAAAATAAATTTATTTTAGAACATCTCTTTAAAAAAATCAATTTGACGTTTCGCGATCAAGTGATCGATATGTAATGTTATAAAAATCATTATTGTTGAATTTCCTGATTGGATTCTTCGAAACGGGTGCATTTTTAAGTGTGATTTAATCTACACTACTTACTTTCCTGATAAACGGTAAGTGCATAGATTTCTACAATCTGATAGGAATATTTTTCAGTTCCGCTTTATCAGCTACAGTTCCTCACAAATGAGTGAAATTAATTACCTTAATGTGATTGTTATTTAAACTTCGTAAATAAATGTGCATTGCGATTACAACAGTACATCTATTTTTAATAGATCACATTCAGACAACATGCTTCGGATAAAAGTACACCGAACGGACATTCACTTTTATAGATATAGATCATTAAGCACTTCACATAATTTTTTTTTATTTTAATGTTGATTAAAAATGTTTGTTTTTAAAGAAGGTATTGTATTTCATTTCATCCTTCAAAACCAGTCCCATAGCACACTACTGGAAGATAGTTTGCCGGCCGCGGTGGCCGAGGGGACTGAGGCGCTCCAGTCACGGTCTGCACGGCCACTGCGGTCGGGGGTTCGTATCCCCCTCAGACATGGATATTTGTGCCGTCCTTAGTCTTAGCTAGTTCATAAGTAGTTTGTAAGCTTAGGGACTGATGACCCCGTAGTTAAGTCCCATAAGTTGTAAAACATTTGAACATCGGAATGATAGCTTATCTATCATAATCAACCAACACGCGAGCGGAGCCACGGGTCTAAGCTAGTTTCTAATAAATGTCATTTGGCACTGCTCTGTATATAGGAAGTGCACGTAATCGCTGCTCAGCTCCTGTCCTCCCTGCAGCCCCTCCCCCTCTCCTCTTGTCCCTCTAACCGTCTTTCTCCACCTCCTCCTCGTTCTCCTGCATCGCCAGCACGTTCTCCCTGTTAAACTCCTCCACCACCCCCTCCACGTCAATTTCCTCCTAGTCCTGTAACAACGATCCTCTTTTAGAGTATTGCTGAGTGATATCGGATTCTTATCGGGTTCGAATCCCCCCTCGGGCATGGATGTTTGTGTCGTCTTTAGTATAAGGTAGTTCATGAGTAGTTTGTAAGTTCAGGGACTGATGACCTCGCAGTTAAATCCCTTAAGCTTCACAAACATTTTGATCTAATAGGGTAGGACTTATGGAGGACATCAAAAAACTAGACAGAAGGGCAGCTGGTTTTTTTACAGGGCAGAAAGCGTCACTAAACGATGCAGTACTTCAAGTGATTACAGCTACCCACGCTGCTTCCACTGACGAGGTGGGGGGCGTGTCCCCGAACACTCGTTCCGCAGTCATCGACTGTACGTTTCCTATAGGTGACAGAACGGGAGAATGGGGTTTCACATCGTGGTAACGGAAAATATAAGGTATGTCCACAATGTAAGTTAAGTTTGGTTATATAAACCAAACGTGAACAGATACAGAAAAAATATTTATTGTATAAAAATCTGCAACCGTTCAACTACTTTTCTACATAACTTCCGAAATTTTGTAGGCACTTGTCATAGCGTGGGACAAGTTTTTGTGTGCCTTCTTCATAGAAGGTTGTCGCCTGTGTATTCAAGCATGTGGCAAACATGTCCTTTCAGCTCATCATCATTGAAGTGTTGACCACCAAGGACAGATTTTAGGTGTAAGAAGAGATGAAAGGAGGCTTCTTCCCTTCACGTTGCCGCCCGACCTCACAAGGCGAATGTGACCAAACAATTACGGGAATTTCACTGGGACTTGTTTGATCATCCTCCGTACAGTCTCGCTCCTAGCGACTTTCTTCTTACACCTAAAACCTGTCCATGGTTGTCAACACTTCAGCGATGATGACGAGCTGAAAGAAAATGTTACCACATGGTTGAATACACAGGCGGCAACCTTCTACGAAGAAGGTATACAAAGACTTCTGCTACGCTATGACAAATGCCTACAAAATTTCGGAAGCTATGTAGAAAAATAGTTTAATAGTTGTATATTCGTGTACAATAAATATTTTTTCTGTATCTGTACACGTTTGTTTTATATAACCAAACGGAACTTACTTTGTGGACATACCTCGTAAAAAATAATTGCTGCGGAACTGGTCTGTGTTCAGGAGCCTTATGTCGAACTAAAATTACACACATCACTATCTAATCAATGAAGTGACTCCTCCTATTAACAAAAATTATCGGCATGATTTGAGGGATTGATGATGTATTCAAAATGAAATGGAGATGTAGAAAAACAACATTGCCGTTGTGTTTATTGCTCATGCAAACAGAAGTGGACAGTAAAGCTAGACGTTGTGTCACGTCCAGATGGCAGAGGGAGCCTCGGTGCAGGCGCCCATTCCTCGACGTCAAGCGATTGGTGGCTCTTCTCGTCCACATGTATCCCAAGGCATGTCGACAATTCTGACGTCTGGACAAGACGGTGGCATTCTTGTCTTTCTATGTCGACTTCGCGAAGGAACACCTTGACAAGATGTGTACTATGGGGGCAAGAATTATCCATTAAGACGAATGCCGATGTCGCGGTCGCAGAGAGTCATCCCTGCAGCGTCGGCCGCTCCGAACCGTCAGAAAACCTCCAGCTTCCTGCACCCACTGGACGGCGGTGCCTACAGAAAAGCCTCCGGCGACTTTCCGAGTGAAGGGAAACGCAAGTCTCATCCGTGAACACCACTCGATGCCACTTATGACGAACCTACTCAGGATGCTGTTGACGCATTCCTAGCGTGCTGGATGGTGTGTATGTGGTAAGGCTGACCCTGACGTGGCAGTAAAGCTGCATGTCACGCAGGCCATTACGTGCAGTTTGAGTCTAAACACGTCGTCCTGTCGCCGAACAAAATCATTACTCGGCATGGTCGTGTTCCTCTCATGGTCCCGAAGAGGTATATAAACAACATGGAGAGGCTATAGCAAAGCTACAGCGCTCGGGCCGGCCGCGGTGGCCGAGGGGACTGAGACGCTTCAGTCACGGTCTGCACGGCCACTACGGTCGGGGGTTCGAATCCCCCCTTGGGCATGGATATTTGTGCCGTCCTAGTTCGTAAGTAGTTCATAAGTAGTTTGTAAGTTTGGGGACTGATGACCCCGTAGTTAAGTCTCATAAGCTTTACAAACATTTGAACATTTGAACAGCGCTCGGGGTGGCAGCACTAAGAAACATTGGTCGCCATATTGAAAACGTCAATGTGATGCAGCAGACGCTTCTGTTTCTAATCTAAAGTAACTGTAAGCACTATTATTAGTTGTAAATCATGCCCACTGTATGTTCGGCGTGAAACTGCACCAACTGAGAGAGAAACAGTTTAGTACTACGCCATAGAACCAATACTTCGCGCTATTATTGTTATTACTATTTCTCATCTCAACGATAGAAGTGTTTTCAGAAGTTTATGCCAACCAGACAATTACATACCTCAGTCTTTAACTTTATGAACAAGTACTAACAATGAATTTACATCGTTCAGAAGTACAAACTTAATTTAATTTCACTTTTTGTATAAAAACTTTATGAACATTCATCGTTTTCGAAAATGATTTCTACTTAAATTTGACATCTTGGCTAGGAGAACTAAGTTTATTGACAGAGCGATCCAACAAGGATTCTGATTTGTTGACCTAGGACTAGAACCCTAAAAAACCATGATATACACACGTCCCTCTTTAACAAACGTTGCGAAGCACGGGCATATAAGCAAGTTAATATTAAAAATCGTAACTTGTATTTTCATGTTGAGGTGGCGGTGAAATGTTACTGTGTGACAATACTGCGGTACGATGGACATCCAGAAGGCCCCTTAGAGAAGTTGCCGAAACGTCGGTCAGCGTCCTGAAAACTGACCACGCGGTCTTAGAGCCACGAGAGTTGTTTTCATTGTTTTGCAGACACTCGACTGGGACCTGCTCGATCATGCAGAATACGGCCCTGATCTTGTTCCCAGCGATTTCTATGTGTTCGTGAACCTCAAGAAATCCGGGCAGAGTTTTGATAACTACGAAGATCTTAATACGACTGAGACACACTCAAACGTTGCCGCACGTGTTTCCATTCAACTTTTTCGTGTAATATTTTGGTTTTTTTTAAGATGAATCTTATCTTCTGGATGAGCCTCATATTTGTAACTCTTATTTCTTTCTGTAGCAACTGAACGGAATGGACGGTGTCTTGAAAAGAGGTTACAAGATGAACGTTAAGTGCAAAACAAAGGTAACGGAATGTAGATTGAGAAAATCACGCGATGGTGAACGAATTAGGTTAGATAACGAGATAATAACAGTGTAAGATGAGTTTTCGTAGTTTCCCAGTAAAAGAACTTACTACGGTCGCACTACAGATGATACAACATACAGAATGGCAATGCGAAGGAAAGCCTTTCTGGAAAAGAGAAATTTGTTAACATGGAATATTAATGTAATGTCAGATTTTCTTAAGGCATTTGTGCGGTAGTAGATCATACATGATAAATAGTTAAGTCAAGAAGAGAACCGCGTAACTAATAAGTTGGTACTGAACAAAATAGCGGAGACGTGGAATTTTTGGCATATCTTGACTAAAAGAAGGTATCAGTTGGTAGGACACATTGTTAGACATCAAGAAATCGTGACTTTAGCGTTGGATGGAAGTGTGTGGGGTAAAAATCGCAGAGGGAGACCAACAGGCGAATGTAGTAAACAGATTGTAAGGGATGTGGGTTGCCGCTCGCACGCTGCCACCACTGAGCCGGCAAATCAAAGAGCGCGTCGGCCATTATGGTGGCAAACGTCCACGCCAACTTTAAATGTGCGTAAGACTCATTTGATTAGCGTGCGTATTCATTCGAGTTAAGTCGCGAAAAGTATGTCTCATTTAAATATATAACTACAAAGCAGCTTCTGACTCTTTGAATATGCAGCAACTAATGGTCGTGTGAAAATTTATTACACGCACGTTGTAGAAATCGGCCAACAGCGTTTCTTCTTCCTAACTCCTAAACCAAATTATAACATTTAGTTTTTTAGCCTTCTAAGTGCAGCATATGAACGGAATTTATCGTCAGAGACGGGATTTTCGCAGTTTTTCAGTATATTCTACGATGGTGAAACTTTGTGCAAACTTTGATTTCGGAAGAGTTTGACAACACTTTACATCTTTGTTTGAGTGGCTGCTGTATTCTCCAATATTTAGATATTTTATACCATCAAAAAATGAAAGAGCTGCCTAAAACGGCTAATGTTAAAAATCGACTGTAAAAATAATTTATCCCATCAGGTACATAACTGTAAAATAGCTTATTACCTTGTAAACATAGTAACCAGCCACTACCAAATTCTTTTAACAACACCAAGCATGCCATAACTTTTTCTTAACTAAGTGCACGTAACATTAGTATTACGGTATCTAGCACGAATATTAGGCCGCGGCGGAGTGGCCAAGCGCATGGAGGCGCTATCCTACGATGCGTGAGGCCGTTCCCCGTCGGGGCTTCGAATCCCCCTCTGGCATGGATGTTTATGCTGTCTTTAAAATAATTAGTTTGTAAGTTTAGGGACTGATGACTCCGCTGTTTAAGTCCCTTAAGCTTAACAAACATTTCAAGATTTTAACGAATATTAGCATTTTTAATGCTGGAAGTCAAATACCTTACAGTAGTGCGAACTGCTGAGAAGTCAGCAACTGTCACGGTTCAACTTAACAATGTACATCTAGTGTGGCTATGTGTCATTCATATATGGAAACATACACAGTTCTCCAAACCCCTTGCAGTTCTTATACCTATATGCAGTGCTCTTTTTCTAAAACAAAGTTGGGGGTACTCAGATATTAGATATAATGCAGCGAAAATTACTCATAATTGAATCATGCGATACCACCCGTCGACCTTTACCCGTGATGTCATCAATATGTCGAACTAATATTTAAAAAAGGTATCGGACTCTTCAACTGAATTTACTACAGCTCAAATGAAGCAGGTGATACCAAGAAACACCCAAATATACAAGATAATGTGGTATCGGACACTTTAGTTTATCGTCTCAAATGAAGCATGCAGTTCCCATCAGCCCCTGACTAATAAAAGAAAATGGTATCGTACAGCTCAGTTGAACTACAATATAGCTCAAAGGAAACAGGTGATTGAAATCAATCCCCTGACATACAAAACAATAAAAGGAAATATTACCCAACACATATTTTGACCTATAAAACTCCACTAAAAGTCACAATACAACAAAAACCATCCACATCTATCAACAGCAGTAAAAACTAATACTATAAAAATCTTTTTTAACCTTGTTTGGCTATCCAAATGGTAAAGAAGATGGGTGGTGTCCCATGATTCAACTCAATCAATTTTTAATACAGCTGAAAATTTAACTAATAAACTACAGTGCACCTTATTTAATAGTGGTGGATTTTTTAAAGTGAAATAATTAGGTACTGAGGACTTTAATGTAATACTGTATTGAAATTTTTTTATTGGCAACAAAACTTTCCTACAAAGGTGTTTAAATGGAAAGTAAGGTCTAAATATGTTAATTACTTATTTATCTAAAATTGATAAACTAAAATAAATTTTAACTTATAAAAACAGATTGAACTTCACATCTGTCCCACCTGTGCCAATTCCTTGTCTCACACATGACACACCATGATTGCAATTTTTATATGTAAGTTTGAATGATGTAACGTTTATTGGTGTTTCGTCATGTAGAAAATTGTTTTATTAGTGGGAACTCAATGTTTTCAAAACAAACAAAAAATGCAAAAATCACAAAATTCTTGTAAAATGTTGGTGGACATTCAATGCTATGTCCATTTGATGTCCCACCAATGACAAATTAGACTATTAACAGCTCACTTTGTAAACTACTATTATTCAGATTTAAATAGAAGGTAAAACTACTGTTCATATGATCACCAATCAATTTTAATTTGTTTCTATTTATATTTTTATTTTTATTGCCTTTTGACTGTTGAAAAATTAGGGGCACAGTGGAAAAGGGGCACATGCCACCTGTGGTGTGATTTTGGTACGTTAACTATAAAACTAGTGGTGCATTGTAATTAACATCACCTAGCATTACAATAGTTTCCAAATGGACATCAGTTCATGGCTGCTGTAGTCAGCAGGCCTTCTTCCTTTACTCTTGGTATCAGTAGCCAGATGCCTGCCTTTCATATACCACGAGCGCACATAGCCCATGGGTTGAAACACCTGTAGTGGAGGACCAACCAATTTAACAAACATCAGATTGTTAACAGTAGAGAGATGGAGTGAAGCTCTTGTAGGTGTGATAATGAGGTTCATTTGCGAAAATCCACGTTCACACTCACTAGTAGAAATGGGAACACATTCCACTGCATTGAGAAGTGGAAGGAGCGATGCTGGCATTTTCTTCTCCATTAAATAATCTCGAAATCCTCTCTTAAGTGTCACTCTCTCTGGAAGACCAAAACGACAACATAAGGTTTTTACACTTGATTCACCATATGTTATTGCAGGGTTTTCAGGCCAAGTCGATGAGTCCAACACATCTGCACATTCAGAAATAACAGTATCCTCTGTCTGAAGAAGACGATTGTCCATTCGCTGCTTCAGGCAATCATAAAATCGCTGGCTCAAGATGTCTGCTTTTTGCTCTCCTTTCAAGTGTAATTCCTCCGAAGTTCAACTCTTCTACTGCCTTGAGAGCTTCACAATAATGAGGACCAATGCTCAGTTTCCTTTCTTCGAACACCAATATCTGATTTCTGATCTTCCGTTGGGCCGAATACAGTGTGATGTCTCGTAACTGTAATTCAAGACTTAGTTCTGCTAATCCTTGATGGGCATCACACAGTAAAGAGAGAATGAAATCAACTTTGGTGATGCATTTTAGTCAGTTGACTCCCTGCTTTGATCGTCTTTTGCAGCTGTAAAGTTTTTCCATCCTGCTGACACTTCTAAAGCTCGATGCTAACCACCTGGTGCCCAAGATTCTACCTATTTTCAAAATTTCCATTTCAAATATCTCTGCATGCTGCTTTAACTCTCGAGCGTTCTTTGCTGACTGGTGGTACACTGAATATAGCTTGTCCAGGAAAGACTTGAACTGATTCATATGTGATGGGAAGTCTCTTTTTATTACATCAGCAACTGACAATTCAAGTCTATGGTTAGCACAATGCCAAATCAAAATTTGTGGAAATGCTGTTTCCTTTTTTTCTTCCCATCATCACTGCTGCTCCATCTGTTGAAATTTAAATAGGATGTTCTTTGAGGAACTCGTTAGAAAATCCCATGGATTCCAAACAACAGAGCAATGTATTACAAATACCTTCGGCTGTAACATTATTCAGCTCGACTACATCAATGAAAATATTTGTGGGCTCTCTCATGTCAGGCAGCTTGGTTCTTAAATAAATTATTAAAGATGACAACTGGCTAATTGTTGCGCTCTCATCAATAATTAATGATATTTTTGATTTGGTCTCAATAATTGTTTTAATCACTGTGTTTTTCATTTCATGGGCGATGTGATTAACAATGTTCGTACACGCATTTCCAGAATGTAAAATGCGGCCCATGTCAACTCCATTAACCTGTTGCAGGTCGATTTCGGTTTCAAAATCATTGAAACGCTGATTCTTTTTCGCGACTTTAAAAGCAGTGCGAAATATTTTTGCTGTCACCTCCTGTACATTTTGAAATGCCCTAGTGCAAGCAATTTCTAAAGTCTTCTCTTTAGCAGAAAGCACTATTTGTGCAGCAGCTTGATGAGCGGGACTGCCTTTATGTTTAAATATTTTTTCCGCAAAGAATCCATCCCTTCTTTTCTTGACTCACCTGAATGGGACACAGATACGGTGGCTCAAGGTTGTGCGATATTCATGCCTTGTTTGCTTCTTTCGACGCACAAATTTCCTACTTCTTTGCAAACTTTGCAACCAAGTTTTTTATTTGACACGATTAACCACTCATATTTCTCACGAAATGCAGATTATTCATCAAAAGACCAACATTTTGGACGATCATTTGACTTGCTGTCGTACACATGTTCGTTCACTGTATTATGACACGTGGGTTCATTGTTCACATTTTCACTTTCACTCTTACCATCCACCGACAACGACGTAATTCCTGACTTTTCACTCGCTCATGAATTAACAAAGTTTTGCTTCTTTGATGAAGGAGCACCGGCAAAATAGTTTGTTATCTTTCTGCTCATCTTAACCTGTACGCTAACTTGAAAACAAGACAGGAATCACGGCACGATCACATATACAACAAAGAACGGAACAGTAAATGAAGAACAAAGTAGAAAGTACGCCCCCGTGTACCAATTCAATAATCGAAAACGTGTGGTGTCAATTCAGTTATCGAAAAGGGTCTGTGTCGATTCAATTATCGAAAATGGTTAATCTCGATTCAATTATCGGAAACGATTGCTTGATGCAAGGTGTCTCCCAAACATACCGTAAATGAAAGTCGATAACATTTCCTGTGGTCATCGATAACTGCGTGAGACGTTACGTCTGTACGAAGTCTTATGAACTGGATACCCTTCAAAACTGTTTGTATCCCATTCCACCGTTTGTGCTGGCATTGTCTATTTCGCAATTAGCAATATGAAAAAATATCATAAATCCGATTTACGTTCGTGAAATAAGTCGTTGGCAGACTTTTATATTCCGCAATACCGGAAAAAAAAAGAAAAAAAAAAAAGAAGAAGAAGAAAACTTTTCGGAAATAAAAAGTTTAGGGGGACGCGTCCCCCCGCGTCCCCCCTGAAAAATAGCATTGCCTATATGTAAAGCAGATGACCTTTAAATTCTGTTTTACATGTTGCTAATATTAATTTCATAAACAAAAATTCTAACTGCAGTGAGGTAGTGGATCTTGTGCCCCCAATAGTCATTTTACACATCATAAAATGAAACTTATTGAACTTCCTGTCCACCAGTACTGCCTAAAGTAGCTCGTTTTTAAGAGCTACCAGTATTGTGAAAGCCTGTTATTTATTTCATTGAATCTTATATTGTCTTGACTGACAGCCTGTTAAGCAAGAGTATCTCTGAACACAAATAGTAGGGCTACTTGTATTCCTGAGACACAGAAATGGGAAGACAGTATTCGTTCTTTTAGAAATGTGTCGGACTAGACATAGGTTAGTGGCACTAAAAACATTAACCGTTTGTGATGGCCTTTTCACAGCACGACCTTAAATTGCAAATAACACCTTAACAGTTCATCTGAAACGAAAATTGAATAAACGTATTTAAAGAGGAGAAAATTATGAAGAACGTTGATCTCCTATGTTATGTGCATAACTCTCACCGTTTTAGATATATTTGCAAGCGTAACGGCGATCTGACACTATCGCTTGATTTTTTTTTCAAATGTTATTAAATCTATGGGACTTAACAGATTGGTTATTAATCCCTAGCTTACAAACTACTTAAACTAAGTTAAACTAACCTAAGGGAGGCCGGGCGATCCATAACGTGGCGCTCCAGACCGCTCGGCTACTCCCGCACTGTCGCTTGATTTTACGTAAACCAGTACAGGAAAAGGAAATAAACTTGAAAAACAGGAAAAAGTACAACATCAAGGCAGGTGATGATATTTTAACGGAAAATGATAATGGAAATATGGGAGAGATATTACAATAATAATTTAAAGAGATAAAAGTTTATGTTTGTACAGCTAAACTCAAATATCAAACACTTTTGGCTGTTTGTTAAACTACCATCAGAGAAAAAATGACATGTTGAGTGCGTAAATATTTTCACAATAGTACTCTGGTAATCGTATCGTCCATTATTTTTACTTAATTATGTATTATTTATGTTTTTATTATTTTTGTCCGTACCTTTAGGGGAAAAATTCATAAAACTACAGGACAGCCTAAAGTGCACCGTAAATCACGCCGTGCGGTTTTTTTTTTAAGGCAATGGCTACTCTGATACACAGATTGTTCGTGATAAGGAATTTTGACCGTCTCCAGTGGTGCATGAAGAGGAGTATAGATGTGTCACCTTTATTCCTAATTCTGGGGGTATATCTTTCAAAATTGGATGACATTTAAAGAAATTTAACACTGAGAGTGTCTTCCGTCCACCTTACAATATTAGTGCACTGCTTGGCTCCATCGAAGATGATGTGGGACTTAGGAAGCCTGGAACTTACGTAATTCCGTCTCAGTGTGGCAAGGCGAATACCGGTCGTTCGACTCGTAACGTCCGAGACATGCGCGGAACACGATCGTCACGCGAGGTTAACGCAGTTCGAGAAACAAGCGGCGGCGAACACTGATCAGGCGAGGGACAGCAAAGGAAGCGGCTGCCGGCATCTCCGTCTTCTGGAACAGTGTTTACAGCGGAGCCCTTGGAAACAGGCTGGCAGACAGTCAGCTACATAGGGACAGAGTTTTTGCTGTCAGCGCCAGTGTCTGATACGGCACCACTGGGGCTGCGCGTGCCTCGAAAAGACGTTCCTGAAAATTGCCAGCACCTGTACCGCCGAAACACAGTTTCAATTTAGGATGCGGCAGAGGTCAGTGACAGGGGAGTACACCACCTGGCGTGCAGGGCGACGCCCGCTGCACTGCGCAAGGTGTCATTCTTAATTGTTTTATTCTATTTAAAAAATCATTGAGTTTGATGTTCGGGTTGTAACCGTGCCTGGAGCATGTCTGTAACGCGCTTTTCCTTCCCTTCCACTGCCCGGAACGTCGTCGTAATTTTGGACACTGTCTACGCGTGTCCCTCGGCGAACTCCTGCTGCCGGCTCCACATCGTCTTCTTGCCTGTCATCAACATCTCGTTCCAGTAGCTGCAGCTCAAGCGTTCGTGGCAGCGCTCCTTTGCTCTGCCTGTGTTTTGGTCGCGTTTCCGATGTCTGCCGGACCATCGTCGTAATTTTCCAAGTGTGTGTGTGTGTATCACACCCCCATGAACAACAGACATTGCCGAGGTGGGGTGGCTTGCGTGCATCAACGATGAAGATAGTCGTAGCGTAGGTGCAACCATAGCGGAGGGGTATCTGTGGAGAGGCCAGACAAACGTGTGGTTCCTGAAGAGGAGTAGCTGCCTTTTAGTAGTTACAGGGCCAACAATCTGGATGATTGACTGAGTTGGCGTTGTAACATCAGCTAATGTGGCTTTGCCACACAGTTACTGCGAACGGCTGAAAGCAAGGGGAAACTACAGTCGTTACTTCTCCCGAGTACATGTAGCTCCACTGTATGACTATATGATGATGACTTCTTCTTGGATAAAATATTCCGGAGGTTAAATAGTCCCCCATTCGGATCTCCGGCCGGGGACTACTCAGGAGGATGTGATCATCAGGAAAGACAATACTGGCATTCTACGGATCGGGGCGTGGAATGTTAGATCTCTTAATCGGGTAGGAAAATTAGAAAATTTTAAAAGAGAAATGGATAGGTTAAAGTTTTATATGGTAGGGATTTGTGAAGTTCGGTGGCAGGATGAACAGGATTTATGGTGAGGTAAGTACAGGGCTATAAATACAAAATCAGTTGATGATATCGCAGAAGTAGGTCTAATAATGAATAAGAAAATAGGAATTTGGGTAAGTTACTATGAACAGCATAGTGAACGCATTATCGTAGTAAAGATAGACACCAAACCAACAATGAGCACAGTAGTGCAAGTTAATATTCCAACTAGCACCGCCGATGATGAGGATATTGAATAAATGTATGAGGAGATAAAAGAAATCGTTCAGAAAGTTAAGGGAGGCGAAAACTTGATTGTGAGGGTGGACTGGAACTCGGAAGTAGGAAAGGGAAGAGAAGGAAATGTATTAGGTGAATATCGCCTGGGAAAAAGGAATGAAAGAGGAGATGGCTTGGTAGAATTTTGCTCAGGGCACAATATAATGATCACCAACACCTACTTTGTTCATCAAGAAAGAAGACTGTATACGTGGAAGATACCAGGAGACACTGGAAGGTACCAGATTGACTTTATAATGCTAAGGAATAGATTTAGAAACCAGGGTTTAAACTGTAAGTCATATCCAGGGGCAGATATAGACTCTGACCATAACTTATTGGTTATGAACTGCAGATTAAAACTTAAGAGACTGCAGATAGGTAGAAAAGTTAGGAGATGGAACCTCGACAAATTGAAGGAACCAGAGGTGGTTGACAGTTTCAGAGGGAGCATTAGTTAAGGATTGCCTGAAACAGGGGGAAGTAATACAGTAGAAGATGAATGGGTAGCTCTGAGAGACAGGGTAGTGAAGGCCGCAGAGGATCATATAGGCAGAAGGACAAGGCCTAATAGAAATCCCTGCATAACACAGGATATAATGAACTTAATTGATGAGGGGAGAAAATATAAAAATTCAGCAACTGAATCAGGCGAAAGGGAGTACAAACGTCTTAAAAATGAGATTGACAGCAAGTGCAGACTGGCGAAGCAGGAGTGACTAGAGGACAAATGCAGAACCGTAGAAGAATGTATTACTAGGGGAAAGATAGATTCCGCCTACAGGAAAATAAAAGAGATATTTGGATACAACAATTGCAGCTGTATGAATATCAGAACTAAGACGGAAAACCAGTACTAAGCAAAGAGCGGAAAACTGAGCTGTGGACGGAATATCAGAGGGCCCGTGTAAAGAAAATAAAATTGAAGGCAGTATTCTAGAAATGGAAAACGAAGTAGTGGTAGATGAGATAGGAGTTAGGTGCTATACTGTGAAAGAATTTGACAGAGCGCTAAAAGATTTGACAAGAAACAAGACTCTAGAGTAGATGATATTCCGTCTGAACTGCTGATATCGTTAGGAGACCCAGTCATGGAAAACTTGTTCCACTTGGTATGCGAGATGTATGAGACAAGGGAAATACCCTCTGACTTGAAGAAGAATATTGTGATTCCAAAGAAAGCAAGTGCAGACAAGTGTGAAAATTACAGAACTAACAGTTTAATAAGTCATGGTTGCAAAATACTAACCCGAATTAGTTATAGACGAATATAAAAACTGGTGGAATCCGACCTTGGGTAAGATCAGTTTAGATTTAGGAAAAATGTAGGAACACTCGAGGCAATACTCGGATTACGACTTACCTTAGAAGATGGGTTAAGTGAAGGGAGACCTACGTCTTTAGGATTTGTGAATCTGGAGAAAGCTTCTTACAACGTTGACTGGAATATTCTTTCAAATTCTTACGGTAGCAGGGTTAAAGTATAGGCAGGGAACAGTTATATTCAACTTGTAAATAAAGCAGACAGCAGTTATTAGAGTTGTAGGGAGTCCAGTGTTTCTGGTCTCTTCCACGTATACAGTCTTCTTTCTTGATGATCAAACTAGGTGTTGGTGATCATTAAATTGTGCTCTCAGCAAAATTCTACCAAGCGATCTCCTCGTTCATTTCATTCGTGTACAACATTTCCTCCTCTTTCTTTTCCTACTATCGAGTTCGAGTCCCCCATCACAATCAAGATTTCGTCTCCCTTAACGTTCTGAATGATTTCCTTTATCTCCTCATACATTTCTTCGATATCCTCACATCGCCCGTGGCATATAAACTTCCACTTCTGCGGTCGGTGTTGATTTTGTGTCTGTCTTTGCTACACTAATACGTTCCCTATGCTGTTCATAGTAACTTACCCAAATTCCTGTTTTCTTATTCATTATCAGACCTTCTCCTGCGTTACCACCAACTGATTTTGTATTTATAACCTTGTACTCCCCTGACCAGAAATCCTGTTCATCCTGCCACCGAACTTCTCTAATCCCTGCCATATCTAACTTTAACCTATCCATTTCTCTTTTTAAATTCTCTAAGTTACCTACGCGGTTAAGGTTTAGAACATTCCACGGTCCGACCCGTAGAACCCCTGTTTTGTTTTTCTTGATGACTCCTCCTCCTGAGTAGTCCCCGCACGGAGAATTCATACAGTAGAGCTGCATCTCCTCGGGAAAAGTGACGACTGTAGTTTCCCCTTGCTGTCAGACGTCCGCAGTAACTGCATAGCAAAGCCATGTTAGCTGATGTTACAAGGCCATCTCAGTCAATCATCCAAAATGTTGCTCCTGCAACTACTGAAAAGGCTGTTGCCCCACTTCAGGAACCACACGTTTGTCCAGCCTCTCCACAGATACCCCTCCGCTGTAGTTGCACCTACTGTACGGCTATCTGTATCGTTGAGGTACGGAAGCCACCCTACGTCGACAATATCCATGGTTCATGGAGGTGGATTTTCTCGGTCACGCTATAAAAACAGTGCTGGAAACTTGACCGAATATAGCATTTGCTCGTTCATGCTATAAAATTAGTTCTGAAAGAAAATGGGCAGTAAAAGAGATAAACGGTATCAGATGAATGAATAAAGATGCCATATCGGATTACAGAATAAAGGATGGGATCAGATACCATAGTAGTCACCTGCTCTAACCACAACATTACACTACACCATAATACGAGGTTCATTAATAATACTTCCCATCTGTAGTAATTAGAACAATACCTGAATGCTTATTAAGCATATGTATGTCTTCTTTTTTTTCATAATATGAGTCTGTTTAATTCAGTTGAAGTCTTTTGAGAGTAACAGTGCACGCTTTCACCATTGCACTGTGTGGACTAAGCAACACTCCGTTCACTAAACATGTAATTATTTTCCACGACGACAAATAGTGTTCATGTATGAACTCCATGTATGCGGAAAGCATTAATCTGGCGTGAGTCTTCCGCTTGTAATATGCAGCCTATTAAAAATTATCTCTGCAAAAAGTGGAGCCACCCGGTTGAAGGACCCCCCGGTGGAAGTTTTCTCATTTTCCATTCATGAGGTGAGACTCTTGTTGGAGAACCGTTATCGGCAGTGATCGCGGTCATTTTTCAAGCAGCTTCCCCTGCCCTTTACACGCAATTACTTGAGTGTCTGTACTTATCTTCGCTATTAACGCTCTGCAACACACTACGTCCTCATGCGGTGAGCCATTCAAACTAATACTCGTGCGACGAGTTTCTACAATCATTTTATTCTTTTCCTATTCTATCCCTCTCATAGGACGCCCTCGCTTCAGTTAAGTGTTGCCATTATCTGTTCACGTCTTTTAGTTGTGGCCCAGGTTTTTGGTGAGAAAGGGATTTGTGTGGGCTTTGTGCAGGCGTTAATTTTAGTCAACTGTAATTTAATTTTATGAATAGTATGACACGAACAGTTCCCAGTTCTTATGCAAAAAAAAAACCCTCAATTTTACCAGATACTTAACAACTTGCATAACATAAAGTTCAGGAAAATACTCTCTCACCGCACAATAACAATGAAGTTTAGACATAATATACATATACGAGTGCTTTGTCGTACAGAGATTAACTTAAGAAAAGAGATACTCGTTATTGAAAGAAATATTCTGCTCTTCATTTCGATATTGGCTTTCAGATCTCAAAGTTGCTAACGCTAGGTGTTCACTGTTCGATCTTTAGTAGTGTAATGAATCGTGTATTGATTTTTTCACATCACAAAATGTGGATTTTCCTGCAGATGGTTTATTAGTAGTCCTTTACTTTAGGAGCATTTTTTGTGCTATGTATTGGTGGGTCCATGTCTTATCAACGATCACTGTGTTACTGAGAAAATCTTCTGAATTCCATAAATTGCATTTCCATATGTTCTTGTTTCTTTTATCATTTGATGTGCTAACCATCTTTGCCATATTTCAGAGATTCGTTGGCATTTGGAAATGTTTTATTCATGACCAATTCGCAATTAATGTGCAGTATCACACCATGATCATCACAGATGAATAGCTGTTTGGATGCTCCTTTTAATTTTCCAAGTCGATGGTCTGCCCAAATGTTCACCGCTATAAATTTTTCTCCGTAATAATTCCTTCAGAGTATGGAAATACTCAAAACTAAGCCCTCTCTAACCAACACTGCTAACACACAACAGCAGTGCGGTTAAGGTACTCCCCTACAAGGGTAAACTAAGTTTTAATCAATAACTACTACATCAATTTCGTCTGCCCAAAGCGGTAATTACACATGTTCGTAATCCTTATAGATAGTGGTGTAACATTGCGTGGAGAAGAAACACAGATACCAGTTAACATAATAACAATTATTATTCACTTACTTAATCCATTTCGCTGTGTGTACTTGGTATGAAGCACGTTTGTGGGTCTTGATACAGAAATTTGTTAAACACAAGTGCAATCGACAATATATACATACAAGTAAATGTAATAAACAGTTATTAAATAATAATAATCTTAGTTGATAGAATCTTCCGTTTGTTCTTGGTAGAGTATTTGATACCTGATCACTAATAAAAAAACTCGACAATGTTGCAATAGTCAACAATATTTATTGCTTAGTTATGATAAGGTACCTGTTTCTTCATCCTGTCGGTCAATAAATCATTGTAAGCCTGTTTTGGTTTGTAATAGGTTCACAGTGATACACATGTCTTTAGCACCTTTTCGAAATGTTACCCAATAGTGACTCGGTTTTATATTATTTTGTCTAAATGTTTATCACATTTCTTAAGTGTAATCGTTTTCTGGAAGTCATCTGGAATAATTTGTCACATATATATATAGTTTACCAATAAACCTGCCAAACTGTTATAAATGTTACACGTTCCTTCACCTGTCTGTGAATAATTTGACACACACATTATACCAATTGTCAAGTTATTAATTTTTCCAAATTATCGCTTATTTTTGTAACAAATGCCATATAATTTATTTTTCAAACTGTCACTTACTTTTCTTAGCTACTTAGTCAATAATTAATAATTATGGACTACTTGTTAATATACCTTCCCAACAACGTTATATCTTTTGCTTATCTATGTAACTCTTTGCCTTTGTACCTGATGATTACGTGACAGCCGAAACCTAGTTTGTACTAAACAATAAATATTGTGAAATATTCCAACATTGTCCTGTTTATTATTAGCGATCAATAATAATCTTATGATTTTAAACACAGCTTGTCTTGAAGCAGCAACTAAAAAGCTGTTTATTGTAAATGCAAGTTAGCAACCCACTAAGTTGCTTGCTAAATTAAACTTCTAACGTTTATCTGGCTTTTAGTATTTTATTTCTGACAAATCTGATCTCATTTTTATGCGACCTGACCACAGAGTGCTCTAATTTTACGTGTCTCATGCTATAATTTTTATCAATATTTCTGATGATGACACCCTTAGCTGGTGTCGAAACCTGTAAACAGTGTTTAATTTACCACGCAACTTGGTGGGCTGCTAATTTGCACTTACAGTAAGTAATTTTAATTTACCGGATATAGACTGGGAGACCCAAACGTTTATGACGGGTGGAAGGGACAAAGAGCCCACTAAAATTGTTTTGAGTGCATTATCTGAAAATTACCTTGAACAGTTAAACACAGAACCGACTTGTGGCGACAACATATTAGACCTTCTGGTGACAAACAGACTCGAACTATTCGAAACAGTTAATACAGAACAGGAAATCAGCGATAATAAAGCGGTTACAGCATCGATAATTTCAGCCACAAATAGAAATATTAAAAAATGTGGAAGATTTTTCTGTTCGGAAAAAGTGACAAAACGCGGATTTCAGAGTACAACACAGAAGTTTTATCTCAAGTACAGATAGTGTTGAGGAACAGTGGTCAAATTTCAAAGCCATCGTACAACATGCATTAGATGAGTATGTACCAAGCAAGATCGTAAGAGATGGAAAGGAGCCACCATGATATAACAACCGAAATAGAAAACTGCTACGGAAGCAAAGGGAACTTCACTGTAAACATAAAAATAGCCAAAGCCTTGTAGACAAACAAAAATTAAACGAATCGAAATGTAGCGTGAGGAGGGCTATGCGAGAAGCGTTCAACGAGTTCGAAAGTAAAGTTTTATGTACTGATTTGGCTGAAAATCCTAAGAAATTTTGGTCTTATGTCAAAGCGGTAGGTTGATCAAAACAAAATCTGCAGACACTCTGTGACGAAAATGACATTGAAACAGAGGATGACACTCTAAAGGCTGAATTACTAAATGACCAAATCTGTTTCACAGAGGAAGATTGCACTGTAGTTCCTTCTATAGATTGCCGCACAGATTACAAAATGGAACATATCGAAATAATTGACAAATGGATAGAAAAACAATTAAAATCGCTCAAAAGAGGAAAAGCCGCAGGACCAGATGGGATACCGGTTCGTTTTTACACAGAGTACATGAAGGAACTTGCCCCCCTTCTTACAGTAATGTACTGTAGGTCTCTAGAACAGCGTAACGTTTCGAAGGATTGGAAAATGGCGCAGGTCATCCCCGTTTATAAGAAGGGTCATCGAATAGATGTGCAGAACTATAGGCCTTTATCTCTAACGTCGGTCAGTTGTAGAATTTTGGAATATGTATTATGTTCGAGTATAATGACATTTCTGGAGACTAAACATCTACTATGTAGGAATCAGCATGGGTTTCGAAAAACGCGATCGTGAGAAACACACCTCGCGCTATTCGTCCACGAGACTCAGAGGGCCATAGACACGGTTCTCAGGTATATGCTGTGTTTCTTGACTTCCGCAAGACGTTTGATACAGTTCCCCACAGTCGTTTAATGAACAAAGTAAGAGCATATGGTGTTTCGGATCAATTGTGTGACTGGATTGAGGAGTTCCTAGAAAACAGAATGAAGCATGTTATTCTCAATGGAGAGAAGTCTTCAGAAGTAAGAGTGGTATCAGGTGTGCCACAGGGGAGTGTCGTGGGTCCGTTGCTGTTCACGATATATGTAAATGACCTTGCGGATAACATCCGAAGTTCACTGACGCTTTTTGCAGATGATGCTGTAGTATATAGAGAGGTTGTAACAATGGAAAATTGTGTTGAAATGCAGGAGGATCTGCATCCAATTGACGCATGGTGCAAGGAATAGTAATTGAATCTCAATGTAGACAAGTGTAATGTGCTACGAATACATAAGAAGAAAGATCCTGTATCATTTAGCTACAATATAGAAGGTCAGCAACTGGAAGCACTTAATTCCATAAATTCTCTGGGAGTAGGCATTAGAAGTGATTTGAAATGGAACGATCATATAAAATCAATCGTCGGTAAAGCAGATACCAGACTTAGATTCATCGGAAGAATCCTAAGGAAACGCAGTTCGAAAACCAAGGGAGTAGGTTACAGTACACTTGTTCGCCCACAGCTTGAATACTGGTCACTGGTGTGGGATCCGTACCAGGTGGGGTTGATAGAGGAAGTAGAAAATATTCAACGGAGAGCAGCGCGCTTCGTTAGAGGATCATATGGTAATCGTGAAAGCTTTACGGAGATGATCGATAAACTCCAGTGGTAGACTCTGCAGTAAGTTCTTTTGGAAATAGCTCCTTGCTCAATTTTTTCACGAGCTGCCTCTGCAGGTGGAGTCATGTTTAGGTATCTATAAACACTGTCCCGTAGGTCACGGGAATTCGTGTGTCAAGCCTAGCCTTCATCCAAGGTGCTGTAAGGTGTTCAGAAAGCGTCAAAATAAACCCAAATGGGGACAATGGTTTTGTTTGATCGTTGTGTCTCCCTTTCCCTTGGTTTTTGTAAAGTTATGGAGATGTCGGAGGCATAGTTCTTTACCAGAACGGGCCGACAGGGGCGGAAGTGTTGTGCATTGTACACTAGCTCAGAGACAACTAACTAGAGGAGGCTTACATGCGAGTCACGTCCCGTCCCGTCCAGCTGTGTTGGAGCGGGATTAGACAGGTCTGAGTGAGCATCTGGGCCTCGGAGGCCTATGGTGTGGCCGACAGGGTTAATAGATGTATCCGCACCGCTCTTGTGTATTGCGTTGGAATGGGCAACGAACTAACACGACAAATTCAGGGACAAGAAAACAGATATGCTTCCGGATAACTGTTCGGCTTTTCCTCTTCGGTATCAGAACTGTTTTCTCTTCGTCGCCGTAACGGACAGCTTGGATTACATAAGGAGGAAAACGCGCATCACTCCTCTGCACGTCAAGGTTTCCTCCGCCGCGGCCTGCGGTTTCTTGAATGGAGGCAAAAAGACGCCGCAGTGGCCGGCCTTGGCCTCGAGCTGGTTTCGCAGCCATCGGCGGATCCGGTCTTCAGACTCGCCGCTTCTGATGACAGTCGTGACGTCACGACAGCGAAGCCTATGCCGTACTCTCCGGTGCCTGCCGCTGCATCACGCTGACCAACAGGATCGTAACCGTCTGCCCGCCACTCAGCCGCTACTTCAGGGGCGTACAACATAATTTATTCTTCTAGGGAAGACATCAGATTCATCCCAGTCAGTATCCCAAAAATTTGAGTCGAATTTCCAAGCCGCTACGACGAACCCCCCCCCCCTCCCCCTCATCTACCGCCTTGCTTTGGGGCTACTGTCACATCCAAAAATTGGTATGGTACAGTGTTTCAGTGAGCCACCTCTTCCGAATCCAATGGGAAAATGACGAAACAAACAATCAAATAATGAAATACCTTAAAGGATTCAACAACATTTTGGAAAAGATAGGTTGCTACTCACCACAGAGACGCCCGATGAGACGCAGAAAGGCACACGTAACAGAATAAACAAAATATGAAGCTTTCGGCTGGTAAGCCTTCATCTGCCACAGAGAACGCGCGCGCTCACACACACAAACACACACAAACCCAACCGCCGTCTCCGGCTGTTCATCTACATCTACATAGATACTCTCCAAATCACATTTAAGTGCCTGGTAGAAGGTTATTAACCACTTTCATAAGCTTTCTCTGCCGTTCCATTGTCTAATAGCGCGCGGGAAGGAAGAACACCTAAATCGTTCCGTTTTCGATCTGATTTCTCTTATTTTATTGGGATGGTCATGACTCCCTATGTAGGTGGGTGCCAGCAAAATATTTTCACATTCAGAAGTAAAAGTCGGTGAGCGAAATTCCGCAAATAGATCTCGCAGCAACGAATAACGTCTTTGTTTTAATGATTTCCACTTCAAATCGTGCAACATTTCCATGCCGCTTTTCCCCCGTAACGTGATAAAACAAAACGAGCTGCCCTTCTCTGAACCTCCTCAATGTCTTCCGTCAGTACCATCTGGTGAGCGTCCCACACTGGGCAACAGTACTCCAGGAATGGTCGCACAAGTGTGATGTAGGTGGAGCTATTGCATCTTCAAAGCATTCTGCCAATGAAACGTAACCTTTGGGTCGCCTTCTCCACAATATTTTCTATGCATTCTCTCCAGTCTACGTTGTTCGTAACTGTAACTGTTGCGGCTGGACTGCAACACAGCTGAGGCGAGCGCAGCCAGTGGTGGGGGTGAAGAAGTGATTGAAGGGAGAGTTCCCATCTACAGAAATCAGACAAGTTGGCGTTTGTGTCAATCATTTTGATTTCAGGATGCGGCAGCAAGCCCACGGATATTACGAAGGCTTCCAACTGTTTGCGGAAATTCGACGTTGTATACACTCCCGTTGCTTGTAGCGTAAGTTATAAATGGTTCTTCGCCCACTTTTAAGATCCCATTACCTAAATCGGTTAAGACGGAATCTTAATAGGACCACCAAGTCAGTAAAATTAGTTTTTCTCGCCAACAAGCGTTTCAACGCAGGTTAAGCAATTTCTTTAATTTGTAAAATACAAAACGAAATGAGTAAAGCTGTCCACCCCAGAGGACACGTGGGACTCTTGCAGTGACTTGGCCGCGGTGGACTAGCCGAGCGGTCTAAGGCGCCTCGCTGCGGAGCGCGCGGTTTGTTCGCCGTCGGAGGTTCGAGTCCTCCCTGGGGCATGGGTGTGTGTGTGTGTTTGTTCTTAGGTTAGTTTAACTTAGTTTAAGTAGTTTATGAGCTACGGACTGATGTCCACGCAGTTTGGTCCGATAGATTTACAAACATTTAAACATTTGCAGTGACTGGAACGGTGCCTACCACGCGAGCCTTTCGTGGTAGTCACCTCACAGTTTTCTGAAAGAAAGAAAAAATAAATCGGTTTTTGTTATATTTAGCTGTCACATTTCCATCATCTTCTGCTACGGATTCCAATCAAACATTTGAAATATCATCTCACTTGTTTTTCACTCTGTCAATAAAAGAAATCTTAGCTGACATACTGTAGAATTACATAAGCTGAGTTTAACAAAAATTGCGTGTTCTGAGTACTGTAGTAAGTTACTGACTGCCTGCCGGACAATCAGATAGTATTGCCCATCATGAGGTCACGTCTTGGCCTGCAAGATCCGAAGAGTCACAGAGAATAGGACTGATTGTAGTTGGGAGCTCCAGCGTTAGGAGGGTAACAGGCCCTTAGTTATATGGGTGATAGGGAGGGGCAGAAGGCCAGTGTACACTCCGTGTGCATACCGCGCTGACTCATTGCGCTTGTGGAACAGGTCCTTCTGGATGCCACGAAGAGTACGGGGAGCAGCCAGATGCAGGCGGTGGCTCATCTCAGTACCAATGATATGTAGATCAGAGGACATTCACTCTGCTTTTGGGAGGCTATCTGAAGTGGTAAGGACTGACAGTCTCTAATGAAACTTTCACTCTGCAGCGGAGTCTGGGCTGATACGATCTTCCTAGCAGATTAAAATTGTGTGCGGGAACCGACTGAGCTATCCCGGCACGCTTCACGGGCCTCCCTCACAACTTTACTTCTGCGAGTACCTCGCCTCCTACTTTCCAAACTTCACAAAATTTCCCCTGCGACCCTGCAGAGACCTTCTCTGAAGTTTGGTACTGGCAGAAGTAAAGTTGTGAGGGCGGACCGTGAAGCGTGCCGGGATAGCTCAGCCGGTGGAGCGCTTGCCCGCGAAAGGCAAAGGTCCCCGGTTCGAATCCCTGCTCTGTCACACAATATTAATCTGTCAGGAAGTTTGTCGAACAGTCTTGCTAGCAAGATGAAGGCAGAGCCCACCCTCTGCAGCATAGTTGACGCGACCGACTGTGGACTTTCGGTACAAAGCTGAATGGAGGATCAGACAGGCTGCAGATCGCTCCCAGTGTGATGGGCTGCCGGTTCCCGCTACACAGGTAGTGGTAGCTATGTGGCAAAAAAATGTTCAAATGTTTGTATAGCTTATGGGACTTAACTACGGGGTCATCAGTCCCTAAACTTACAAACTACTTATGAACTAACTAATACTAAGCATGGCACAAATATCCATGCCCGAGAGGGGATTCGAACCCCCGACCGTAGTGGCCGTGCAGACCGTGACTGCAGCGCCTCAGTACCCTCGGCCACCGCGGCCGGCAGGTATGTGGCCGCAGGGCCGCTTTGTGGTTACAGGACCTCAGGTACACTAAAAGGGTTCCAAAGGGAGCAGGTCTAGGAACCATCGGTCTATTGTAAACTGCCATTGCTGTGTGGGGAAAGTAGCGGATATCCAAGTGCCAATATAAAGTACTGAAGCACGAATCATTACAGGCAGTGAAACTGGCCAAAAACCAGAGGTAAGTTCTTATAAGAGCCGGACGGTGTTCATAATGGATAGACTGAATAAAATAGGTGGAGGCGTATTTATTGCTGTCTGTAGTGAAAGTCTTGAAGATAGTTCTTGAGTTGGTATGGGTACACGTTATACCTCACAACCAGAATAAATTAATAATTAGTTCTTTATACCGACACTCTGATTCAGACGATTCGATTGCACAAATGTTCAAAAAAAGCATGACTCAAATTTCAAAAACATACCCGAGGCATACAATTGCCATTTTTGGTGGCTTTAACTTACTCTCAACATGTTGACAAAATACATTTTCAAAACCAGATGCAATCATAAAATATGGTCAGAAATTATACTGAACGCTCTTCTCTCCAAAATATTTTGAGTAATTATTTCATGAGACCAACTGTTTGTGTAATCATACTTGACTTGCTACCAACAAACTAATCCACCACTACATAGATATGTTCGTTACTAGTGAGCTCGATCAGTGCGCGTGTGTTACCGAAATGCTTCGGGAACGCAAACGGGAGGCGCCGGAGGGAAGGCGACGTTCTTTGCGAGAAATACTGTTAACGATATCTAGAGGGCCGGAATTTGAAGCGGATTGCAGAACGATTCTACTGGCGACAACACACATTTCACGTAAAGAGCACAAAATTCATCTTTAGATGAATTGCAGAGTATATATTCAGATTTAGATGTAATAAAGAACATAGAAACATATACAGAGATTAGTGAACACAGAGTTGTCTTAGCGAGACTGAATAAGGAAATTCCCAAATTCTCCAAAATTCAAATGTTCACAAATGTTCAAATGTTTGTAAATCTATGGGACTTAACTGCTTGGTTATTAGTCCCTAGCTTACAAATTACTTAAACTAAGATAAAGTAATCTAAGGACAACACATACACCCATGCCCTAGGAAGGACTCGAACCTCCGACGTCGAACGACCGCGCGCAGCGCAGCACGGCGCCTCAGTGCGCACGGCTATTCCCCGCGGTTCTCCAAAATTAAACGAAATATACGAGGTACGTCCAAAAAGTAAGTTCCGTTTGGTTATATAAACCAAATGTGTACAGAAACAGAAAAAATATTTATTGTATAAAAATCTACAACTGTTTAACTACTTTACTATATAACTTCCGAAATTTTGTAGGCACTTGTCATAGCGTGGCACACGTTTTTGTGTGCCTTCTTCATAGAAGGTTGCCGCCTGTGTATTCAACCATGTGGTAACATGTTCTTTCAGCTCGTCATCATCGTTGAAGTGTTGACCACCAAGGACAGATTTTAGGTTTAAGAAGAGATGAAAGGAGTTTTCTTTTTCCCTTCACGTTACTGCCCGACCTCACAAGGTGAATGTGACCAAACAACTCTTATGGGAATTTCACTAGGACGTGTTTTATCATCCTCCGTACAGCCTCGCTCCTAGCGACTTTCTTCTTACACCTAAAACCTGTCCATGGTGGTCAACACTTCAACGATGATGACGAGCTGAAAGAACATGTTACCACATGGTCGAATACACAGGCGGCAACCTTCTACGAAGAAGGCATACAAAAACTTGTGCCATGCTGTGACAAACGCCTACAAAATTTCGGCAGCTGTGTTGAAAAGTATTTTAATAGTTGTATATTTTTGTGCAATAAATATCTTTCTGTATCTGTACAGGTTTGTTTTATATAAGCAAAAGGAACATACTTCATGGACATTGTGAGATTACCGCCCAATAGAAATACTGGTAATTAATAGCATTTGATAATTAAACAGTATGTAGTTCACTGCAAACATTGACCATGCCAATGCACTAAATGTTACACGATTTTAATCTTATTAATTATGGTAGCAATGTATGTACACAGTTGGGTGACAACATTTATAGTTAGGCCATAGGTAGAAATTCTCCACGTTGAGATTTGCTGTGTGCTTGTAGCTGACGGGAGGCCAGCGAGCAGGCCGATGTTGGTGGCTTGTTCCAACTTAGGATTTTACAGTTCGTTTCCGGTGAGGGGAGAGAGGGACAATGGCGAGTGCCAGGCACAGTGCAGTGCACAAATATTGTAATACTACTGGCATTTGAAGTAATACGATGCAGTTAGGAACCTTTAAAGCCCTCATTACAAATTAGCCTGTTGATAAATAAACAATACATTAGCTGATATAGTCACATCTAACGTAATATGTTTAATTGACAATGAAAAGTAATAAATTACCAACGAAATCAAGACAGTTACACAACTAGCATGGCAATGTTTGTTTATAAAAATAATATATTAACTATTTCTCATTTTATTTTCAATTAATCTTTTGTATTTTACCTTGAAATATTCAGTTAAATCAGTTATCTGTGATATAAGAAATTGCACGATTATGATAAACAGTACAAAGGATGTTTATACTAATATAAAAACGTAAGAAAATATTTGTTTAATGTGTAGTATAATTATTTTGATATTAAGTAAAGTTTTAGAACTGTATTGGCTGAGCGCTGTACGTTGGCAAATCGGTTAGAACAGTTCACATGGGGAAGTTGATGACGTAGGGGAAAAAACCCCGGCAGTTGAGCTTTTGGCGTGCGCGCGCGCCTGGGCAGGAAGTGAGGACTCCGGGACCACGTGGTGTGGCTGGTCGGGCAGCATCGCTCTGCCTCAGTCGGCATGTGGATCTCGAGGTGGTGACTTGAGATTTGGGTGTGGCAATCGCCACGTGTGGTTGCTCGTCGTAGACTGCACCAAGTTAAATCGAGTGCTACTGTGTGTTTGTGAATATTTAGCCGGTGCAACAAGGTGTGCATCGCATTGAATTAAAGTGACTGTGATTTATTAATGTAACACGTGTCGTCGCATAGGCATGAACATAAACGGTGTTTGAGACAGCCACGTGATGTGAAAACAATTCGCGACAAATATTCATTTTGTCTGGGGGCTCACGAGCTATATTTGATAAATGTGCCGACGTACAGACGTATCAGCCACAGGGTTCTGAGATTGTGTAATAAACAACATAAAGTGAACTTTCACGTGTTTTCGAAATTAGTAGTTAGTACACCCTTTTCTCTCATGAACTTGATTTTATTATGAATTTGTCTTGTTAATCATATGCAGGGAAGGAAAGCTGCGAACGTGTGATATCATCCCCTAGAAATCGAGTCAAACATTCGCAATCGCAGTTCCAGTGTTTTTGCATGTTTAGGAATTTGGTTTGCAGCTGGTGGTTGTGAGTTATAAAAGTTAAACTTTCTCTATTTTAAACTCTCGCCCCGACCTTCACGCTCGCAACATACCTCGTACATCTATTCAAATTGGAGGTAACATTCGCTTAACGTTTTCCTGAGTGAGAATGTCCAGTCTTTCGAAACTAACAAGATGAGTGTAGATGAATTGTGCCTTAGATGCGTTGTGCCTTAAATTCGAGCAAATAATATCAATTGCAATTGAGAATTTATACCACATAAAACAACAAAAGACGGGCTTGACCCAATGCATGCTAAATTTAAAGAGACACCAAATCCCCTAATCCTACAACCTTTTCCACAAATTCTAAATTTAGAGCGGACTTCAATACAAGAACCTTATAATAACTTTTACAGTGGATCTCTATCTCATATTTTGGTAGATAAAGCAAAGAAACTCTTGTTATATGTAAAAGGAGAATAAAACTTAATTGCGGTGGGGGACTGGAACTCGGTAGTACGAGAGAGTAGAGAAGAACATGTACTAGGTGAATATGGACTGGGAAAAGGAATGGAAAAGGAGATCGCCTGGTAGGATTTTGTGCAGTAAGCAATTTAATAATCACAAAAAATTGGTTTAATCATCATGAGCAAGATTATATACGTGGAAGAGACCAGGAAACACTGGGAGGTTCCAGATCGATTTTATAATGGTAAGGCATACGTTTAGATACCAGGTTTTAAACTGTAAGACATACCCAGGGGCAGATATAGACTCTGACCATAACGTATTGGTTATGAACTGTAGATTACAACTTAAGAGACTGACAAAAGGTGGACAATTAAGGAGATAGAAACTGGACAAATTGAAGGAACCAGAGGTGGTTGAGAGTTTCAGAGGGAGCATTAGGCAAGGATTGGCTCAAACGGGGGAAAGTAACAGTAGAAGAAGAATGGGTGGCTCTAAGAGATATGATAATTAAGGCCGCAGAGGATCATATAGGCAGAAGGATAAGGCCTAATAGAAATCTATGGATAACACAAAGTATATTGAACTTAATTGATGAGAGGAGAAAATATAAAAATTCAGCAAGTGAAGCAGACAAAAGAGAGTACAAACGTCTGAAAAATGAGATTGACAGGAAATGCACACTGGCTAAGCATGAGTGGCTGCAGGACAAATGCAGAACCATAGAAGAATATATAACTAGGGAAAGATAGATACCACCTACAGGAAAATAGAAATATTTGGAGACAATAAAAGCAGCGGTATGATTATCAAGAACTCAGATGGAAAACCAGTGCTAAGCAAAGAGGGGAAAACTGAAATGTGGAAGAAATATATAGAGGGTCTATGCAAAGGAGATAAACTTGAAGGCAGTATTCTGGAAATGGAAGACAAAGTGGAGGAAGATGAGATAGGTGATATGATACTGCGAGAAGAATTTGTCAGAGCGCTTAAGGATTTGAGTCGAAACAAGGCCACTGGAGTAGATGATATTCCGTCTGAACTGTTGATATTGTTAGGAGAGCCAATCATGAAAAAATTGTTCCACCTGGTATGCAAGATGTATGAGATAGGAGAAATACCCTCAGACTTCAAGAAGAATATAGTGATTCCAATTCCGATGAAAGCAAGTGCAGGAAAAATGTGAAAATTGGAGAACTATCTGGTTAATATGTTATGGTTGCAAAATACTAACACGAATTATTTACAGACGAATGGAGAAACTCTTGGTAACCTTGGGTAAGATCAGTTTGTATTTAGGAGAAACATAGGAACACGTGAGGCAATACTTACATTACGACTTATCTTAGAAGATAGATTGAGTAGAGGGAAACCTACGTTTTTATCGTTTGTGAATCGGAAGAAAGCTTTACAACGTTGACTGGAATACGCTCTTTCAAATTCTTAAGGTAGCAGGGGTAAAATATACGGAGCGAAGAGTTATATTCATCCTGTACAAAAACCAGACAGCAGTTATTAGACTCGAAGGGCCAGAAAGGTATGCATAGATTGGGCTGTAGCCTTTCCCCGATGTTGTTCAATCTGTACATCGGCCAAGACGTGAAGGAATGCAAGGAGAAATTTGGAAAGGGCATTAAAGTGCAGGAAGAAGAAATAAAAAAATGCGATTTGCCGATGACGTAGCAATTCTGTCAGAGACCGCAAAGGATCTGGAAGAGCAATTGAATGGAATCGACAGTGTCTTGAAAGGAAGATATAAGATAAACATTAACAAGAGTAAAACGAGGGTAATGGAATGTAGTGTCAGAAAATTAGGCGATGCCGAAGGAATTACATTTGGTAATGAGACAATAAAAGTAGTTTTGTAATTTTAGTAGCAAGGTAATTTCTGATGGCAGAATTAAATAACATATATAATTCAGAATGGCTATGGGAAGAAAAGCGTTTTTGAAGAAATTTGTTGACATCCAATATTAGTTCAAATGTTTGTAAGTCCTTTTTGAAAGCATTTGTCTGAAGTGTAGCATTGCATGGGAGTGAAACGTGAAGTTCAGACAAAAACATGATAGAAACTTTTGAAATGTGGTGCTACAGATGAATGATGAAGATTACATGGGTAGACCACATAACTAATGAGGAGGTGCTCAACAGAATTGGGGAGGAAATGAGTTTTGGCATATCCTGGCTAAGAGAAAGGATAGATTGGTAGGACACATTCTGAGCAGTGGCGTAGCTATCATAGGGCTAGACGGGGCAGTGCCCCGGGGCCCCCGAGATCAAGAGGCCCCTAGGCCTCCGTGAGCAAAGTTCGGAAAAAGTTACAGTAGAGTGTCGTTATAGTATGGCCTCACGGAAAGGACGAGTTACATCGATTTCTTGAACATCTGAACTCCATCCACGCTAATATCAAATTTACTATGGAAATGGAAAAAGGTGGCTGTCTCCCGTTTTTGGATGTAATCGTACGTCGAAAAGCTGATGGTACATTAGGACATGCAGTATATCGGAAACCAACCCATACGAATCTGTATTTACATGCCAGTAGCTGCCATCATCCCTCACAAACTGCAGGGGTCCTTAAGACATTAGTGCACAGAGCACATTGTATATCAGACGATGACAACTTTCTGGAAGAGCTCACACACCTGAAGAGCATTTTCAAAGCAAATGGATATTCGCAGCAACAAATTCGCAGAGCATTCGATGTGACTCCAAGAATGCAAGCACGAGACGTGGAAGAAGAAGACGAAAATAATAGTTATAGATCAAGAGCCTTCTTACCTTACGTGGGCGCTCTTTCGTCAAAGATAAGCCGCATTCTCGACAAACATCGTGTTAAGGTTATCTTCCGGCCAGCGGTGAAGATTGCAGCCTTGCTCAGCTCATTAAAGGATGATTTGTCAGGTGTGTACCAGATCCCTTGCGGAAATTGTGATAATTCATATATAGGCCAGACAACACGCACTGTCCACAAGAGATGCGTTGAACACAGAAGATATAATCGCTTATTACAGCCAGACAAGTAAGCTGTGGCTGAACATTGCATAGAAACTGGTCATTCCAAGAACTATAGTGATGTGAAGATTTTGACACCCATATCTTCGTTTTGGGATGCTATATTTAAGGAAGCTGTTGAAATTAGACTGGCCAACAACTTATTAAACAGAGATAAAGGTTTTAATTTAGACAAAGCTTGGAACCCTGCACTTGGAGTATTGAAATCACAGAGAAGACGTGAAGGTGTTGCCGCCGCCGAGCATATATCAATAAGTGAACACCGGAGCGCTTCCGCCACGGGGGGCGCACGCGTTTGAGTACTTCGACGTGCAGTAAACCAGCATCTGTGACGCGCACGCGCATTGCCACCGCGATCAGGCTTATAAGGCCGCGCCCGGCATCTCGTCGACAGTCTTCGACTCACTCTGAAGATAGCCGGGAGGTACGCGGCCGAAATATCAGCGGAAGAAGAGAATTTTACGCGGCTGCTTTCCCGAAATCTAATGGACTGTTGTTTTTTTATTTATTTTTTTACCTTCCCAACCTACCGCCCATCAATTCCATCGAACTAAGCTTCCCACAGTAGCCGCACTGGGCCACAGGGTGACGGAACATTGCTTCTAGTGGGGCCTGCTGACAGGCCAAGCCGACAGTCGCTGAGGACAACAATCGGCCGCTCGGCACAATGTGAAGGATCGTGCGGCTTCAAATACTGTATAAATACATTTACTGTACAATACTTCTTATTGGCAAGTAGAAGTGTACAGTTCGATTATACGAATAATCCGTTTTCCGAATATCCATATCCCCCAATTACACTTCGGATAATCGACGTTCTACTGTATATAATATTTTAGCTGAATGAAGGATTTTCGACTTTCAACTTTTTGAACACTGCCAACAAACCTCAAACGCACGAAGTGAAATCCAAAAATTATTCCCATCTCAGAAGATAAACATAAAACGTTATTGCTTGTCCACTAAGACGTGCACCCTGCTACCTGCTGAATTACTAGCGGTGTGTGACAATACTGTGTTCATGGTTTGATTCGCGGCAGGGGGCCATATTTTCGTGGTTGAGTAAGACTTCATTGTTATTTTTACTAGCTTCTGCCTGCGACTTCATTCACCTAGTATGGAGCAACTTCGAAAACTGTTCCATTGCAGTTTTATCTGTATGTCCAACCAAGGTCCAACTCTATCCCTCTCCAAAGTTTCATCCAAATCCACCCTGTAGATTCCGCTTAAAACCATAATTAACTTTCACAGTTATAATTATATTAGAGAGTACGATTAAATATTATCTGCTGCGTGACACACAGTAATTTACTTAAGAGTATTTAGGTTTGCCTTATTATGTCTTCCAGTAAGCGGTAAGGACCTGATGAAGTAGTATTGCATCTGTATAGTTCATAGGCGTCGATTACGGGTATGCTCGGTCACTCAAGCATACCCCAAAATTTGAGTGGGTATGCTCGAGATACCCCACTGAAAATTTTGGTATTATTTTTTTCTGTGCGTTATATTTCTTGATTGTAATTAAATTCGACTCTCTCATTCCATTGATGGGCGGCTGCCTTTATAATATACCGCTGTAAAAAGATTATCTAAAGCAAACAGGTAATTGAATTCGTAGGCATTAAAATTCATGTTGACATGTGAATGTAGTGATCATTTTCTAAATAGTCCGAATGTTAATGGAATGCTGCTTGTAAGTTGAATATCGTAAACTGAAGGCGGTAACCCTTAATTGTTGTATTAAGTAACTAGAAATGAAGTGGGTTTGCTACAATACGATGAAAATGGGTATACTACTAATTTAACGTATATGTATTCTATGTATTCTCTTAGAAGTCAATTGTCTTCAAGGAATCGTGTTAGTGTTAAATCGTGACATTTTTCATCCTGTTTACTGAATTGGTGTGTGACTTAACAATGGGTTGTAAACCTATTGGTATCGACAGACATGGAATTACAGTAGAAGTGGTTATGGACTATTTTCGTAATACTGTACAGAAAATAAATCTGCAGAAGAAAGAAGGCAGGAAGACCCTCCGATGTTAGTTTTTGCGATAATGAACACAGTATTCACAATACAGGCACATCATCTGATATGCAAGTCTAGGAAGACGAAAACTCTGAAAATGATTTCTGTATTTACTACAACGGGAAAACAGGTTCAAATGGTCGCAAAAGCCGCCCAGTAGTTCTGTAACGTGAAATTGAAATTAATGGCTGTTAATTTATTTACTGTATGTTAAAAAATTACTTTTCTCCTTTCATAGATTAAAATGGGCCTAAATTAACACCAGATGCAGCAAAAAAGAAGAAATACTACTAAAATAAAACAAAATTATTACTTTACCTTTGTACCTGGAATTGGAAAAATATAATAAAGATTTTTTTTTTTTTTTAGAAATACCTGTCGGGGAGGGGGGGGGCTGCAGGCTGGCAGCCCCCTCCCCCCACCCCTCCTTATTGGAAACGCCACTGAGCATACTCCAAGATTTTCAAAAGTCGGCGCCTGTGGTATAGTTTTAGTAGAGGGAGGGCCCCAACGTCATTTTTGCCCCGGGGCCCTTGGTGTAGTAGCTACGCCACTGATTCTGAGATATCAAGGAATCGTCAACTTAGCATTAGTAAGAAGTGTATGGGGCAAAAATCGCAGAGGGAGACCAAGGGACGTATACAGTAAGCAGATTCAGAAGGTTGTTCGTTGCCGTTCGTATTCTCAGATGAAGAGACTTGCACAGGACAGGGTAGCGTGGAGATCTGCATCAAACCAGTCGGCGGACTGAAGAACACAACAATAACAACAACTACTACTACGACTGCAATACGGGAGCGTATTAGTAGTAGATAAGAACTGAATTAAATGCATGTAAGAAATGGATGTGACAGGTTTTTACCCATCGCAGTATGTTTCACGTCATATCAATTGAGTTATGCTTGTGCAATTGTATAATATTGCAGTTATATTTTTATTTGTATAGTGTTGCATGTTGGTAAAATACAGTTAATAGTTGAACGTAATAAATGAAAATGCTGATGCGTGATGGGGCGGTCTTCAATGAACGTTACTGTTTATATCCTCATACTTCATGAACTACGTGTCGTAATGTGATTTCCAAAGTACATTCTGCTGTATGTGTATCTACCGACGGTGTGTGGCGGAGGGTACCTTGAGTACCACTATCGATTCTCCCCCCTATTCCTGTCCCGTATTGTTCGCGGAAAGAAAGATTGTCGCTATGCCTCTCTGTGGGCTCTAATCTCTCTGATTTCATCCTCATAATCTCTTCGAGAGATGTACGTAGGAGGGAGCAATATATTGCTAGACTCCTCGGTAAAGGTATGTTGTCGAAACTTCGACAAAAGCCCGTACCGAGCGACAGAGCGTCTCTCCTGCAGAGTCTTCCACTAGAGTTTATCGATTATCACCGTAACGCTAAGACGATTACCAAATGATCCTGTAACAAAGCGTGCTGCTCACCGTTGGGTCTTTTCTGCTTCCTCTATCAACCCCATCTGGTACGGATCCCACAGCGGTGAGCAGTACTCAAGCTGTGGGCGAACAAGTGTACTGTAACCTACTTCCTTTGTTTTCGAACTGCACTTCCTTAGGATTCTTCCAATGAATCTAAGTCTGCTTTACCGACGACTGAATTTATATGGTCGTTCCATTTTAAATCACTCCTAATGCCTACTCCCAGATAATTTATGGAATTAACTGCTTCCAGTTGCTGACCTTCTATAGTGTAGCTAAATGATACAGGATCTTTCTATGTATTCGCAGCACATTACACAAGTCTACATTGAGATGCAATTACCATCCATGCACCATGCGTCAATTCAATACAGATCCTCCTGCATTTCAACACAATTTTCCATTGTTACAATCTCTCTATATACTACAGCATCATCTGAAAAAATCCTCATTGAACTTCCGATGTTATCCTCAAGGTCATTTATACCGTGAACAGCAACTGACTCACGACACTCTCCTGTAGCACACCTGACATCAATCTTATTTAGGAAGACCTCTCTCCATTGAGAATGACATTATTAATGTAGTGTCTGTAAAATTTCCCGTGAGAACAACTTGTATTGTAGAAATTATAATTTGTAACTCATTCCAAATACCATAGTTTTGCTCCATGAACAGCGAAAAATTAGGAATTTAGAAACATTTTTTCCTTTCATCATTCTGATGAGGTTGTTAGCGAGGAAAAGTATAATAAAGGTTTGAAATTCTATTTACAGTTTGTTGCAAGTCGCTAATTACTGTCTTCCTCATATAGTGTATGAATAAACTCTCATGATGCGGCAGTTTTTTACGACTTATTATTTTGAACTATAAAGGGTGTTACAAAAAGGTACGGCCAAACTTTCAGGAAACATTCCTCACACACAAAGAAAGAAAATGTTATGTGGCCATGTGTCCGGAAACGCTTAATTTAAAAGCTAGAGCTCATTTTAGTATTTCTCTTTAAATGTAAATTGAAATAATTCGTGCAGACAATTGTCAAAATACCCAATTGTTTCGTTAGTATGTACCTCGATTCACCACCAGTTGGCCCGATTGAAGGATGGTAATGTTGACTTTAGTGCTTGTGTTTTCATGCGATTCATTGCTCTACAGTACTAGCATCAAGTACATCAGTACGTAGCATCAACTGGTTAGTGTTCATCACGAACGTGGTTTTGCAGTCAGTGCAATGTTTACAAATGAGGATTTGGCAGATGCCCATTTGATGTATCGATTGGGCAGGAATTGTTGGTGATGTCTTGATTGGGCCTCGTGTTCTTCCACCTCCGCTCACTGGAGCACGTTATCAAGATTTCATACGGGATACTCTACCTGTGCTGCTAGAACATGTGCTTTTACAAGTACGACACAACATGTGGTTCATGCACGATGGAGCTGCTGCACATTTCAGCCGGCGTGTTTGTACGCTTCTGAACAACAGATTCAGTGACCGATGGATTGGTAGAGGCGGACTAGTTCCATGGCCTCCACGCTCCCTGACCTCAACCCTCTTGACTTTCATTTATGGGGACATTTGAAAGCTCTTGTCTACGCAACCCCGGTACCAAATGTAGAAACTCTTCGTGCTCGTATTGTGGAAGGCTGTGATACAATACGCCATTCCCCAGGGCTGCATCAGCGCATCAGGGATTCCATGCGACGGAGGGTGGATACATGTATCCTCGCTATTGGAGGACATTTTGAACATTTCCTGTAACAAAGTGTTTGAAGTCACGCTGGTACGTTCTGTTGCTGTGTGTTTCTATTCCATGATTAATGTGATTTGAAGAGAAGTAATAAATTTAGCTCTAACATGGAAATTAAGCGTTTCCGGACAGATGTCCACCAAACATTTTCTTTCTTTGTGTGTGAGGAATGTTTCCTGAAAGTTTGTGCGTGATCCTTACACTTACGTCGACCGTCCACGTGGATTGAAGCTTCTGTGTGTAAACTTTCATACAGATTGCAACAAAATTGTAGATTTGTATCCAAGATGTACACATAAACAAAGACACGTTATTCTGCTTTGTGTGTAAAGAAGAAGAAGAAGAAGAAGGTGTAAAACAGAGCGCTGGCGTGAGTGGAAAGTTGCGCAGGTCTGCGGTCGGTGCGTGTTTGTCTGATGTGTTTGGGCCGTTCTACACGAGCGCTCAAATCTCGGCGGTGAGACAAAGTAGACGAGCGTTTTCGACTGCGGTTGTTCCTTGTAAGCTGGGCGTTGTGTGCCAGCAAAACGGCGAGACGCGAAACAACGCGGCGTCAGTAGCCCGGGTTGGGGGGGGGGGGGGGCGGGGGCAGCTGGCGCTCCAAGACAGGGACCGTAAGTAATTATGTTCCACAGAAACATACAGGGTCACTGAAAACACATCTACAAGACTTGTGCTTACAGTGCGTAATACTGCGAGTAGGAAGCTACGTCCGAATGTTATCCAGCGACGCCGGGAACACGACACTATGAAACAAGTCTCTTCTGCTGGAAGCTATTTTGAGAAGGTAGTGTGGACCAAAAGATGGAAATATTCTCTAGTAAATATGGATTTTGAGATGCATACGTTAACAACTACGAGCGCTTGACTGAATAAGTATCTTTCACTGGATCTAGACTAAAGAAGTGCTCCTAGGTCTTACGGTAAGCTTTTCAGAGACAGGTTTACTGGACCTTTCGTCTTGTTTTGGTCATACTACCTTCTGCACAAACAAGGAGAGAGCTACCTGTAGATTTGTTTCACTGGCTCGAAGCTGAAGTTGTGTTCATAGCAACGTTGGATAACACTATCGTAGATGGTTCCTACTGAAAATATTATGTACTCTCTCACCACCATAAGTGCAGAAAGTCTGTATTTTTTAATGACCATACATATTTAAACTGAAAAATAATCTGTAGTCGAGATTTGGAAATATTGAAGGAATTTTAAATGGAATGGTCCTGGTCAAAGTCTACTTTGATGCCTCCGTCCTTCCTTCCCTTATTTATTACTTGCTGAAAACGCGGCGTTGCCCGGGTATTTATGTATTCCATTCTTACGTTAATTCCCCTTCTTTTTGCCGCTCTGTCCAACGCCTGCTGTCCTAGTAATGCAGTGAACCTCAATCTGTATTTTTACCTCACGGTAACGACCAAATTTGGTTGAAATGATTCCGGTAGTTTAGGAGGAATGTGCAACGTTGGTGCACGTTCCCTTGGTTTATGATGTCATATCTCCTGAACCGTGGGTAGTATATGGCCGGCCGCGGTGGCCGAGGTGACTGAGCCGCTCCAGTCACGGTCAGCACGGCCACTACGGTCGGGGGTTCGAATCCCCCCTCGGGCATGGATATTTGTGCCGTCCTAGTTCGTAAGTAGTTCATAAGTAGTTTGTAAGTTTAGGGACTGATGACCCCGTAGTTAAGTCCCATAAGCTTTACAAACATTTGAACATTTGGTAGTATATGATCCCTACACGCAAAGTGTCCGCTCTCTTCGTTTAAAGGTCAAACGTGTAAAATTTCATCTAAATCGGAGTAAAACTATGGAATTTGTCGAATTTCATGTGAAAGGTACCCTCCGCCATACGCCTCCTATCGCCTTACCGCTGTGACATAGCTGGTTCTTACCCCTGCAGCAATTTTTACCTCACGGCAAGGTAAGGAATGTGTGCGCCAAATTTAGTTGAAATCGGTCCAGTAGTTTAGAATTGCAACGTTGACGCGTGTTGGAACGACTTTTCGCGCGCCTCACATCTCCTGAATTAAGTTCAGTACGGCACGTGAAGCCTACACCGTTCTGTAGAACTGAAATGAAGTTTGGAACAAAACTGTGGATTTGTGTCCAATACAAACACACGGACACTGTACTTTATATATAAACTAGCTGAAAACTCTACGTTGCCCGTGTATTTATTTATTTATTCCTGCCATTTTTTCAGGTATATAAGGCCTATGTGTCTGTAAAATCTCTTGGGAGTATAATTAGTAGTAAAGAAGCAATAGATTAAAACTTGCGTGCGTAATGAACGTTACTGTTTATGTGCTCGTATCTCATAAGCTTTGTGTCGTGCTGTGATACAATTTCGAAGGCGCGCTCAACTATATGTGTCTATATAATTTGTGGTGTACAAATTTTAAATTGTGACGTCATGCCGAATGCCACAGTTTTACTCCATAAACAGCGGAAAAGTAGTAAGCTAGAAACTTTTTTCTTTTCATCGTTTTCATGTGGTTGTTAACGAAGAAAAGGATAATGAATGTTTGAAATTATGTTTAAAGTTTGTTGTAAGTCTATAAGTACTCAAATTCTCATAAAGCGTATTTATGTAGCAGTTTTTAGCGATTCGTATTGTTTATGATGTCATATCTCCTGAATTATGTGTCGTATGTGACTCTTCACCCTGCAGCAATTGTTACTTCACTGTAATGAATGTGTGTACCAAATTTGGTTGAAATCGACCCATTGGTTTAGGAGAAAATGAGCAGCATTGACGCGGAATGCAGCAGTTTTTCGCGCATCTCATTGTTTATGACGTCATATCTCGTGAACTATATATCGTATGTGATTCCTACACTTACGGCGACCGTCCTCATGGATTGAAGCTTACGTGTACAAAATTTCATAAAAATTGGAACAAAACTGTAGATTTGTATGCAACACGTACAAACATACGGACACTCTGCTTTATATATTAAATGACGCTGTTGATACATTTCTAATACGTGTAGAATGGTGCAGCCTAATTGGATAGTGTACACTTTGTAACTGTGATGTAGTAAAGTAAAAGTTATCGCCTATCCAGTTTCCGTCAGTTTACACGCGACGTCAAAACTCGGCGGGTACCCGTAGCTGAGTCGCCGCCCCTACTAGGCCACGCCACACCGCCTGCGCGCGTTGTTGAGGAAGGCCGTGACGTCACGCGGCCGCCTCGCGCCCCCCGACCAGCCAGCCTGTCTGTGTGTCTGTCTGGCAGTCGCTGCGGACGATCGTCGCGCGCCGCGTCAGCTGTGCAGTGAACGAGGTGGGTGCAGAGAGGGCGACGTTCTGTGTGTTTTTATGTAGTATTGCTGTCCAGTGTGGGGTCCTTATCAGGTGGGTTTGACGGAGGACATCGAAAGAGTCCAAAGAAGGGCAGCTCGTTTCCTATTGTCACGATACAGGGGAGACAGTGTTACGGAAATGATACAGGCTCTGGGATGGGAATCATTACAGCGGCGCTTATCGCTGCGGCGTGGGCTACTTACGAAACTACAATCGCCTACAGTCTCCTCCGAATGCGAAAATATATTGACTCCCACTTACATAAGCAGAAATGTTCATCAGTATAAAATACGAGAAATCAGAGCCCGAACGGAGAGATTCAGGTATTCATTCTTCCCGCGCGCTATTCGAGAATGGAATGGGAGATATAGTATAACGGTGGTTCGATGAACCCTCTGCCAGGCTCTTATATGTGATTTGCGAAGTATCCCATGTAGATGTAGATAACATTCCACGGTCCCATCAGTTTGGCATTGGAAAGCAATATCGTTACAGCGAGTCAAATTGTAGACGGTTCTTTCTAGTGGTACATTGGTGCTTGTTACTATCGTCTCGTAGATGCGGATAGACAACTGATCAGAGAAGCCCTCCCGAAAAACAGACAAGTGAATTTCTACCGTTGACCCTTCCTTAAAGCACGAATTTGTTTTTGATTCATACGTTCTCCCGTCCCGTCGCTAGAAGACTGCCGTGACTTCGTCAGGTGCGACAGCGTTTTACGACACACACACACACACACACACACACACACACACACACACACACACACACACACACACCCATACCCATTTGACATCAGTTCTTCCTTGAGCTCTTCGTAACAAATTTAAAAATTTGAGGTTTGATTCCATTTTTTGGAACGGTGTGCTCAGTGACCACAAAACAATGAATACAATAACTATAGTATGCAGCATTGGTCATTTTGTATTAATGTTTTTGCAGATCGATTTCGATCACATGGTGATCATCCTCAATGTACCAGTCATCGTAATATCAGCTATGCATAATCAATGTCAAATTACCTGAATGTAACAGGAAAAAATGTTACATTCAGCTAATTTGACATATGATTATGCATAGCTGACATTATGATGATTGGTACATTGAGGATCACTATGTGATCGAAATCGAGCTGCAAAAACATTAATAAAAACGACCAATGCTGCATACTAGAGTTATTGTATTCAGCTTTAAAAATACACAAATGCTAACAATGTAGAAAGTTTATCCTTGTAATCCGTAACAAATTAATCCTGTTGTAATTTTAATTAAGCATGAAATATTAAAGGGTGAGGGGACTGATATTCTTCCTGAACCACAATTTCTGTGCAAAGTGGTTACTGAAATATTTAAGAGTTACTACCAAAAGCAGAAAGTAGATCTGTTCCTCTCATCTAGAGGCGTATTCTGCTTAACAGTGGCAGTGCGGCAGTGGTAACACGGAAAAGAAAATTTTAAGTGTTCAGTTTCGTAGTGAAACTTGAATAGTAATGCAGCGTAAATTTCACTTCCCATGTCGGAGTGGGGCAGATATGTAAATAAGGCCGGTATGTTTCTGGAAAGGGGGGGGGGGCGGAGGAGACACGGGTGCAGAGAGAGACAATACCTGAAGGAACTACTACTGAAACGTCACTCCCAGATTGACACTTCTGCACGGCAACTCATCTATTTGAACCTGCTTACTGTATTGGTCTCTCTGCGGTTTTTACACACACACACACACACACACACACACACACACACACACAGCACGCACACTTCCTCCCAATCCTAAGTCGACTCCTTGAGCAAACTTACATTGTATTCAACAATAAATTCAACCATGTATGATAGTTGCAGCCCCGAGTCTTGGTACACACGGGAAGCGCTCCTACACACCGCCATGCGCGCATGCTCAGCCACCGCAACACACTCCTGCCCACGTAACATTGTACGTGTCACACCTTGTCATGACAGGTCGAGACATGTAACACTAACCCACGATGCGGCTAGATATTCCCCTTGAGCTTACTCAGCAGGCATTAAAGTTCTCATATAAGAGCGAACATCCTGGACCGAACATTTTCCCCTTCTAGTGTGATCGGAATAACTGTAGACTGGGATACCATCCATTTGCTTTGACCTATGAGCTTAAACAGATGTCGGAAAACTGTATACGGGATATCTTAATACTTCTGTATTGTAGATACAAATAATCTCTAGTTATTACAGCTAACAAAATGTACCATCGATCACAGGTCTTAGCCCAAAAATTCGCGCACTCGGCGCTCACATACGAAAAAATCTTTCGGTTAACCTACACCTAACCATCAGAGACGGTACAGATCACTTTTAACACAAAATATTAATGTCTTTGTAAACAAACTATCGTTCTTAACTCAACCACCACATAATCACTCAAGCCTTCTACAAACACGCACTCACCTCGCAACTACCGCGCTGCGATGGCGTCACGGGTCAAAGCTGACGGGCGGTATCCCCGTCTACAGGTGAGCCGTGTGATCTGATAAGAGCATTTCGTAAAGGTTTCATATGTGTAGGCATAATTTCTCCGTACTTAATTACGACATACCTTACCTTAAAATACGTGTTATGCAAATGTCTTTCAAGCGCCGTTACATTTAAGCTGTCAATTTTCGTAACATCGGAGTATAAATACAAAACCCACCAAATACGGCACATTTACTTCCGATCGCCTGAACTGGAGGCTGTGCAATGTGATGTTCATTTGTTGCAGACCACGTGATTGTCAGCGAATCACAGCACAAAGAAAAGTATCGTCAGCCAATGGTAACCAAACCTTGCCGCCGCGCAACATGCAAGTAAGAATTTTTGAAGTTGGAAATTCAATATGCGGTAATGTTTTCATACAAGAAACCGCGCAGTGTTTACAAGATGTGAAAATTAACGTGTTAACATGAAGTTTTAATTATTTCATTTTCGACATCACTTGATTACACTTTTAGACAGACGATAAAATAAATAAAACATGCTATACCTGTCTATGGTTGACAGATTCTTGTATGTACCCTTCTCTGATCAATGAAAGTAATTGGCCTTGTAAAATGAAGATTTAGAATCGCTTTATCATCCCAACTATACAGTACTATAGCATGTTTTACTTATTTTATATGTACGAAACAGTCAGCTAATTCTAAATCTATATTTTACGATGCCAATAACTATTACTAACCGGACATACAAGAACCTGTCAACCATAGAGCAGGTATAGCATGTTTTATTTTATCGTCTGTCAAAGTGTAATCAAGTGATTTCGAAAATAAAATAATTGAAACTTCATTTTAACACGTTAATTTTCACATCTTGTAAACATTGCGCTTTTTTGTGTATAAAAACATTAGTACCGCATATTTCATTTCCAACTTCAAAAATTCTTATTTGCATGTTGCGCGGCGGTGAGGTTTGGTTACCATTGGCTGACGACGATACTTTTCTTTGTGCTGTGATTCGCTGACGACATAATCACGTGGTCTGCAACAAATGAACATCACATTGCGCAGCCTCCAGTTCAGGCGATCGGACGCAAATGTGCCGTATTTGGTGGATTTTGTATTTATACTTAAATATTACGAAAGTTGGCAGCTTAAATGTAACGGCGCTTGAAAGACATTTGCAAAACACGTATTTTGAGGTAAGGTATGTCGAAATTAAGTACGGAGAAATTGTCTACACGTGTGAAACCTTTACGGAGCATTTTTATTTGTATATACCTAACTCAAAAATATTTAGCTGATTTCAGTTGTGACATATGATGAAAACGAACTAAATACAATGTAAGAGTCCCTGAAACGGATTTTCGTCTCAAATATGTCAAAGACATTATTGATAGAGCTGAAGCATTGAATTAAAATTTGTGGTGCGGCCGGGAATCGAACCCGGATTTCCATGCTTACTAGTCAGACGTCTTAACCGTTAGACTACCACACCACTAACGATTAAGGCGCTGAATTAAAGTTTGTGTTGTGGAGGGAAATCGTACATAGACTATTCCGAGGCGCCTTAATCGTTAGTGGTGTGGTAGTCTAACGGTTAAGACGTCTACCTAGTAAGCATGGAGGTCCGGGTTCGATTCCCGGCCGCACCACAAACTTTAATTCAATGCTTCAGCTCTATCAATAATGTCTTTGAAAACGAACTAGTTAAATTTGAGGAAACTTGTCATGAAAAGTATTTACAAATTGTGAATGCTACTGTAAAGAAATACATTTGTGATGAGAAATAGTCTGTAAATTGTCTTATCAGAAAGATACGTGGAATAAAAATTGTAACACATAACGTTGTGAAGTAGTGTCTTGGTGAGGTATCCGTCGGTTCTAATTTCAAATGTTTGTATAGCTTATGGGACTTAACTACGGGGTCAGCAGTCCCTAAACTTACAAACTACTTATGAACTAGCTAACAACTAAGGACGGCACAAATATCCATGCCCGAGGGGGGATTCGAACCACCGACCGTAGTGGCCGTGCAGCGGCCTCAGTCCCCTCGGCTACCGCGGCCGGCTCTAATTTCATAACAGTGCCTGAGACTGATTTCTACTTGCTGTTTTATCATCTGCGGCGTCACTGCTTTTTATTGGCGTTTGCTCCCGTCCCAACACTTTAGATAGCACATTATAATTAGTATAGCAATAGGCAAGTCGGACCACTGAGACTCGCTCGTCAACGATAGTGTCAGCGACGCCAGGTATCCCCCTCCACTTTTGCCCAATTGCCCGACCGCAGAGCAAAGGATGCTGCCACAATGGAACAGTAGCGCACTTAAGGATGATTGACAGGTTACATGAAAGTGCACTTGACACTGGCGCGCCTGCAGAGCACGTAGACTCCTACCTGCACGCGCCGCCGTCAACCAGGCCCCACAACCGCACCCATTAATGCGCCCTTGGGCCACCACCGCCCCCGATTATTTCTATTAAATTTACATATCAAATTAACCGCAATCGGCTACCTGCCCGATCGCCGAACTGTCGTTATCCACCACCCCTACGCCCCGCCAGACTGACGCCTCACACCCACCGCCACCAATTAATTTAATTAAATTTGCATATCAAGTTAGGTAATTTGGTAGAATCTGTCTACGTCGAAGGAAACCGAAGGAAACGGCATTGACATCGATTATATATCGAATGTTATAGTGTATCTGAACCGCAGATTCGGGCGCTACGCGCCCTCACGTACTATATAAAAAAGCTTATTTAACCTATACCTAAACTAACTTTGACTTAAAAAAGTGATCTGTAACGTAGCCTTAATGAGGTTAGGTATAGGAGAAACAAGTTCTTTTTTGTACGTGAAGGTGCGTAGCGCCAGAATCTCCGGTTCAGAAACACTACATCGAACATCCTATATATATATAGGATGTTCGATGTAGTGTTTCTGAACCTATATGTTCGATGTAGTGTTTCTAAACCGGAGATTCTGGCTAATATATATATATATATATATATATATATATATATATATATATATATATATCGATGGCAATGCCGTTTTTTTCGATGTACACGGGTTCTACCAAATTACCTCAAGTTAATTGTAACAACCTGTGTTTTTAATCAGAAACAAGGTCAACTGCCTCCACAAGTAAGCACTTTCGTGAGCACAGCACCCGCTCCCACCTCCAGCCCTAAAGATTGCCTCCCCCGTGCGACCCGGTCCGGGACTCGAACCCGCACACCTAAAAAAAAATTCAAAAACTTAAGACTCCAATTATTGTGACATCTAATGATTTAATTAGAGCAGTCCGTTTAACACACAAACTTAATTAAAACTGCAATTTTCCAGTTAAAAAAAAAATCGGTGTAATGCTACAGATGGGTGTTGTACAAACATTTAGAACTAATGTTCCGTCTTTCGTAAATCGTACACTCCATAAGATGCCTGGGCAAAATAAATGCATAGAGGATGCAACCGCAGACGAACGTGTTAACATAGCATGCGTTAGATAACAAACGGAATGTAACGGTAACGAACGCCACAAACTTACGTATCAATCTTAACAAATACTCTTTCGATGTCCAGATAATTTAAAAAGTTCTGACGAGAGTCAAACATTGGCGACTACCCAAAAGAAAATAAATGGTCCGTTTCGAAACTAGGCTACAACCTTATTGGAAACATCTTTAATATGATGAGCAATTAAAATGCAGATTGTTTGTAAAACGTAGACATAAATACACGAAATCACCAAATACAAGGTCAGCAGCGGTGGCCGAGGGGACTGAGGCGCTCCAGTCACGGTCTGCACGGCCACTACGGTCGTGGGTTCGAATCCCCCTTCGGGCATGGATACTTGTGCCGTCCTTAGTATTAGTTAGTTCATAAGTAGTTTGTAAGTTTCGGGACTGATGACCCCATAGTTAAGTCCCAAAAGCTATACAAACATTTGAACATTTGAACCAAATACAGGAATAGCCTTCAAATATGGCGGCGGTTTGATTCTGGGAAAAGGCGTCACAAAGTTCAAATGACCTGGAATTTGAAAAGTGGCGATAGTTAAGTGGCGCGCCACTAATATTTACAATTCACACTAGCACTTTAGGTGACGCAAGTTGAATGGTGCCGTTTTTGTGGCCAGTGTCAACGTACCTAGAGTAATCGTCAAGGTGCTATTTGCCATTAAATTTAGACGCTTCAAAATGCCGTATCAAACGGCGTACTTTGTTACTGACCTAAAGTGAGCCAAAAGTTGTGTGTAGCCCATCAGCGGTGTCCGCCGCTTCTTTAAGGTGTTTGGGGGCGGCAGGTGTGCGCTGGGGAGCGAGGCGGCAGCTGGCGTACAGCCGCGTCCCCTCCACAAGGGACACTGCAGGCCTACACCTTGGACATGAAAACGCGACAGTGGTGTGCGTCTTTTCCGTGCAAAACGTTGCACTGCATCTCAAGTAACATTTTAACAAAGTAACAAGATACCATAGGAAGTTAAAGGTTAAAGCAGTCAACAATCCGAAGATTGGTTTGAACACCACAGTGCTTTATTAGGCATGGTCCTGTTTGGAGGTGGTATGCCGTTGCCTTCCTCCGACCTTCGAACTGACTTACCCAGCCAGTTATAGGTGGACCTACAGTTTGACATGGGTTCCGAATCACGGTGCTACTCGGTATTTTTCACATGAGCAATACTGCAAGAGGTGAAAGAAGTGGAAAGTGACAGATAAAAATCCTAGGACCTGGCAGGATCGAACCCGCGATCTTTGGATTTGTAGTCTGGCACTCTACCACTGTGCAACCGAGGCGCACCACAGGAAGTTATGTGTAATTTACTGTCGTCCTTGTATCATTGCATATTCATAAGGCGTGCACCTCGGTTGCACAGTGGTAGAGTGCCAGACTACAAATCCAAAGGTCGCGGGTTCGATCCCCGCCAGGTCCTAGGATTTTTATCTGTCACTTTCCACTTCTTTCACCTCTGGCAGTATTGCTCATGTGAAAAATACCGAGTAGTACCGTGGTTCGGAACCCACGTTAAACTGTAGGTCCCCCTATAACTGGCTGGGTAAGTCAGTTCGAAGGTCGGAGGAAGGCAACGGCATACCACCTCCAAACAGGACCATGCCTAGTAAAGCACTGTGGTGTTCATCCCGCGTTGGGATGATTACTGAAAATATCCCGCAAAATGGAAAAAGCGTCTCGCATTCCAGTATTTTTAAAATTGTTGGTCTAAGAGCATAAGCTGAAACTTTGTGTACGGCACGCTATGTCATATTGCTTGCAAGTCAACTTCATAATGCATCATCTACGAATAAATGAGTCTTCTTAAGTTAAATAAAAAGAAAAGATACACTTCTGTTTCAAAATAACAAATTCACTAATAGCTGAAGTTGTTTTAAGCTGTGGGTCCTGCAGATAAACAAGTTATAACAAAGTAGTTCAAATGGTTTTAAGTAGTTTTATCAAATTTAATTAGGTTATTGCAGAACATAATTCTTTGGACGAAGTAAGCAACTTATTAAAATGTGTGGAGAACGATGTTCTAAGAGCTGGAACAAATAAAAGTAGTACAGACAACACTGGTGATCGGAAGAACGTAACGGAGAATGTCAGAATTGCCAGGCTTTAAAATTCAAAATTGAAGAATGAGAGAATATGTACGAACTCTAAAGATTGAAAATTAAGATTAGAATGTCACTCGTAAGATACGTAACTTTGAAAGTAAATGAGTAAGCCTACTCTGCTCGCCTAAATTTCTTTCCAGTTTTAGAATAACTGGCACAATGAGTCACGTGATCTTTGCACTCCTCCACATCCTCGAAATGTCACGCATTGATTTTTGAAAAAGTTGGCCACCTTACATATTCAATCAGTAGCCCCAAAACTCCTGCTTAAAGTCCTGATAATACCGCAGTATCAAGTGCTTATATTAGTCCTAAAAGTGCAGATGCGGCATTTCGATGAAGTGGTTGACACAAAGTGGGAGCGAACAATGTACGCACCTCACTCGAGCCACGTTGTCACATTCCAAATCACTTCCGCATTCATGCAGTCCAATATCAAAAGCCACACTAACATGTTGGTATTTCAATGTCATACTCCAGCTTTCGCCAAGCATACTGCAACAAAGGCTTACACGAAGCTGCATCAAATTGATTGTAAATCAGAGTGATGTTTCACGATAACAATCACATACCTTCACTTGCAGTTTCTCACCTTATAGTCTTACAAAATCAGTAATCGTTCTTATGTAGAGTTAATATTGCCGAAAGAAGTAAACATCAAGGGGCTGGCGATATTTTATTTTTGTTGGCCCGATATTCAGCGTAATATCTTTGTTTGGAAAAATGTGTATGACCCGCCCGGGAATCTTAAGATCTGTTCTTTTGATTTGTTGGTTGTTCGCCAAGGACTGAAGTTAGAAAACGTTTCATGTGTTCTTTAGTCATTTTTCCACTTTTGCTTGCCTCCACAGCAATGTTTCGTGGACAGGTTGTTTAAAGTTTGTTTAAAACATTTGGACCGTGAGCGCCTTGTGCCTCTTGAAAACAGATATAAGTTTGTTCGCTAGTCTGCTTGCCATTGATAACGGTACATCAAATGTGTAACTGTGGGAAGAGCTACGTACAGACAACACGTCTGCGGCTTTCTCTCCTCTGTAGGACAGTGGTGATACTGGAATCCACTCTGGTCACTCTTCCAAACGTTACCTTTCTCCACACCCTCCTGTTTTAATCGTGGTAACTTCCTCCACAAATTGTGCCTTCTGAAGTTTATGGTCTATGTCTTTACGTGTCACAAATGTAGTAACTCTCCTGGATGAAATGCCATAATCAGCCTCTAGTTGGTCGATAAAGGAAATGGAAGCTTTGAAATTGGAAAAGCCAATTATTTTAGCCTCTTCTACTGCCCACGCCTGCAGGTACCAATAGTGAGTTGCATACCCATTCCTCCTTGCACCATCAAATTGCGGTATTACACACTATTTTTTTATGGTTTGTAATTGCGACAGTGTTTCCATTGAAACGAGCACCTGCACAGTTTAGAATTACTGTGCGATCAGAATTACTTCCGAAGCGCTCAAGGCGCCTTGCTGCTGAGCGCGGGGCTGCTCGCCGCTTCATTAGTTTGCTATAGGAGTGAAGCCACGACTGTAACAGTCAAGTGTTTTCTAGTACGCTGTCAATATCTTTTAATACACTGGATCTCATCTTCTTGAGTGGCGAGGGTTCCTAATCAGTGTGACTGTTTCTCTCACGACAAATGTCGTGTACAGCTTGAAGAGCCAGCTCTAGGTTCAGGCTCTTCCTGTCATTCAAATTCCTGACGTATCCGACGTGACGTGTATTTGTCTTCTTTACGTTTCTGAATAATGTTACGTAATATATCCGCGAACTCCACCTCCTTGGCCCCGATGTCATTTCCATATTCTCAATACCGTCGCAACTGGAAAGTACGAATGCTTTCACATTAGAAATCTTATTACATGCCATGTGTTTGAACCAGACTACAATCTTTCTACATTTATAATAAATATTACCATCAAAATACTGTGCAATCAAGATACACAAAAATGGCATACTGTTATAATCGGTGGCGACTTTAATTTACCCTCGATATGTTGGCATAATTACGTATTCAAAACCGGGGGCAAATATAAAACATCGTCCGAACTAGTTCTGAATGCTTTTTCTGAGAACTACTTCGAACAGTTAGTTCATGAACCCACTAGAATAGTACGTGGTTGCGAAAATACTCTTGATCTCCTAGCAACAAATAATCCCGAGATAGTAAAGAGCATCAAAACAGATACAGGGATTAGCGAACATCGAGTTGTAGTAGCGAGACTGAATATCGAAATTCCCAAATGCACCAAAAATAAACGAAAAATATATCTATTCAATAAAGCAGATAAAAATTCGCTTCACGCTTTCCTGAGTGATAGTCTCCAGTTCTTCAAACCTAAAAATGCGAGTGTAGATCAGTTGTGGCTTACATTCAAAGACATAATATCAGTAGCAATCGAGAGATTTATACCAAATAAATTAATAAAAGAGGGGGCTGACCCCCCCCCCCCCCCCCCCCGTGGTACACAAAACAGGTCAGATCACTGTTGCAGAAACAAAGGAAAACGCATGTAAAATTTAAAAAGACACAGAATCCGCAAGACTGGCAATCTTTTACTGAAACTCGCAACCTAGCGCGGCCTTCAATGCGAGAATCTTATAGTTGTTTCCACAACGAAATCCTGTCTCGTAATCTTGCAGAAAATCCAAAGAAATTCTGGTCATATGTGAAGTACACTAGCGGCAAAACACAAACAATACCTTCACTACGCGATAGCAATGGTAATACTACCGACGACAGTACTGCTAAGGCAGAATTACTAAACACAGCTTTCCGAAATTCTTTCACCAAAGAAGACGAAGTGAACACTCCAGTATTCAATCCAAGAACAGCTGCCAGCATGCGAAACTTAGAAGTAGATGTTCCTGGAGTAGTAAAACAACTTAAGTCACTAAACAAAAATAAATCTTCCGGGCCAGATTGTATACCAACTAGATTCCTCTCAGAGTATGCTGATGAAATAGCTCCGTACTTAGCTATAATTTACAACCGATAACTCAGCGAAAGATCCGTACCCAAAGACTGGAAAGTTGCCCAAATTACTCCAATATTCAAGAAAGGCAATAGGAGTGATCCCCAAAATTACAGGCCTATCTCATTGACGTCGATTTGCAGTAGGATTTTGGAACATATACTTTGTTCGAATATTATGGACTACCTCGAAGAGAACGACCTATTAACCAATAGTCAGCACGGATTCAGAAAGTATCGCTCTTGCGAAACACAGCTTGCCCTTTATTCACATGAAGTGTTAAGTGCCATCGATAAGGGATCTCAAATCGATTCCATATTTCTGGATTTCCGGAAGGCTTTTGATACTGTACCCCACAAGCGGCTTCTAATGAAATTGCGTGTTTATGGAATATCTCCCCAATTGTGCGATTGGATTCACGATTTCCTATCAGAAAGGACACAGTTCGTTGTAATTGACGGTAAGTCATCGAGTAAAACAGAAGTGCTATCTGGCGTTCCACAGGGAAGCGTTATTGGTCCCCTACTCTTCCTCGTGTTTATAAACGATTTAGGAGATAATCTGAATAGCTCCCTTAGACTGTTAGCGGATGATGCTGTCGTTTATTGGTTAGTGAAGTCAACAGAGGATCAAAAGCAACTGCAAAGCGATTTAGACAAAATTTCTACTTGGGGCGAAAATTGGCAATTGACACTAAATAAAGAAAAGAGTGAAGTAATACACATGACCACTAAAAGAAATCCGCTGAAGTTCAATTACGCGATAAATCAGTCAAACCTTAAGGTCGTAAATTCTACCAAATACCTAGGAGTTACAATTACGAACAACTTTGACTGGAGAGAACACACAGAAAATATTGTGGGGAAAGCGAACCAAAGGTTACGTTTCATTGGCAGAACGCTTAGACGATGCACCAGCTCCACCAAAGAGACTGCCTACATCACACTTGTGCGTCCTCTCTTGGAGTACTGTTGCCCCTTGTGGGACCCTCACCAGGTGGGACTGACGGAAGATATTGAGAAGGTTCAGAGAAGGGCAGCTCGTTTTGTTTTATCACGTTACGGGGGGGAAAGCGTCACGGAAATGTTGCACGAATTGGGGTGGAAATCATTAAAAGAAAGACGTTATTCATTGCGGCGTGATGTGTTTGCGAAGTTTATCACCGACTTTTCGTTCTGAATGTGAAAATATTTTGCTTGCACCCACCTACTTAGGGAGACATGACCATCCCAATAAAATAAGAGAAATCAGATCGAAAACGGAACGATTTAGGTGTTCTTTCTTCCCGCGCGCTATTAGAGAATGGAACGGTAGAGAAAAGTTATGAAGGTGGTTAATGAACCCTCTGCCAGGCACTTAAATGTGATTTGCAGAGTATCGATGTAGATGTAGATGAAGACTGGAATACCACCATTCACCTTTGACCCATGACGTCAACATGTCGAAAAACGTGGCCAGCGAGAAAGACAGGCCTAGGCACTCAGCCAGGTGACGTGATAAGAGTAGTTCTGGGCCAACACGGTGGAGGGTGGTGGCTGGTTAGAGACAATGGGCTGTGCCCCTGCCGACAGCCGGTCAACTCTGCGATCGTGTTGGCCCAGTACTATTATCACGTGACCTGGCTGAGTGCCCAGGCCTGTCTTTCTCGCTGGTCACGGCCGAAAAACGCGTATGTGGGATATCTTAATACTTCCGCATTGTAGATAAGAAATAATCTGTGGCAGATAACAATGTACCAGCCCAAAAATTTGCGCCTTCGGCGCTCACATGCGGGGAATCTGCAGATTACTTTTAACACAAAATATTAATCTGTGTTCTGTATGGCCGCCGCCAAGCACATTGAGGCTCTATGCTCCGTTGCGCGAGGGCCTTCAAAATGTTCAAATGTTTGTAAATCTATCGGACCAAACTGTTGATCAGTCCGTAGCTTACAAACTACTTAAACTTAGGTAATGACCCCCCCCCCACACACACACACACACACACACACACACACACACACACACACACACACACACGCCCCAGAGAGGACTCGAACTTCCACGGCGAGCAACCGCGCGCTCCGCAGCGAGACGCTTTTAGACCGCTCTGCTACTCCACCGCGGCACGAGGGCCTTCCCCTTCGGGGGTTCGAAATCCCCCTCGGGCATAAATTTTTATGCTGTCTTTAGTATAAGTTCATAAGTAGTTCGTAAGTTTAGGGACTGATGATCCCGCAGTTAAGTCCCATAACCTTAACAAACATTTGAACATTTGATTTGTTCCGTTCTTAAATGAACTATCATCTTTAACGCAGCCACCAAATAATTTACTCACGCCTTCTACAAACACAACTACCGCGCTGCGATGATGTTACGGGTCAAAGCTGACGGGTGGTATCCCTGTTTTTAGGTGATCCAAATGATTTTAACTCGACAAATACTCAAAATAAGATCTCTCTCTCTCTCTCTCTCTCTCTCTCTCTCTCTCTCTCTCTCTTTCACGAGAAAAATTCACGATTGATACCTCAGATTTTATATATCTATTACAGCAAAAAAAGTTGTATTAAATAGTTCCAAAAAATTATTGGGTATATACTTTTTCAGCCTGTGGGAGGACTCGGACCTCCTACGGCGAGCAACAGCGCGCTCCGTAGCAAGGCGCCTTAGATCGCTCGGCCTCTCCGCCGCGCGCAGACCTACTGCTACGATATTCTTGAATCTTCGAGGCCGTCTGGATTTTCCGTCGGCCTCATTAACTCAGTTTATTTCGTGGAAGGAAAATATCATCCAGAACAGACAATTCCTTGTACACAAACATGTAAACAACTTTAGGAAAACACTAAGCGCTCAACACTTGGCGTTACAGAAGGAAGCTGCAGACATTCTGGACTGATACGCTAAGAAATTAGTTCTTCGCAGAATCGACGAGGAAACGACTGTGCGGAAATCACTTAAGAGAGAAGGGGGGAACGAGATAATGGGACACGGGTTCAGACGTCACGGATAACATACATTAGGAGGAAAGTTCAGGAAAATACGCATTGGAATACATAAAACTGGACGTTGTGTGCTAGTGGGAGGAACAAATAGCACCAGGTGAGGAAATCGTGCACTAGCAAACAGATTTATGGAAACGAAAGTTAAGACCCATCATGACGACAGGAACCTTTATTAGTAAAGGTATGCCATAAAATGTCAAAATTACACGACAGTGGAACAAAGTGGAGACCTGGAGGTACTGAAAGGTTTCAGATTAAATAGTAAGATAATGTAGGGAGATTTTAAACTGTAAGATATTTCCAATGGCTGAAATAGACTCAATGTATATGACTTAGATAAGAAATGGATGTTAGATCCGGCTTAAAGGAACAAGGGGTTGTTTTAAAGGGAGCATTAGATGTTAGACGGAAAAAGGCGAAAGGAATACAGTAGACGAATGCGTAACTGACAGATGAAATAGGGCAGGTGACACAGGATTCAGTAGGTCGGAAGACAAGGCCAAGGTGACAGCTTTAGATATCAAAGGGGTACAAGAATGGAAGTGAAAAATACAAAAATTTAGCAAAGCAAGCTTACAGCAAGATAGAAATAACTTAAAGTTGTTCTTCGGTCCTGAGACTGAGTTAATGCAGCTCTCCACCCTATTTTATCCTGAGCAAGTCCCATCACGTCATAAGAACGGCAAACCACATCCATCAGAATGTGCTTACTGTATTCATCTCTTTCTCTCCCTCTGAGATTTTCCCTCACACACTAAATTTACGATTCCTTGATGTCCCTTTTCTACATCTACATCTACATGGGATACTCTGCAAATCACATTTAAGTGCCTGGCAGAGGGTTCGTCGAACCACCATTATACTATTTCTCCCATTCCATTCTTGAATAGCGCGCGGGAAGAAAGAACACCTGCATCTCTGTTAGAGCTCTGATTTCTCGTATTTTATTCTGGTGATCATTTCTACCTATGTTAGTTGAAGTAAATATATATTCGTATACGGAGGAGAATGTTAGCCATACCTTACCAAAAGATCATTCCGAGAACCCGAAAATAATTCTGGTCCTATGTACAATCGATAAGTGGGTCAAAGCCCACTGTCCAGTCACTCGTTGATCATTCCGGGACAGTAATAGAAGAAAGCAAACAGAAAGCTGAAGTTCTAAATTCAACCTTTAACCTTTCACGCAGGAGGACCGCACAAATGTACCATCATTTGATCAACGTACTAATTCCGAAATGGAGGACATAGTAATGGGTATTTCCGGTGTAGAGAAGCAGCTGAGAGAGCTAAATACGAAAAAGTCTGCTGGTCCGGATGGAATATCAGTTAGGTTTTACAAAGAGTATTCTGCGGCATTGGCCCCCTACTTAGCTTGCATTTATCGCAAATCTTTAATTCAGCGCAAAGTTCCTAGTGATTGAAAAAAAGCGCAGGTGACTCCCATTTATAAGAAAGAGAACTGACCCACACAATTACAGGCCAATATCGTTGACATCAGTTTCATGTAGAATTTAAGAGCATATTCTCAGTTCGAATACAGTAAATTTCCTTGAAACGGAAAAGCTTCTTTCTATGAATCAGCACGGGTTTAGGGAACATCGTTCATGTGAAACTCAGCTTGCCCTTTTCTCACATGAGATCTTGCGAGCCATGGATGAAGGGCAACAGGCGGATTGTGTTTTTCTCGACTTCAAAAAGGCATTCGACGCAGTGCCACACTGCAGACTGCTAACGAAGATACGAACTTATGGAATAGGTTCACAGATTTGTGACTGGCTGGAAGACTTCCTAAGTAATAGAACGCAGTACGTTGTTCTCGACGGCGAGTGTTCATCAGAGACGAGTGTCTCGTCAAGCCCCAGGGGAGTGTGATAGGACAGCTAGTATTTTCTATCAATATAAATGATCTGATAGGGCTGTTTGCTGATGATGCTGTGGTGTATGGGTGTCGTCTTTAACTGACTGGAATAACATACAGGATGACTTAGACAAAATTTCTAGTTGGTGCGAAGAATAACAGCTAGCTCTCGATGTAGAAAAATGTAAGGTGATGCTCATGAGTAGGAAAAACAATCCCATAATGTTCGAACACAGCATTAGTAGTGAGCTTCTTGATGCTGTCGCGTACTTCAAATATCTAGGCGTAACATTGCAGAGCTATATGAAATGGAACAAACATGTAAGGACAGTTGTGAGTAAGGCGGACAGCCGACTTCGGTTTATTGGGAGAATTTTGGGAAGATGTACTTCACCAGTAAAGGAGACCGCGTATAAAACGCTTTTACGACCACGTCTTGAGTATTTCTCAAGTGCTTGGGACCCGCAGCAGATCAGTTTGAAGGAAGGCATAGAATCAGTTCAGAGGCGAGCAGCTAGGTTTGTTACTGGTAGGTTCGACCAATGCGCGAGTGTCACGGAAATGCTCCGGCATCTCAATTGGGGATCGCTGGAGGAAAGACGACGTTCATTTCATGAATTTCTGTTGAGGAAATTTAGAGGGCTGGAATTTGAAGCTGAGTGTAGTACGATCTTGCTGCCGCCTACTTAAATTTCGCGTTGTGATCACAAAGACATAAGAGAAATTACGGCTCGTACGGAGGCATGTAGGCATTATTTTTTTTTCCTCGTTCTATTTGGTAGTGGAATAGGAAAAGAAATGCGTAGTAGTGGTACAGTGTACCCTTCGCCACGCAACTTACGGTGGATTGCGGAGTATATATGTAGATGTAGAAGTAGCCTACGCCACTGCAATAAACGCCGCCGTTGTTGTAATGATTGCCATCCCAGATCCTATATCATTTCCGTGACGCTGTCTCCCTTGTATCGTGACAATACAAAACGAGCTGCCCTTCTTTGGACTCTTTCGATGTCCTCCATCAAACGCCGCGGCGGAGCGGCCGAGCGCATTGAGGGCCTATGCTGCGATGTGCGAGCCGATCCCCGTCGGGGGTTCGCATCCACCCTCGAGAATGCCTTTTTTTATATAAGAAGTACGTAAGTAGTTTGTAAGTTTAGGGACTGATGACCAGCAGTTACGTCTCATAAGCTCTCCAAACATTTTAACGTTTTCTGGTGGCAGTTTATTAAAAATGGAATTGGCAGAATACTGCACACCATTCTGAACAAGGGTCAAAGTGGTGCGATGCAAATCTAGATTCCATTTGTGTGTAGTATGAACTGAGTGAAATCTGCTCTTAGGAACAGGCAGATATCATTAAGAACAAAAGACATTAGACAATATGTGTGGAGAGGTCATTGTCTGTATTCCCAGGCCAATAAACAGGTGTCGACGAGAGGTACCCACACAAAGCTCCATCCGCCGTTTCTGCGCAGTAAATACCTTCCTTTAATCAGGAGTCCCCCCCCCCAAAATAAATAATAATCATACGTCAGAAATCCAATGAAAATAATCAAAGTAGATTACTTTTTGATAATGAAGTTATAATTAGCGCGCGCGCGCGCGCGCGCGTTCGCGCATGTGTGTGTGTGTGTGGAGGGGGGGGGCAGGGGAAAGCGTGTCACTGTTTGTGTTAAGTGACGGTGCCCGTTAAAATTCACAAATAAATTTTCTGTCGTAGTTTTGATTACAAAATAACTCGACTAAGCAATGAGACTTAGTACCTTTATTTGCCCTGTTAGAATAAATTGCAACTGACATGGAATGCAATGATCTTACGTGTATTTGGTTTTATTTGATGCGCAATGGACAATACATTAAATTGTACAGTAGTTACTAATTTAACAGTAATTAAATTCGTAATTGTATCATTCACTGCAAGTATTTCTTACCTCTTTACGTGATCTGCTTCTCTTCTGATCAGACAAATCAGTTTAACTGTTACTAACATTAACTGACTTAATAATTTGAATTTTCATTAAGACTCAGAAAATCTCTAACTATGAACTTTATTGGATTTATGAACAAACTACTTCCTGCTCATTAATAGACCAATTGATCATGACAAAATGCCTACATTGAACTGTTCTAATTATCACATAAATTTACAAACACAATTATGCAACACTATCGCAAGAAACAATTGCAATTCATATTGGTGAAAGGAACGAGGAACTGGTAAAATTACTCTGGGTTAAATGATAAATGCAAGCTGCACTAAACAATATTCATTAGCAAAAGAATACAAACACCAACTACAATAGTTCAATACATACATAACAGAAAACAAGTTTTACCTTATTTGAGACAGATTAATTTCCATACAAAAATTACAATCTGCAGACTTGGTTTAAACTTTCCGAATTTTTACTCTGAGTCTAACATACAGACTAACTCGACAGTTCCACGACCCCCCCCCCCTTAGGGGGCCCACAGCTCTTTTGTGGGCTCTTGTGGGTACGTGTGTGGCGCGCACGGGGCCCCGAGCCGAAGTAGCCTTTCTTCTTCCCCAGGCTGCTTCACACTCCCCCTTCCCTCCCGGTTTGTGCCTTCGCCCGGAGACGGGTCTCTGAGTAAATGCAGGTCATCTCCTTTTTTTACGCCTTTTCCTACTGGTCCTTCCCTCCTTTCACTTGCTTTTTCCGCTCATTCTTCTTCCTCTGTTGTTCCTACCTTGGTGCCACCCATACCATCTCCGCTTCGGCGTTTGAGATTCTCCCTTTTCTCCCTTTCGTATCTCCCTCTTTCCATCCTCTATTCTTCTTCCTTCCTCCCTGTGCGTGTGTGAAGGGCGACCCACGCATATCCATGCGTAGCAGGTGACGGGGTAACGCGTAATTCCCCGCCCCGTGTAGACAAGTAGGGCACGTACGTACCCCCTGGTAGAGGCCAGGCCCAGGGAGGGGTGATTACCCGAGCTGGTACCTTCCGACCATACCGATTGGTCCCTACGTCCGTTTCTCGGGAGGTGTGTCCTGAGGTGTGAACAATCACCTTAGGCGGGGTAGCCCTCTGAGGGTCCCCACTAGGAAGGAGCGCGCCATCGGAGACGCCGGTAATCATGGGGGACACTTCCGCAATGACCTCTCTCTCTTCCCTTTTGACTTCGACCCAAAAACGAAAGTTGGATGCCCCTCAAACTAAGAAAATACTACCAAAAGTTCCTAAGTTTCTGATTGTTACCCGTACTGATGGTCATGATTTCTCCAAGGTCAATCCCTTCATAATTCAGAAGGGTGTAGATGCCATTGCAGGTCCGTTGAAGAAATGGTCTCGTCAACGTAATGGGAGTTTGCTGTTAGAAACGGATAATGCCTTTCAGGCTCAAAAACTGATCCGAGCCACGCTTTTGCACACCTTCCCGGTAAAAGTCGAAGCCCACCGTACCCTTAACTCGTCACGTGGGGTGGTCTACTCTAGATCCCTCAACGGGTTATCGGACGGAGAGATAAGACTATTTGACTGACCAGGGCGTCATAGCTGTCCATAGTTGAAAAGCCTGATACAGGTTTGATACCAACCCAAACCGTATTTTTTACTTTTGACAAGGTGGATCTCCCTTCCAAAATCAAAGCAGGCTACGAAATTATCAGTTCGCCCCTATATCCCCGAATCCCACACGTTGTTACCAGTGCCACAGATATAATCATACCCGTGAGTCTTGCCCTCATGCAGCCAAATGCGTCACCTGCGGCAGGGACGCTCATGAGGGGGACTTTCCGCCTCCATCCCCTCACTGCATCAACCGCATGGGCAACCATGCTGCTTCATCTAGAGACTGCCCTGTTTACAAGGGAGAGCGGGTAATCCAAGAAATAAGAGTACGCGAAAAAGTTTCGACCTCTGCTGCGCGGAAGATATTAGCTAGTAGAGAGCCCGCTGAGCTCCCAGCGGGTAAATACAGCGCTGTCCTTGCCTCTCCTCGTCCTACTAAGGAGGTTGCCACACAGACATGTGACCTTACTTTTAGCGACATGGTTATCAGATCGTCCAGTCCAAAGATTGCCCGATCAACCTCTCTACTCACTTCCTCTCAACAAAAAGTCATCAGCAGCTCCTTCCAAATCACGGGCGTCTAAATCGGATGCCCAGACTTCCAAGAAAGAGCCTGTCCGTGAAGATTTCTTAAGATCTGAGCCATCACAACCTACGTCTGAGCACACAACTCATCGTCATTCCTCTAAGAAGCCATACAGAAGAGTTCCTCTCCTTCCCCGCCACGGCGCGACTGTCACGCCATCTAGCAGTGGCACCACTCGGCCTTCCTCTGTCTCTCCGGGGCGCACTACTGCTAGCCGATCATTCGGCCCTCGACTGGCGGAGGAAGCTGTCCCTGCCGTTAAATCCAGTCAGGCGGCGGAAACTGTAGATGAAGCGATGGAACATGACCCTTTACCTATAGATTCCAGTAGCAGCGTTCCCTTGAAGTCAGACCCTCAGTGGCCAGCGAGGTGATCTCATCTAGCTTTTCTTCTCTATCTTCTCACCTTAGGGATCTCCTTCAATGGAATATTCGCGGCATTCGTTCCAACAGAGATGAATTGAAACTCCTACTCAGACTGCACCGTCCATTTGTGGTCAGACTTCAAGAAACGAAGTTACGCCCACGCGACGACATAATTTTTTCACAATATACTTCAGTGCGCTTCGACCCTGCCCCCTGTGGGGGGTATTGCAGCCCATGGAGGGGTTATGTTGCTCATTAGAGATAACATATACTACCATCCTGTTCCACTGCACACTCAACTACAGGCAGTTGCCGTCCGCATCATTCTTCCCACCTTTTCCTTTTCCCTTTGTAACATCTATACCCTATCGTCTTCTGCCTTTACTAGGGCAGATGTGCTCCACCTTGTTGCCCAACTTCCTTCCCCCTTTTTTGTTGATAGGCGATTTCAACGCCCACCACCCCCTATGGGGTTCTCCGGCCTCTTGCCAGAGAGGCTCCCTATTAGCGGACATTCTCAACCATCTTAATCTTGTCTGCCTAAACACAGGTGCACCAACCTTTCTTTCAGATACGATGCATACCTACTCTCACTTGGACCTCTCGATATGTACTGCGCATCGGTTTGAGTGGTATGCTCTCTCTGATACATACTCGAGCGACCATTTCCCCTGCATAATTCATCTCCATCATACCCTACCTCCGGGTTCCACTAGCTGGAACATCTCGAAAGCTGACTGGGGACTGTTCTCCTCACTGCCCCCCCCCCCCCCCAGGGGGCCCACAGTTCTTTTGTCGGTACCTGTGTGCCTCGCACGGGGCCCCGAGCCGAAGCAGCCTTTCTTCTGCCATGGGCTGCTTCACTTTCCCTCCCGGTTTATGCCATCGCCCGGAGACGGGCGTCTTTCGCGAGTTAAGGTGGTTTCTTGTCTTAGTTTCTCTTATTCCTTGGTTCCTTCCTTTCCTAACCTTTGCTTCTGTCTTTCTCTCCTTGCTGTACTCTCCTAGCATTCTTCTCCTCCTCATTAGTCTCCGCTTCGGCGTTTGAGACACTACTTTCCATCTTTCTCTTCACTTCCTCTGTTCTTCTTTCCTTCCTGTGTGTGTCTGAAGGCCGACCCACGCATTATCATGCGTAGCAGGTGAAGGAGTAACGCGTAATTCCCCGCCCTGGGTAGACAAGTAGGGCACGTACGTACCCCCTGGTAAAGGCCAGCCCCAGGGAGGGGTGATTACCCGAGCTGGTACCTTCCGAACATGCCGTTTGGTCCCTCCGTCAGTTCTCGGGAGGTATGACCTGAGATGTGAACAATCACCTAAGGCGGGTAAGCCCTCAGAGAGGGCCCCCACTAGGAAGGAGCGCTGCCATCCAGGCCCAAAAACTGATACGTACAACATTGTTACACACGTTTCCAGTCAAGGTATAAGCGCACCGCACACTCAACTCGTCACGGGGGGTAGTTTTTACGAGGTTTGACGTGTTGTCTCGGACATACAAACCTATATGTCCGATCAGGGTGTAACAGCCGTCCATAGGGTGTTGAAAAAGGTTAACCAGCTGACACCGACTCGTACTGTGTTTTTGAAGTTAGAGTTGAACTCCCGTCGAAGGTTAAAGCAGGGTATGAAGTCATCTCCGTCCGTCCTTATATACCAAACCCAACGCGCTGTTTTCAGTGCCACAGATACAACCACACCCGTCAATCTTGCCCTATCGCAGCAAAATTTGTCACTTGTGGTAGGGACGCCCATGAGGGGGATTGCCCACCTCCGTCCCCTCACTGCCTTAACTGTAACGGTGACCATGCGGCTTCATCTCGAGACTGCCCTGTATATAAGGATGAAAAAGTCATTCAGAAAATTCGGCTTACAGAAAAGGTTTCAACATCTGCCGCTCGAAAGTTGTTGGCGAGTCGAAAGCCCACTGTCCTCCCAGCGGGCACATACAGTAAGGTCCTCACCTCCGCTCGACCTACTAAGGATTCAAGTACGCAGACCTGTGACTTCACTTTCGCTGACAGTTGTGCGATCCGCCAGCCCGAAGATTGCCCGTTCCATGTCCCCGCTTCCTCCTGCTGCTTCCAAAGTTCAGATGCCCGGACTTCGAAAAAGGAACTCGTTCGTGAAGATTTTCTGCGTTCTCAGGCTTCTCAACCGTCAACTGCCTCTACTCACCGTCACTCTTCCAGAAGAGCCAACAAGAAAGAGTTCCTCTCCTTCCCCGCCGAGGCGTGACCCATCCGTCACGCCGTCCAACAGTAGTCGGCCCCGATCATCTTCTGTCTCGCCGGGACACACTACTGTTAGCCGGGCAATCGGCATTTTACCAGCTGCGGAAGCTGCCCCTCCTGATAAACTCGGGAAGGTGGCAGATGACTCGTTTGGACCTATGGAACATGACTCTGCCACTAGGTGACGACAGTAGTGCTCCCTCGAAGTCCGGTCCTCAGCGGCCGTCGAGGTGACCCCACCTGCTTGTTCCTTTTTATCTTCCTTTCTCTTATTTTTTAATATGGCGCTCCTTCAATGGAATATTCGCGGCATTCTTTCCAACCGGGAGGAGTTAAAACTACTCCTTCGATTGCACTGCCCGCTTCTAGTCTGTCTCCAAGAAACTAAGTTGCGTCCAAGTGATCGTGCAGACTTCCCCCACTACACCTCTGTGCATTCCGACCTGCCACCTGTGGAAGGTACTCCAGCCCATGGAGGGGTTCTGATGCTCATTCAGGACGACTTCTGTCACCATCCCATTTCATTGCATACTCATCTACAGGCAGTTGCCGTCCGCATCACTCTCTCCACCTTTTCCTTTTCCCTTTGTAATATCTATTCGCCATCGTCATCCGCCCTTACTAGGGCAGACGTGCTGCACCTCGTTGACCAGCTCCCTTCACCTTTCGTGTTGGTACGCGACTTTAATGCCCACCATCCCTATGGGGCTCTCCGGCACCTTGTCCGAGAGGCTCCCTTTTGGTGGACCTTCTCCAACACCTCAATCTTGTCTGCCTCATCACCGGTGCACCGACCTTCCTTTCCGACACGACACACACCTATTCCCATATAGACCTCGCGATATGCACTTCTCAGCTTGCCGGTCAGTTTGAGTGGTATGCACTTTCTGACGCGTACTCCAGTGACCATTTCCCTTGTGTCATCCACTTCCTGCATCATTCCCCATCTCCTCGTCCCACCAGTTGGAACATTTCCAAAGCTGACTGGGGGCTTTATTCTTCCATGGTTGTTTTTCACGATCAGAATTTTCCCAGCTGTGACAGTCAGGTCGAATACCTTACGGAAGTCATTCTCAGTGCTGCCAAATATTCCATTCCACTCACTTCTTCTCCATGTAGAGTCCCAGTCTCCTGGTGGACTGCGGTACGTCGCGATGCTGTTAGAGCCTGGAGACGTGCTCTACGCACCTTTCGCCGCCACCCAACATTGGCGAACTGTATCAGTTACAAACGTCTACGAGCGCAATGCCGTCGAGTCATCAAGGAAAGCAAACGGGCGTGCTGGATTGCTTTTACTAGTTCATTTAACAGACTTACTCCTTCTGTTGTCTGGGGGGGCCTGCGCCGGTTATCTGGCACAAAGGTCCACTCCCCAATTCCTGGCTTGACCGTCGCAAATAAAGTCTTCGTAGACCCAGTCGCTATATCCAACGCTTTAGGTCAATCTTTTGCAGAAGTCTCGAGCTCAACACACTATCACCCCGCCTTTCTCCCTCGAAAACAGAAGAGGCACGGCCACCTTCCTTCCAATCTCCCAATCGGGAAAGTTACAATGCCATCTTCACCATGCAGGAGCTTGAACGTGCTCTATGTCCCGATCTTCTGCTCCAGGTCCTGATAAAATTCATATACAGTTGCTGAAAAACCTGTCTCTTGCGGTTAAACGTTTTCTCCTCCGCACTTATAATCGCATATGGATTGAAGGTCAGGTCCCCACACGCTGGCGTGAAGCAATTGTTGTTCCCATACCAAAACCAGGGAAGGACAAAGATCTTCCTTCGAGTTATCGCACCATTTCTCTCACCAGCTAAGTTTGCAAGGTGATGGAACGCATGGTTAATGCTCGGCTGATTTGGCTACTCGAATCTCGCCGTCTCCTTACCAACATCCAATGCGGATTTCGTAGGCATCGTTCTGCTATAGACCACCTCGTTACATTGTCGACCTATATTATGGATAACTTTTTGCGTAAGCGCCAGACTGTGGCTGTGTTATTTGATTTGGAGAAGGCTTATGACACCTGTTGGGGAGCGGGTATTCTCCGCACGCTCCATACGTGGGGCTTTCGCGGCCGCCTCCCCATTTTTATCCAAGCATTTGTACTAGATCGAAGGTTCCGTGTACGAGTGGACTCTGTTTTGTCGGACACCTTCCGCCAGGAGAATGGGGTGCCACAAGGATCTGTTTTGAGCGTGGCACTTTTTGCCATAGCAATTAACCCAGTTATGGATTTCTTCCGGCCGACGTACCTGGCTCCCTTTTTGTGGACGACTTTGCGATTTACTGCAGTGCCCAGAGAACGTGTCTCCTGGAACGCTGTCTTCAGCGTTGTCTCGACCGTCTTGGAGTGTCGCCAATGGTTTCCGGTTCTCCAGTGAGAAAACAGTCTGTATCAATTTCTGGAGATACAAAGAGTTCCTTCCACCGTCTCTCCATCTTAGCCCCGTTACTCTGCCTTTCGTGGAGACGACGAAATTTCTAGGGCTAATATTAGACAGGAAACTCTGCTGGTCCCCGCATGTGTCATATCTGGTTGGCCTTTTTTTCCGTTCCCTTAACGTCCTCCGTGTTCTTAGCGGTACGTCATGGGGAGCGGATCGAACCGTCCTACTTCATCTCTAGTGGTCCACTGTCCGCTCAAAATTGTATGAAGGAAGCTTCGTTTATTCTTCCGCACGGCCGTCCATTTTACGCCACCTAAACTCGATTCACCATCGGGGGTTACGCCAATACGGGCTGTCTGCGATTGCCCTGCTCCCTCCTGGAGTCCGTTTTCGTCGCTTGCTTCGGAAGCTCGATTTTCCTCTCCTTTCCACATTTCAAATAGGTGAGAGCCTAGTACCACCATGGCTTCAGGCTCAAGTTCGCGTACACCTCGAACTCACCTCACTCCCGAAGGAGAGCACTTCGGATGCTTTATACTGCTCGCGGTTTCTTGAACTTCGTGCGCGGCTCGAAAATTCAGTTTTCATATACACGGATGGCTCAAAGACCAATGACGGTGTCGGATGTGCGTTTGTCGTGGGGATGACTGTTACCAGTAGAGGCTTAATGCCCACTGCTCGAATTTCACAGCGGAGCTTTTTGCCCTCTATCAGGCTGTACTCTTCATCCGTCGACACCGTTCTCGTTCTTATGTTATCTGCTCTGACTCCCTGAGCGCCATCAAGAGTCTGAGTGACCCCTTTTCAGCCCATCCTATTGTGCACCGAATCAACCGCTCCCTTCAGTTATTAGCTTCTGACGGCCCTCGCGTTCACCTCCTGTGGGTACCTGGCCACGCAGGCGTGCCTGGTAACGAGGCTGCTGATGCCGCTGCCAAGGCTGCAACTCTCTTACGTCGGACAGCTACGTACTGTGTCCCATCGCATGATATTAAAAGGGGCTCTTTCGCAGCGCCTTATATCGTCGTGGCATAACGTGTGGTCTTCACTTACTAATAATAAGCTCCGGACCATTAAGCCGCTCCCGGTGGCTTGGATGACCTCATCACGCCGCTCGCGACGAGAAGAGATCATCTTGGCCGGGTTACGGATCGGACATTGCCGTTTCAGCCACCGCCACTTGCTCAGTGGTGACCCCGCACCGTTATGTTCCTGTGGCCACCCGCTGTCGGTGCGCCATGTTTTATTGTCGTGTTCAAATTTTACTCCTGTTCGGCTTGCACTACATCTGCCGGACACATTGGAAGAAATTTTAGCTGATGACGTGCGGGCTGTTGCTCGAGTATTGGATTTTTTCAATTTGACCAATTTGTCAAGGGACATTTAGCTCTTCGCTTTGTTGTTTTTTATTCTATGTTTTTAGCTGTTTTTATATAGTCTTATTATCCTTGGGTATATCCCGGGTTTGATTCGGGCGCTAATGACCTTAGTAGTTGTGCGCCCTAAAAAGACAAAGTTCCACGACTACTACTTATCGACTCAACTCTACCATACTCACACGACGACTGCTCTCCACGACAGTCACACAGACTCCCTCGCACGGTGACCCGAGTGCACGACACTCCAAAGATAAGTCTTTGGTTTGCAGCAAAGATATGAAAATGAGTACTGTGTTATATCTATTAATGAAATTATACGAAATATTACATAAATTTGTTTTCTACAGAATTATAGCTTAGGTTTCTACAACAAAACATGCTCAAGGCTGCATGACAGGCAAAAAATAAGTAAAAATTATATTGCATACTCCTTTGAAAGTATCACTTATTTCAGTAATGGCTGTGAAGCTAAACAACAAAGTATTTAGTTTTTGAACAAGATTCGGAAAATGCTGTCCATGGCAGCTTACTATCAAAGAAAATTGCAACGGTTTGCTTAAAAATGCGTTTAAAATATTTCCAGACATAAGGCGGTAAATGACACTTTCTTTGATTACGTAGAAAACAGGTTACAAACAGCCGTATGTTTTACAGAAACATTTATTCCTAAGCTACCAGTTTCGGTATGCCATTACGCCATCTTCAGGCCCCTATATCGGAGTATTATATCCATTTAAATAGGGATCCAAACTGGTTTCGTGGACTTCTTAGTATCAATAAGATCCAACAACTGTGAGAGGACTGGTGGTGGTGGTGGTGGTGGTGGTGGAATAAGGAAAACATACGGCTGTTGGTAACCTGTTTGCTACGTAATCTTCACCAGCCGCAGTCCCAGTGTCACCTTCAATGATGGATTCAGTAATACTTTCTACGATGCTTAATCACATGAAAGCACTCTTCCGACAACTTACATCTCATCAGAAGTTTGCAAAATGGTCGATAAATGAAAATGCATAACAGAAATCATTATAAAACTGAAAACGTTTTCATGCTTCTTGAATTAGAATTACAAATGAGTAAGAAAAAAGTAGGGCCTTTGGTATTGTGATTAGAATAACAACTAACAAAAATGAAAAGCAAATTGAACTTTAAGCAAGAAGAATGACTTCATTCCGATAATAAAGACGATAGTTAGCATGACGGATAGCGGGAACGCAGTGAGAGTAGCGGCTGTCGCTTGACGGTGCTGACTTCAGTCCTCTGCCCGTTCATTTTGGCTGCAGTCACTCGTGCTGTTAGTCGGCGGCCATTCCTACATGGAGCGACGAGCTGCCTGCGTTGTAGGTCCATGCGGTACTTTCTGCGCAAACTTTTCAAGGGACATGACACTTCACACCACAACAGCGATATCAGTGAACATTCATCCCAAGAGTTCGAATAAAAAAAGACGTTACGCATGCATCAGTTACCTCTAGGATAGTTATGAAATCCTACAGGTACTGATCGAAACACGCTTTACAACTTTCACACTTCATTTTACACGAATGTGACATGCAGCAGTGCGCATGAAGTATCACAACAGTATGAAACGATTACAGAAGGTATATTAACCGGTCCTATAGCACTATTTCCTCCATGTTACCATGGATTACGCACAACAGTTTGCGTTTATACTGCAATGACAGTGCACGCAAGGGTTGTAGTATCTCCCCATTGCACTGTGTGAAGAGTATGAACTCTAAAAGTTCACCAACCTTACGTCTACTATAGATGTCCCCACGCAGATAATAGCGCGTAGGTCGGAGTTCTTGAATGAGGCTGAAATTGCTTAACTATTGGCAGGAACTGATCTAATTACGGAATAAAACTTTGGTAGTTCGGAATGCCAGCTGATTTATTTAAAGTAAGCAGAAAACCAGCAAACTGCATAATAACATCCACCTGACACATTGTCTTAACTGAAAGTAAATATGTCCCTTGATCAAAGATAAACAGTCTTATGACCGCCTACGTATGCATGTTAGTCCTCAGAGTGCCTGTTCTGAACTGACTTGTGGCTGCTCGTTCCGCGATTTGGCGCGCAAACATGGCTGCCGTGCATCGTCCGTCTTAATTATTTTGTTTATTGAATTAGCAATTGTTAATGTTTCACCTACTCAGGGCATAGCTTAGCTTTGAGGAGTTTTTCTAAATTATGACATTGAATAAATAATTAGTTTGATAAATATTAACAAAATATTAATGCGTCTTAGCGCCTGACCGCCAGTACTAAAGCCAATCGGCGTCCAGTGCCTGCCGCTCGGGGACTTCACTAGACTTCGGGGAAATTTGTCAGTGCTCTTTCCCCATGAGAACCCGACCTATTGTTACCACCTGTCGTGGTAGCGAAGTATTTACCCAAAGAGTTGCAGCCCCTTAGTGCATATATGCTTTCGACCTTTATATTTTACTTCTGCTAGCATCCAATTTCCGAAAAGTTTATTCCAATAAAGTCAACGAATTTCCCTAAATCTTTAAATGCTGGTTAGAGACGCTCTCTTTCCCTTCACGTATAAGATTTGACGAATGACAGTTCCTTCACCTGTTCCTACATTTCTCTAGAACCCAAATTAACCCACCCAAGACAGACCTCAACGAATTTTCCATTCTTTTAGAAGTAATTAGTTCAGGGTTTTGCAACCATGACTTACTGAAACTGTAGAGTTCACCGTACATAAAGACAATATTTATTAGTAAGGAGTTGGTATAGCATTGACTTTGAGAATTACACATGTTCGAGGAGCATATTCGTAGAGTGCCTATGGTTTCCAACAGAATGTTATCCATTCTTGTCCCAAACATCCGGCAATTATTCCAGTGACGTAAGAGCTGTAAATTTAGCCCTCACTCTCTGCACTAAAAATTTCCATAATGGCTAAATAGAGACATGAGGGGCAGAGGTGTCTGAGAACTTCCTGCTGCTGTACAGAGCACCCTTGAACTGTTTGTTGGCAGTATTTTAGTCGTCGTCGTCGAGGATGGTGATATATTTAGGAACATAGCGTACACAACACTCGACTGAACCCACCAACCATTCTGTTTCGAAACCTGTTGTTGGGGGGTTTCGTTGTTTCCTGTAAAGAATGTGAACGACGATGCATCGGGCAGTGGCGCATACGTATTCCCAGCCAACAAATGTCCGGCTCTTATGATCGGGCCACAACTTTCTCAGCAGCTTTGCGTTGACTGCGACGTTAAGCTCCAGCCATACTGTTTTTATCGAAACTGTGCGAGGTTACTTAATGAGGGCTGTCTATGAAGAATATTTTATTAACACTAACAAAGTCTCTGCACTAAGTTCTGCTGTCTAGGGGATGATGCAGATTCGTTCAGTTACAAGCTTCCTAGGGTTTATTTGCGGACGGAGAAGTTAACACTGCTTCCCCCAAAAACCTCCACATCCTTGCGGATGCTGTTGCGTAGCAGTGTGCGTTTGTACCGCCCTACAGTACGCACGAGGTGTCGTATTTGCTTTCCGAGACTTTACGGAAAGCATAGAGTTCTGACTAACCTGTTGTCTTCTATAGTTGTCCCCAGCGCAGAAGACAGCACACAGGTCGTTGGTTCTTCTACAGCATACAAGTGAGGCTAAAGTTCTTTATGATGGAAGCATAATAAGCGACTCGCGAGATTTTTGTCAGGTATGCCATTTATTAAATAAATAATAAAAAATTAGCAACTATTGTTAATATGATACGGCCTATGCTGCCCATAGTTCATGTTGAGACCTCGACTGATATCACATTTACGCAAAAATCTTTACTCATGACCGGCGCGGTCCGGCGCGTATGGTGGTCAGCTCGAGACTGAAACTGCGGCGCGTTGCGAGAGGGCACCTGACGCTCTATTTCGCGCCAAAACAGGGCCGTCGCGCGCCTTCTGCAAAATCGCTCTTCTCTTGTTACAATAAGAGAAGGCACCTTAAACTTTTTAAACTGTCAAAACCTAGCCTGTTCTTGAGATATTGATCACAAATTCTCAGCTCTGAATAATATTTAGTATATAATAAACAAAACTAATTTCAAAAGAAATCACGTGACGTGAAATGCAGCAGCCAATGCGAGGAAAGCATCAGTAACATAGGCGGGCTTTCCCATGGGAACCAGTACCTAGTGTGCCATATGCTACTGCTCCACACCCCACATTGCAACATATGCTGCACTTCTGTCTCCCTTCTGCGTTTAAGACACGTACGATTTTAGCAAAGAAACGGCCTGCGGCCAGAAATATGAAGTGGCCATAGGCCAGGAATATCACAAGACCGGCATAGCTTCGCCGTCGCGAGCTAGCCACAGACCGCCCCACGTGGGTCCACCGGCCAGCCTTTATACCTGTCCTCCAGAGAGACCCATACGTCATGAACTTCCCCACTGCCACCCTTCGCCAACGTACAACGCTTTGTCAAAGTATGCCGTACATTTAATACAAATACCAAATACATCTTTAAACACACTAAACACAAAATAATTGATTATCGTAATTAATATTTCATTTCATTACATCTCATTTCTCCTATGGAGCGATTAAATACAAAATAATTTGTTTAGGAAATAAAACATGCGTAAGTAGTTTTGATCAATGTTATTTTATGGTAGTTATTTTATAATACGACACCTATGAATAAACAATGCCTTGCTGGTTGTGTATCTGTTGTACTTTGTTATTAATAAATTTATACAATGGTATTAGTAAATTAGGTTTCCTGTGATGAGTATTATTTTACGTCGACTGTAAGCATATCAGGTGAGGCACCAAGTTGAGACCTTTTATGTGAGCTCTCGCTCACCTCCTATATCTTAAATGGTTTACAAATTATGAATCTTTAACTAAATACTAAGTTGTCGTATTTTCATTCTATTAAAACTTTCTATATGCTCTTGGTAGGAGGAATGTCTGTGCGTTACTAGGCGTGCCATATCAAACCCTTTCAGAAACTGTGTATACACAAAATCTCCGCTAGCCAGCCCACTATGAGCCCTAGCTTCACCGCTGTTTAACACGATTTTTCGAAATTACAGGTTTATACAGATAATGCATTCCCCTCAATATCACCTGTCTACATAGATATAATGCTACCAAATTAAGAGTGTAACAGTTTTGTCCATTGCCAAGGTCAGTGTTTGCGGCGCATTTAATATATCTTGTTAATTTTCTCCAAACATAATGATTGAGTGCTACTCGATGGGCGGTACTGTCATAACTGTTACTTGAGTGAGTGTTGAGTGCAGTCGATTTAACCTCTGTAATTTTATGTTGTCTGGAGACAATCGCGGGTTTAGCCCATTATTCCTCCTCGCCTTGTTTCGTGGGTGCTGTATATACTAAGAATACTGCTGATGCCGGAATGTTTAACAGTACAGTCGGTTTCGTCACAGATTCCTCAGTAACGGGCACCATTTGGTCGGCCTCTTTGGGAGTCTGAGAGAACGCATTTAACCGCTCATTTGTGTGGACCGCGGCGGAACAAACCGGATAGTCTACTGGACGCAAAGTTCCCACATTCGGTTCGTCCGTTCTGCGCTGCGGCCGCACCTCTGTGTAGCGACAGTAGCCACCCGCCGTCAGAGACAAGCTCGGTAGTGTACAACCAGTGCGGCCTCAGTATTTCAACAAAAATACCTCTTATGTACTGTAAACAAACTGATATTTATTTGGCCGCATCGAAATTTTAAACAGTCATTAAGCTCTTGCGACTCTGAAACTATATTTAGACTGCAGTGAAGGCTTTCACGACCGGCTGAAATAATTGCTGTTGCGTCTTCCGGGTTATATGGTCGTGGTCGAAGAAACATATCTGCTCCTGACGTTTCGTCCAGAGCTGCGCTGGACATCTTCAGAGGTGCTGTGCTACTGGTAGCGGTTGGTCTTGCCGACTGTCGAGTCGGGTGTCGGAGAGCGGTATAAATATTGTCTAAAAGGTGGGCGTGGTCAAGTGTTCACGTGCGCAGCAAAGATAAGCCTTGTCAAAGATAAAACGTAACTTTAGATAGTCGATGGTCAAAGATAAAAGCGTAACTACCTACTCTGAATAGCCACAGTCCATATGTCATTAAGTTTCATTGCTTCTTCCTTTCTATTAAAATTATCCCCATGTTTGTATATTTCGATTGCTTCTCTGTACAGTCGTGGATAATAGTTCGTCGTTGTAGATAAAATTTCCGTTTCGGATAACTTCACTTCATGATTTCGTGATTGGAAAACATGTTAGCTGCAGCTGATTTCTCAATTTTACCCAGTCGGCAAAGACTTTCTGTTCTTTCAGTCTTGTATTCACACTCCTTTTTGTAGTACCAATATACACTTTTCCGCAAGAACACGGAATTTCGTACACCCCACTTGATGATAGAGGAGGTCGTCTGTCCTTTACAGATCGGAGTGCCTGACTTACCTTTTTTGTAGGTTTAAAAACCGGTTTGATATCGTGTCTACGTAAAATCTTTCCTATCTGATCCGTAACTGTTTTAATGAAGAGGAAGAGAAACGGTTGTTCATCCATCGCTGTTTTGTTGCTGTCTTTTTGTTTACCGTTCCTTGGTCGCAGAACCATGTTTACTTATTTCCGTGTACATCCATTTTTCTCAAAAGCCTGCATCAGATGCACCTAGATGTCGAGTTACAGCAAAAGAAGTCAGGCACTCCGATCTGTAAAGGACAAACGCCCTCTATCATCAAGTGGGGTGTACAAAATTCCGTGTTCTTGCGGAAAAGTGTATATTGGTACTACAAAAAGGAGTGTGAATACAAGACTGAAAGAACACAGTCTTTGCCGACTGGGTAAAATTGAGAAATCAGCTATAGCTGAACATGATTTTCCAATCAGGAAATCATGAAGTGAAGTTTTCCGAAACGGAAATTTTAACTACGACGACGAACTATTATCCACGACTGCACAAAGAAGCAATCGAAATATACAAACATGGGGATAATTTTAATAGAAAGGAAGAAGCATTGAAACTGAATGACACTTGGACTGTGGCTCTTCAGAGTAGGTAATTACACTTTAATCTTTGACCATCGACTATAGAAAGTTACGTTTTATCTTTGACAAGGCTTACCTCTGCTGCGCACGTGAACACTTAACCACGCCCCCTTTTAGACAGTATTTATACCGCTCTCTGACGCCCGGCTCATCAGTCGGCAAGACTCACCGCTACCAGTAGCACCTCTGAAGATGTCCAGCGCAGCTCTGGACGAAACGTCAGGAGCATATGTTTCTTCGACCACGACCATATAACCCGGAAGATTCGACAGCAATTAAATTTAGACTACCATATTCCATACATTTACCACACAATCTTTACTTCAGTTCTCCTACTGTCGCTCGTAAAATATGACTTAGTTTTCGGACGTACCCAGTCGTGTGAGGAGAAACTGCTGGCTCTCTCTCTGCTGTGGCTCCAGACAGTACCGCGCAGTTTCAGGGTTCGCGTAATCACCGACACACACAATGCTACGTTAAGGAAGGGAGAGATATTGTAATCAATATGTACAAACAAAACATCCTTATCGAAATTGCCAGGCCACTCAACAGAAGCGAAACTAGTGTGTTCTCAATTATTCGGCGCTTCAAGCGAACAAATCGTGTTGTAAACAGACCTAGAACTCCCTCTCCTTCTAAAGTCACTACAGCAGACAGGAGACAATAATAATGAAAATCGTGAAGCAGAATCCAAGAATTATTGTATCTGACATCATAGGATGCCTTCAATAATATTCTGGCACTTTGATTCTCACAAGAACTGTTGAACGGGTTTTTAATGCGCCTGTACCAAGGAAGTAGCCATACGTCACTCTAGTTTTTCCGGTTTTTCGACCGGAGACTGGTTTGATGCAACTCTCCACCCTACTGAGCAAGCCTCTTCATCTCCTCATAGGAACGGCAACCTACATGGAATTTACTTACTATATTCATCTCTTGAGGTCCCTCTGCGATTTTTACCCCACTCTCTTCCCTCTAACGCTAAATTCACAATTCCTTGATGGCTAAGAATGTGTCCTACCAATCGACCCCTTCTTTTAGTCAAGGTATGCCAGAAATTCCTTTTCTGCCCAATTCTGTTCAGTACCTCATTAGTTACGCGATCCACCCACCTAATCTTCAGCATTCTTCTGCACCACCACATTTCAAAAGCATGTCCTCTTCCTGTCCACACTGTTTATCGTCCATGTTTCACTCCCACACAAGGCAACACTCCACAAATGCCTTCATAATGGACTTCCTTATGCTTAAATTAATATTTGATGTTAACAAATTTTTCTTTTTCAAAACGCTTTCCTTCCCATTGCCATTCTGCATTTTATATGCTCTGGACTGCGAACATTTTACTGCCCAATTAAAAATCTCATTTACCACCTTTATTGATTCGTTACCTAATTTAATTCCTTCAGCATCGACTGATTTTCTTAGACTGCATTCCATTACGCTCGTTTTGCTCTTTTTAATGTTTATATTATATGCTCCTTTCAATACACTGTCCATTCCGTTCAACTGCTCCTCAGGTCCTTTGCTGTCTCTGACAATTACAATGTCATCAGCAAAACGCATCACCATAAACTTTAATTCCTTCTCCAAATTTCTCGTTACTTTCCTTCATAGCTTGCTCAGTGTACAAATTGAATAACATTGGGGAAAGGATACAATCCCGTTTTACTCCCTTCCCAACCACTGCGAACCTTTCATGCAATGCAACTCTATTAACGACTGTCTGGTTTTTGTATAGGCTGAATACAACTCTTCGCTACCTAAATTTCTCCCCTGCTGCCTTCAGAATATGAGAAAGTGTATTCCAGTCAGCAGTGTGAGAAGCTTTTTCCGGATCCAGAAATGCTAAAAGCGTAGGTTTCGCTTTCCTTAAACTATATTCTCAGATAAGTTGTAATATGAGTATCGTCTCGCGTGTTCCTACATTTCTCCTAAATCCAAATTTATCTTCCCCAAGATCTGATTAAACCAGTTTTTTTCCATTCGTCTGTAAATTTGTGTTTTTGCAAGTATGGGTTGTTAAATTTATAGTACTGTAATTTTCAAGTTTGTCTGTACTTCCTTTTTTTTTTTTTTGTAATTGTAATCACTATATTCTTCTTGAGGTCTGAGGGAGGAACGATTTGATTATGCCTGGGTGTCGTAACGATAATAACGGATGAAATTAGGAAATAGTAACTTGCAGGTGGACACACACTCAAAGCATAATGCTGGAACTGTAATACTTTGGATGATGTAGAACAGTCATCACTTGCTAAAGACACCTCCCAATCACCATATTTATCCCATTGAGAACATGGGGAAGGAATTTGAGGATTTTGTGAGTAAAGATAATCTGAGAGGACTTCCTCGAAAACACACACACACACACACACACACACACACACACACACACAGAGAGAGAGAGAGAGAGAGAGAGAGAGAGAGAGAGAGAGAGAGAGAGAGAGAGAGAGAGAGAGAGAGAGAGACTGAAGTTTATTTTGCACTGGTTGTGTTTATGTATTTGTTTGAATAGCTACAAAATGATATGATTGAGAAATATGTTTGTCGGTCTTCCATGTGGCGAGACTCGCACCTGGAGAGTTGGTCCCGTGCTGGCGGCCACACGGCTGTCAGTTCGTGTAGCATAATTAGTTAGTGTTTGCCTCCTAAGTATTAACATTTTATCTGAATTTGTACATATAAGTTGGTGACTAGTGCCAGCGTTGAACCAGCTCGTTGTCAGACAGCGCCCTTGCAGTGGCAGAACCCACGCTGCCGCTGTCATTTTGTGGCGGACCTGTCTCCCCCACCCCAGCCCCTCACTATCAGTGTTTAAAAATTTCAAATAAAGATACGAACACTCGAGACGGCAACTAAATTGATTTGATCTAATTCTGATTCTCGGCTTTGCGTGGGATTTAGTCACAAAGAAATAAACCGGTGTTCTTTATTATTTCGTCTACCAGTCTGTAATAAGTGTCGGCGCTGCGTTCGTGAGAATTATCGTGACCTATGTGACATTTATTAGGTTCTCTTTTAACTGGTGCGCTTCGTTGAGAATGTTTCTGCAGAGTTTGAGTTGTACAGCGCTACCACAGAGTAACTATACAGAGAGGAAGCCCTCCTAAACCACAGTCCTACGCTCCCCTCATAGTTCCGTAAGATGCTAAGCAGGTGCCAGACGTTTGCCCAGCTTAGTACCGGTAGACGACACTAGAGGAGCTTCCACATACATACATTACTAGACTGGCAATGCCGTATACTGTATCACTGGCGTCAGTGAAGTCTCGCCGCCATATTTCTATACTATAACGTGCGAACAGTCGTTTGAGTTATTACATAAAACAGTCGTAAAATACGGATGAACTGACGTAATTATGCTGTCCTTAGAGTTTGGACATGTAGGAAATTCGTGTTTTGTATATGGCTGAAAGTTTTTAAGCTTAAACACATACAGTAATGAGTTGCATTGATTTGCTGTTATTATTAATCTGTTACCAATTTCATTCAACTTCGGATTTTCTTTCAGTAGTAGTAGTCTATAGTCTGCTTTGACGCACGCACACACACACACACACACACACACACACACACACACACACACACACACACACTGAGTCGCGTTTCCTGTTTTTATTAATCTGTTTCCAGTTTCGATCAACTTCGTTTTTTCTCTTAATAGTATGACCGTTATGTTATTTGTCGTGGATAACACACAGCTTTATCCTTGTAAGGGTTTTTTCAGACAACTACTTCTGCCTTAACTGTACGTAACGGTAAAATTTTACGTATCATCCGCCGACCCCTCATTATGTTGGCAACACAACAAAATGGTAGAAAGTCTTTGCCTAGATGTTAATGTTTAACCGTACGTAACATGTTCATCTCGACACGATTCGAAAATGCGGAAGTGTTAGCTCAAATGCGAATCGTGTTCAAACCAACTAGTAAAGCTTACAACGTTATATCGTGTCAGAAAATCGTAGTAGTACCGTACCGAAACGTTTTGACGTTAAGGCTAGTTTACACGACGACACTAAGTTTCATGAAACTGCGCCACTGGCCAGTGCGCATGCGCGGCAGGCGTTCGCGCAACTCGTTGGCGAAACAAAACAGTTTCGGCACCTTCCAACTTCGGCGAAACTAACTGCGCGTGTTTTTAGGTTAGGTTATAAGCAATACAGAACAAAACACAACATAAAGGGGAACGGGAGAAATAATTCGGTTTTTTAACATATGTGCGATGAATAGGTGTTTGTGCGATTTTAAGCAGCGGCGTGTTAGTGGTCTTGAAGTAATTATTCGTGAATTAAATATTGATGGGTTGACGATTAGTGAATTGCAGACTAAAATTCATTCAATTCCTAATACTTATACAAACAAACTATGGCAATTGTGGATTTCGAAACACGGTACAGGTACTGCAGAGACGAATTTCTACTTGACAAGAAACTTAATGCAATTTGTAATTTCAGTTCTGGTAACAATGCTTCACGCATAAAAGTATCTTGTTTCTTTATTGCATTACTAACTCTGTTTAAAAGGAACGTAAACTGCTCTGGTGACATTCTGAGTTGATTAAAATAGCTTCTAGGGTCTTCAATTACAATTTCTTTCAGCAACCGAGCTGTCGTCTTTTTTTAATCCAGTCACAAACCCAAACACGTTTTTTTAATTCTTTTTATGTTTAGTCTTATGCGGTGACTTCACACAGAGAAGCAACAGCTCCGCCATAACTCTTACAGATACCAAAACTTTAATTTTACGGCGACTACGGCACACACAAGACAACGAAACTGAAGTGTATAGTATTGTTAAAAATGTTCAGTCTCTGTTGCAATATTGTATTATCCAATGACGCGTTTCGCGCTGTTAGCGCATCGTCAGATTGGGCGGAGATGGAGCCACAGAGCTATCTATAGCTGTGTAGGAGGAATCTTAACAATTGTTGTCATTGGGCGCCATAGCAGCAGAGGAGTCGCTGTCGCGGTAGGTCCATGTTTACAACTCCTCTGCTGCTATGGCGCCCAATGACAACAATTGTTAAGATTCCTCCTACACAGCTATAGATAGCTCTGTGGCTCCATCTCCGCCCAATCTGACGATGCGCTAACAGCGCGAAACGCGTCATTGGATAATAAAATATTGCAACAGAGACTGAACATTTTTAATTATTCAACACTGTTGCTGCACCTGCCGCCGCCACCACCATCACCATCATGGAATGGAATGAAATGTGTATAGTATTGTCTCCGTGTCTACAGACACGCACGAAACCAGTTGCGCGAAATTCATGTCCTGACAAGTGTCGCAACCTATTTCGTCGTGTAGACTAGCCATAAGGTGAGGAAGATGGCGGCATCAAACTTCAGTCAGAGGCAAGTTTGCCAGTCTAGTAATGTATGTGGGCGCTTCTGAGAGTGCCTCTCGCACATAAGGGTAGCGTGTAGGGGAGGCTGAGGGCAGAGCTCGTACCGCCTGCCACGAGGCCACGGCTGTGTCCGGTGTGCCGGCGTTTGAGGGGGAGTGGTGGTGGGTACAGCCGCTACCAGCCGCCTGCTCTGGCCAGTTTAAAGGCTGCTTCCGACCTCAGCACCATCACGGGACATGTGACGGAACTGCATAAACCCCCCGCCCCGCACCCCTGCGCGTGTGGCCGGGCCCTTACGGAGGTTTCCGCCTGTGGTTTTATCTGTGGCGCTGCTCACAATGAGCCGCCCTCGTGGCCTGCCCGCCGCCTTTCAGCGCCCATCAAGGCTCGCCTCTCATCTCACGGTCAGGCCTGAGTGGAAGCGCTCTCGGCCTGCTGTACGTAGAGCCCTGTATTGGGAGAGTACCGCCAACCGGGCGAGCGCCGCCATTGTAGGCCTATCTCGCAATAGCAGCGCTATGCACGGCGCTGTTAAATTAACATTTATGATGAAGGGAACCGGTCTGTACATCGACGTGGTATGACAATACGTTAAGTAAACAATCAACTTAAGTTTTTAATCGTTTCATCACATCTACAGCGAATATTAAAGAAAAATTGGTAATCTGACATCAAGACCTTTATTTTTGAGCAAACTAGTTGTAAAATTGTTTCGTGCTAAAATTTAAAACCTGTACCAAATGCACTGCTTTCGCAATAAGTGACGTTCCTGCTTTCAAATTAGCTAAGGACTGACGTTTTTATAACTAATATATTGGTTTTATCAAAGTAGATGTAATTAATACATGTTGCTTTCCATTAATCTAGTGCCTAATGTTGATAGGTGTTGTGTGCTAACCTACATGTGATATTATCACATAACATTAACTGAGCTAACATTTTGGGAAGCTTTAAGTTTTTACACATTGTTATCGCACTGCTGGGTACTTCACTAAAATAAACTTTATCTTAAAATTCGAGTTTTGGAGATCTATTTAATGGGCGGTTTCATTTACCGCCCAAATAATCGTAATATGCAGGCTAAGTATAAATACGAAATTAGTCAAGTACGGCACATTGTTAGATTTTCATGTATTTGTATCTTTTAAAAATATCTTTTTTCTTACATGTGTTGTTCGTCCAACATTGCTCGCAAGAAACGTGAACAGATAAACCTAGAAGTTTACTCGATATTTCAATACAAATTCACATACTTCGCAAAATTTTGTATTCTCGTATGGAAATGCATTTTTTCTTCCAATGCGGTGTACCCACAATTCGCGTCTTTTTGCATCTCTTTCGCCCGTGGAATGCGTAAAACTTGCTACCTCGGACTGTCTTAGTATAGCAATTCACTGCCAACACTGCGGCATTTTTTACCATATAAAAATGGAATGTGCTATGTTAAGCTCTCAATTTAATACATAATGAGTCTACACATTTCCAACACCTCTAAATGCTAAAATAACAGCTAGTTAAGTGAAATATGCTATTTACGCTGATGGATTGCTTAGGCCTAAAATGGCGGACGTGTCCCACCCGCGCTCAACTGACCAATAGCAGCCGACGGTTGTCGGCAAGCCACACATAAAAGGTTGGCGCTACTCTCCCAATACAGGGCTCTAGCTGTACGCGCCACATCCCACCCACACTCCACAACTTGCTCTCAATCTTATGCTTCGCGAGGAGACAACTATCGTCGGTGAGCCTCCTAATCTAATTTTCTGCCTGTGGTCGTTCCGCGAGATATGCGTAGGAAGATGCGTTACACTGGTCGACTCTCAAGGAAACGCGGGCTCCCCGGAATTTTCCAGGAGTCCCTGCCACGATACAGAACGCCTCTCTTGCGACGTCTGCCACAAGTGTTTCCTACTCATCTCACAAGGAAAGAACATGGGCACGAACACACACATCTGTATGAACGTTTGCTTACAGGGTCTCTACGTACACCATATTGTGCCTGTGGGTGTCATTTTTCTGCAAAACTCTGCAATGACACTCTAGATAGCACTGTAGATGTAATTGTAGACGCCATACGTAATGCAGATATCTGAACTATAACTTACGCAATAATCATCGTACATGCTCTCTAGCGTATTGTCATCAAAAGCCGTGATGATAGTTGCAACTTTAACCTTCTTCTCGGAAGACTGTTGGTATTCAATTCCACTGCTTCCATCGCCTCTTCACGCACTTACCGTAGCACTTGCAATGAGTTGTTCATTATCATCTCTATTATCATTACGTGTTAGTGTTAAAACAGTATCTAAGGTATGCTCACATTTCTGTACCATAACAGATACGAGAAAGCATGCGAATGATTCATCTTCTACACTAATACCATCTTAAAGAAGGGTTCTTAGTAACTTCATGTCAACCAGTCACAATACATTAGCAGGATTGATTACCAATCGCCACCCCATCTGACGCTTCACCACACAAATGTCACAAAACGCAACTTCGGAGGCACACTGCACCGTCCCTACGAACCGGCAGGTCATTGTGCAATGTGGCAAGGCACATGCAGAGGCCTCTAACGGACGACTGCAGAGTTTTGCAGATGTGGGAGTATCACTAGTGCAATAAGGGATCTTTACATTATCTCTCGTATGATTTTGGTGTATATGTTTGAGCCCAAGTACTTTCCTTGTCAGTGACGCTTCCGAGTTGTCTAAAAGAGGCTGTAACCGAGTATACTCCTTTCCGTTCGATCTTCTGTTTTTCTATTGACGCCACTCGGTACGGTCCCGCAATGATAAGCAGTACTCGAGCGCCGGTCGCGTTTCGTAACCTTCATTTGTCGGCGGACTGCACTTCCCGATGATTCTTCTAACGAATCACAGAGCCTTCCCCGAGATCCACGTAGTACGGCCCTTTCATTTCAAATCGCCCCTTCAGTCAACTATCAGTTCACATTCCCTGCACAGTACGTTGACGGGCTCAAGATAGTCGTCCATTTCGCTACACTTTCGTGTGTTCCGACCTCTATAAACAGAATCCACAAAAATCCTCTTTGAACTCCCAATGGTATCTACATGCCCATTTATACATATTGTGCGTCCGTCCTGTAACACTTTGCTGCGGCACGCTCGAAATCACTTCTATCCGTACTATTGTCTAAATAACTGTCACGTGTAAGGAGCCGTACTCTGTCGTCCAGTCAGTCTGTTGTAAGATGCCTTAGACTGCTTCTGTAGTGTTTGTTATTGATATGCACTGATGCATCTGTTGTCGACGATACGATTACCTAACATACGATACAGCATGTATTCTAAGAGGTTAGATGGTTAATAATACTGTAGACTGTTACTATAGATATGTTCTGTAAGATGGGTGTGGTGTTTACGATATGTAATACGAGTTGAATAACGAAAACAGTGGTCTCTCTCTCCATTGTTTTTACCTTTTCTCGGAGGTACGTAATGCAGCCGTTAATGTCTGCATCGCCTGCTATCTGGAAAACACAGTCGATGATTGGTTCTATCCTGCGGTTAGTTTAGTCCTGACCCCAACTAGAGGGATTTCTATCCTGTTTTATCAGCTCTTTCTTCCTCTATACCTTGATCCAAGAGTCATAGAATAGCCCGCTAAGATACATAAAATCTCTTGCTTATTGTACATATCTGTGCGGTCTCTAAGTATCTTATCTGCCGATGAGATTTCCTCTTAAACACAAAGATGTATTTAGTTGCAGGAGTTGTAAAACGTCGCGATATGTTTCAATTTAAATAGTTCTCTAGCTACAATATTACACTCAAGCATAATTCGACTAACATTCCGCTGTCTTAATAGAAAAGCAATCGAAGACTGATGTGTGTTCCTTTGATCTGGGGAGATATTTACCTTAAAAAGGGATAGAAGTGGGTCTGGGTTTTTTTTTTCTGTAGCCCTGTGCATTTTTTTCGCGAAAGAGGATGTGACATATAAGCAACCTAGATGGAGCACTGGTCTATACTTTACCTTCTGTGCATATAAATTACATACACAAACGTTACGTGTTGTTTGCTGTAGAACGTAAGACGAATGGCACTGGGTCTGTTGTTGTGTACAAAGATTGGTGGAACACGTGGTTCTTCGTATAGGATACAGTAAAAAGCACATTTAGAGTAATATTAGTCTTACTAGCTGTGGTTCATTTTTTCCTAAGAAGGGTTAGATGCGGGCGTGCTGTAAGCCTATGGTTGTGATGTGAAGATTATCGATCTGTGGGTCGCTTTGTCCTAAAAAATGTTAGAGTTGGATCTGATGTGTTGTAAGCTGTCGTAGCATAGTATCGTTTTCGTGATGTGGGGAGCGGGTTATATGCATCCTAGGTTTCTTCCCTCTGTGGAAAGAGCCTTTTACTCTTAGGCGGTGTATATATACCACCCCTTAGAGGTGTTTGCTATAGGTCCTAAGATCTGTAGGGGATCAAGTGTGTTCAGGAGCACTAAAACGTCGATGTGATTACCTAAAATATGTAATAGTTTGCTTCTGTAATAGCTATTTGTTGTTAAGACTCACAGCTTTTCGTATAGAACGTTTCGGTTTGGAGACCTATGGATCTAGTAGAAAATACCAGAAAATAGGTTGTGTGTCAGAAGACTAGTGCTTCAGTTGGTAGTGTCTGTTAGTTGATCAGTTATCAGACCTGTAGTAATGTGCTGTTCTAGTCTACAGCGAAGCAAGGAAATAATCCATAAAAGTGTTAAAGTATTTGTTGGTAATATGATTGTGCATTGATGTCTTTTTATAACCTGTAGAGATTATAGGTGTGTGTATGTCGATGTTGCATTAAGAGCGATGGTGTAGCTGTGAAGAATCGTTCTTTATTCTTACAGCTGTTGACAGAAGTAATGTAATATTCTATCTTCGCAAAATTAGGTCTCGTGTATTTGTAATCTGGTGCATACTATGTTGGTCTTGGTTCTTGCAAATTATTTGCTGGGCTAGTAAGAACACAGAAAATTGACTGACTTTCCCATAAACCTAGCGATCTCTGGAACGTTTGTGGTCTTAAGGGTTAGTTGATTGCATGGTAATCAGAAAAAACACGAAGAAAAATAATTGATGTACGCGTATCTGTCGCCTTTTCTTGCATTCTGATAACCTCGTTTGCGATCATTACGTTTACATAGTTGTACTGTAACCAAAAAAGTGTACACACGTGTACGGTGCCTGTTTATCTGACTCTCTTTTCGCACTGTGTGCTGTCGTTTTGGACACCTAAGGTGTACTACTATCGTCTTTAAGTTGTTGGTTTAAACGTATTTGATTGTGTAATACTATTCCAAGAGATGATAGCTCAGACGACCTCGTTGTTGAATGTTTTTACCTCTAGGGGGTCTAATAAATTTAGTTGTATTTAAGCATTGTCTACTACACTACTAGCCATTAACATTGATACACCTAGAAGAAATGCAGATGGTAAACGGGTATTCATTGGACAAGTATATTAAATTAGAACTGACACGTTTACATGTCAGTAGAAATCAGTATCCAGAACAACCACCTCTGGCCACACTAATAGCCTTGATATACCTGGGCATTAAGTCAGAACTTGGTGTGTACAGGTACAGATTCCCATGCAGCTTCAACACAATACCACAGTTCATCAAGAGTAGTGACTAGCGTATTATGACGAGCCAGTTGCTCGGCCACCATTTAGCAGACGTTTTCAATTGGCGAGAGATCTCTAGAATGAGCTGGCCAGGACAGCGGCCGAACATTTTCCGTATCCAGAAAGGCTCGTGCATTATCTTGCTGAAATGTAGTGTTTCGCAGGGATCGAATGAAGGGTAGAGCCACGGATCGTAACACATTTGAAATGTAACGGCCACTGTTAGGTTAGCATTCTAGGCATCTTCGTTTGTGGTAGCGAGCTACTTGTAATTATCGATTTAAGAAAATAATAAATCAGAGTGAAATGAAAAAGGTAATCACAGGAAAGTAGCTTGGAGTAGGAATTTTTGTCTATATTTTGGGTAAAGGGCCTGATCGAACTTGCTCTACAGAACTGACAATCTGTGTTGCATTGGGCAGTTAAAGTACTTCCTCGATTCCGTGGTTGCTGTATTACCGAGTGTCATTTCGAATAAGGGTGATATTAGGTTAGTGCTTTCGAAAAAGTTTGTGTAGACGGTCGGAAATCGGTAAACTGCTGATCTTAAATTATAGATCATTATATTTAGGAAACTCTCGTGTTATTTCAGGTAATTGTACTGTCTGAAGTACAGAATAATTGGCTCTTTTTTTTCCAATGTTGGTGTATGTTAAGTAATAACGTTTGTAAAAAGAAAATTTCTTTGGTGGGGAGCACTGGTTTACATCTCGTAATGGGTCGCACTGGAGTGGCAATATGTAGGGCTGTCTGAAAGGTAGAGGTGGAGGCGTAGCAGTTAATTTGATATGCAAATTTAATCAAATTGGGGGCGGCACTCGATTAAGTGACTAGTTGTGGGGCGGAGGTGGCACTCGAATAAATGAGCATTTGTGGGGGGCGGGGAAGCGGGGAAGGTGGGGGCAGTAACGATACATAGGCGGTAGGGAAAGTGGCAGAGGGTGGTAACGGTACCTGGGGTCAATGACAGTAACGTCGGCGGGAGATTTTCAGTGGGGGAGAACTGGCGTTATCCTAATACTTACGTGGTATGGTGCCGGGCACTCCGTATCCTGCATAAGCCCTCAGAGGGCTCAGCATTAACTTTCCGAGTACGGGCGTGGCGAACCCGGTGTCCCTGAGCTGGGGACTGGTAAGCGCCGCTTGTCTTCCCTCACCATAAGCCCTCTGCATGCCTCAGCGACTGTGTGGCGAACGTTGTGTGTTGCAGGGAACATTGACCATGGCTTCATTTCGTGGATCGTGATGATGGAGAAAACCTTAATAATAATAATAATAATAATACAATTTTTAAAACTCAATTCTAAAGTGTGCTGCATGCTGATGGGATGCATGGGTGTTCAGGTTGAACAGTCGCTAGCAGGCGACCTCTGAGAATGTCACATCTCAATTGCACTAGTCTTACCCAGGCAAGGGGGACTCTGGCTGGGTAGACCTTCATATCGCTAGCTGCTCGTGGGACCGAAGCGGACCATTCGAGTATTTCTAACCCCTGCGATGTGGGTGTAGCATCTAAGAGTACTCACACTCACACACCAAAGCGCATGAGGGAACCCAGTCGCTATGATAGAGTAATAGGGTTCAACAAGGTGTCATTAATCGTACTGTATGTCTTGTGATAAAGAGGAAATAGGGGTCGTTTGAAAGTGTCTCCTTTCCAAATTGATAGTTTTAGGACGACTAGCTGGGACTCTAAAATCTACCAAGACAGCAGAACGGTTCTCTGCTGGTTAAGATTGAAGCAGGTGAACCTTCTTATGAAATCTACAAAACTTTGCTAGTATGACATTACATAACTCCCTCAACTCTAATAAAGATGTTGTCACTTGTCAGGATATCATGAAAATACACTCCAGAACTTAATAATGAATGGGCATCACAAAGTATAGTAGATGTGGAACAACTGACCCGAAAGGACAAAGCAGTGACTGACAAAACAGCCACCTTCATTATTACTGTCAACTACCCAACCCTGTCAAAAAATTATGGTAGGGTTCCTCCGCCTTGGATCCTATATTCCAAACCCAATGAGGAGTTACATATGCCATCGTTTCGGACATAAGAGTTGCGGAGGTCAACTACCCTTTGGGAGGTGTGGCCAGGCAGCCCATAATCTGGAGTTGACTGTTCCTCCCTGGCCGTGTTTCAACTACTCTGGAAGCCATCCAGTCTGGAGCCATGAATGCCCAATTTTTGTAGAGGAACTTAAAGTACAGGAGATAAAGATCACCAAATGAATCCCCTACATAGAAGCCAAGAAAGAATGCAAGGCAGTTTACCGCTTCCTATGCGGCTTTGGTGCACAAGCCTATGCCCAAAGCTGATGCTTAGACACAGACCTTGCTCGTATCCATGACTTGTACCTGCATCTTTACTTGTCGAGGTCCTACCAGCAAAGATATTGCAATGCAGGTAACCCCGTTTGTAGACATAATAGAGGAAACTATAAAGATCGTTCAGAATGCATCCCGAGAAGACTGCACCCTAAGGAGTGTACACTCCACCAGGTGAGCGCTCCTCACATGCAGAGTGCTGCACCAAACACTGCTCCACAACTCCTTTCCTCAGCGTCTTCCAAAAAGAATTCGAAGAAAGCGTCACAACGTTCGGTGGAAATACTCCCCTTGGCATCATCGGATGTTGTGATGGCAGCTTTACCGATGACGAGAATATCATAATGGAGCTGGACGCCTCATCACCGGAACCAGGCAGCCCTTCTGTCAACGCTGGCTCCAGAAGTGCCTCACCATCCGGCATGAACATCGTTGGGAAATAGAACCGCACTGCTGAAATGGCTATGACACTCCAATGGGACATCATTAATGGATTCAGGGCTCATTTGGAGAAATTAAAACTTATTATAAAATACATGACTATCTGGGTCTCCCTTCAAGACACACATTTCAAACAGTGTCACACACCTGTACTTACAGGCTCATCATCTCTACATAAAAGACCACCTCACTGGCAATAGGGGGAGGGTGTTGTGGCAGTGTTCAGACACATTCCATTCCACGTCTGTGCACTGAACTACAACGTTACAGACGGTTTGTCAGTGTTGTCATATAACAATACTCCAGTGTTTCCTCTTTATTTACCACCTGGAGAGCCTATTAATGGTGCACTCTCGACACACCTCATAGTTGACCTTCCCTGCCACTTTCTGCTTTCAGGACACATTAATGCATTATGGGGATTTCATACGACTTCTCCCAGGGGTAGAGTGTTTGAGCGTGTGATACGATCAACATAAGTACGGTTACTGAACACAGGTAAAGACACACTTCAGTGTTGCCACAGGTAAGTCTTCAGCCATTGACCTTACCCTCTGCTCTCCAGCTCTTCCACATAATGTGGACGACGACCTTCATGGCCCATCAACAAAGCCGACTTGGAGCTTTTTAAACAGTTTGCTGTTTTAGAGCAGCATGAAGGCATCCAGAAGTCGGTGGATCACATTTCAGCGGTGATTCACGTCGTCACCGATGCGTCCATCACCAAATAGAAGGCCACACCTAAAAGGCAGGCTGTCCCTTGGTGGTACGAAATGTGTCGTTCTGCAATATTAGGAACAGGAGGGCAGCTTTCCGGCGATTCCGTCGGTCCGCTACTAATGAGAATCTTCCAGATTTTCCAGTGGCAAGGGCAGGGGCATGACTAATTATTCGAGAGAGCAAGTAGAGGCTTGCCAAGAGTTTCTCAATTCCATCTGTAGGTTCACGTCTGCAAGGAAAGTATGAGAAGCCATTAGGAGGATCTCGAGGCGGAACCCACGACCACCAATAGCAGCTGTAAGAGGCCAGGTGTGCCATATAACGTCCCCCAGAGACATTGGCAAAGTTATAGCACAATCCTACAAAACATCTGATTCCAGCCAGTATCGGACGATACAGCAGAGGCCTGGTTTTGATTTCGGTTCGTCCAACGTTGGGAGGGCTGGATCTGGAGTCCGAATCGTCTGTAGCTCACGATTATTCACCTGGCTATGACGAGAATGCTGAAACAGTTGGTACCGTGGTCGGAGGAGGTCCCCTATCAGCTTTTTAATGAAATATGGATGACGGAAATTTTCAAAGTTCTTGGAAAGAATCCATTTTAATTAAGATTTTAAAACCAGGAAAAGATCGCACTGGCTCAGATAGTTACAGAAGCATTAGCCTAACAACGCACAGCAAATAGTATAGAGCATATGGTCAACTGGCGCTTAGTATGTATCCTTGAAAGGAGATCCTTACTTAGCCGCTCTCATTGCGGGTTCGGGAGGTCCCGCTCAACACTGGATAACCTAACCCACCTCGAAATTACGATCCAACAAGCTTTCCTATAGACGCAACAACTGATCGGTGCTTTCTTTGATCTTGAAAAGGCGTATGATACTGTCTGGAGGTGTAATGTTTTTACAACAGCTTTTAGTGGACGTTTGTCCTTAGTGGACGTTTTTCCACTTTCATTCGTCCTTTTCTCTCTGAAAGGTATTTTAGATACAAGGTATTTTAGAAACAAGAGAATGGAGTCCAACAAGGGAGTGTTTTAAGCGTGGCGGCATTTGCCGTAGGCATCAGCAGCATTACACCCATCGTACAGTGTTCCCTGTTAGTGGACGACTTAGCCATCTTCTGTGCGTCCTCAGGTGCAACGGCTGCTCGTCAAATGCACGCGACGATCAAGCGGTTTGAGGAATGGTGTAACACTGGTTTTACGTTTTCTTTGGAGAAAACTGTTGATTTTTAATGGCTCTGTTTTAGAACTAGTAAGTACTGTTCTCGCCTTCAAGATCAAAGTGAAATATGTCGACCTCACTTTTGGTAAGAGGCTCACTTGGTTACCTGACACATCTTAAAGAAGCCTCAATGCTCCTCCACTGATGCACAGCAGCCACTGTAACCGTCCTCATGCAACATGGCCAGAGCACAGGGAAGCCTGCAAGGGCAGGGCATCACGCTCCAACGCCAGGGTCGAGTCAGCTACCTCCCTGGCTGTAGATGGCTTTTAGATTTGATTGCTTTTAGGAACACTTGTACCTTAGACAATTTTTATGAAACTAGATTTCTTGGGATTTTAAACTACCATGAAGCTTTTATTACCGTCTATACGGATTAATCAAAGCAAGGAGATCGTATTGTTATGAAAAACTTTGCCGAACACCTGCACACAAAAAACCACACTGATGCAGACTGTAAAATATTACATTCTCTAAAGCAAAGCGAAAAGATGACACTTTTGTAAATACTAGAAACCAATAAACTAAGTTTGTTACCAGTTTAAGTATGTCAAATGTCACCATTTCAATACTATTTCACAATGTAACTACCCGCCTTTCCTCTACTGTCCCTTGATATTAACGATAATATTAAAGCTTAGATCCACAACATATAACATCAGCCATTTATATATTTTTATTAATAAATGTAAATCAGTGCCCTAAAAATGTAACTTTCCTGTGAACATGTGAATTTATTCAATTGTTACCTGAGGATGGCTTAAGACGCCAAAAGCCGCTTTGTAACCAAATAATTTTGCAGAACATGAGGAATTTATCCTTTTTCATGTGTTTTGTCAAGCACCGATTGAAAATTCAATGTTACAGAGATCGTATTGGTTGCTCCCATGTGTTCCTTGACGACGTCCTCCAGATAAGACTTCAAGAACAGTTTCCTCTTTATTTTGCGGAACTGCTTGCTATCCTGAGGGCGCCACAAAAAGGCATCAAGATGTGAAGGTCCTGATCTGGTCACTCACACAGCGCCTTTATCGCTGTCGACCAAATGTATGCAGCAGATCGGATGGTGCAGGAAATAAGGACGCTCTCCTTGCAGTAACCCCGACGAACCACAAACATTGACGAGATGGGGTGGCTTGCGTGCCTCAACGATGCAGATAGCCGTACCGTAGGTGCAACCACAGCGGAGGGGTATCTGTGGAGAGGCCAGACGTGTGGTTCCTGAAGAGGGGCAGCAGCCTTTTCAGTAGTTACAGGGGCAACAGTCTGGATGATTTACTGAGCTGGCCTTGTAACATCAGCTAATGTGGCTTTGCCACACAGCTACTGCGATCGGCTGAAAGCAAGGGGAAACTACAGCCGTTACCTTTCCCGAGGACATGCAGCTCTACTGTATGAACATATGATGGCATCCTCTCGGGTAAAATATTCCGGAGGTAAAATAGTCCCCCATTCGGATCTCCGGGCGGGGACTACTCAGGAGGGTGTGATCATCAGGAAAGACAATACTGGCATTCTACGGGTCGGAGCGTGGAATGTTAGATCCCTTAATCGAGTAGGAAAATTAGAAAATTTAAAAAGGGAAATGGGTAGGTTGAAGTTAGATATAGTGGGGATTAGTGAAGTTCGGTGGCAGGATGAACAGGATTCCTGGTCAGGTGAGTACAGGATTATAAATAGAAAATCAATTGGGGTATCACAGGAGTAGGATTTATAATGAATAAGAAAATAGGAATGCGGGTAAACTACTATGACCAGTGATCGCATTATCATTGTCAAGATACGAAGCCAACACCGACAACAGTAGTACAGGTTTATATGCCAACTAGCTCTGCCGATGATGAGGAAATCGAAGAAATATATGAGGAGCTAAAGGAAATTATTCAGACAATTAAGGGAGAGGAAGACTTAATTGTTTCTTCAAAACCGGAATCGAGATATCATTTAGTTTCACGCCCTCCTTCAGCCTATTGAAATTATTGGGGTGTTTTACAATTTCTATAGCCTCTCTGTACAGTCTTTCCTTTTTGAAGAAGAAATGTAACAGTCTTCCACCATGGGATGACATTAACGGACGGAGGCAATCGGCAACGACGAATTGCGCGCGCATGTCAAAAACATCTGACGTCACACCACTGCGTGCGAGCCCTTGTAAACGGAATTTGGCTTCAGTCAGTAGCGAGCCAGGGTGTGAATCGAACATCCAAAAGTGCCACGATCCCCCTTGAGAATGTCCTCCGCAGTCGGGGACGAAACGTTTGGTTTTAATAATTAATCCACTAGACCACGGCATAACAGCCCGGAAATTTTTAGTAATTATTACAGGAGTAGGTCTGATAATGAATAAGGAAATAGGAATGCGGCTAAACTACTACGAGCAGCGGATTGGTCGCATAATCGTAAAGATGGATATGAAGCCAACACCGACCGCAGTAGTACAGGTTTATATGCCAACAAGGTCTGCAGATGAGGAGATTGAACAAATGTTGTAAGGGAAGGAAGGTATACTTGGTGTTTCAGGTGTTGCTGAAACTGATTTTTTTTATTTGATAAGATGGATGTGTGTGTAATATTGGCTGTGTAACGTAACTGACCTAATCTTAAACTCGTTGTTAGCTACGTTTAAACTCGTAAACAAAATGTCAAGTGAATGTAATGAAATTTTGTTAGCAAATTAAATCGTGTAAGTAGCAAAGTTGTGGCCCGATCTGATAACTTTACAAAAAATTCCTTCACCTTTCTTACAATCCCCTTTCGTAGAACTGCACACACCAAATAGCTCAATCTACCGAGTATGTGCAATGCGTGTTTTGTAATTGGCACGCGTATGATAGCAATAATTTTGAGTAATGACTTTCTGTGTTAATCAAGGCGACGTGTTTGGTGGCTCATTCTGTTATTCTTATAAATAGCACTTCTTTTCGTAAAATTGCAACTTTTACGTAAGTTAAGTTTTGAAAATATTTGCGTTCATTACTTAAAAAATGATTGGTTCTGGTAAGATAGATTTTAGCGATGGCAAGTTTTCAGTGAGCGTCTAAACATTAACATTTAATTATCCAGTTAATTTGATTTATTATTGTTATTAATTTTTTTAAATAGTGGTAGATCAATATTAATGATTATCAATGTCTCATCAGAGTTCACTTACTGATAAACAGGTATCTCAACAATGGCGTCTGCCATTCTAAGTTCAAGAGCAGTCAAGTTAATCAAATTTCACAATCTAGATAATCAATTAATCCTGAACCTGTATTCGAGCGATCTCTCTCTCTCTCTCTCTCTCTCTCTCTCTCTCTCTCTCTCTCTCTCTCTCTCTCTCTCTCGAAATTGTTTCAAAGTTGATTGTTTTTTATCGTCAATGAACTTAGTTACATACACCAAGAATGGGCTTACTACTATTTACACAAATAAATAAATAAAAATTACGTATCTTTGACTCTATATTTAAAAATATTCAAATCAGCAAGCAATGTTACATTTAACATTAATTACAAATAGTTTGACATACATATACAGTTGCTACTTATCTCAGTTAATTGCCCAGCGATGTCATCACAATTCCATTTACAATGGTTCCTTATTATTACATTCATCAGCTAGCAAGATATCTCCTATACAGAAAATTCTTTTGCTCCTCCTTCCACAGCTTTACAGCAGTTTGATTTATTTTAGCGTATCGCGTATTTATTCGCGACCGTTAGCGTCCGTGACGACGCTACACCCGTTCCGCACGACACGATGGAAACGAATTTTTGCACGCACGAATCTTGCCTTGAGCAGGACGAACGAATAAATTGTTTAATATATTTCACTTCTTTCACTTTTAAACACTTGTAAATGTAATACTTTTCACTTTCAAAAAATAGTTTCACCATCAACTTGAGCACTCCGCGAGCCGCGATACGTATGTCCATCAGTTGTCACGGGGCGGAAGATACTGCTATGCTGCCTGCGCTACCACTAGCAAGCGCCACAGTCTGACATTGTCTTCGGTCTGAGACGACCTGCTTTATGCAACTATCGATCTTTGAGTTTCCCTACAAAGTAAAATGTTTTACGAAATTAAGCAAGCCACCATAAATACTAGTACAAAATGCATTTACAAAAGTTATAAAAAATAAAAATAAGCATTGACAAATATAATATACCTTATACTGAACAGATATGTCATTACGTTTACATAGAATACGAACATATTACACTGTCTATCATCAGACGACATTTATGCAACATAAAAATTACGTAACCTTTAACACATTTGTAAAATATAGTTTTCATTCGCTTAATATATAAGGCTTACCTCAAAATGTATGAGGTAAAGGAAATTATTCAGACAATTAGGGGAGAAGAAAACTAATTGTGATGGGGGGGGGGGGGGGACTGAACTCTGTAGTAGGAAAGTGAAAAGAAAGAAATGTAGTATGTGTATGGACTGGGCAAAAGGAATTAGATCGCCTGCACGGAACATAATTTAATCATAACAAACACCTCGTTTAAGAATCATGAAAGAAGGTTAAATACGCGGAAAAGACCAGGAGAGACTGGAAGGTAGATTCCGGAACCAGGTTTTAAACTGAGACATACCCAGGAGCAGACATAGACTCTGACCATAACTTGTTGGCCATGAACTGTAGCCTGAAACTGAAAATACTGCAAAAAAGGTAGGAAAACGAGGTGGAACCTGGATAAATTGAAGGGACGTGAGGTTCTTGAGAATTTCAGAGGGAGCTTTAGGCAACAGTTTGCAGAAACGGGGGGGGGGGGGGGGAGGAATAAAACAGTAGAGGAAGAATCGGTAGCACTGAGAGATGAAATCGTGAAGGCAGCAAGGACAAAATACGTAGAAAGGCAAGACGTACAGAAAATTCTTGGATTACACAGGTAATACTAAATTTAATTGATGAAAGGAGAAAATATAAAAATGCAGTAAATGAAACAGGGAAAATAGAGTACAGACAACTAAGAAATGAGATTGACGAAGTGTAAAATAGCTAAGCAGGAGTGGCTAGAAGGCAAATGCAAGTCTGTAGAAGAATAAAAAGGAGATAGATACCGCGTACAGGAAAATAAAAGAAACATTTGGAGACAAGAAAATCAGCTGTATGAATATAAAGAACTCAGATGGAAAACAAATTCTCAGCAAAGAAGAGATATCTGAAAGGTGGAAAGAGGCTCTGCAAAGGAAATGAACTTAGAGACAATATTGTAGGAAGGGAAGAGGATGTAGATGATGAAATAGGAGATACTATACTGAGAGACGAATTTGACAGAGCACAAAAGACCTAAGTCGAAACAAGGCCCCTAGAGTGGGCGACATTTCCTCAGAACAACTGAAGTATCTGGGTGAGCCACCCATGAGAGAACTATTTCACCTGGTTCGCAAAATGTATGAGACAAGGGAAATGCCCTGAGACTTTAAGAAAAATGTAATAATTCCATTTCCAAAGACAGGTGTGTAAATTACAGAACCATCAGTTTGATAAGTCATGGTTGCAAAATTTTACACGAACTATTTACAGAAGAATGGAAAAGCTGATAATAGTCTACCTTCGGGAAGACCAGTTTGGATTCAGGAGAAATGTAGGAACACGGAAGACAATCCTCACTTTATGGCTTGTCTTAGAAGATAAAGGAAAGGCAAACCTACATTTCTAGCTTTTTTTTTTTTTTTTTTTTTTTTTTTTTTTTTTTTTTTTTTTGTAGATTTGGAGAAAGCTTATGACAATGTCGATTTGAATACAATGTCAAATTCTGAGATTAGCTGGAGTAAAATATAGGGTACGGAGGGTTATTTATAAGTTGTACAAAAAACCAGACAGCAGTTGTCGGCGTCGGCGCTTCAATATAGCTCTGGCTCTGAACACCCCCCCCCCCCCCCGCCCAGAGGAAAAATTTATCTACGTCCCTGGGTCTAATATATCCATCATGGATAAAAGGTCTTCTGTTATAGACCGAGACGTCTGCTAGTTTTCCGGTGGGCGCCTTGCCTGTTAACATAGGCAGTGCTTCGCGATGCGGAAAGTAGGTGGCCAAATGGCTTTGTTTTCTTTACGAAATATAGCAGTAATTTCTTTTAATATATCTCTTTAAAAAAAGTTTGACGTTTCGCTCATTATCTGTCATCAACCAACACGCGAGTGGAGCCGTGTGTTTAAGCTAGTTAATGATAAATGAAAAGTTATAAAATTGGTAACTATAGGTGTTCAAAGAAAAAGGTTAAACTCATTCTTAGAATTATTTTATGCAGAGCTGAGAACCATGGCATCCAGCTAGACCATCGGATGACAACAGAAGACTGTGGAAGTCAACGTAATACTGCATTGTGCTCCAAAAAGGGAGATGAAAATTGAATGTCGAACACACAAACGAGTCAGAGGTTTGTTTTGAAAACAGAACGGAGCCGATAGCGGCAAGCTCCGCATGTATCCTAGAAGTATCGTGTGTAACGCTACATAACTTTGAACGCGAATTCCGGTAAGAATGAGTTAAAGATTTAGGAACATCGGGAGTTGCAATATCTCCATTTGATCGCACCGCCCAATGTACGACGCGAAATTGCTGCCGAAGCTGAAAAACGAAGCAAGAAAAGGACATGCGTCACCCTCTATATGGACACCAGCCTGCTGACCGACGGCTTCGTTCGAGGAAGAGTTTCCTGTCATGTACCCGAGCACTGGAAGGGTCGGCCGCAGAAAACCGTATTGCAAGGTGGGAAATGGATTTGAAAAGCCCGTATGAAGCAGCAAAAGAACTGGCACCTGGTGGAGACCTGCCATACACAGTCTGGAGAACCCTGAACCGTATGAGGGTAGAAGTGCCAAAGTGCAAGACAAACATGTAGCGATGGGGCTTCCTAAAAGAGAATGAGAACACTGTGTCTTTGTGGTGCTGTACAGGATCCTCAACACCTGCTTATCTGCCCATATTTAGAAAAGCCCTGCACAATGGAAGACTTATGGGAGGCTAACGACAAAGCCATATTGGCTGCTAATTTTTGGAAGTTAGAAGTCTAGTTCCGGACACGGAAAGTATGTATGTATTTGATTCACTTAGTATTTTCCGTGTCTGCGGCTTCTGCTTCGCTAGTAACGGCGCAGTGATTGGTAGGAAGCATGCACAGCTAGTCGTATGCAGAGTGGAGGCGGCGACTAGTCTTTCCAATCGTAAACAAATCGTTTTTTATGTACTCTCGCTGTGCGGTTAAGTTTTGCCTAACCACGAACTCAATCTTGAAATATTTGTAGCAGAACGTAATTATATTTCTGACAAACAAGTGAATGTGGAATCTTTCATGCGAGGAATGAGAGTCAGAAAGGAAACCACGATTTGAAGAGAAGTGCGATTAAATAAGGGTAATTATTAGCGCGATGGAAACTTCGCTTCAGCACAACACTCCGCCAATCAATTCCCATTTTAAATGATTGGTGTTTTGTGATTAAATCATGGGGATAATACACCATTAGTAGATGAGCTTTTATGTCGCTATAATCACACGTAACTAAGACAAGACCAAGGCGCACCTAACGAAAAACACTAAAACAGACAATACATTCAATTTCGATCTCATTACTTACATGAAACACACACACACACACACACACACACACACACACACGAGAGAATATTTGGTAAATGCAAATATGTATATTAAAGCTGCTAGGTTCCTACCTACACATTCGAAGAACGTAACATATTGGCAGCAAGCACTCGTGCAAGAACCCTGAAGCCTTGTGTATTTTCGGTGATTATACAAAGAAATTTATTTGAAAGGCTGCTACAATTAAAGATTAGCAATAATGAACTTCCCCTTTCCCATTATTATGGTTTATTAAGTCGATGGTCAAAACTCGGATAAAAGTATACTCTAGATTCGTAGACTACTGTTCTTGTGCCAGTATTTGAGTTTGAAAAGCAGTGTTTTTTACTGCATAATTGGACGACAGAAGTTAGTTGTGGCGGGTCCTAGCGCTCCTTGGGTTTGCTTTGCACCCGATTCTAAGCCGCAGGCCGTCTTTTGGAATCCAAAAACGAACAAAACATGTCCGGTATAGATTGGGGTAAATACGTTAAATAAAATAAAATAAAAATCCCGACACTACTCAGATATCTGATATTTCCGGTCGCACGAAATTGCGTGATAATTCCAAATGTTCCACGTTTTCCCGATTTGAGCGGTTGCTCGCATATAGAAAACTGAAGGTTTGACATGCAACCATGGCATCGCTTGTAATTGCAAGTTGAATGTTGATGTCTAAACGGCGATCAGAAAGCGCACGCCATGTGAACTTAGACTAGTGCTCTCTGTGACTGACGATAGTTAAAGCCAAGTGTCGATGTTCCAGATGGCGATCAGGGACGAGGCATTGCAGGAGCAGGAATCGCCGCTGAGCAGCAGTAGCAGCAGCAGAGCCGCGCCCACGAAACGATGGCCGTGTCTGCGACGGTAAGTAGCGTAGCTACTAACAACTAACCGTACACATTTCCTCAAGATTGGCTTCAGAAAGTTTACGGAAGCTTAGTAGTGCTGACCAAGTCATACTGACCTGGTGGAAAACATAAGATACGGTGGATAAAAACTGTTGGTGGAAGTTAAGGAATTAGATTGGGTAACGAAACAATGAAGGTGGTAGATGAGTTTTGTTACTTGGGTAGTAAAATAACATGCGATGGTCGCAGTACAGAGGATATAAAATGCAGAATGGCAATGGGAAGAAAAGCATTTTTGAAAATGAGAAATTTGGTAACATGGAATATTAATTTGTGTAAGGAAGTCTTTTCTGAAGGCATTTGCGTAGTGTGTTGCCTTGTACGGGAGTGAAACATAGACGATAAGCAGTGCGGACAGGAAGAGGATAGAGGCTTTTGAAATGTGGTGTTACAGACGAATGCTGAAGATTAGGTGGGTAGATCGCATAACTAATGAAGAGGTACTGAACAGAATTGGCGAGAAAAGGAATTTTTGGCATACTCTGACTAAAAGAAGGGATCGCTTGGTAGGACACATTCTTAGACATCGAGGAATCGTAAATTTAGCATTAGAGGGAAGTGTGTGGGGTAAAAATCGCAGAGGGAGACCAAGAGACGCGTATAGTAAGCAGATTCAAGTGAATGTGGGTTGTCGTTCTTAAGAGGAGATGAAAAGGCTTGCTCAGGCTAGAGTAGGGTGGAGAGCTGCATCAAACCAGTCTCCGGACTGAAGACCAACAACAACAACAACAACAACAACAACGGACATCTTCCAAACTGGATGTTAATTCGCGATTCAACACTGTGTTCTATCACGCAGCGTTTAACAGTTCCTTTATTCTTGTCTGTGCTTCCGTAGTGAAAACAATTTAGTTTGTTGAAAGTACGCACTCGGCGATTGTAAACCATTGACCGGAGATGCATTTTCAACTTTTCGCGGCGTAATGAATAACTGATTAGATTCGTGGCGTGCCGCCGTGCACATCAGATTTGGTTCACTAATATTTCGGCGGCGTATCTTCCGGCCGTCTCCAGAGTGTCTGCTAGGGACGGCCTTGCATGATCCATCGCGGCGGTACTGCGCATGCGCGTCACAGATGCTGAGGCACGCTCACACTCGCAGTGAGGAAAGCACTCCACAGATTCACTTTGCCGATGTTTGTTCGGCGAGGACACTACCTTGACGACTTCTCAGCTATTTCCTCATGCCAATTGCAGCATTACTGGCATTGTTCAGATTAAAACAATTATCCCTGTTTATTAAGTTGTCGCCTAATCTCTAGTGAGTTCTTGAAACTCCAAATCAAGAACGAAGAGTTGGGTGTTAGTCTTCATAAATCTGGTTCATCCAATAACCAGTATCTAGAAAACACTCTGCCACATTTAACCTGTCTGGCTATAGTTAGCGAATATATCTTCCAAGTTCAACGCATCTATCGTGGAGACTGTATTGCCTGGCCTGTATATGAAATTCCACAATTATCGCATGGAATCTCTCTCCCACTTTTATTTTCGACATACATCCAAGAACAGACAGCAAACATGACGAAATAAATTTACAATTTCAAAACAAAGTTGCAAATTGTTGGTTTTTATTCACGACTAGTTTTGGGCTTGCTCGAGCCCATTATCAAGTCAGGCGAGTGAGTTTCGTCAGCTGCCAGGCATCCGCTGCCTCCTTTTTAGAGAGAAATACATTTTGTGTGAATTCTATGATACGCCTTCAGAGGAATAATATTTTACACTCTGTAAATTTGCTGATATGTCTGAACTGTATTGAAGATAACACTGACTTGACTGACTTGATAATGGGCTCGAGCGAGCTCAAAACTGGTCATCAATAAAAAAAATTAAATCCGTAATGGATAATCTAAAAAAATAAATTTGCAACTTTGGCTGTTTTGAAATTGTTAATATAAATATTAAAGAAGTTTGTCCCCGAACCACCCAACAGGCTGGATTTTCATATTACCATGTGATATTTAAATGTTAATGACTTGATGACGGCAACATAGAATTGCCGAAACGAGTCAGTAAAGAAAACGCATTATGAAAGAGTTCATGTTTCCGTATATTGTTTCTAAGGTGAAGTCTGCTTCAATTTCTACATACCTTGAATTCTCGAAGAATTTGACGGCATTGTTTTAGGTAGTATGACGAATTGTCCACAGGTTGTTAAATGGGACAGTTTTTAGATTATCCTAGTGCCACTAGTGCAGAAAGGATTTTCTTATTAAAGGTGCATTCCTATCGGTTCTTACCAATAAGACTTGGGCAATACATAACTCAGGGTGGTAAAAATTTATGGCCCGTTGTGTCTGTTCATAGGGGTGAGTTATGTATGTCAGCTTCTATGCCCTAAACAGCTACCCAATCTAGAATGAAACTTCCACTCTGCGGCGGAGTGAAAGGCAAAGGTCCCAGGTTAGAGTCCCGGTTCCAGCACACAATTTTAATCTGCCAGGAAGTGTCAGTTACCCAATCTGTTTACACAAGATCAATAATTTGTATTTTAGCCAGTCTGTCAATCGGCATATGATGACGTGAAAATATATTTAAACAAACGTAAGTTAAACCTCTGAATGACCAACAAAATGTATTCTAAGATGAAGAGATTCACTCACGAAGTAATTCTTTATAAATAGTTTCTCTTTCTAGACATGAAAATGCGGAGGTGGTCCTACTTTATACAATAATTGAATATTTCCCAACTATGCTTCTTGAGAAGCACAAATTATCACTCGTAAACTAGTGAAGTCCATCGAACTTTGCAGTTCCAAGTTAATCTGCGATGAAAGTATTAGTTATGAAACAGTTTGTAATCACACGAGTACATGATTACTGAATTAGCACAGTTTCACAGCCCTACTACCGTGCACAGTTTATCAATTTTCAAGCAGAAACTAAGTTCTGCAGTCACAGTCCCGTAAATTTTATAAGTCCACACATCCTCTCTTCAAATCACAAGTTCGTACCGCGGCTTCAGACCGCCCAGTGTCACGACCTTTCACCATCACATCGAAGTTACGAGTCCCTTCCCAAGCGTTCGAAAAGCGTGTTCTCCCTGCTCCCAAAATTGCATCCTTCCGCGCATCCTAACGCCTCATCTTTAAAATATAAATTCCCTTCCAAAATATTACATTTGAATATCGGAGAATAAAATGCTTTGACCACCTCCCTACAAATATTGTTTACATTTAACAAACATATTTAACAATACTAAAAGACGGTTGAGACTGAAGTTCTTTGCTCAGATAGCCATTAAGCATGGCATCTTACTGTTCAGATATACTGCCGCCGTCGAAATACAGTTACATAATTAATATTTATCATTGCATTTTATACAAATATATTCAGTTCTTTTCCACAAATACAAATAATTGTTTATATATAAATTATCTGCTGCATATCTACTATTTTTAATCGCCCATGAAATTTTTGTCAGTTTACAACAAAGAAAAACAAACGTTACTAAGAATAATATTTGATATAATAAAATACATATAGAAATGTAATGCGCTTTCCTGGGTTCATGTTTTGTTTCTGTGGTGGAATCTATCTTCTGACACGAGAATATTAGTACCTCAACGAAAAGCAGAACAAGAGAGTAAAACAATGTTTATTAAAAAAAAAAAAAAACAAATAACGTGGTACATCTTTTAAGATAGGTAGCATTGTGCAATGCTGCCCATTTGCTTCTTAATCTGATACTGATAAACACTACGTATCAATAATTGTATATATGTCTTACAATATTATTTTAGTACTGTAAGGGATATTGAAATTGTAATTACTGCGTTTGATTCTCCCAAGACTCCCGAATCTATTCATATAATTATATTTGCCGTATGATCATGCCCAGATTTTATATGGATTTTTAGAATGTTTGTGCCTATATTATATTTCAGTTGCAATCTGGAATAGCCGTCCTCGCTGAACGAAGCGTTTCCGTTTTCCGAGCACATTAGGAAAACCCTGACTACCTGCTGTATCCTATTCACTAGGGTCAAATTGTTAACCGGCCAGCTGGGGAAGCCAACAGCCTGCCAAAACCCGCCTTTCACATGGAAACAATCAGCTTCCACATGTATCTGTAATATCACAAAGGAAACCTTCCAGCACCTGATTGTGAACGTCTGCCTACCATACTGGAAGCTGTCATCAAAGCTAAAGGCTAAGGGTGGGCCAACACCATACTGAATTGCACTATTATCGATGAAGGGCTGCACGAACTTGTAAGTCATTTTCAGCTATACTCGGGCCGCTGAAATAACGACCCTGACAGTTCGCGCACGTGGGCCGCAGAGGGTGGGGGGGGGACACTCAACCACCAACCTGAGCTCTGGAATTCGTAAACGTTGCCGGGGTAACGGTGCCGCGTTGCCACCCTGCCACTCAAGGTCGCACAGGCTGGCTTGCTTCAGTGGCTGCAAAGCATCTGTCGCGTGTTCATCGTTTGTCTCGTTGTTACAAAAACAAAAGCCGAAAAATCATTTATGAAATTGATAAAATTGCTGAAGAAAGTGGTCATAGTGTTGCGCCTCCCACCATATCATTGCCATTTCAATGCAATAAAACTCGCGTGGGCTCAGGTGAAATCGTACGTTGCAGAAATAATAAACGTTTTTCATTAACAAAAGTATAATTCTTAGATCGTGAAGCACTGGGCAGTGTTACTCCCACAAAATGGAACAGTGTTGTCACACATACGTGGCACATTTTAGAAGAGGCATGGGAACGAAAAGGTACGCTAGAAGAACGGGTAGAAGAACTAACAATAAGATTAGGGGAAGATAGTAGCAGTAGCAGCGGTGCATTGCACATAATTCTGGCCGCGACTGATTTTTAATGTATAGTTTGTTTCGCAACCAGAGATCATTTACTGAAAAATTACGTTATTTTATTTCTACTTCTGTGACCAACAGACTAGCTGTTGAAACTGATCTGATATTACTCACACTATACTATGGCAGTCAACAGCGACCATAAACGAATGAGACAAAAACTCTTTTTATGTAAGAAGACAAATCATTTCACTGGAAGAGGCGGTTTTACTACTTGTAAAGTGGTAGTCTTTATTTGTTTACCCTCTCGGCAGACTGACACAATACAGTGTCCGAGTAATAACAGGGAGTCTGTGGAAATTAGTTATAGAAGATGAAATATATAAACTAAATTCTTCAGCTAGCGAACTTTGGCTAAAGACTAAATGTTACATTATATTTAATGGAATACTAGAACATATGAAGCTTTAACTCGACATATATTTCTAAACCTTTTCTTTTTAACCGAAAAAGAGTGTTTTTCATTACTTCTTGATTGTTCTCGTTTGTTCACGCTTTATTAGTACATAGCAACGGTCCCAAAATTTTCGGACGTGATATTCGTATGCCGGCGACCGACACGGCGTAACAACAAACAGCCGCATAACAAAATTGGCAACATAGCCGCTAGCTGTCAGAGTCGTTCTTTCGGCGGCTCGACTATAGGTGTCGGAATACTTTTGATCGCCTCTCTTTAGATTGCCACGCTGTTTTTAATCTCACTAAGGTTTCTTGCTGCAAACGCAGACTCCACTTTTATGTAATATAACCATGTATTTTGGAGGAATATGTTGATATCAACACTTAATTAAAACCCGTTGTTCTTTATTGCCGGCCGCAGTGGCCGAGGGGACTGAGGCGCTCCAGTCACGGTCTGCACGGCCACTACGATTGGGGGTTCTAATCCCCCCTCGGGCATGGATATTTGTGCCGTCCTTAGGATTAGCTAGTTCATAAGTAGTTTGTAAGTTTAGCGACTGATGACCCCGTAGCTCTACCAACATTTGAACATGTTTGTTCTTTATACTGATTAGTGCCTGATAGTGTGCGATATCATTAAACTTTTGTCCGAAGTGACGCCTCTATTTAAACGATGACTATGCGCTCATAAATTTACTGATTATCTTTCTTACAGGTTATGGAAAGTAGTATACCCATTTCCGCTCAACTACTCTTAACGCCTTTCTTTATTCATAAAGGCTGTTACGTTATATTACACAACTAAAACATTTTGTTTCAAATGAAAAGCTAACAGTTGTCCACTCCTCAGTGGAAAACAGCTTCAGTCAAACATAAGGATGGCAAGTACAAAATCATCCACAAATTACTAGTTTCTGAAGCAATCGTTCTTAGAGTAACAAATGCGCTCTTTGTTTTCGATGAAACTGTCGGTACTTGTGCATACATTTATCACGGTTATCGCTCAAATGTGTGATATTGCTATCTAAGTCACTCGCTACCCTTGCTGTAAGAAAATTATTGAATATTTTACAGTGTTTCTGGTGGGTAATCAACTGAACAGCTTGAATGCATTGCACGACATTGACGCCTGATTCATTCATTCACTGCATCAGTGTTAAACGAGTTCCCTCTTAGATAACACGTACTAATCATTAGCCAATCCGCTCAGCGACGTTACTGGCAACACGACCGAATCCCCGGCCAAGACTCTCAGAAGCGAACATTTGCTTCTCCTGGCGACCACATAAGGCAATGTTGGTTCTTTCTTCGTTAAGTAAACTCAGTTACAATGTTACGGTTTTGCACATTTTTCCTGCATTTGTAACAGTTCATTATTACGCAAGCAAAAAGCAGGATTCTTTTTCGGAAGTTGTTCTTTTAAGGAAGGGGAAGGAAGCTGCCGCCAGTAAACTGGAGAGGTTTGGATAAATCGTGAAACAGCTGCACGGCAGGAGGTTCTTCATTATATTTGTAGGCATGCGTAGGCTGGTCTGTCTGCACCAGTTGTTTCTCCCTCTCGATATAAATTTTCAATCGAAGTGAGTCTAAGTTTAATTAGGGACTGATGACCCCGTAGTTAAGTCTCTTAAGATTTACAAACATTTGAACATTTGATTTTAATACTTGTAAGCCCCTATGGCATTCCTTAATAGTTGAATTTCGAAAAATACCCCAACATGTCTTCTAAATTTTTATTGTTGTAATTCTGGGTTCAAAATTGGCTTAGTAGCAACGTATTAAAAAATGTTTCATCCCCTATTTCACCCCCTTAATGAGTAATTTTCTGAAAATACCGAAACACGTGTCTCTTTTAATTCTGACCAAGAAAACATATACCAATTAATACGGTTGTAGCTTAAAAATTGTCTAAATAGCAACAGATTTTCGAAAAACATCCCCTCTCCAATTTAACCCCCTTTATGGTTGAATTTCCAAAAATACCGAAACACGTATTTTTAAAATTCTAACCAACAATACAAATATAAATTTTTGCAGCTCTAGCTCCAAAATTGTCTGAATAGCAATGTGTTTTCAAAAAGAATTTTTCATCCTGTGAGAGTGAAGGTCGGAGTGAGTTTAATTTTTAAAACTCACAACCACCAACTGCGAACCAAATTCCTAAACATGCAAAAACGCTGGAACTGTGATTACTACTGTTTGACTCGTTTTCTAGGGGATGATATCACATGTTCACAGCTTTCCTTCCCTGCATATGATTAACAAAACAAATTCATAATAAAGTAAGTTCATGAGAGAAAAGGGTGTACTAACTATTTTTGAAAACACGTGAAAGTTCACTTTGTTGTTTATTACACCATATTAAAACCCTGTGGCTGATACGTCTGTACGTCGACACATTTATCAAATAAAGTTACAGCTCGTGAGCCCCCAGACAAAAATGAATATTTGTCGCAAATTGTTTTCACACCATGTGCCTGTCTCAAACACCGTTTATGTTCATTCTTATGCGACGACACGTGTTACACTAACAAAACAGTCACTTTAATTCAGTCGTTGCACACCTTGTTCCACCGGCTAAATATTCACAACACACAGTAGCACTCGATTCAACTTGGTGCAGTCTACGACGAGCAACCACACGTGGCGATTGCTACACAAAAATCTAAAGTCTCCAGCAGGAGATCCACATGCCGACTGATGCAGAGCGACGCCGCCCGACCAGCTACCCACTTGCTCCCAACTCGTCACTTCCTGCCCTCGCTCGCGCGCCAAAAGCCCAACTACCCGGGTTTTTTCCCTACGTCATCAACTTCCCCATGTGAGCTGTTCTACCCGACTTCCAACGTACAGCGCTCAGCCAATACATTTCTAAAACTTTACTTAAAATCAAGATAATTACACTACACATTAAACAAATTTCTTATGTTTTTATATTGGTATACACATCCTTTGCACTATTTATTACAATCGTGCAATTTCTAGTATCACAGATAAGTGATTTAACTGAATATTTCAAGATAAGATACACAAGATTAATTGAAAATAAAATGAGAAATAGTTAATATATTACTTTTATAAACAAACATTGTCATGCTAGTTGTGTAACTGTCTTGTATTCATTGGTAATTTATTACTTTTCATTGTCAATTAAACATATTACGCCAGATGTGACTATATCAGCTAATGTATTGTCAACAGGCTATTTTGTAATGAGGGCCTTAAAGGTTCCTAACTATAACGTATTACTTCAAATGCAAGTAGTATTAAAATATTTTATTTCACGCTGTGCACTGCACTGCACCTGGCACTCGCCATTGTCCCTCTCTCCCCTCACCGGAAACGAACCTGGAAAATCCTAAGCTGGAACAAGCCACCAACGTCGGCCTGCTCGCTGGCCTCCCGTCAGCTACAAGCACACAGCAAATCTCAACGTGGAGAATTTCTACCTATGGCCTAACTATAAATGTTGTCACCCAACTGTGTACATATATTGCTACCATAATTACAATTAAAATTGTGTAACATTTAGTGCATTGGCATGGTCAATGTTTGCAGTGAACTTCATACTGTTTAATTATCAAATGCTATTAATTACCAGTATTTCTATTGGGCGGTAATCTCACAAGCCCCTACTTTTCTCTTACTTCCTGAATTTCTAAAAATGCCGAAACTCGTCTTTTACATTTGAACCCTGAATTAAAATCAGACATTTTGTAGTTCTGGCTTCAAAATTGCCTAAATAGAAACATATTTTGAAATAAACGTTTCATCCCCTTGGGGACGGAATATCGGAAAATGGCGTCTTAAATGACGCCTATAGAGTAAGATCAACACCCTCGACAAATTTAAAGTTTCTATCTTCAGTGTTTTTGGCTGGGCGACGATAAGCCAGTCAGTCAGTCAGTCGGGACATTGCCTTTATATATTCCGTAAAAAACTGGTACCACAAAATGTGAGTAAATCAGGTGACAGATTAATTAGAAGAATCCTCAAGTAGTGTGTCTTCAAATGGAACGAGGGGGTTAGTAAAAACTCGTTCTGTAGAGCCCTTAGTATAACTGATTAGTGTAGCATCCGTACCAGATGGGGTGATATACCAGCGAACGGCAGCTCGCTTCGACTCATTTACAATCGAGGAAGTGAGTCGCTTATTTCACAGACAGCCGAGGACGGGGAAGAACTGAACGGAATGGCCAGCGATAGGGAGGGAGGGTGTGAAACGAACATCAACAGAGCAAACAAAGGTAATGAATGTAACCAAATTAGATGAGGCGACGCTGAGGGAATTAAATTAGTAAACGAAACTATAGACAATCGAAGATTTGGCCAGTAAAACAACTTACAGTGGATACAGTAGAGAAGTATAAAAAACATAGTGGGAACAAGAACACAAACATTTCAGACCAACATAAATTTATTAATATGGAATATTAAGAAGTCGTTTCTGAAGGCATTTGTCTGGTGTGTAGCCTTGTGCACGATTGAAACTAGAAAAAGGAGAAAAGAAGCTTTTGAAATTTCTTGCTACAGGAAAACGCTGACGATTAGATCGGTAGCTTGTGTAACTAATGAAGACGTATTTTAGTTGGGGAGAAAAATAATTTGACATACATTGTCTAATAGAAGGGATAGATTGACACATTCTAACACACCACCGAATTATTTTAATATGATGGGGAAATGTGCGAGACTAAAAATGGCAGTGGGTCTCGAGACGATGCAGTCGGCAGTTCAGATGGATCTGAGCTGCTGTTCGTAGTCAGAGATGACAAGGCTTGCACAGCGCGCTGTGTCCTGAAAAGCAGCACCAAACCAAGATCACGGCACAGTTCAGTGATTTCTTTACAATACTGAGGTTTGTAGCCTTGATACGATGTTGAATGTACCTACAGCTGCAGTACCGGGGTGTATACGAACCTGGAGAAATTCAGGCAGTAACTTTACCCGGTAGGAACTTTAGGCCGCTGCTGCAGTTAATCTTCTACCTATAAATGTGAATGTCTGTTCGGTGTACGCTTATCACGTCCGAACGACAAGACGCAGGGACTTAAATATTTGTACAGTTACTAATTTATACCTGAGGAAGGTTTTAGGCACGGTTTTATAGCGATCTGGTAGATATTTAATAATTTGAATATAACGCGAAATGCGGAACAATAATTACACTTTAAAAATTACATTTACTCTTTGAAAATAGTGCCCTGCAGTGAAAACAACAGAACGCAAACGAATGGCCTGTGTGTAATTGTTGTCCGAAGTCCCCCCGTTGTACACCATAGCAGTTCCATGCCGATAGCTATAAAGGGGTGGAAGATAATGTGGTTGAAAGTCGTAAAGTTATAAAAAAAAATTCGGACTGAAGGCCAGCGATGACGTTTTGGGACTCTATAGCAAGGTGGTTACATAGAGCAAAACGTGATGCCACAGACAATATCTTTGGTCTATGCGTCCTACAATGTCTTCAGCTCTTTCTCTCTAAGGGTAAGCATACGAATAAGGAAATATAAGAATAAATAAATAAAGCTGTAAAAAAGATTTCTTGTAATACATCTCTTTAAAAAATCATTAAGCACTTCAAATAATTTATTTGAATGTTGATTAAAAATGTTTGTTTCTAAAGAAGGTATTGTATTTAATTTCATCCTTCAAAACCAGTCTCATAGCACACTAATGAAAGATAGCTATCACAATCAACCAACACGCGAGCGGAGCCGCGGGTTTAAGGTAGTTAAAACATAAACGAGAGAATAAGACGAAAATAACTTTAGTGGAGTGGCAGAGCTGACTAAGGCGGCTTGCTGCAGAGCTGTGTGTGTGTGTGTGTGTGTGTGTGTGTGTGTGTGTGTGTGTGATAAACATAGCAGTTTGGTCCAAATATTTTAACATTATTGAAAACTGTAGTTGAGAAGAAAATATGCAATTTTCAACACCAAAAACCGTGCGCATGTTCTACAATGTTCAGGACGAAGAGCATACAACACTTGCTAACAGAAGACTGCTTTGGATGAGCGCCAAGTCTCAGCTGATTACGTGCCTAGCAGGTCGCGGGCGTTACTTCCAAAGTAAATAGCGTTTTACCCAATATGAATTCTTCACTAGTAAGAACCTGTTCTTTCTTGAAACAACGTTTGACTTCCATTAAAAACTGAACGCGTTGGGGACCAGCACTTAGAGAAATTAAGGGCTTTGAAGACAACACATTCATGGTTGATATAAAACACACGCTAAAAAAAAGGCAAGTTTTGGTGTTAGTTTCTTATTTTACTGCTTTAATGCACTGGTCAAACCAATTACGGTATCAGTTGAGACACCTAGGTTCTGAAGTACTGTCATCGGCAGAATGAACTAAAATGGTTCCAGGACGTCTTTCTGACGGTTCTACAGAGTGGAGACAACAGTCGAAATAGTGGTAATAACAAAGTTGCTGCAGAGTAGTGTTAACTCTGTCAAAGTAATCACCCAAGCAGTTGTGTTCAGATAGTGTAGCCAGCGGGTCGAGGAATGGGGATCCATAGGAAGGCGAGACACAGGGCGGTGGCTGCAGCTACTGGACCGTCCCAAAGCGTAACCGACCTGTTACGATGCGTCATGAAACGTACCTGGATCGTCCTCTAAAATTGTACGGTCTGCTGAAAAGTATACATGCACTCCAGTTTACTTCGTAATCGATTACTAGGTGTGACAAGACGCCATAGTAAAACGAGGCGGGGATGCGGTCTCAGTAGGGAAGCAGTTTGAGCAGAACAGATCTCTGGCATCACCAGAGCAACAAATTCATCCACTCTCCTGTGCAACCGTCTTAATCTCTGCAACTGCAACCCTCGTAAAGCTGTCAGCTGACTATGACATGAACAACCACAACCAGAGATATCTCGCGTACTGACTGGATCAGTTGACAACAGAATTCCACGTAATCAGCTTAAGGTATTACGTGTTCCCAAGTGCCACCGGAAGTTCATCTTGCATAGTGACTGCGCGAATGGAATCTAAAGTGGTGACGTATAATGGCAAAGCAGCTTCCCAAACCCATACACTTCTGTAGGCAGTGGTAAGCAAACGGCACATGATCGTAAATGAGTGATTCGGGGATGAGTGATTCGGAGTTAATAATCGTGCTGTAGTCTTTGGCCAACTTAACTGTCTTCAGTCCTGAGGGCACGGTGTTACAGTACGTATTTTACGTACTAAGAGCTCTTCCCCATAATTACGCTAGGGAAAACTCAAGACACTGTCCATTTTATTCAATTGATCTTCCAGATCCATTGCAGTCTGTGATAGAATTTCTACGTCATCGGCAAACCAGAAAGTTTTTATTTCTTCCCCCTGAACTTTAATTCCCTCTCTAAATTTCTCCTTCCATTCCTTCACTGCTTGCTCAATGTACAGCTTGAACAACATTGGGGAAAAGGCTACAACCCTGTCTTATTCCCTTCCCAACCTCTGTGTCTCTTTCTTGCCCTTAGACTCTAATAACCGCTGTCTGGATTTTGTATAGGTTGAATATAACTCTTCGCTCCCTATATTTTACCCCTGCTACCTGATGGTAGCTGTTATTTGGTAGAATTTCCTTATCCTAAACTGTAAAGAACCTGCAAAAGGTGATACATTTACTAAAAGATGAGCCAATTTTTAAGTAGTGATGCTCATCATTCAATACAACAGCAATTACACTACAAGGGCCTGTAAAAAGAAAATGAACTTGAAGGCAGTATTCTAGAAATGGAAGACGAAGTAGAGGAAGATGATAGGAGTCGCGGCAGATTAGCCGTGCGTACTGAGGCGCCGTGCTGCGGTGCGCGCGGCCGTTCGCCGTCGGGGCTTAGTCCCCCCTCCGGCATGGGTGTTTGCTTTGTTCTTTAGTTTACCTTAGTTTAAGTAATTTGTAAGCTACGGACTAATGACCACGCAGTTGAGTCCGATAGATTTACAAACATGCATACATTTGAAGATGATAGGTGATAGAAGAATTTGACAGAGCACTAAAAGATTTGAGTAGAAACAAGGCCGCTGGCGTAGATGATGTCCCGTCTGAATTGCTATTATCGTTAGGAGAGCCAGTCATGATAAAATTGTTCCACCTGGTATACAAGATGTATGAGACAGGGGAAATACTCAGACTTCAAGAAGAGTAAAGCGATCTAAATTACTAAAAAATGTTCAAATGTTTGTTAATTTTGTGGAATCCAACCTCGAGGAAGATTAGTTTGGATTTAGGAGAAACGTAGGAACACGTGAGGCAATACTCACATTACGACTTATCTTAGAAGGTAGATTAAGGAAAGGGAAACTTAAGTTTTAGCATTTGTGGATCTGGAGAAACCTTTTGACAATGTTGACTGAAATATACTTTTCAGATTCTGAAGGTATCAGTGGTATAACGAGGCAGCAATTAGTCAAGGTCATGAAAGGGTCGCAGTGGTTGGGGAGTAAGACAGGGTTGTAGCATTTCCCCAATGTTGTTCAATCTGTACATTGAGCAAACTGTGAAGGAATGGCAGGAGAAACTTCGTGAAAGATTTAAAGTTCAGGGAGAAGAAATAAACCTTTGCGCTTTGCCGATGACAGTAGTTCTGTCGAAAAGAGCAAAGGTCCTGGAAGAGCGGTTCATCGAAATCTGCAGCGTCTTGAAAGAAGGGTATAAGATGAACATTAACAAGACTACAACGGGTATGGAATGTATTGTCAGTAAATCTCGTGATATTGAAGAAATTAGATTAGGTAATGAGACAACTGAAGTTAACTTACTATGCCTATTTTCAATCACTGCTTTCATATGGGATCATATTCTGGGGCAATTCAACATTCAGGAAAAGAGCATTTATTGCACGAAAGCGTGTAATCAGTATATATTACTCATGAAGTTTGTTTATAATAATCCGATCCAATTCAAAAGTAACAGTGTGCATAGCTACAACACTAAGAGAAAAGGTGATATTCTCTATTCGAGATTAATTATAGGTTAGGCAAAGAAAGGGGTGATTTATGCTACCAGAAGTCTTCGGTCTCTTACAACGTACCACCAAAAGCCTGAGAGGCAGCCAACTAGTATTTTAAAAAAATTAAAATAACTTCTGAATGGCAACTCCTTTTACACTTTAGAGGACTTATTAGGTAAAACTTATTAATTTCGTAGTATTTTATAGTACGTAATATCGTCCACAGGGGCCGGTTTTTGTTTTTCAACATTTCTCATTGCCATGACAAAATCCGTATTCCTGCCAATAAAATTTTTAATGGATTGACTCGCCTAAAACATCAAAATGATGAAACTGGAAAACTAATTTTTTTACCATCCATTGTCTGCAAAGTTTTTGTGCCTAATTGTAATATTTTTTCCTTGCTTTTATTGCATTTACCATGCTGGGATCAAGTTTCAGAATTTAATTAATAGGCAATGTTGCATCTTAGTTTATTCAAGTTACTTTAGTACTCTGTAATTATAGTGGAAAGCAGTTCGTAGGATGGTTCCTTTGCTTGTTAAAAGTTTGATAACTGTAAAGTCGAAACAATTCACCACTTTGAAAGATTAGAAGTTCTGCGGTCTGCGCTTTTTTAAATTCAGTTTTTAAAGCGCTTTCAAGAATTTTAACAGGACCGCCTCACCAGTTTTAATATCAACATTGTGTGTACACACCAAATCATGATGTACAGTTAATATTACTGATCGTACGTTTTTACGGAAGTATCAGAAATGGTGAGTAAATGAGTGCTCACTTCTCCTACAGACCACCAAGTTGTGTGGAAGAACGGGTGTTGACGCTGACGTAATGTAGATAGCAATCTTTGTATTTACACTCTCCGCAGTCAAATATTGCAAATAATGCAGTGTGACTGTGTATTACAGTCACATTGAGGTTTTCATAGTTTCAGAAATTTTAGGAACACCTAGTTCAGCTATGCAGTACAATAGTGTTGCTTAAGATGGTAACATTTTCGGAAGAAAGTTTACTAAGTACCGCTGTACAGAGGGTGCCTCAAGGTCGGTAAAAATCACTTGAGGTTGGTGATATAATGCAGTTACATTTGAGTGACAATGCTGTCGAAAGAATGGTGCGAAAGAGTGTGCTGGAGATGGTGAAGCAAATATACTGGACGTGAATGCAGGCGCGTGCATTCAGTTGTGCGACACAGCAGTGAATGGCCTAGACGTAGTTATCCTCTTAGTGTCTGATGAAACCTGGTTGCAGCTGAGAGGTTACGTCCGCCCACAGACTCAGAGGGAGAATCTAGACAACTACCATGAAACACCGCTGCATATTCAGGAGATTGGCGATTCGTGTGCAGTATCTGCATGCCTCATCTTCGGCCCCATCTTTCATCATAAGCTGATTTGGACGCTTTCCATTGACAACATTCAGGCACTGTATTAGACAGCACTTTCCACAGAATGGAGCAACCGCGCACACTATCGTAACACACAGTGAAATATTTTGCAAAATTCGCAGTAATGCTTTTATTTTTACTAACGGGAGGTTCTGGCACACAAAGATACCATCATCTGCTCTTAGATAGGATACATTTATGTAGTTACTAGCCGTAAACCCGGCGTTGCCCGGGTGTTTATTTATCCTACACTCTCGTAGTCCACATCCACTCCCCACCCTCCTTCTCTGTATCCACCTCTTTCTCTCAATCTCTCTCTTCGTTTCCACCTTTCCCTCTCTCGGCAAAATTTCCTAAAACGTACTGTTATGTACCATACAAACATTTATGTACCCAGTGATCTTCCTCTTCGTTTAGGTCATGGGTGCATAAATTCATAAAGATTGGAGCAAAACTACGCATAATGTAAAATTCCGTATGGAAGTACCCGCCACCACGCACCGAACGAAATTTTATACAGTGACATTCCTCTTGTTTTTAAGGAAGTGTGCAAAATTTCATCAATATCTGAACAAAACTATAGATTTCTATGCAATAAAAACGCAGGGTCACATTGAAAAACGCACTTTGTTGTTCTCAAATATTCCAGTTTTATTCCATACAACCCTTGTTCTGAGAATATCAAAAATAACAAAGAAACGATCTGTAAAATCGGTCGAGCCGTTTTCAAGTTTTGCGCGACCAAGGTCTTTAGGGATCCATTTTTATGTTAAAAAGTACTCTCCTCCATGCACCGTAGAAACTTAACGTAGACGTTGACGTTCCTCTTGTTTTGAAGGTCAAGCGTGAGAAATTTCCTGAAAATCGGAATGAAACTGTAGATTTCGTGAGTCTGTAGAAGTAGTATGCTCTGCCATGCACTATCACAAAATACTTTCTTAGATGACGTTTTCTACCTATAAACTATACTACTGGCAAATTTCAGCTTCATAGGTGAAGTAGTTTGAGATTTTGTGTTTAGTCAGTAAGTGAGTGAATGTCCTTTCGCTTTATATAGATAGAGATTAAGAAAACAGATTGCTTAGTTCTTTATGCAAGAGAATTAAGGGAGACTTGCAGATAAAATAGTAACATGCAAATCTGTAATGCTAACTTTGATAGAAAGTCATGACTGATACGACAGTTTTACGGCATCTGCAGCGAAACTGTTGTGAGCGGTAGATTTATTTTCGCTTCATTTGGGGGGGGGGGGGGGGGGTTGAGTTACAAAACGATTCAGAAACGTCCAAAATTACATGCAAACCTCGTTGCAGGTTTCTAACTACTCCCATTTTCCAATAATTGACGCATAAATGTGGGTATTCTCACACGGTGTCCTCATTATTTATTATGTATCTCCTGAGCTATATGTCGTGCTATTTTGTTTTTGGGTCAGGAACCTTCTTGGGCGTACGGTGAATAGTTCACCAAAGTTTCATTGCAATCGAATGAATGGATTATAAAAACAGAGAGAACATACATTCATTTCTATGCATAGAGATTGAAGTGCTAGACTTTACACTTGATTAGTGTACTAATGGTAAGTCGCATATATCGACATCTATAGAGATACTCTGCAAATCACATTTAAGTGCCTGGCAGAGGGTTCATTAACCACTTTCATAACTTTTCTCTACCGTTCCATTCTCTAATAGCGCGCGGGAAGTAAGAACATCTAAATCGTTCCGTTTTCGATCTGATTTCTCTTATTTTATTGGGCTGTTCATGTCTCCCTAAGTAGGTGGATGCTAGCATAATATTTTCACATTCAGAAGTAAAAGTCGGTGATTGAAACTTCGCAAACAGATCACGTCGCAATGAATAACGTCTTTTTTAAATGATTTCCACCTCAATTCGTGCAACATTTCCGTGACGCTTTCCCCCCCGTAACGTGATAAAACAAAACGAGCTGCGCTTCTCTGAACCTTCTCAATGTCTTCCATCAGTCCCACCTGGTGAGGGTCCCACAAATATATATTTCATGTGTATCTTAATATCTGTACTTTCATCGAGCATGGAGTCTAGCATTTGAATAACTACATAAATGTAACGTATAAAAGCAGATGGCGGTACATTTATGTGCCAAAACCGGTCGTCAGTAAAAATAAAAGCCCTGTTGCGAATTTGGCAAAAAATGTTTCGTGTGAACTAAGATCGCCTATATCCTATTACGAGCAAATTACGTAAAATATTCGCGCCTGACAGAGCAGTCGGCAAAGGTCCGTCTGCTCACGGCCCGAGGTCACGTCACGTCACGTGATGTGTGATTTGAGCCTATGGCAGCCACCCCGAATGTAGCAGTGCAGTTTGCACCTGCCCAGAGGTGTCCACTGGTCGGGCACGTTTCCTCTGCTCCACTAGTGGCACCGCAGCGCTGCCCACCGCTTGCGCGCTGCTTGGTGACTGCAGTAATGGGCCGCTTCCTTGGGCCGCGTCACTCCGACGCTGGGCGCTACTCCTAGAGCGCTCAGCCACAGAGTAACATACAGAGAAGCAGCCCACCTAAACCACTGTCCTACGCTCCCCTCGTAGTTACGTAAGATCACAGAATAAGGAATATACAGAAAGGAAACTCCCGCTGCAGTCTGTCGTCCAAAATTTTGTGCGCATGCGCGAAATCGGCCATCTTGAAAAGCAGTAAATGCGTGATCACTCCCTACTCTGTAGCGTGCTAATGCGCCGTCTTTAACTGTGTATATTAACTGAGTGAATCGTAGGGTTGCCAGATTGAACTCGAGGCAGGCCCGAAGACCAGACGTGCCCCCCCTCCCCCTTGGCCAATAACTCACCCCCCCCCCCCCCGCAACTAGGATTGTCGTCTTCTACAGAAATTTGTTTCTGCAAGAAATTAAGAAGCGACTGTTTCTTCTTTTGTGTGGTAACATTCGCTTTGTCTCTTTCAGATTGTAAATGTTTGTTCACAGCTTTCATTCCGTCGTACGTAAGAGTAAATGAGATATTGCATATTCTGCACTTACACATACACTCATCAGTATCGACGTTTTGTAGCCACTCTGTATAATTTTCTTCCTGCAACCATTCTTCACGGAACGAACTTAGATATCGTCTCTTCATTTCACTGTTATTACTCACTAATCTGAGTTAATGTAAGCTTGTCTGTTCACACACGAGCCGAGTATTCAAAAAATTGCCGGTAAACAATGAAGGAACGAACACAAATAATAGACATGGCCAGATGACGCGTTGCCGCAACAGTGTTTGCTTAATAATGCGCTAGCCGATTACTACCGATGCAACAATGAAAAGTTTTCAGAAGAAGAATAGAAAAGTAGCGTTTTGTTTACTGCTTTTCAATATGGCGTCGAGCGCAACGCTTGGTAACATACAGATCAAAGGCACCGCCCCCAGCTTTCCCTTCTGTATGCTCCCTATTCTGTGGTAAGATTCTAGCAGGTATCAGGCGGTTCCCTGGCTTAGTACCGGTCAACGAGCTAGAATTTCATAGTGGCTGACAAATTACAGCGCTCTTTGCGGCAACCTGCGTAAACTCGGCCGCCATATTGGCGGTGGTCAGTACACTTGACAGGAGTCTGTCCGTCGTCCGTTGTTGTTGAAAGTGAAGTGCTGTATTTGCTGTATATTGCATTTAGTGTACATTTTAGGTACAATCTTTGCTTCTGTAATATGTCTAAAGTGTGTTTAGCATTTAAATACACAAATCGAAGTGTTAAAACGACAAATATTTCGAGCAAGAACACCAGTTGTTTTACCTATTTTGGTCTCTCTGCCTATACACAAACAAAACTCCTTGCTAATGACACACAGCTTTCCCAAGAGTGAAGCTTCAGGTGACCTTTCTTGCAATTCCTATGAAGTACACTCCATAAAAAAGGCTGTTTTCTGCCTAGCGTGTGTGTTTCTTCTGCGGTTGCTGCTGCGGTTGAGTGTCTCATCTGGTGAATAATAAACACATTTGTCTACACCTTCTTTAAAAATATTTTCATTTGTTGTTGACAATACTTCAAGCATGGTTAACGTATACTCATTGCAAAGCGCGGAAGCAATATTAACAGCCGGAATTTTCACTTGTTAAATGTCTGTGTTTTGTATAGCAAACAACGTAAGTTATTAACGAAATGTTGTTTCGATGTAGAATGCTTTTGTGGCAGCTGACCTAGGCGCATTTTTGATTGCAGTATTCTGTTGTTACTTTAGTCTTTGTACTCAAATTTCGTCAACCAAACAAAACAACCAAACCCTTTAACAGCAATTTTACCCGTATGCGGACTTAATACGTTTAATAAGCACTAGATAAATGTTACTCTATGAAAGCAGTTGTTACAACACATTGACAACAGATGCAAATCCGTCATAACAATTACTGTTCACTGTATAAGTTTCGCAGAATTTTTAGACTATGAACTTGAATGAACACAAATATATTCAAAGCGGCACTTTCGTTGTTGGATCAAACCTCAGCTAACTGTTATACTTCGAACTGGAAGTGTATTACTGAAAGATTTGTGGTATTTCATTACCGCATTTTAAGAAAATACACTATCTGGCTCATCAATTCGCAGCTTCTATAAAGTCTGGACACACCAACGGAACTTCATGCACATCTGTACTCATAGTCAATCTTCATTTAAAATGTAAAACTGTGTAAATAGGTAAGATTCTCGAGTAGGTGTGGCATACCAGCTGTCAGCCGGTACCCCAAATAACATGACGGACGCCATTTCAATTTGCCTCAAACATGGCGGACCTATCGCCACTCTATGAAATTTAAGCTCTTTGGTACATCCACATCGATACTCTGCAAATCATATTCAAGTGCCTGGCAGAGGTTCATTAACCACTTTCATAACTTTACCGTTCCATTATCTAATAGCGCGCGGGAAGAAAGAACACCTAAATCGTTCCGTTTTCGATCTGATTTCTCTTATTTTATTGGGATGGTCATGTCTCCCTAAGTAGGTGGGTGCTAGCAAAATATTTTCACATTCAGAACTAAAAGTCGGTGATTGAAACTTCGCAAACAGATCACGCCGCAATGAATAACGTCTTTCTTTTGATTTCCACCCCAATTCGTGCAACATTTCCGTGACGCTTTCCCCCCCGTAACGTGATAAAACAAAACGAGCTGCCCTTCTCTGAACCTTCTCAATATCTTCCGTCAGTCCCACCTGGTGAGGGTCCCACAAGGGGCAACAGTACTCCAAGAGAGGACGCACAAGTGTGGTGTAGCCAGTCTCTTTGGTGGAGCTGGTGCATCTTCGAAGCCTTCTGCCGATGAAACGTAACCTTTGGTTCGCCTTCCCCACAATATTTTCTGTGTGTTCTCTCCAGTCAAAGTTGTTCGTAATTGTAACTCCTAGGTATTTGGTAGAATCTACTATCTTAAGGTTTGACTGGTTTATCGCGTAATTAAAGTTCAGCGGATTTCTTTTAGTGGTCATGTGTATTACTTCACACTTTTCTTTATTTAGTGTCAATTGCCAATTTTCGCTCCATGCAGAAATTTTGTCTAAATCGCTTTGCAGTTGCTTTTGATCGTCAATTGACTTCACTAACCGATAAACGACAGCATCATCCGCGAACAGTCTAAGGGAGCTATTCAGATTGTAGACCACACTAGAGGCACTTCTGAGGGTGCCTCTCGCACGTCAGAGGGTAGCGTGGAGGGGGGGCTGAGGTAGAGCTCGTGCCGCCTGCCACGAGGCCACGTCTGTGTCCGGCGTGCCCGCGTTTGAGGGGAAGTAGTGGTGGGGACAGCCGCTACCTGCCGCCTGCTCTGGCCAGTTTAAAGGGCTGCTTCTGACCGCAGCGCCATCGTGGAACATCTTACGGAACAGCTACAGCACCCCCTGCCCCGCACCCCTGAGCGTGGGACCGGGCCCGGTTTCCCGTCGGTATATATTTGTCTGTGGCTCAGCAGAACGCCACATCGGCTGCAAACTTTGCGCCATGCGAATAGATACTAGCAAATTTGAATATGATGTGTAAAATATAATTTTAATCCTTTACATAATTTTTATGCGTACAGAAGGTCTCAAAGCAAATAATTCTTTCAATGTTTATATTTTGTAAATGTGTAACGCTAAGTGTAGCAAAAAATGCTGTCCTGTGTAAAAAAAGTGATCAGTGCATAACTCGGTTACACTTACACCTACAATAAAAACACAGTAAGTACATAAAATTAATATACGTTTAATCCCGATTTATTGTATTTTCGTTTACTAAAGTTATGTTACCAGGACCACGATGACAGCGTAAACCTACACTTAGCGGAAGATAAATGTTCCTGTAAAGTATCCACGGAAGATCAGCCTGCAGTGGCTCAAAAATTGTTCTGAATTAATTTAAAAAAAATCAATGAAGGCAACTGGTTGCATTTCTTTTAGCGAAAATAAAGTCAATTCACGCTACACCTGCAGTTCATATCAGACGTGGAAAGTTTGAAGAAGGAAAAAAAAAAAGAGCAGCATTTTCCAACTCGGAGAAGTCTCCTGACGAGAAAATCATTTCTGGCGTACCTCGGAAGAGTATTATGGGACCCGGACCGTTGCTTTTCACAATATACTTGACACGTGCGAATACTTCGCGCCGTTAGCGGAATGACAATGTTGGGGGGGGGGGGGGGGGGAGAATGGAAGTTGAATGTTCACGCACAGTTTTTTTATCAATCAATGCAAGTATTTAAAAGCGCAAATGAGAGCTTGATCCGCTGAGTGCTGTTTGGTTCTAATTAAGGTACGCAGTTGTTTGACCTAAGATATCGTAAAAACAAACCGATTAAAATATTCACAGCAAGGACAGGAGGATACCGCGTTTAAATAAAAGTAAATGGAGGTGTGTGTGTGTGTGTGTGTGTGTGTGTGTGTGTGTGTGTGTGTGTGTGTGTAGAGGATCGACTCATTGTGCACAGTAGCAATAGACTTCCACCATAAACAAATGTAACGTTCACTGAATACATACAGCGACCCCTTATGTTTAATTACTGCCCTCAGTTACTTCAATAAAATGTCTGAGAGTAGGCCTAGCAGTGTTATGAAAGCAGCCTACACGGTATAAGATCTACACCGGGAGACTAAAGTTGCTTTACTACTCCAGGGATATCTACTTTTAAATAACGCATGCTAGCACCTGTTCTTAATTCTAAATGTAGAGCATTTGTTTGTTTCGTGATAGATTCCGCTTAAACAAAATTGTCGGTAGCGTCACCATAGTGAAGCTGATTTTGATGTGTCGCTAGTGTACTTCACATATGATCAGAATTTCGTTGGATTTTCTACCAAATTACGAGGCATTATTTCGTTTTGGAAACTATAATAGGCTTCTGTCATGTAAGTACGCCCCAAATTTAAGTTTCTGTACAATATTCCTAGTCCTTGGAATTGTCTATTTAAATTTGGCACGATTTTTATTTGGTTTTGCAAGAGTCATCTAACGTGTTCTGTGTACCACGGGTGGTAGCCTAGTCTTGATTTATTTGGTATCAATCACTCCGTTGCTGTCGATACTACTACTTTGAATGTAGCTCTAAACTCGCATGTTAAAGACTGCAGACTGTCAGCTAAGCGTAAAACGAATGTTATGTGCTTTTCTGAATAACTATTTTTGCGATTTATTTTGATTGATTTGAGAATATCAAATCAAATGTTCAGATGTTTGTAAATCTATCGGACCAAGCTGCGTGGTCATCAGTCCGTAGCTTACAAACTATTTAAACTAAGGTAAACTAACGTACGGACAACACACACACACCCATGCCCCAGGGAGGACTCGAACCTCCGATGGCGAGCAGCCGCGCGCTCCGCAGCGAGGCGCCTTAGAGCGCTCGGCTACCACAGCGGCTTGGGAATATCGATAGTTATTCTCAGTGGAACTGTGTCCACTAATCCCTATATCTGTTGTGGTGCTCTTACTTAGCTCCTGATTTTGTTGCTAGGGCAAATGTATTTTCATAACCATTACCTATTCTAGTGGGTTCATGAAGAAATTCCTCGAGATAGTTTTCGGAGAATATGTTCAGCATAGTTTTGGACAATGTTTTGTACTTGCATCCTTTTTTTGAAGATGTAGTTCTGTCAAACATCGACGTTAAGTTAGTCCCGAGCAAATAAAATTGTATGGAATTTGATTCAAACTTCCTTTCAGGATTTCTGCAATCGAATCGTCTGAGGTCAGAAGAGGCAGCTATTAATTTATAACGGTCGTCACGTATAACCTCTACCTATAAAAATTCACAGGAACCACCTACTTCAATTTAGCCTTACAATAAATCGGTTGCGACAGTGATAAATACGCTATTACCTATTTTTGATCTACCTTTTCTGAATGGCATTTGAAAAAGTATCGGCTTATCTGCGTATTTAGACAGGTTTCGCGACCTGTAATTTGCGATTCAGCAATTTCCATTAGCGCTTAGAGCTCTGAAACTTTGCCCACACACATACAATTTACAACTGTTAGACCAATGGTTGATAGAACTGTGTTCGTCCTATTTGGCAGCTTTATCCTTAGACACAGTTTTTGTGTGTTCACGAAACCCCTAATAAAAAAATAAAATAAAATGAAAATAAAGAGTTCACACTACACAGCGGCCGCTACCCCTGTAGCCGCTTTCTGCGTGTAGTGAACCTTACGTATGCAGCGGAACATGAAAACGCAGCAGCCTATTGCGTAACCTGAAACCCACGTTTTATTCTGGACCTTAGTCACATCCTCCACACGGATCTGTATGAGGACCACACTCCATCCTGCCCACTATTCTGCAGATGGTGAGTGCTGCTTTGATATCGTAAGCGAGACTCAGTCTTTACCGCTTCAGATACCCGCCCAAAACCGATCAGAAGCGTAAAGCAGTCGGTATTAAGACGAGGCCCCGTCTGAGTCGGCAAGACGCTGTCGTCTCGATGGCACCACGTCTGAAGACGGAGTGCGCGCCGGACGGCTTCCCCGTGCCTTCCTAGCAGCGAGCAATGGCACGCCTAAAGCCTCTCTCACACGGAGCAAGATTTGCGGGAAGCATGCCGCGTACCACACAGGGCGGGTGAGCGGCCGGCCCTGCGGCCTGCTGGAGGGCTGTTTGCGGCAGGATTCTGCATATAGCGCGTGTCCTATTAAGCCACTCGCACAAGGAGCATGGTTCGCGAGAAGTTTCCTGGATGGCGCGAACGTCAGTCGGCTGCCGAGTAGGAAAGCGGCTGAAACACACTGTGTCTGTCTCACACGGTGCAACATTGGGTGCGGAAGCGTGCAGGCCTGGCTTCGCTGGCTAGGATGCCAAGACGCACAACATGGCCGAGCTGCTTTATTTATCAAACAATTGTGAAGGAACTTTCGTGTCCCAGCCTCGTCGCCGCTTTTGTGTCTCGTTTCCGTCGTAGGTGTCGGTGGCCGAGTAGAAAAGTACCGACACAGGAATAAAGGAAGCACGCTTGTGCATGTTCGAAGGTGAGCAGCCAGTGGAACAGCAGAAACACTAGAGTAAATTAGAACGAGATATATATTGCACAGAATTTATACAATACTTGACTTTTACATAGTTCAGTACGGCAGAATGCTGATACATAGTTGAGCTAGAGGCCTGCCTAGTGCCTGTCAGATAGCCAAGTCTTCACTGGTGCCTACCTGATTCCGAAGTGTTAACTGGTTCCTATCTCAGTCCCAAGTGAACGATGTCGTTCAGTGGTGGCCACGAGCGGAGTTGTAGCAGAGGGCGCTCGTGGCTGACCGACGTAAGAACGCCGCGCCGTGCGTGCATGGCGGCGCGCGGCGAAAGTGGGTGGCGCGCACTTTGGACTTCTGTGACACCACAGAAACTATTCGGTAAAAAATTGATTCTCACTCATCGTATAGCTGCATTATTCAGCTTCATGAAGATCTATCTACTATTTCGTTTGTGGTTATAGTTATTGTGATATTAACGGATTCAGTATAGTACTGCAAGAAATCCGAAAATTTTGCATTGAAAAAAAGAGGTCGCTATGAATTTGCGTTTGGTGCAAGTTACGTCATAAGTTGCTGCGGATGAAATGTAGCTAAAATATCGAATTATTCTTAGAAGTTGGAAGGATGTCGCTATCTATCACCAATCTCGAGATAATGGGTTGTATGTAAGGCCCTTGTTCCGTATCACGCGCGTCAGCGAAGAAAACGGAAAGAAATTTTCATAAAATCCATTATATATTTTAAATGATTGGAGGTATCGAAGCAAGATTTTATCAAACGAAAGCATGCAAAGGGGAGATTATTTTTTCATATGATCAATTTACGAAACTCTCACATGAATCCCAATTTTTTACAAAGTACAGATATTAATGAATGAAGTAGTGGGATTTTTAAGGGCCATCAATAGCTGGTGAAACGAAAATTGCTGTTCTATGTAAGTGAAGAAGCTACTCATTTAATTTTAGAATGGACAGTTTCATGAAGTACAAACTATCTTGTCCTCAGTATTATTAGTTTAAATATTCTGGACGTCTGATTACCCTGCCGTTTAGTCCCCTTACAAATCGGAACACTCAATGGTCTGTTGCTATTTTATCTGCTAAAAATGTTAGTGAAAATATTTGTTAGGTCTGCTATGTTTTGGCAATAGAAACGGATTTTAACATCGGAACAAGGGAAGTTACGTTGTCAGGGACAGGATGTGAAAATACGTTTGTCAGAAGAAGAAAAGTCTGGTAGGGCACATAAATGTGTAGTTACATTGAAACTTAGTGAGGAATCAGTGAAAGTGTTTTATTTTATACTGTTTTTAGCTCGTATACGAAATATGTATATATTGGAACTCTCGTCGAATCCGCTACCCTAGTATATTTCAATGATGAAAATTGTGTTTGAAAACAGGCGAAATAAATCCATTTTTTGTATCTCAATCTTAGAAGTACAAAAACGTTTAACTTACTGGAATCCTTTAAACCAGTCATGATGGTCTAAATTGAATTCTTTTGATAGGCTGAAAGATGTTTGCGACAAAAACACATCGCTCTGTGTTGGCACACTAACTAAAATATATGTAGTCTAAATGATTTTCCTTATTTCTCAGAAATTTGAATGTATACATTTAAAATCATCTCATCAGTTTGTTCTATATCATATAAAACATACTGCGATATCGAATTCCTCTGTAATTTCAAGCCAAGAAGCTATTTATTTCACGGCACTTTTTTTCAGAGTAATATTTCAGTGATGAGATTTCGTTAATATGCACACACTTTCGTTGTAATGCTAAAATCCGCTTCTTTTGTCAAAACAATAGTGTTTACAAATATTCCTCCCACTAACGTTTTTATGCATTTGCAGTTACCACATAATATTAAACTGTATTTAGTAATACTGAGAGCAAGACATATTAGTAGTATATGAAAATAATCATAAGCGGTATAAAATTAAACAAATTGCTCAGACCTTGTAAAAATAAAGACAAAGCAAATTTATTTTTACCAGATATCCGTGACTCCTTAAAAGTCCATTACTTCATTGAATATAATCTGTAGTTGCTCGAATAACGCGCTTCATATGCAAGTTTCGTAAATTAATAACGTGACAAAATAAACTTCACTTTGCGTATTATCATTTCATAAAATTTTGCTTCGATACCTCCAATGATTTAAGAGATATAAGGGATTATATGAAAATTTCGTCCCGTTTTCTTCGCTGACGCACGCGATCGGGAACAAGTGCTTTACATACAATCCATTATCTGGAGATTGGTGATAGATAACGACATTCTTCCAACTTCGAAGAATAATTCAATATTTCAGCTACATTTCATCCACAGCAACATATGACTTATGTACCAAACGCAAATTCATAGCGACCTCTATTTTTGAATGTAAAATTTTCGGAGTCCTTGTAGTACTGTACTAAATCCGTAAATATCACAAGAACTATGATCACTAACAAAATAATATTCATTTCATCATGAAGCAGAAGAATGCATCTATAAGTTGTGCGAGAATCATTTTTTTACCGAATAGTTTCTTTAGAATAGTTTGGGAAAGACTGCACTTCGCTGGCGGGCGCGTGGCACTGCGTTCCGCCTGGAGTGCTCTCTTAGGCCGGTATTACACTATCAAATTATTTGTCAAAGAATTGGACAAAGAAAAATTGGACGTAGTGTAATGCGAACATCGTCCAATATTTCATCCAATCTCGGCCTCGGCCTAGATTTGATCAAAGAAATCGCTCGTCTTCTGTTTCCTGCAGTGAGAATTGTGACCGCTTGGAGCGCTAGTAGTATACAGCTTCCTTACCACTACAGCTGTTTTATTTGGAGGTTAAATATCTGACATTACTTGGACATAACGTTCGTATTCGTAAACATGGCTAGTAGTGGAATGTTTGTGTAGTGTTTTCTATCAACAACAAAATTTAAAAAAAAAAAAATCAGATGGGGCGTTGTATAACAGGTGACACGCCAATTCACACTGTCCGTCACGCCAATTCGCGTAGCCCAATACCCTGCAGCAAATGTGAGGTTGAGTTACTATCCGTGATGTAAAAAAAAAAAAAAAAGTCATTATATACTATCGGAATTGAAGAAGTAATACCCCTAAATCTTAATACGGCCGAAGCAGATTTTAGAATGTATGATTTTGGTAACGTGGTGCGCTAAGTTCTGAGAAATGAAACAACTTTCAAAACATCGACATCTGTTTGCAAGTGAATCTATGTACATATAAATACGTCAGCCAATTTTTGTAAGGAAATAATTGAGCCTATTTACTTTATCAGCAATGTTTCCCCCCTTACATTGTTAATAACGTCATAAACAATTTAGATTATCCTCTTTGTCAGTGCTCACATTTTTCCATTTAAAACGTTATTTAATGAAACTTGCTTTATCAACTTAACAATCTTATTCGTACACACTGTTTGAGTCAGCCTTTTTGTTACTCTATTGCAAACTGTGAAGGATGAAGAGCGACAAAATAATTAGCAGTCAACAGCCTGGCTGTTCTGCCGACTGTATAAAAAAGGAAAATCCTCGCAGTCCCGTAACAAATTTTATTTATCTCGCTCTGACACCCACGGTTTCATCCAAGTGAGTTTCCTTTCCTTTTTTCCCCTCGTTCCCTTCTAAATACAGAAACAACGCAACTGTAGTATAAACAACAGCTGAGCATAACACCGCCATTCTGAAGCAAATTTGACAAAATATTGGATGATAGTGTAATACCCCCTTTTGCGTTTCATCCAATTTCTTTGTCAAAAAATGACCAATATTTCATCCAATTTTTTCGTCCAATTCTTTGTCCAATAATTTGATAGTGTAATACCGGCCTTAGAGTTCCCGCCTTTCTGGCTGCAAGGTCACACGCCACACGGGACTCCTGATTGGCCAGCGCAGGTAACATTCCGAAAACATGCGAGAATAATAGGACAAGCGCTATATGCAGAATCCTGCAGCAAACAGCCCTCCAGCAGGCCGTAGGGCTGGCCGCTCGCCCGCCCTGTGTGCTGCGCGGCATGCTTCCCGCAAATCTTGCTCCGTGTGAGAGAGGCTTAAAGGCCGTGTTTGTTGCCCGGCGGTTTGTCAGCGCGCTGTTCCTCGTGAGGCAGCGTGGGCCCTGTCTATAGGCTCGGCGGCGGCGACGCTCCTACTCTGCGGCGTTAAAATACCAGCGGCTGCACTTGGCGGACCACTTACACGGCGGCTAAGGCGGCTGTTGGGTGCGCCAGGTGGGAACAGCGTGATAGAGGTCTATAAAGGCAGCCAAACCAAGGTATATAGAAAAAGCAGGTAGGCCATTCCGGCGCCTGGTGAGAAGAAAACTCCCAGACGCCTTTGCGCGCCGTGACGTCACGGCGAGGACGCTGCAGTATTGTGCAGTCATGAGCAAGGGTCACTGTAATTGTGCCGTGGCACAATGCACTAATACAGCTCGAACTACGACGAACGTTATTTATCACGTTTTTCCCAAGGATGGGCACCTGGTACGTGAATGTCTTGTTCGATGCAAACGCAAGGACAAAGTGAATGTGAAAACTGCGCGTGTGTGTTCAGCTCATTTTCGGTCTGAGGATTATGAACGGGATCTGAGAAATGAGCTTCTAGGGCAAACTTCAAGAAAGAAGTTATTACCAACAGCAATCCCCTCCATAACCATTCCGAACTGGCATGGAGAAGAAATTGTAGAAAGTGTGGATCCAAACGAAAAGGTAAAAACTTTGCACATACATAACACTTAAATTAACTGAAACAAAAAATTACCACGATATAAATGAATTCATACAAATGCAACATCTTTTGACGCTTTACTGTGTTGCTCAACGACAATGAATGACTCGCTATATTGTATAGGCGGTTAAATTTTAAGTCTTATTCCGGTAACTTAGCGTGATAAAGTTGGCAACAAATGCTGAATGCCGGCAATCGTGTGACGTTGGGATTGACCAATCGCGCGACTACTTAAATGTTTTGTCATGAAATCTTCGTTTTACGAGGGCAATTATTTTTACTGAGCGGACAACGGGACATACAAGAACATGTCAACCACAGAGGAGGAGTAGCATTCTTTATTTTCTTCATGGTCTGAACAAAACACTAATCTACCGTATTCATTATATGTGATTCAGATTTGAATATTATATCTTGTCAAATATTTTCTGGAATAAAAAGTAAAATTTTACCGATGTAAAGCTACATATTACGCGCTATATGCGGGTTTTGTTATTTGAACTATAAACCAGTTTAAAATAGTTAACATATCGGAAATACGTAAAAATAACGGCTATTGCTAAGCCTCTTGAAGCCATTATATACAGGATGAAAAGTAAATTCACCTGAGCAACATTATTTATTGCCTATACAGTTAAAATTTTAGTTACTAAATTATCCCTGTGCTCTAGTTTGATTATGTTGGTAACAGCAACAAGACGGTAGAAAATTATTGCCAAGGTCTAATATTCAAATCTGAACTACATAAAATGAGTTGATTAGTGTTTCTATATACCTTGATACAGACCATGAAGGAAATAAATAATGCCGTTCCTCTACGGTAGACAGGCTCTTATATGTGCTCCTATCCGCTCAGTATACGTAATTGCCTTCGTAAAAACGAAGATTTCATGACAAAACGTTTAAGTAGTCACGCAATTGTCGGCATTTAGTATCCGTTACCAACATTATCACGCGAAGTCTCCGGGATAGGAACTAAAATTTAACCATTGTAGTCGTTTGTGCCATTGACATTTAATAGCTTTTGTCTATTTTTATCTGATTTTTAGTGAAAAATTAATGTAGTTGCCTAGTACTTAGTAATGAATTTTTCGAGTAGAACTTCGTAAATAATTTTAGGAATAATAAAATTAAAGTTAAATTCATTTATTAGGGGTCCGGAAGTCATGCACAACGCTGTGGAGCAAGAAATTGGCAAAAACGAGCTTTGACGACTTTAGACACTGTATCACCAAAAAAAAAAGTCGACCGATCTTCAAGTACAGATTCCGTTCATGAACTCACTGAAGTAGTAAATAAGGATTTGGAAATTAAGGAACTGAGGGCTTAGATTGAACTTTAAAAAAATTAAATGCACAGAAGGAAGTGGCACTAACACAATGTGATGCAGCCTTACGAAGCAAAAAGAACTTTCTCCGACGTGTTCTTTCATTGAAACGGACAAGAAAGTCATCCGACGCGAAAGAAAAAGTCAAGTTGCACAAAAGTGTGAATAATGTATTGTCAAAGTGTTTTACACCAGCGAAGATAAGATGCCTATTAAACGACAATAAAAGGGTAAAGTGGAATTCAGAGGACATTGCCCATGCATTGACATTAAGAGCTTTGTCGCCTAAAGAATATACTTATTTGCGAAAGCGAAAATTTCCTTTGCCGTGCAAGGCAACCCTTTAGAAATGGACGAAGGCGTTTAAATGCAGACCGGGTATTCTTGATGATATCCTGTGTTTATTGAAAGCCAAGTCACACACGTTTACTACTCAAGAGAGACTAGCAGTTTTGACATTTGACGAAATGAACGTTTATGGCCGCATATGTTAAGATTCGTCTGAAGACATAGTAGTCGGACCACATTCCAATATACAAGTTTGCATGATACGTGGGTTGTGTAAGCAATGGAAACAACCAGTTTACTATGACTTTGACACTGTTATGACTAGCAATTTGCTTCAGAACATCATTAAGACAGTAGAGGAATCAGGAATCTATGTTGCAGCTCTAACGTGTGATAGGGGCGGGAAGAATATGAAAGTATGGAAGGAACTGTTTGTCGATACGGATAAAACATATATCGTAAATCCAGCAGACGATACCAGGAATGTATGGGTTTTCTTCGATGTACCGCATTTGTTAAAGTTATTGCGGAACCATTTCTTGGTTACAGGTATTACGCTACCTGATGGGTCAAAAATATCTAAGACAGCTATGCAGGAACTTTTGAAACATCAAAACAGTGATCTAACGATAACACACCACATAACTGAAGCCCATTTAAACGTAACTGGACGAGCAAGACAGAATGTACGGATGGCAACACGCCTATTTTCACGGCGAACAGCTCAGGCTTTGAAGTATGTTCTTCATAAGGACGTTGAAAGTAATTTTATTCAGCTGGTTAACGACGTCTTTGATGTCTTGAACTCTAGAATTCCAAAAGATGAATGTTCACCTCTGCGAAGTGGGTTTGGAATGAATCTCACATTGCAAGAAAATACTTGAGAGATTTTTAGAGATTTGTTCAGCAATGCGCGTTGGCGATAAAGAATGAATGTTGCCTTTCCAAAAAGTTTTCATAACTTCAATAAAATCTCTTTGGTCTTTTCGAATGTCTGAAAAGTATGAAAGTCAGCTACATATTAACTTGTAGACTAAATCAAGATTGCTTGGAAAAAAAATTTTCTAGGGTACGTGGATTAGGTGTATTTTATAACAACCCTACACCTTTTGAAGTAAGGAACAGAATACGTCTCCTTATACTGACAGGTAACGCAAGTGATATTTCTTTCTCTGGGAACATACCGGTTACTGAAGAATTAAATACGGAGTCTTCCCAGTGTGACGTCGACCCAGATTCTGCATCCCTAAGTTTCATCACTAGTGAGCTATGTGTAAATGTTGTTGACGAATCGCCACTACGATAAATCCCAGAAACTGTGAATGTGGAAGAAAATTTACTAACAGATGTGGTAACAATGGGGGATGACGCTATAATCTCAGATGTTCTTCCAGATGCGGTAAAATACATTGCAGGCTATATTGCATTTAAGTGCCACAAAATTGATAGATCACTAGGTTTTCCAGCAGAATAACGTGAAGGCGATCATGATGCAGACTGGATATCAATTATATCTCGTGGTGGTCTTTACACTCCGTCGCCAGCATGGGAAAGCAGAGTGTTGCAATTTGAAGAAGAATTTGCTGCTTTTCACGGAAATGGAGTGTGTAAACAAAAAAGTCATAAAGTCTCTGTGCTCTACTTTAAAACAAAAGTTTCCCGAGTTTCATGAAGCAGTTATTACTCTTTACGTAAAAACGAGAACATTTATAAGGATTAGGCATCTCAATCAAGAAGCAAAATTAGAAGCAATGAAGAAATGTGCCGCAAAGAGAAAGCAGTTATGGATTGCATCGTCGTCTGGTAAACGGAAATAAACATTGAGCCGGCCGCGGTGGCCGAGGGGATTGAGGCGCTCCAGTCACGGTCTGCACGGCCACTACGGTCGGGGGTTCGAATCCCTCCTGGGGCATGGATATTTCTGCCGTCCTTAGTCTTAGGTAGTTCTTAAGTAGTTTGCAAGCTTAGGGACTGATGACCCCGTAGTTAAGTCCCATAAGCTTTACAAACATTTGAACATAAACATTGACTACATTAATATTTGCCTCTTCATCTTTCACGTTAATTATAATTCATTTAATCTTAGTGTGTACAAATCCTGTGATGGCGCTTCTTTTGACTTGTACAAATGTGTATCGAACGTAACCGAAAGTAAAATGAACGAATAATACGCCACAGAGTGAATGGTGCTGCGCATTTGCTGTGTAAACACACGGCTGCGCTGCGCTAGCGTCCTCGCCGTGACGTCACGGCGCTCCAGCCAATAGCAAGCGTTTTCGCCGGAGTGCCGGAGTGCAAACTACCGGGCGGGTCCGACAGTGGTAGACTCTGGCGACCTGGCGGATCCAGTGTAGCACTGATGCGCACAGTTGTAGCAACAGCACGCCGTAAAAGGGTGTACAGTAGAACCTCTCAAACTCGACACAATGTGGACTTAAAGGTTGTCGAGTTTTGAGGTTGTCGAGTTTTAGGGAATTTAAATAAAAATAACTAGGAGTTGAATAAAAACGCTTATTTAGAATATTAAAATTGTACATTTATTGATTTATTATATACGATTATATATTTATATCAACATTTATAACTTATAATCAAAAAATCAAATAAAATGTAGGCAAAAGGCTTAGTAGAATCTGAAAATACAGTGTTCATTACAATTATTACTGAAGTTGTTTATGTTGCTTACAAAAGTTCATCACAGTTAGTTAAGGGAAATTTTCTGAACACTAGAAGAAAAGTGTAAAAGAAAACTTACTGAAGTCGTTTGAAAAACCCTGTTATTGAAGATTGCTTTTCTGTCTCCACTCGGCGTATTCCAGCTTGATCACGGAGTCGCCTGAGGAACACAATCTCCATTCCAGTCGCATTTTGCTGTACTGCAATGTCCCTTCAGTAAATTTCACAGCCTCACTGTGGCTAACTGGTCTTTCTTGTTGATGGTCCTCTTCTTCCGAATCGTCCCCTTCCAAGTCACGCCCTTTGACAGCTGCAACGATTTCATCTTCTCCTAATGGTTTTGATGCTCCGTCGAGATCCTTCCATTCATTGACATCATTGCTTGAAGACTTCACACCCTGGGATTTTTTTGATGATTTAAGAATTGATTCCATCGTCACGCGACAAATCATTGCCTGCGTGATCTAGAAGTTTCCTCCAAGAACGAATGACGGTTATGGTCTCAAGCTCGATCCAAGATTGAGAGACCCATCCAGTGACATCACAGATCTTTTTTAGTTTAGTCGTTAGCTCCTCACCCGATTCCAAGGACATCACCAAAGATGACAGATCTTACGTCTGTACCTTCTCTTTAACGCTGCCAAAGCTCCTTGGTCCATCGGTTGACAGAGACGTGATGTTCGGCGGTAAATACATTGCTTTAATGTCTTTGTCCTGTAAATATTGCACATCACGGTGAGTCGCAGTATTATCGAGAATCAGTAGAACTTTCCTGGGAAGATTTCTTTTCTTCAGAAACTTCTCAACCTCTGGGACGAACTGTTGGAAAAAAAAAAACACTCTTTAAAAATTGCTTCGATCATCCACACAGTAACCTAGTCTGAGTCTCTAGCGCTCTCGGGCGGCCTATGTACTGATCGAAAGCTTTACGTTATGGGCGGTGTAAAAAAAATTATTAATTCACCAGCCCTGTCGAGTTTTACGGAATGTCGAGTTTTCGGGTATCGAGTTTGAGAGGTCCTACTGTATTACACGGAGCGTGTTTGGTCACTAGTCGCTGGCGTCTGTTGTCGCTCAGCGTGTGGGCGAATAGCGGATGAATACGCTGACACAATGACACGCAGAGTGTTAAGACGCTAGCGTCTTCGTAAGAGCAATTGAAACACGACGTAGCATGTGACATATTGTTTTGGAGGTTTGTGTGCCAAGGTGCGACACGGTCGTGAATTTGTCAGCTATCCGTTTTGTGGAATTACTTTTAATACCTTTATTTACGTCGATCATCACAAAGTTTCTCGTCGTTTTGACGATCGGTTCCGGTCAGTGATGACCAGTTTAAAGTCTACAGCAAATCAGAAACAGGACATATTTAGTAATAGACCACCTTATAAAACATAATGCACTACAGTCATCAATACATAAAACTTGTTTGAAAATAATATACATCATACCTGTTGTTACATTCCTTAATGAAGATACTTATGCTGTGATGATGCTATTATGGCTATATTACATTGAAGAATATAACAGGTATGCTGTATATTATTTTCAAACAAGTTTTATGTATTGATGACTGTAGTGCATTATTTGTGTTTTATAAGGTAGTCTAATACTAAATATGTCCTGTTTCTGATTTGCTGTAGACTTGAAAATGGTCATCACTGACCGGTCGTCAAAACGAGAAATTTTGTGATCATTGCCGTAAATAAAGATAAAAGTTGTCCCCCCAAACAAAGTATGAACTGGAATTGTAATCAAATTTCTGAAAATTTATCAAAGTTATCCACTATTATGAGACATAAAAAATAAGGATTATTTAAATTTTATTCTTGGCAAGATCACCATCCTCATGCGGTATTGTTTCCTTGTTTTATCATCTACAATTTACAGTCATGTATCAAAATTTTCTTATGTCATTCTCATATTTCTGTAGGCAGAAGAACCTTCACACAATAAATCTCCCAAAATATTTGCACAAGCACCATATTTTCTTCCTTGTAAGCCAACTTATCCATTTTATTTTGGCCCACGTTAGGTTACGGTAGTAACACTAAAAGTGGGCCTTTGCGATCGTCTTTTGACAACTCGAAATTTAAATGAAAACAACGGATTAACTATTCATGTGACACGAAAATTTAATAACAGAATTTGTAGAGGATAAAGTTCTCTACAACTTAGCTCCCTCATGTTTTTTCCATATCTCATATCGTTTGAGACATATTTGCAAAAATAGCGAAGATTAGATACCCCCCCCCCCATTGAATTAACGAAAACCAGCCGTTCGGGGAAGTCACGTGACATTCCTCGCCCAGAACTCTCTGGCATACGCCATCTTGCTTTGCGTATTTGATGCTTTTCTTATTGTAACTTACAAGTTGTCATTTCAAAGCAATGACGCACTGAAGAATTATCAAAAACACATCGTTCTTCGTACGATAAATGATAATCTAGTGTCTACAAATGCCATATTAGCATCAGTTAACAACGCCCATTAACAGTATGAGATTAAAGGACTCATCTTTTGATTGATAGCCGCAGCGTAGTGGGCAAGGCGTTGAACTATGACGCTAAAGGTCGGTGGTTCGGAACCCGCCTCCACTAATTTTTTTTTTTTTTCCTAGAAGGGTTTCAGACACTCTTATAATCTAAATAATAAAATTTATTAATTATTTTGGTCCAAAATGTTTGCAAAATCTTATAAAACTACAAATCTAAAGTGCGATTTTTTCCTACTCTTCCATTTTGCTTTCTGTAGAGTAATTGTTCTTGTAAGACTGTTGCGAGAAACACTTCCGTCGACATGTTGACTCGACCGGGGTAGGGATGGCGGTTATCACTGAAACAACCGGTTTTCGGTTATACCGGTTCTTTTCATCTCCAGTTTAACCGCACCGTAAAAATTGCTCAAGATAACCGGTTTTTTAAATAACCGGTTTTCGGTTTTTATTGCTATTATTTCCAGTAGAGTTCGAACGAAACATTTTGCGGCCGAAACAGAAACCGTAATCGTCGGTTCTTCTAGTTTCGGCCGAAACCGAAACTTACGAAATTTAGTTAAAATTTTATACGACAAATCACTATTCTTTCCACATTTTGCAAGATCCCCTCCTAACATTACGCCTTCTTGAGTGTGTGTAAGCCTAGCCAGGAGTGCGTAGAAACATACAGATTTACTGGCCTAGTATTTCCATCCGGCAGTTGCGAATATTGAGCCAATCACTCCGTAAGTTGGACTTGTGAGCCAGCGCATACGAATATCTCGTTATAAACACAACATATATGAGTTACAGTCAGTAAATAAACTTCAGTCAGTGCTGCAGAAGTATTTCGAAAAATAAAGTCACAGTTACGACTAACAGTATGATTGTTGTCAGTGTAAATTTACGCAAATTGAACTAGGAAAGCTCTGTACCGCATGATCAAAAAATGTTCAAATGGGTGTGAGTTCTTATGAGATCCAAATGCTTAGGTCATCGGTCCCTAGACTTACGAACTACTTAATCTAACTTAAACTAACTTATGCTAAGGACAACATATGCATCCATGACCGAGGGAGGAGGGAGGACTCTAACCTCCGACTGGAGCAGCCGCGCAGTCCGTGACATGGAGCCTCAGACCGCACGGCTACCTCGCGACGCACCACATGATCAATGTTACCTAAACCCATATTGGTTATTAAAAAAGCCCCTCGCTTTCAAGGAATCGCATTAATAAAACTTGTTAGCATAGCAATATAATACATTAAAAGTTAGTATTTCAAGCTTACAGTATATCACTTACATAATAGGTATATGAATCGAATTTACCTTCTCTTCCAATGAACATTTTGGATGCTTTCTCCTTAAATGACATAGCATGTTTGTAGTACCTCCAGCCGTTTTCAGATTTTTAAAGCAAATGGAGCATTGTATCTCTCTGCTTCCGTACTTCGTGAAGTACGTCCATACTCGGGATGGTGCCATTTAGGAGACAACCGATGTCTTGCGACGACAGCAAGGAACTGCCGTTTGACCAGACGGAGGCAAGTCTCGTACACTACCGGTGCACGCGCGTCGTCTAATAGGCCACGCCACACGGCAACAGGTGCATCGATGCCTCAATAGCTGCACCAGTTCTTAAGTTCTTATGCCACGCGTTTGTTGCGCGTTTCTGACTGCCGGGATTCTTCTTAAATTAACACTGATCGCTTTTCTTACTTTCTGCGATGAACTAATATTTCACAGCAGTGTGAATTTTAGAAATAGCCCTAAATATTAGGATGTACTAGTTTTAATTTTATAAAATTTGAACTACAGGAAGTAATCGTACCGGTTTTTTACCCGGTTCTTGACAATAACTAAAATAAACCGTTTACAACCGACACCAAATAAATACCGAAGAAAACCAGTTATTCAAAACTAAAATAACGGTATCGGTTTTAACCGGTCGGTTTTTCCCATCCCTAGACCGGGGGCTACTTCATACGCTCCTGTATATGATACGGGGCGACCAGCACTTGAAAGCGATAAAAAAAAAAGGCCGGCGACCAGCGTCTAGAGTAGCCCAGCCTTCCACTTTGGTCGGTCGTGTTTCGGAGCAGCGACTTTGTTCGCTGTCGTCAGCTCAGCTCGGCGACTAGCCACCACACACGCTCCCTCAAGCGGCTGGGCTGTGAGCGCGGCAGATGGCCCGCCCGTCACGGTGAGTCAGCCGCCGGCGACGCTCATATAAGCGGCCGCCGCAGCCGGCCGGCAGCCATACAGACAGGCAGACAGACGCGAGACATGGGACTCCCTCACCGACTGCCCGCGGCGGCTCAGCCGCCGAGTGCTCGCCGCTACAGCCGCTACTCACCCGTCGGGATGCCCATCGAACGCTGGTAAGTCCGCCGCGGCTCCAAACGGCACTTGTTCACACGACGAAATCCTCCACAGCTGTGCTCCAGTCTTAAATTACCGTCCTTTCTCCTTCCCTCAGGCCTAGCTGCAGCTTACTGTCCGCCACATTTTAATTGAATGTGATTTATATCGTACACAGAGGGTTGCGGCGAATCTTGGTGCCGATTTGCCCTCTATTTTAGGTAATGACGAAGCGTGTGTGCGACAAGTTTTAAAATTTTGTGATTTGCCTCAACTCTGGCCTAAACATTTAGGCTGGAGGTTTTTGTATGTTGCAGCGTGGCTGGTTCATCATTTTATATCGCTGTGGTCCGCCGTTCGTGTTCCTCAGCTTAGTAATTTAAACTCTTTCTCCAGCTTCGGTATAGGGGTACTTTTCACCAGCTTAAAGTCTACTGTTGACCCATGCATTTAACTTCAGCTGCACGCGTTACTTGCTGGATCGCTGTTCTTTGTCTCCTTACTGTTCACACGTCTTGGTTCTTATATTCTTTAATTTGATAAGGCGCTGAAGACCTAGATGTCGAGCGACCAAAAAAACCCATCATCAGGCCTAGCTACGGACGGCCGACAAGTACTCGATGCTAAAATAGAATTTTTCAAACTATACAATTTTATCGTATATACAGGGTGTTACAAAAAAGTTACGGCCAAAGTTTTAGGAAACATTTCTCTCACACAAAGAAAGAAAATATGTTGACATGTGTCCGGAAAGGCTTAATTTCCATGTTAGAGTTCAGTTTAGTACTTACGAATGAGGCTTCATTCCAAAGTGATCAAATTGTAAATTTCCACAATCAACTTGTGTGCGCTGACGAAAATCCGTACGCGATTGTGCAATCACGTCATCAACACAGATGTTCTGTGAACGTTTGCGCAGGAATTGTTGTCTTGATTGGTCCTCATGTTCTTCCATCTACGCTCACTGGAGCACGTTATCACGATTTCATACAGGATACTCTCTACCTGTTCTGCTAGAACATGTGCCTTTACAAGTACGACACATGTGGTTCATGCACGATGGAGCTCCTGCACATTTCAGTCGACGTGTTCGTACGCTTCTGAACAACAGATTCGGTGACCGATGGATTGGTAGAGGCGGACCAATTCCATGGCCTCCACGCTCTCCTGAATCTGGACATTCTTTTATGGGGGCATTTGAAAGCTCTTGTCTACGCAACCCCGGTACCAAACGTAGACTCTTCGTGCTCGTATTGTGGACGGCTGTGATGCAATACGTCATTCTCCAGAGCTGCATCAGCTTATCAGGGATTCCATGCGACGGAGGGTGGATGCATGTATCCTCGCTAACGGAGGTCATTTGAACATTTCCTGTAACAAAGTGTTTGAAGTCACGCTGGTACGTTCTGTTGCTGTGTGTTTCCATTCCATGATTGAGATTTGAAGAGAAGTAATAAAATGAGCTCTAACATGGGAATTAAGCGTTTCCGGACACATGTCCACATAACGTATTTTCTTTCTTCGTGTGTGAGGAATATTTCCTGAAAGTTTGGCCGTACCTTTTTGTAACACCCTGTATATTTCTAAAATACCAGTAGACCCGTGCAAATAATTCGCACTGTATCCTGATCAGTCAAACATAGGTAAGATGGTAATGGAGACAACGTAAATGCAAGCACATAGGTATAAAACATAATAAACTTTGAATAGTAGTAACAAATATTATTCTCATTCTAAGAAAATTTATATAATTAAATAGAATATGATTAATTGGGAAACTCATGGAAATCATATTTTGTCATTTCCTGTTTACGTTTTGAAAACTTGTATATTTTACAAAACTTCTTTGAAAACAATGTTATTAGTATAACGCGTCGTTAGCACGAACATAAATATCACTGAATGAGCGAACTCGTGAAAGTCACGTGTAACTGTCCATGCAGGGGGGGAGGGGGTGTTCTGGTATTTATAATCCTGCCCTGCGAAGCGTCTGACCTCGTGCCTTATTTATGGTCATAGCGAAGCCTACTTTTATTGGTAGTTCTCTTATCATTTGGAAAGGCATTGTTGGACCAGAAGGCGTAAGGTTAATGCTGGGTGTTAGAACAGTTTTATTGCACTCAATGAATTTAGCAGTGATGTACTCTAAGTGAGCCACCACTAGTTTTGACCCATTAACTAATCTGATTAGCATTAAGATTTCTGATTAACATAATTACACTTGGCGAGGTGGCTGACGGTAGCAACCGTAAACAGCCTAAATGTGCTATCTGCGATCTTTCGCCGCGTATCAACGTACAATTAGAACAGTACAAATTTTTCAAAAATAAAGTTTTTTGTGAAAACAACTTTAAGCTATCTGTGTATTTTTCGTCATTAGTGGAGAACGAAAGATTGAAAATGATACTTCAATCATTAATTTTGGCTAAGTAACACGGGAGATGACACACCTAAAAAAAACACCAATCAGTAATAATATATATATGACTGATCAATTAATAGATATTAAATACTGAATATCGAAGACGATATTTGTATGCAATTTTTTTTCCGTAGCAGAAAATTTTTACAAATCCAATGTATTAGGTACAGATGTTGTACGAAATCCTGATGAACGCGAAACGAGGCAAATCCGGGTACGAGTCGGACTCCGGGAGAAGTTTTCCTACGCCACCATTTGCTGAAACACCTGTACCAAACGCAGTAGAGCTGTGGAAAATTTTCTGCTGCAGAAAAAAATCTCGCTAAATTATTTCGATCACAGTAAGTCCTCACTATCCAGGAACGACATTTTCTATTACATTACTAGCTGTAAATACTCGCTTCCCTAGTAAATTTTCCTTGTCATATATCTATGTACTCTGCACTTATTTTCTTACGGAAAAATAACTTAATGTTTTGTATGTTTGTATAGCTTATAGGACTTAACTACGGGGTCATCAGTCCCTAAACTTACAAACTACTTATGAACTAACTAAGACTAAGGACGGCACAAATATCCATGCCCGAGTGGGGATTCGAACCCCCGACCGTAGTGGCCGTGCAGACCGTGACTGGAGCGCCTCAGTCCCCTCGGCCACCGCGGCCGGCACTTAACAATGACCATCGCATTTCAGTGTATATAACCTCCGTGTTATATAGTCCCAAAAATCATCGCTAGTCTTCAGAAGCAAACACTATTCTCTTGCGATGTGTACTTTTGACTGAAGCGTAAAATATAGGCACAAACGCCTCACTCTGTATATACTGTAGGCCTACTTAAGAGACCAGAGTTTACCCGCGCCTTGGCTCGTGTTGATGCCCTTGCGTGTCAAAAAGCATCGGAAGTGCAACTGTTACTACCAGGATTATAAGGTTAAAAGAAAAGTTTCCAATTCCCAGACTTAAATGTAAACCGTGAGTAAAATGACGGCAAATACTGTCCTCTATCGAGATGAAAATAGAGTACCGAATTCGAAAACTCAGTTAAATCGTGACTGAACGACTGAGTGAAGAAACTATGCATTACAGAATGTGTAAACTGTCAAAGATTGAAATGTCCTCGAAATCGGTTCGGCTGCGTAAAGACGTTGACGCCTTGTGGATGCATTGTATTGAATGGTATTACATACAACAGACTAACGATAAGAAGTATTTTAATAAATGTGGTAAATTTAAAAATTCGATAAATAGCTTTTCCAAGGAGTCTACAACCTTCTCAGAAGCTACAAGAGAAAAGTTGCTCAGCAGTTCCATATACTTAAAATAAACATATCTGGAGTTACACACTTTCTAAAGTAGTCTAAGTTCTTCAGCAGTCAAGCCATCTCCAGACGCAATTCATCGTAATCGGATAAGAGGTTTAGTCGTGAACAGAGCTTCTTTAAGATTTATATTATAGTATATGTATTTAAGTGACAGGCACTGTAGTTGTCATCACAATTACAGCTGCTACCAATATTTGGAATGGGCTCACTTCAACTTCATATTCAGTAGCTACAGCGAGCGCCGTATTTGAACATGGATGTATCTTTACTGCATATGAATAAATGCTTGCGACAAGTCTGCCATTTAAGTTGACGGGCACAGGCTGCAGAATGATTGCTTCCCCCCCTTGTAGGTGGAACGTTTCCGTTTGCCCCCGAGTGCTTTTATGAAAAGACATGCGGTCCGTGAAAGTAATCTAGTATGGTGCACATACCTGTAATGACTGCACTGATATTCAGTGGAAAGATACTGCAGAATTTGATAAATACAGGGTTGGCCTAGTGCTGCGTTGTTTGATGAGGCGCAGATAACTCGTGTATGTCAGCAGATCTGCTGTCACGGCACGTCTACATCTACATCGATACTCTGCAAATCACATTTAAGTGCCTGGCAGAGGGTTCATTAACCACCTTCATAACTTTTCTCTACCGTTCCATTCTCTAATAGCGCGCGAGAAGAAAGAACACCTAAATCGTTCCGTTTTCGATCTGATTTCTCTTATTTTATTGGGATGGTCATGTCTCCCTAAGTAGGTGGGTGCTAGCAAAATATTTTCACATTCAGAACTAAAAGTCGGTGATTGAAACTTCGCAAACAGATCATGCCGCAATGAATAACGTCTTTCTTTTAATGATTTCCACCCCAATTCGTGCAACATTTCCGTGACGCTTTCCCCCCCGTAACGTGATAAAACAAAACGAGCTGCCCTTCTCTGAACCTTCTCAATATCTTCCGTCAGTCCCACCTGGTGAGGGTCCCACAAGGGGCAACAGTACTCCAAGAGAGGACGCACAAGTGTGATGTAGGCAGTCTCTTTGGTGGAGCTGGTGCATCGTCTAAGCGTTCTGCCAATGAAACGTAACCTTTGGTTCGCCTTACCCACAATATTTTCTATGTGTTCTCTCCAGTCAAAGTTGTTCGTAATTGTAACTCCTAGGTATTTGGTAGAATTTACGATCTTAAGGTTTGACTGATTTATCGCGTAATTAAAGTTCAGCGGATTTCTTTTAGTGGTCATGTGTATTACTTCACACTTTTCTTTATTTAGTGTCAATTGCCAATTTTCGCACCAAGTAGAAATTTTGTCTAAATCCCTTTGCAGTTGCTTTTGATCCTCTGTTGACTTCACTAACCGATAAACGACAGCATCATCTGCGAACAGTCTAAGGGAGCTATTCAGATTATCTCCTAAATCGTTTATAAACACGAGGAAGAGTAGGGGACCAATAACGCTTCCCTGTGGAACGCCAGATATCACTTCTGTTTTACTCGATGACTTACCGTCAATTACAACGAACTGTGTCCTTTCTGACAGGAAATCGTGAATCCAATCGCACAATTGGGGAGATATTCCATAAGCACGCAATTTCATTAGAAGCCGCTTGTGGGGTACAGTATCAAAAGCCTTCCGGAAATCCAGAAATATGGAATCGATTTGAGATCCCTTATCGATGGCACTTAACACTTCATGTGAATAAAGGGCAAGCTGTGTTTCGCAAGAGCGATACTTTCTGAATCCGTGCTGACTATTGGTTAATAGGTCGTTCTCTTCGAGGTAGTACATAATATTCGAACAAAGTATATGTTCCAAAATCCTACTGCAAATCGACGTCAATGAGATAGGCCTGTAATTTTGGGGATCACTCCTATTGCCTTTCTTGAATATTGGAGTAATTTGGGCAACTTTCCAGTCTTTGGGTACGGATCTTTCGCTGAGTGATCGGTTGTAAATTATAGCTAAGTACGGAGCTATTGCATCAGCATACTCTGAGAGGAATCTAGTTGGTATACAATCTGGCCCGGAAGATTTATTTTTGTTTAGTGACTTAAGTTGTTTTACTACTCCAGGAACATCTACTTCTAAGTTTCGCATGCTGGCAGCTGTTCTTGGATTAATACTGGAGTGTTCACTTCGTCTTCTTTGGTGAAAGAATTTCGGAAAGCTGTGTTTAGTAATTCTGCCTTAGCAGTACTGTCGTCGGTAGTATTACCATTGCTATCGCGTAGTGAAGGTATTGTTTGTGTTTTGCCGCTAGTGTACTTCACATATGACCAGAATTTCTTTGGATTTTCTGCAAGATTACGAGACAGGATTTCGTTGTGGAAACAACTATAAGATTCTTGCATTGAAGTCCGCGCTAGGTTGCGAGTTTCAGTAAAAGATTGCCAGTCTTGCGGATTCTGTGTCTTTTTAAATTTTGCATGCGTCTTTCTTTGTTTCTGCAACAGTGATCTGACCTGTTTTGTGTAGCACGGGGGTCAGCCCCCTCTCTTATTAATTTATTTGGTATAAATCTCTCGATTGCTACTGATATGTCTTTGAAAGTAAGCCACAACTGATCTACACTCGCATTTTTAGTTTTGAAGGACTGGAGACTATCACTCAGGAAAGCGTGAAGCGAATTTTTATCTGCTTTATTGAATAGATATATTTTTCGTTTATTTTTGGTGCATTTGGGAATTTCGATATTCAGTCTCGCTACTACAACTCGATGTTCGCTAATCCCTGTATCTGTTTTGATGCTCTTTACTATCTCGGGATTATTTGTTGCTAGGAGATAGAGTATTTTCGCAACCACGTACTATTCTAGTGGGTTCATGAACTAACTGTTCGAAGTAGTTCTCAGAAAAAGCATTCAGAACTAGTTCGGACGATGTTTTATATTTGCCCCCGGTTTTGAATACGTAATTATGCCAACATATCGAGGGTAAATTAAAGTCGCCACCGATTATAACAGTATGCTTCGGATACCTATTTGAAATATGATTCAAGCTTTCTTTGAACACTTCTGCAACCGCATCGTCTGAGTCAGGGGGCCGATAAAAAGATCCAATTATTAATTTATTTCGGTGGTCAGGTATAACCTCTACCCAGACCAATTCACAGGAAGTATCTGCCTCAATTTCGTTGCAGGATAAACCGTTTGTAACAGCAATAAACACGCCACCCCCTGTTTTATTTATTCTATCCTTTCTGAAGACCATTTGGCATTTGAAAAAATTTCGGCCGAATTTATCTCAGGCGTCAGCCAGCTTTCAGAACCTATAACGATTTGTGCCTCAGTACTTTCTATCAGCGCTTGGAGCTCTGGAATTTTCCCAACACAGCTACGACAATTTACAACTGTTACACCAATGGTTTTTATGTCTACTTTCTTCCCGTGTCTGACCTGCCCCCTTTGAGACTGAAACCCATTTTGTGTATTCCCGAGGCCATCTAACCTAAAAAAACCGCCCAGTCCACGCCACACAGTCCCCGCTACCCGTGTAGCCGCTTCCTGAGTGTAGTGGACTCCTGACCTATTTAGCGGAACCCGAAAACCCACCACCCTTTGACGCAAGTCGAGAAATCTGCAGCCGACACGGTCGCAGAACCGTCTGAGCCTCTGATTCAGACCCTCCACTCGGCTCTGAACCAAAGGTCCGCAGTCAGTCCTGTCGACAATGCTGCAGATGGTGAGCTCCGCTTTCATCTTGCAAGCAAGACTGGCAGTCTTAACCACTTCTGATAGCCGCTCAAAACCAGAGAGGATCTCTTCCGATCCAAAGCGACACACATCATTGGTCCCAACATGAGCCACCACCTGCAGTTGGCTGCACCCTGTGCTCTTCATGGCATACGGAAGGAGCCGTTCCACATCCGGAATGACTCCCCCCGGTATGCACACGGAGTGCACATTGGAATTCTTCCCCTCCCTAGTAGCCATTTTCCTAAGGGGCTCCATTACCCGCCTAACGTTGGAGCTCCCAACTACCAACAAACCCACCCTCTGTGAGTGCCCGGATCTTGAGGGCAGAGGGGCGAGTACAGGACAAGCGACACCATCCGCATCAGGAACATCCCCTGCCACAGACAGCGCCTCGAATCTGTTGGCAAGACTAACCGGGGAGGCCTCCACTTCGGTCCCCCGGGAAGTCTTACGCCGCCTGACACGCGCTGAGGGGACCTCCCAATCCACCACGGATTGGGGGGCTACCTCCTCGCGGGCAGTGAGCGGGCTGGCCACAGCCGCAGGCCGATCGGAGGGCACAACAGACGCACAGGGCGTCTGCTGAACCCCCGCGAGCGGCCCACAACAGCGGCGCCCACCCACCGCAGTCTCAAGCGTTGCCAGCGAAGCCAACGCCGCCTGAAGCTGCGAGCGAAGAGTCACCAACTCTGCCTCCATCCGTTCGCAGCAGTCACAGTTCCCAGCCATTCTAAAAACCTTTGTTTCTTCCAAGTAAGTACGTCAGAGGACTCAGTAGTTTGATAAACAGTGAGCTTTGTAAAGTATAAACCTAACGCTGAACTGTTTATTAACGGCGAATCTGAAAAATATATACGCGAGCTAATAAATAAAAAATTCAGTAACTGAGCTGACAAATAAACGCGATTCTTAATAAACAAACACGCGAGCACACTAAAGTATAAAGAGCTGCAAGAGAAAGCACACACGAAATGTAAACAAGTCGCTTCTATTAAGAAGCCGGTTACCGTACAATGTAGAGCTGCTGCTGGTCACGTGTGCACTGGCCGCCGGTCACGTCGCGGCAGTTCGCACGGCAATACCTCAACCGATATTGGGAATAGAATACAAAAATCATTGCCATCAGTTTTCAGCATTCCCCGTAAAGTAAACAAAGAGTAATTTGTAGGTCTATCGAAGACGCGGTGTGCAAACTGTGTCAAACACGCGAAGCCGGCCGCTGTGGCCGAGGGGACTGAGCCGCTCCAGTCACGGTCTGCACGGCCACTACGGTCGGGGGTTCGAATCCCCCCTCAGGCATGGATATTTGTGCCGTCCTTAGTCTTAGCTAGTTCATAAGTAGTTTGTAACCTTGGGGGCTGATGACCCCGTAGTTAAGTCCCATAAGTTATACAAACATTTGAACATTTTTTTGAAACACGCGAATATCGAAGTCGAATGTGTATCTCCTGTTCATCGCGTTAAGAGGAGCAAAAAGAAACACTTACCCTTCGAAATGCGTAATAAAATAATACAGTTTGCGGCATCGTCGGAGTGGAATTTGGTGGAGGGGAGCAATCAGAAAAGTACATAGCCGTTACATGGGTGTAACAGTTTTTGGTACTTGCTCGTTAAGTCTTCTAAAGTTGAACGTTTTACCATAAAGGCTTTCATGACTGGATGTGATATCTGTTCATGACTCAGCATCAGCAGGATCACCTGTCGAGATGTTGAGCAGATGTCGACGAAACGTCGTAAGCAGAAAAGTTTAGTGTAAGATTCATCAGAAACTTTCAAAAACATTACTCGCATATTCGTCTTGGATACTCGCGTGTTTGGTTTACAGGATGTACCTAAATGTGCGGCGACAGCTCCGGGGAGGAGGACGGGCCGACGCGTCCTGTACACTTTGCTTCCGTCGCCGTATAACAGGCACTGCTGTGGTGACCGCTTCACTGTAGGACGCACGGGAATCGTCCCTACCAACGCCTGTGCGCGTTTGTTTCGTATTCAGGGCCACGTGGTGTCCGTTGCATGTCAAAGACAAGACTCGGCAGACGGGAGAGACGCCTGGAACAGGTGCCGAGTGAGACAGGCGGCGGTGCGGCGCCACCTGTTGTACTAACAAGGAAAGTACTTAGGCTCGAACAAACAGAAATACACCAAAAGCGCATGTTACCTGGTATCTATTATAGTGTTTCTAATCTATGCTCATATTTTTGCACTATAATAGATACCAGAAGACACGTGAATGATTCATCTTCTACACCACGACCGTATTCACGAAGAACGGCTCTTCGGAATTTCATCTCAACCAATCGCAATACATTATCAGGATTGATAATCAATCGCCGACCCATCTGACGCTTCACTACACAAATGACGTCACAAAACGCAAGTTCAGAGGCACACCGCACTGTCCCTACTGATCCCGACTGGCGTACCGGCAGGTCAAAGTGCAACGCGGCATAGCACACGCAGATTCCTCAATTGGGCGACTGCAGAGTTTTTCAGATGCGAGAGTACCGCAAGTGCAGTAAGGGGCCTCTACATTATCTCTCACACGATTTGGGTATATTTGTGTTTGTTCCAGCCCAAGTACTTTCCATGTAAGTTGTAGTGTCTCAACACAAACGACGTCCCAGTGCATGTAACATGGATACGTCAAACGCCTGCTTGTTTGCTCTTCTATAGAATCGCCGGAACTTTCCCCACATACTTAATTACACACTGTACATCGTTTGGACGCCGCGACTTTTCATTGAGATGTAGAAAGATTTGTGCTACACTGGAAGATACAGACACCACGTTTCTGGTACATTACAATAATATTCAATGAATCCACCATTCGATTAAAAAGCAAACGGTGATGCAGATCCCACCGTTCGTTCACTAACAAAGTCCATTACAACAGCGTTGATGGCACTGAGGGGTTGACATGTGTCCTTAACACAACCTTAAGGCCAGAGGAAGTGGGCGGGAGGATCGAGCTGTTTCTGAAATTCAGAGACAGCAATACACCGAAGAATTTACAATCGGAGATTATTCGACCAATAGACTTTAGATGTTTATTGGTCAACATAACAATGTCTGCCTGGCACTCTCCATTAAGTGATAGTCCACGTAACGAACAGGATAGCGCACTGCGAGGTCACCTCCGGCCATCCAGATTTGCGTTGTTTCACGATTTCACTCCAGATAAAAGCCAATTTACTTCCCCCATACCTAGCCCAAGAAATGCAGTCTTAATTCCCTAAGCTTCCTTCCTTCCTTCCTTCCTTCCTTCCTTATGCCAGGCAGCAGATTTAGGGCTCAGGACTTCAGGAAATAAGGTGGTTGGACAAGACCAGAAGATGCCCTGAAAATAACACGCAATTACTTATCACATATCATATTTATTATTGCGTATTTTCGCATAGCGTGATAATTTATTGCATTCATGGGCTTTAAAGCCTACAACAGAATAAAAAATAGTAAAAAGACAGTTATAGATGGATACAGTCTGCACATTATAAGAAAAATATACACTACAAAAATAAAAACAAAATTAAAATAAAACATCAGTCAGTCGCAATCTCAGTACAGGACATATTTATCACAGATGGCGGTCCAACGTTGTCGGTCCCCAGCCTCTTCTACCGCTGTCGGCTCCACTTGTTTGAGGTCTGCCAATACCCGATCGTTCCATCGCGTCTTCGGCCATCCCTTTGGGCGACTTTCACCAGGTTGGGAACGGAGAACACGGTTCGGAAGGGATCCGTCGGCTCGGAATATGTGCCCAAACCATTGTAGACTCTTATGTCACAATATTCGGCCGATGTATGGCTTTCCGCTTCGTGGTTAAGATGTAAAATATTTGTTTATAAATGTCGCATTAATTTTGTTCATTGAACGAACGTTCTCAGTGCTGTAGAAAAAAAGTTCGTCACAGACGAAATTCATAACACAATTATTACAACTGAGTGCAAAAATCACATACCACGTCTACGGCATAAAATCTTGCCCAGCTAAAATGCATGAGCGCTGGCCACGGTCTGCCGCCTGATCAAGAGAACTCGTGTCCTCGGCCAGCGTTTAGACACCCGAAGACGCCTGCCACGTCCTGGTTGCGTTAGCGGGCGGCAGACAAAGGACAGAAGTTGAACGTCCGATATCAATTACTAGGGTGACTATGTCGAAAAAAAACTCAAACCTTGCAGTATTACCAATAAACATTTTAACGTAACTGTTATCTTAGATCTAAAAAAAAAATACATCTAATCTCTGGATGCGCGTCGTACATCAACGTTCTTACGTAACCATAACTTCAAAAAACCGGCCAGAGACCGGACGTCTTTTCCGTCTGGCAAATGGAAATATTTCATCGTGCGGGAAATCCAGCAAATAACGAAAATCAGCGATTGTAAGTTGGCTACATAATTTGATCCGTGTGGTAAGATATATACCGACAGTAAAAAACTAAGACATAGACACTTAAAGGCCCATTAGATCGCATGAAATTTTCGGTTAGTCAAGACAAACTAAAGAAATGTTTTGATTTGCACAGTAACATTGGTCCAGATTAAAGAAGGAAGAGTTCAAAACATAAATTTTCTGATGAAAGTAAATATAACGTATTGGACTGGTTTGGTAGGTGGTGTCGTATAAGAAAACGTGGAAATTGCTGTTGCACGACCGTCGTTTCCTGATGGTGATGGCCGGCGGAGGGAAGATTCGCTATCACGGAAGAAAATATTAAGATAATGAGGCGGTAACATTTGCTTGCTGATTCCGTTCGCTGCTGCCCGATGCTACTCATGAATGTTAGCAGTCGTTTACATTTCTGACTATAACTGAGAAAAAACAATGGTTTAAAAAATGTAAACACACACACACACAAATTACGTGACTTTAATTACCGTGCTACGTCTGCTATTTGCAATTCCTGTAGCCGCCTGTGGCCTGTGAACAACGCAGACACAGCTGCCATCTAGCGTCTCCACCGATTACTACGTCACAGCAGCTTGCGGCGGCAGTGCCATCCGTTGGTATCGAGAATTCTGCGACGCTGCTGTTTGCCCGCTGGAAGTTTAACGCCGTGCTGCTTAAACAGTTAAAATTGGTTCTATCCTCTCGTTACTTATTAGCGTGTAATTAAGACGAACCCTCTACAACCTGCTGATCGCGCGCGTCAAGTTCGCGCAGCCTCGTTAATGCCGCCTTCTAATGGTTGCGAAAAGTCGCAGCTGTGTTATGTGCACCGGGTAGAGCAGATAGACATTGTACTTCGCCTCACGCTCATCGGAAATTAGACTGAATTGCGATAACTTCAAAATGAAACTGCGGCAATAAATTAAAAAAAAAATCCCAACGATATACAATGTACTTGCGTTGTCTAATCACTTTTCCACTTTTGATTACTTTCGGTCGTCAGTTTCGTACCTCCCATTGCTGCAACAGTAAACAGTACGGAAATGGCATTCCTAGTTTACATAGTTCTTCGAAATTAAGGGAACTGAATAAACAAATAATTGCTAGTCCAACAAAATCTGTTACCTGACGATAGCCTAAGAAGCCGAAAGCCGGTCAATTTTTAGAGAACATCAGAAATTTTTTCATAAAATCTGCAACAATAGTTTTGTGAATGTTGGTCGCAAGTACTGATAAACTGTCTAGGTGGCACATACTGACAACTCTCTCCGCTGCAGTAAAGGATTCGTTTGTTTACGAAGTATCGTAATGGTTTCTTGGCAGGTCTCGTTCCCAGGAAAGGTACAGGTTGTCTTGTTCCTAAACATCTTCCATTGAACAAAACATAATTCATCTAGGCAAGCTGATTTATCCCTGAGCTCCATGTCAATAGAATCTAACAGACACACCTCCCGTCAGAACACAAACAATCGAGAATGAAATACTAAAAAAGAACTACTTCAACACGATGTTATACACAAACGTCCTACACTTTAACAAAACGTACAGAACGATCATACGACCATGTGAAACTATTAAAACTCCTTTGCTATGTGCAATTGGCAAGTGTATCTATCATCTAAGAGTAGTTCCAATGATGACTTAGCTAAATATAAGGAATACCGTAAAACATTTTAAAAAAAAATAATTGACATCCAAAAAAAATACATTATGAGAAGGTAGCAAAATCGGACAACAACATAAAAGCAATATGGGATAGAAGACTGGTAGAAACAGAAATGAACAAGAGCAGATGCCATTAAAAGTAGATGGTACATTAGTAACTGATAGGCATAGTGTGGCAAATCTATTTAACAAGTACTTTATATCTGTTACTGATAGCATGGGATTGTCTAGGTCAGTAAATAATGCCCTTGAATATTGGAAACTAGCATTTACAAATAACTTCAGGAACATTAATGTCACTCACTTCACCCCAAGAAATCTCGTCCATAATAAAATCTTTAAAAATAAAGCACTCTAGTGGTTACGATAAAATATCAACAAAGTTAATTAAAGCGGGCTCTTGTGAATTTTAAGTTACTTGTGTAATCGGTCTGTTATAACTGGAACATTTCCTGATTGGTTAAAATATGCGGATATTAAACCTCTATTCCTTTAATCAAGAAAGGGGATATAATGATACCATCAAACTACAGACAGATTTCACTTTTACCGGCATTCTCTAATTTCTAGAAAGGGTAATGTACAAGCAGCTTCTCTACCACCTAACCTCAAATGACATATTGTCTAGAACACAGTTTGGATTTCTGAAAGGTTCCGATATCGAGAAGGCTATTTACACCTACAGTGAAAATAAACTTCATTCATTAGATAATAAATTACAAGCAGAAGGTATTTTCCGTGATTTATCAAAGGCATTTGACTGTGTGAACCACAACAACCTTTTCAATCACTGGGAGTACGCTTGCGTTCGTTACTTGGCCAGCTCGGCGTTACATTGCCTGCTATTTTCTCGACTGGAGAGAGCACCTGTCCACCGTGGCTAAGCCCCGAAGTCCGTATTAACTTGCACATTCATTCTCTTCCAAAGGACTCCACACCTAGTTTCGCTTACCAGAGAGAATTTCTCGCACTCCGGTTCAAGTTTGACAATTTCTTCATCTACACTGATGACTCAAAGACAGACCAGGGTGTTGGGTGTGCCTTTGTACTTGGCAACGCCTCGTTTAAATATCGTCTCCCTGAGTGGAGTTCCATTTTTACAGCTGAGCTGTATGCATTATATCAAGCCACCAGATACGTCCGGCGAAACTCGCTCAATAAGACTGTCATTTTCTCGGACTCTCTGAGTGCTCTTTTGAGCCTTCGCACGCTATATCCTGCCCATCCCCTGGTAAAAGCATCCGTAATTGCCTTATCTCTTTCAGCGAGTGAAACTACTGTGACGTTTCTGTGGGAGTGTTGGGGAATGAGTCTGCGGATACGGCTGCCAAGGACGCAGTTCTCCTTCCTTGGCTATCTACCTTTTCTACTAGCTCTGATGACCTTCGCGCTGGCGTCTTCCGGCGTATCATCTCCCGTTGGTTTTTACATTGGTCATCCCTGTCAGGGAACAAATTGCGGGCCATTAAACCTGTGCCTGATCTTTGGTCACCGTCATCTCGACCCTCTCGTCGAGAGGAAATTGTCCTGGCCCGGCTTCGTATTGGCCACTGCCGTTATAGCCACCATTATTTACTTCGTGGTGATCCTGCTCCCTTATGTGAGCACTGTGATGAACCTTTTACTCTGTACCACCTTTTAGTGCAATGTCCGTTTTTTAATCGTCTCCGTCATGATCTATATTTACCATTTTGAAATGTTCATTTTAGCTGATGATCCGCATTCTGCTGACAGTTTTTACTATTTATACATCCCCGGTTCGATTTTACTATGGGTAGTGTTGGGCGCTAATGACCCCAGCAGTTGTGCGCCCTAAAAACCACAAATAAAAAAAATAAATAAAAATAAAACCTTTTAATAAAATAGTATTCTATGGTGTCAAGGAATTGCTGCACAATGGTTAAAGTTGTATCTTGCTAACAGGAAACAAAGGGACTAGTGAATTAAGCCAAAAGTCATCAGATTGGGAAGAAATTACATGCTTTCTCTTGTGTACATTAATGACCTCATCAGTTACACTACCAGAAGCAGAGTTCATTTTGCTTGCAGATGATAAAAGTATTGCAATAAATAGCATGCCCAGCTTAGTTTTAGAAAGGTCTATTAATGATATTTTCATTAACATTAATAAATGGTTTAAAGCCAACTCATTGACATTAAGCTTTGAAGAGACTGACTAATGTAGCTCAGAATATGTAAGATTTTCCCATCCAGTATATGTATAAAGTAAGAAGAGCAGGTAGAAGAGGTTGACTGTATAAAATTCCTGGGATTACAGCTTGATAATAAATTCAGTTGGGGGGAGCACACCACAGAACTGCGGAAGTGACTCAACAAACCTGTATTTTCAAAACGAGTGTTATCAGACGTAGGAGACATAAAAATAAAAAAGCTTGCATACTTTACTTTCATTCCATAATGTCATATGGTATAATATTTTGGGATAACTTAGTCAAGCAAAAGTTTGCAGAGTCCAAAAGCGTGTAGTACGTATTATGTGTGGTCTAAATTCACGGAAATCCTGCAGAAGCCTCTTCAAACAACTGGATATATTAACTACTGCTTCTGAGTGTATTTATTCCTTAATGAAATTTGTCATAAATAATATATCCCTTTTCCCAACAAACAGCTCAGTTCAAAAAGGGGTCCACTACTCATAAATACATATTTTCAATAATTTACCAACAACCATAAATTCAGCTACAAATAAAGATCAGTTTAAGAGAAGCGTAAATGAATTTCTAGTGGCCAACCCCTTTTACTCCACTGGCAAATTTTTAAATAGACCCAAATGATGCATGTGTCTGTATTTATACTATTAGTCTTATCAGCTTGTAAAAAATGTATGTACCTGTATTAGTAATATCAACAAATCAATTTTTTTACATGTTCCACGTTCACGAGGATCACCTCAACACGGATCTATGGAACGAACGAACCAACTAATCTAATAAAGTCAAAGCGTTCACGTGAGTGTCCTTACTCAATCGTTTTGACGACATAAAGTTCCGCCACTTATCTACATCTTTATACATACTCTGCAAATCACACTTAAGTGCCTGGCAGAGGGTTCATAGAACCATCTTTATACTATTTCTACCTATGTAAGTGAGCGTCAACAATATATTTTTGCATTCGGAGGAGAATGTTAGTGACGGGAGTTTCGTAACTAGCCCACGCCGCAGCGATAAGCGCCGTTGTTGTAATGATTCCCATCCCAGATCCTGCAGCATTTCCGTAACGCTGTCCCCCCTGTATCGTGACAATATGAAACGAGCTGCCCTTCTCTGGAATCTTTCGATGTCCTCCGTCAAACCCACCTGATAAGGATCCCACACTGGGCAGCAATACTCCAGAATAGGACGCACAAGTGTACTGTAGGAAGTTTCCTTAGTAGAACTATTGCATTTTCTACGTTAAACTGTAGTTCCCCCTATAACTGGCTGGGTAAGTCAGTTCGAAGGTGGGAGGAAGGCAACAGCATACTACCTCCAAGCAGGACCATGCCTAGTAAAGCACTGTGGTGTTCAAACCAATCTTCGGATTTTTGACTGCTTTACCTTAACTCGCCGTCTTCATCAGGTGTTACCTGAGACTGATCGACAAGCCGACATTCCCATATTTAAACCTAGGCGGCGTCTGGTGCTTTCTATGAGGTCCGCGCCCAGTGTGCTCCAGTCTGGCAGTGGCGTCTGACGCAGGATGATCCATCGTCGGTCCTCGCCCAGTGGCGGCCGCCTCCGTCTCCTGACGCTCCATAGGTGGTCCGCGCCCGCCTTGCGCGTTCCTAGCACTTCTGCGACGATTCTTCTGCTGTTGGTGACCACTACAGAATGTTATCGTGGCCACGCTACTCTCCTTGACTTCGGAGTAAGGTGTGCGCCTCAGAGGTATGCTACCCGTCGCATCAGGCTGCTGTTGGGGTGGCGTTGGTTGACGCCGGGAGCTCTAGATCCCTGGTTCTCTGGGGGGTCCCTTTCTTCCGTTGCTTCTGTAGCAGTTCCAGAGCCGGATTCCAAGCAGTTCTGAGTTGATATCCTTTAGATAATTTAGATTTGTAGTTTCATTAGTTTTTGCAAACATTTTGGACCAAAATAATAATCTAAATGATAAAAAATTAATTAATAAGAATGTCTGAAACACTTTTAGGAAAAAAAAATTAGGTAGTGGCGGGTTCTGAACCACTTCAGCGTCACAGTTCTACGCCTTGATCACTATGCTACGGCTATCAAAAGTTACTCCCATTATCTCATACTATAGAAGGCCGTTGTTAACTGATGCTAATATGGCATTTGTAGACACTAGATGATCATTTATCGTACGAAGAACGATGTGTTTTTGTTAATTCTTCAGTACGCCATTGCTTTGAAATGACAACGTGTAAGCTAAAATAAGAAAATCATCAAATACGCAACGCAAGATGGCGTATGCGAGAGAGAGTTCTGCGCGAGGAATGTAGCGTGACATCTCCGAACGGCTAATTTTCGTTAATTGCAAATATCTCTCAAACGATACGAGATATAAAAAAAACGCAAGAGAACAAAGTTGTAGAGAATTTTCTCCTCTACCAATTCAGTTATTCAATTTTCGCGTCAGATGAACGGTTTATTGCAATTAAAATTACATTACAAACGGCATTTTTGAGTATTACAAACGTATTTCTTGTCCTAAATATTTGTAAAAGCGAGGTTCTCCTCTCTAGTAGACAACAATTATGTCTGTAAAATTTGGTTGCGATCGGTTGAACGGTTCGACCTAAAAAGTGGGAACAAGTTACAGACAGACATCGTCGTATCGCCGTTATTTTTGCAACTCTCTCTGCAAAGATGCAAGATATGAAAAAACATAATAAAGTTGTAAATATTTTTCCCCTCTACCAATTAGGTTATTAAATTTTCGTGTCAGATGAATAGTTAAGCCGTTATTTTCATTTAAATTTCGAACTGTCAAGACGATCGCAAAGGCCCACTTTTAGTGTTACTACCGTAACCTAAAGTGGGCCAAAACATAAAAGCATATTTACAGTATCTTTTGCAGTCACAAAGTTCCTCTTAGCTCATCAATGTCTTTGAGTCGATGTACAGCAGGACAGCCAATGAAACCCACGTGTTTGTGGTCGGGAGCATGCTTTTATGATGCCGGTTGAGTCACTTCTCCGGGCCGAGCGCGGGTGTGTGTGTGTGTGTGTGTGTGTGTGTGTGTGTGTGTGTGTGTATTTTCGATGTCGCGCTTCGGGCTCGTCACCACCACGTTTCAGCTAAAATGTTTCGTCAGATGCATGATTCGAACCAAACCTCCGTTTCGGGGTTCTAAATCTTAAAACTATAGCGTTAGACCGCTCGGATCGGTGAGTCGGGATGTTTTTATGCATTGCGTTGTGTGCGATCTGTCTGATCTTAAGACATCTAGAATCGAAGGACGTGGACGTGTTGCACTAAAACTACGGCATTCGGTATGACGTTACAATTTATGTCTACACTACAAATTGTAGCCGCAGAAAGTTACACAAATAATATACACGCATATAGCTAAGTGTACCTTCTAAATTGTATCACATTACGGCATGTAGTTCATGAGATATGAGCACATAAGCAGTAACGTTAATGGAAAACTGCCCCATCACGCATCAAGTTTTAATCTATTACTTTGTGAATAATGCAATGCCAAGATCGCGGTATTTCGTCTGTTATAAATGTTCAAATGTTTGCATAGTCTATGGGACTTAACTACGGGGTCATCAGTCCCTAAACTTACAAACTACTTATGAACTACTTATGAACTACTTACGAACTAGGACGGCATAAATATCCATGCCCGAGGGGGGATTCGAAACCCCGACTGTAGTGGCCGTGCAGACCGTGACTGGAGCGCCTTAGTCTCCTCGGCCACCGCGGCCGGCTCGTCTGTTATAAATACAGACGAAATACCGTGATCTTGGCATTTCATTATTCACAAAATACATTTATAAGATCGCTCCCTGCCATGAGCAAATTGTATATTACTTCCTTACTACTAATTGTATTCTCAAGAGATTTTAGACATACAGCCCTAATACAAATGAATGTATACCTGAAAAGTGACAGAAATAAATACAAACCGGGCAACGCCGGGTTTTCAGCTAGTTTACAATAAGGCGCTCAACGTAGAATCATTCAAAAGCATACGAACGTGCAGGCACGCCGCAGCTCCATGTTGAGACACAGTTCTGTAACCAGGTTGTGTACGGATCAACGTGCATGCTGGAACATTCCAGTTAATGACAAGTAGGACCGTGTGCACAGGATAAGGGCTGTCGTTAAGTCTATTTCGGGAATAGCTTTCACCAGTAATTAATTTTCTGCTGATAAACAGTTGCATTAAGGGTTCATAATGTCAATAATAGCAATAGACACAACTTCGAACTGTAACTAATATTTTATATTTCTGAATAATCACAACTATGTCGGGAAATCACGGCCATCACCGCATATTCTAATAACTGAAATTTAGACAGGTCGCCGATATTAGTCTTCATACGCCACTTATTACTTTTATCTCACTATTGCAAAACAATCCTGACACGATTCGCGGCACGGAAATTTCTTGCCCAGTTACGATGGTGAGAGAATCCAGCGACGGCGCTGGGGATAAACTCAACCCAAAATACGCACAATGAACGGACTTCCGCCATTACTCTCATTACTCACTTAACGCGGCTTACACACTCGCCGACTGAGCCCTGCTCATTACCACCCTGCCTTCCTCCCTCGCAAACAGGTAGAGGAGGCACGGCCGCCTTCTTTCCACTCTTTTAATCGTGAAAATTATAATGTCTCCTTCACTATGCAGGAGCTAGACCGTGCTCTCGCCCTGTCCCGATCTTCTGCTCCTGGGCCCGATTCGATCCACATTGAGATGCTGAAGAACCTTTCTCCTGCGGGCAAGTGTTTTCTTCTTAGCACCTATAATCACATATGGACTGAAGGTCAGGTTCCCACAAGTTGGCGTGAAGCCGTTGTTGTCCCCATCCACAAACCAGGGAAGGACAAACATCTTCCTCCCATTTCTCTCACGAGCTGCGTCTGTAAGGTGATGAAATGCATGGTTAATGCTCGGTTGGTCTCTCTCCTCAAATCTCAACGCCTCCTGACTAATGTTGAATGCGGTTTTCGTCAACACCTCTCTGCTGCTGATCACATCATTACCTTGTTGACCTTCATTATGAATAACTTTCTAAGGAAGCGTCAAACGGTAGCAGTATTCTTCGACTTGGAGAAGGCCTACGATACCTATTGGAGGGCGGGCATTCTCCGCACTTTGCACACATGGGGCCTTCGTGGCCGCCTCCCTCTCTTTATTCAAGCGTTTTTGGCAGATCGTAAGTTCCGGATACGGGTGGGCTCTGTTTTGTCAGATACCTTTCGCCAGGAGAATGGGGTGCCACAGGGCTCCGACTTGAGCGTGGCTCTCTTTGCCGTTGCAATCAATCCGATCATGGATTGCCTTTCAGCCGACGTTTCCGGATCTCTTTTTGTTGACGATTTCGCAATTTATTGCAGCGCCCAGCGGACGTGTCTCTTGGAGCGCTCTCTTCAACGCTGTCTTGACCGTCTATATTCCTGGAGCATCGCAAACGGCTTCCGGTTCTCTACTGAGAAAACGGTGTGTATAAACTTCTGGAGATACAAGGAATTTCGTCCACCTTCTTTACATCTCGGCCCTGTTGCTCTCCCTTTTGTGGAGACTACGAAATTCTTGGGACTCATTTTGGATCGTAAACTTTGCTGGTCCCCTACACGTGTCCTACCTGGCTGCCCATTGTGCCCGATCCCTTAATGTTCTTCGTGTCCTCAGTGGCACATCATGGTGAGCGGATCGTACCGTCCTGCTTCACCTTTACCAGGCCATTGTTCAGTCGAAGCTCGACTACGGAAGCTTTGTATATTCCTCTGCATGGCCATCCATTTTCCGCCGTCTCAACTCCATTCACCATCAGGGATTACGCCTATCGACCGGTGCATTTTATACCAGACCTGTTGAAAGTCTGTATGCCGAAGCTGCTGTATTACCCTTGAACTCTCGGCGTGACATACATCTACATACATACTCCGCAATTCACTGTAAGGTGCGTCGCGGAGGGTACACTGTACCACTACTAGGCATTTCCTTTCCTATTCCACTCCCAAATTGAACGAGGAAAAAAAATGCCTATATGCCTCCGTACGAGCCCTAATTTCTCTTATCTTGTCTTTGTGATCTTTACGCGAAATGTAAGTAGGCGGCAGCAAGATCGTACTACACTCAGCTTCAAATTCCGGCCCTCTAAATTTACTTAACAGAAATTCACGAAAAGAACGTCGTCTTTCTTCCAGCGATCCCCAATTGAGTTGCCAGAGCATTCACGTGACACTCGCGTATTGGTCGAACCTACCGGCAACAAATCTAGCTGCTCGCCTCTGAACCGCCTCTATGTCTTCCTTCAAACCGATCTGCTGTGTGTCCCAAATACTTGAGCAATACTCAAGTCGTGGTCGTACAAGCGTTTTATACGCGGTCTCCTTTACAGGTGAAGTACATCTTCCCAAAATTCTCCCAATAAACCAAAGTCGGCTGTCCGCCTTACTCACAACTATTGTCAGTACGCATGCCGACTGCTGTCGATGCCCAACCATCCATCTTACCCATTATTCTTTGATGACTCACTTGATAGCCAATATCGGTTGTCTGCGATAGCCTTGCTTCCACCTGGAGTTCGGTTGAGCGACAGCCCATTGCCACCGTGGCATCAGGCCCAGGTTCACACCCAGCTTGAACTTAGTTCGCTCCCCAAGGAGAGCACTCCGGATTTAGTATACCGCTCGAGGCTTGTCGAACTCTGTTCGCGGTTCGATAATGCCATATTTATTTACACTGATGGTTCCAAGAGCACTGCCGGTGTCGGATCTGCCTTCGTCGTCGGGGACAACCGTTTCCAATACAAGCTCCCTGACCGGTACTCGAATTTCACGGCTGAGCTTTTTGCCCTCCACCAGGCCGTCTTGTATACCTGCCGCCACCGCGAACCTTTCTATGCCATATGTTCGGACTCCCTTAGTGCCCTGCAGTGTCTTAAGGACCCTTTCTCGAACCATCCTCTCGTGTATCTGATCCAACGTCCCTCCAGTTGCTAGCGGATAACAGCTGTCACGTTTCTTTTCTGTGGGTCCCTGGCCACGTGGGTGTGCCCGGGAATGAGACCACTGACATAGCAGCCAAGGTAGCAGCTCTTTTACCTCGCATGGCTACTTTTTGCGTCCAATCAGACGATGTTCAACGGGCTCTTCGCCGGAGTATTGTATCGTCCTGGCACAGTGCGTGGTTCTCACGCCACGACAATAAATTGAGAACTGTAAAACCGATCCCGACCGCGTGGAGGATCTCCTCACGCCCCTCTCGGCGAGAGGTGGTAATCCTGGCCCGGTTGCGGATCGGTCACTGCCGTTTCAGCCACCGTCATTTGCTATCCGCCGACCCTGCACCGCTGTGCTCCTGCGGTAAACTGCTGACAGTGCGACACGTTTTACTGTCTTGTGTTGATTTTAATCATCTCCGTGTAGCCCTTCACTCTCCGTCTACTCTGGAGGAAATTTTAGCTGATGACACACGAGCAGCTGCTCGAGTTTTGCGTTTTATCAACTTGGCCAACTTATCGAAGGATATTTAACCCTTTTGTTTTTTATCTTTCGTTTTTAGCCTTCTCTTGATATTCTAACTGGCGGTTACCAATTTTTTTTTTTTTTTTGATCTAGCGAATCTATGTTCTTGTTTGAGCGCTATTGACCTTAGCAGCTGTGCGCCCTAAAACCAAAAAAAAAAAAAAAAAAAAAAAAAATAAATAAATAAATAAATAAATAAAAATCCTCCCTCGCAAACGGGCCGAGGAGGCACGGCCGCCTTCTTTTCAATCTTTAAATCGTGAAATATACAATGCCACCTTCACTATGCAGGAGCTAGACCGTGCTCTCGCCATGTCCCGCTCCTCTGCTCCGGGACCTGATGCCATTCATACTGAGATGTTGCAGAACCTTTCTCCTGCGGGCAAATGTTTCCTTCGCCGCACCTATAATCGCATATGAACTGAAGGTCTAATCCCCACAAGTTGGCGTGAAGCCATTGTTGTCCCCATCCCCAAACCAGGGAAGGACAAACTTCTTCCTTCCAGTTATCGCCCCATTTCTCTTACCAGCTGTGTCTGTAAGGTGATGGAACGTATGGTTAACGCTCGTTTGGTTTGTCTCCTTGAATCCCGACGCCTCCTTACCAATGTCCAATGTGGTTTTCGTCGGCACCGCTCTGCAATTGACCACCTCTTCACCTTGTCGACTTTTATTATGAATAACTTTCTGCGAAAGCGTCAGACGGTGGCTGTGTTCTTTGATTTGGAGAAGGCCTACGACACCTATTTGAGGGCGGGAATATTCCGCACCATGCATACCTGAGGCTTTCGCGGCCGTCTCTCCCTCTTTATCCGTGCATTTTTAACGGACCGACTTTTTCGGGTGCGAGTGGTCTGTTTTGTCAGACCCTTTTTGTCAAGGGAATGGGGTGCCACAAGGCTCCGTTTTGACTGTAGTACTCTTCGCCATATCAGTTAACCCAAATATGGACTGCCTCCCACCCGACGTTTCTGGTTCCCTGTTTGTGGACGATTTCGTAATCTACTGCAGCACTCGAAGAACGCGTATATTGGAGCGCTGTCTCCAGCATTGTCTTGACCGTCTTTATTCTTGGAGCCTCGCAAATGGCTTCCGTTTCTCCAATGAGAAAACTGTGCATTAACGTCTGGCGATACACGGAGTTCCTTCCACCATCTCTACATCTAGGCCCCGCGCTCTCCCATTCGTGGAGGCAACGAAATTCTTAGGACTAACGTTTGATAGCAAACTTTGTTGGTCTCCAGATGTGTCTTCTGACTAGCCGTTGTACACGTTCCCTTAATATCCTCCGTGTTCTTAGCGGTACGTCATGGGGAGCTGATAGAACCGTCCTTGACATTTATCGGTCCATAGTCCGAAGCTGGATTACGGAAGCATTGTTTACGCATCCCCACGGCCGTCCATCTTGCGCCGTCTTAACTGAATTCACCATCGGGGGGTTACGCCTAGCGAATGGAACCTTCTATACCGGCGCTATTGAATGCCTCTATGCAGAAGCTGCTGAATTACCATTGCTCTATCGGCGTGATATATTACTCTGTCGTTATGCATGCCGGCTGCTGTCAATGCCCAAACACCCATCCTACCCATCATTTCTCTATGACTCCCTTGATCCCCAATATGGGGTGTCTGCATCTGCACTGTTAGTTTTCGTTGCCTGTTTCAGCTATCCGATCCCTCCCCCCCCCCCCCCCCCCACACACACACACCCTTCGCATGGATGTCAGCCCAACACCACTGTGGCTTCAGGCACAGGTTCGCGTCCACCTCGAACTCAGCTCGCTCTCAAAGGAGAGTACCCCGGATTAGTTGTATCGCTCAAGGTTTGTCGAACTTCGTTCTCAGCTTGATAACATCATCTATACAGATGGCTCTAAAAACACTGATGGTGTCGGATCCACCTTTATCGTCGGGTTCGACAGCTTTCAATACCAATGCTCAAATTTCACAGCTGAGCTTTTTGCTCTCTATCAGGCAGTCCAATATGTTCACCGCCGCCGCCACCCTTATGTCATCTGCTCATTCACTCAGTACCATTCAGTCTGAGACCCGTATCCGGTCCATCCTGTTGTACTCAAGACTCCAACGCTCCCTTTAATTGGTAGCTGAAGACAGCTTTCGCGTTCGCTTCCTGGGTTACCTGGTCACGTAGGTGTGCAGTGGAACAAGGTTGCTGACGTTGCGGCAAGGGCTGCCACTCTCCTACCTCGGACAGCTACCGTTTGTGTGCCGTGAAACGACATTAAAGAGGCTATTTGCAGGCGTATTGCTACATCATGGCATCGGCTGTGGTCCTCGCTTCAGGACAATAAGCTTAAAACCATAATAACCGATCCCGACAGCTTGGAAGACGTCCTCCCGCCCGTCCCGGCGGGCCCGGCTCAGGATCGGTCATTGCCGCTTCAGCCACCGACACTTAACAGGCGACCCCCCCCCCCCCCCCCACCACCACCATTGTGTTCCTGCGGTCGCCCGATGACGGTGAGGACATTTTAGCTGATGACGCACGGGCAGCTGCTAGAGTTTTGCGCTTTATACATATGACTAACTAACTAAACCCCCGCTGCTTAGCATGCATAGGCTGGTTGGTCTGCACCAGTTGTTTCTTTTTAATCCTGATGAAGAATCCATATATGAAGTTTCGTAGTTCTAGCTTGAAATTTGAGTTAACAAAAAATTTTTGAAAATCAATTTTTGCATCCCGTATTTCACCCCCTTATTAGCCTAATTTCCAGAAATACCGAAACACGTGTCTTTTAAATTCGAACCCCGAATCCAAATCCGAAAATTTGTAGTTATAACTTCAAAATTGCCTAAATAGCAACAGATTTTCGAAAAACATCCCCTCTCCAATTAACCCCCTTGATGGTTGAATTTCCAAAAATACCTAAACACTTATTTTTAACGTCTAACCAACTATACAAATATCAATTTTTGCAGCTCTACTTTCAATATTGTATCAATAGCAACGTGTTTTCAAAAAGAATTTTTGCTCTGTTTAACCCTCTTACTTGTTGAATTTCCAAAAATACTAAAATTCATGGATTTTTAATCCTAACCAAAATTCCATATCCGAAGTTTCGTAGTTGTAGCTTTAAATTTGAGTAAACAGCAACACATTTTTGAAAATAAATTTTTTGCGTCACCTATTTTACCCCTTATTTGTCGAATTTCAAAAAATGCCGAAACACGTCTTTTAAATTCTAACCCTGAATTAAAATCAGAAATTTTGTAGTTCTATCTTCAAAATTGCCTAAATAGCTACGTATTTTCAAAAAACGTTTCATCCCCTATTTCATCCACTATTTCGCCCCCTTACGGACGGAATATCGAAAAATCGCTTCTTAAATGACGCCTACTGAGTAAGATAAAGACCCTCCACAAATTTCAAGTTTCTATCTTCAGTGGTTTGGGCTGGGCGATGATGAGTGAGTCAGTCAATCGGGACACTTCCTTTTATATATAGATGATTTGGCCAAGGTCATTTAATTCCTTCTCATGCTATTTTTTATTGCAAGATCACTGCAAGACTCCTTGTCTGTCATTGAGAAGCACAGAAACTATACTTAATGTCTTTGTAGAGACAACTGATAAATTAGGTACCAATATGTTATGTGTATTATTCAATAAGAGATTGCTATTGTCAGAAGTAATTTTTCTTGTTGCTGATTAGATGAGCATTGCGATTTAGCGATGTACTTAAAATATAACGAGTCGTAAGTTTCAAGAACGTGTTAATGTTAAGGTGGCCATATTTTCAGATCCAAAAATCAGGAGCTCCTAGTTATGTTACATATCTCGAGTCTATTGAAGCATGGGATACCACCAGTCGGCTTTTACGTAATGGGTTAAGGCCGACGGGTGGTATCCCATGCTTCAATTATGCCAGTCGGCTTCGACTCATGGCATCGGCGTGTTGTATAGAAGGCTATGTAGTGGCAAGCTGTTTGTTTTACGAGGGCAATTACTTTTACTGATCAGACAAGGGTACACCAAGAACTTATCAACAACAGAGCAAGAACAACTACTGGTATCCCTCGAATAAGGCAATAATCGAATTTCGCAGGCTTAATATTGAAATGAAGGATGTTTTTAAGATTTTCTGACCTCGTCGCGGGTCGCAGGATAAGACCCAAAAAAAGCAAGAGTATCCTGCGAAGAGCAGGATATCTGGTCACTGTAGTTAATGTGAGTACTTGCCAGTTGTATTTCTTAAAAGCGCCTCGACCGTTTTAGAAGTTCTAGTTTCCGCGACTGTATAATTTTAAATAAGATTTAATCTACTTAACAGTGATAACGTACTCGAAATTCGGAGACTGCGTGCGCCGACTCGTAATGATACTGCGCTTCATTAGTCAGCAAAATAATGCAGTCGGAAACGGAGCGTCGTCGCGACCCCGCCAGAGCCGTTCTAGCGCCCCTGGCCCTTTCGGCGTATCGATCGTGGCGCGAAAGCCGACCGCGGTTCGCGAATTGCTGGCGACGGCTCGCGGCATGGCTCCGCGGCGTGCGCGCCGCCGGCCCCGTCTGACGGCGCGTGTGGTCAGGTGTCTGCGGTCATCTGACGCCGGCTGCGGTCACTGACGCCTGCCGCCGCCATGGCCCCGCTGGTGGGCGGCAGCTCGGGCGCCCGGCGTCGCGCCGCCCCCGCCGCCCCCACCGCCCCCGCTCCCCTCCGCGGGGGCGGCTGCGCCACGACCGGCGCCCTGGCGAACGGCTGCGCCACCCCAAAGTGCGACAGGTAAGGCGCGTGCGCTCCAGCTACACTGCCCCCGAACACGTAGTCAGTACACATTATAGACGACAGCTATATCAGAAACAGGAAACTAGAGGGCCGAGTACTACAGATTTATTCCCGCGTGGCCATTGTAAAAGGCGTGACTGACTGAAGTCGTTTGCTGCTTATTTTCCGCTTTCCGCTGTAGAATGTTTGGGGGCACCGCCAGTGTCAGACGTAAATATTCGAAGGCATGTCAGGGCATAGACATAACGGCCCCCTGTTGTTGTTGTTGTTGTTGTTGTTGTCCTCAGACCGTAGACTGGTCTGATGCTGCTCTCCACGCTACCCTGTCCTGTGCAAGTCTCTTCATCTGAGAATACGTTCGGCAACCTACATCCTTTTGAATCTGCTTACTGTATTCGTCCCTCGGTCTCCCTCTGCGATTTTTACCCCACACGCTTCCTTCTAATGCTAAGTTGACAATTCCTTGATGTCTCAGAATGTGTCCAACAAATCTATCCCTTCTCTTAGTCAGTATATGCCAGAAACTCCTCCCCGATACTGTTAAGCAACCCATTAGTTACGTGATCTACCCATCTAATTTTCATCACTCGTCTGTAGCACCACATTTCAAAAGCTTCCGTCAGCTTTTTATCTGAACTCCCTATCGTCCACGTTTCACTCCCTATCGTCCACGTTTCACTCCCTATCGTCCACGTTTCACTCCCTATCGTCCACGTTTCACTCCCTATCGTCCACGTTTCACTCCCTATCGTCCACGTTTCACTCCCATACAATGCTACTCTCAAGACAAATGCTTTCAGAAAGGACTTCATAACATTTAAATTAATATTGGATGTGAACAAGTTTCGCTTCTTCAGAAACGCTTTTCTTCCCATAGCCATTCTGCATTTTATATCTTGCTACCCAAATAACAAAATTCATCTACTATTTTTATTGTCTCATTACCTAATCTAATTCCTTCAGCATCGCCTGATTTTCTGACATTACATTCCATTACCTTCGTTTTCCTCTTGTTAATGTTCATCTTACATCTTCCTTTCAAGTCACTATCCATCCCATTCAATTGCTCTTCCAGATCTTTTGCAGTCTCTGACAGAATTACTATGTCATCGGCAAACCGCAACCTCTTAAGGTCTCAAAATAGCAACGGGATCAGCCCTTGCGAACAGTGACGGGTTGGGAAGTTGTCAACACCGTCACCAAAGCCGCTGCTTCCGCTGCTCTGGTGTGGTACGATACCTTAAACTGACAGTATATACAGGGTGTCCCAGCTATCTTGTCCACCCAAAATATCTCTGAAACAACAACAGCTATTTGAAAATGACTTTCACCGGTATCAATGTACGGCTGGGGCCCATGAACGTACATATTTTGAAACATTCGAAAACAAAAGCAAATGTGTTTTTTAACACAAACTTAGGTTTTTTAAATGGACACCCTATATTTTTTTTCTTCAGCAATCCATAGCATGACAAATCACAAACAATGGCATTGATTGCATCGCAATATTCCAATTACATCCCGAGATACTGCGACGCAAAGTTGACGCTTGAAAAACCCGAAATATGCTGCTAGCGCACGTCCTGAGACTCAGGCGAGAACCCCATGCTGCTCACGACGAATTGGAATATTGCGATGCAATCAACGCCATTGTTTGTGATTTGTCATGCTATGGATTGCTGAAGAAAAAATATAGGGTGTCCATTTAAAAAAACAAGTTTGTGTTAAAAAAACACATTTGCTTTTGTTTTCGAATGTTTCAAAATATGTACGTTCATGGGCCCCAGCCGTACCGGTGAAAGTTGTTTTCCAATAGCTGTAATTGTTCCAGAGATATTTTGGGTGGACAAGATAGCTGGGGCACCCTGTATGTCGTGACAAACTATCGAATACGTTCCCTTCACCGTGGTGCAGTAGATTAAAAATCTCAAAATACAAACAGAGCTGCTCATACAGACTGCAACCCCGTATTAGCAGTTACTGTTCACATCACATTCGTAGAATCGCCGCTGGTTGTAGAGCTAAAACGTTCCACGATGCACGACCTGATTGACCCTGAATGAATTGACTGGCCTCGAATACGTGACTCCCCTTACAGCACACTGTCCAATCTAGTGAACAGCTTCCAGTCCCAACTGATCCCCTCGCCGTTCATTTAGAATGTTGTGTTCGAACAAAATTCGACAATTTAACAAACGATCATTCTGACGCGATGGGCTAGCAGGACGTAGGTCCCCAGGGCAGCAACCTCGTCCGACGAGCAACTGGTATGAGTCAATACGATTATGACGTTTCGCCTTATAAAAGGTTACTCACAAAACAATAAAGCTCGACCAGTAAACATAAGTTCGTGAGAACCAGTAAAGTTAGCATCCTACGTAACAAGTTACGTATTTCAAGCTCATTCCATAAGGCCTCGTATATCTCTGGCTCGAGCTAGTAGTTCAGTACAACGGTTTAGACTGAGTACGAACGATTCGAAACTGCAAAGATAGATCCCCCACACACAGCCGCGGCTTTCGCACGATCAGTCTGCACGTGTTTGTACCAGCACAACAGTTACGTCCGTACGTTACGAACCGTACGCTACAGAAATCTTAATGACACTAGAATGGTAAAGATGTATGATATTTTCACTAAATTCATGTGATAATCAAAGTAACCTTTCTCATTAAATCCTACTGAAGCAGTAGTTTTCTGCAAGAGAATCATTATATATTCTAAAATGATAAAGTTTGATATGGTTCTTACATGTTTTTTGTTCACATAGTTGGTAGTTTATAACATGGTGCACATCCGTCGGTATTAGTTTGCACTATTGCCTAATTTCGATACATTATTTTCTGTGAATTTGAACAATCCACCGTTAAATAAATGCAAATGGACGTTATAAAAAAACAAATTCCGAAAATATACTAACAACTGCCTGCGGCACTATAATTTACTCTAAATAAAGGCACTCCCCAGTGGAAAAGACTTTAAACTCGTGGGTATAAACGTTGATTCTCCCCGAAATCATATGGCAATTAATTGAGACCTGAGATTTCACACCCTGCTACGACCGTAACTCTCGGTACAGACATTATAAAGCTTTCATCAATTTTGGAAACTTTGCCTAATGTGCATTTTTTCTTTACCGTTGTAACGCTTATCTCCACGCCTGCAGCAATAGAAGTCACCCCCCCCCCCCCTTCAGTAGAAGAGAGAACTCGAAGGCTTTCTGCGACAAGTAATGTGCTGATTTTGCGAAATATATCTAGTCCTTAGCCTACCGAACTTGGCCGTTTAGTTTTCTTTTCTTTTTTTCTTTTTTTTTTCGCAGATAATGTCAAATTTGTATTGTCCGTTACGCGTATAATTGTTTTCCGTTAATTTATAGAAACTTGAACAGACAGCCGTTTGCCGTCGGAGGTTAGAGTCCTCGTTCGGACATAGCTGTGTTGTTCTTAGGATAAGTTAAAGTAGTTTGTAAGGGACCGATGACCAATGCAGTTAGGTCCCATAGCTTTACAAACATTTAAGCATTTTTACAACATGCATATTGGATTCTTTACATTTCCGCGTTCTTTAAACCAGTAATACGTTAATGCGTCAGTATAAATAAGAACAAGGGCGTCTATATTAATTTAATAGTTAAATTTCGTCAGAGGTATGATTGTGGAAAAGTGTTCGTTCCAAAATGTTCAAATCTTTGTTAAGCTGAAAGGACTTAACTGTGGAGTCATCAGTCCCTAAACTTACAAACTACTTATAAACTAACACTAAAGACAGCACAAATATCCATGCCCGAGGGGTATTCGAACCCCCGACGGAGAACGGCCTCGCGCATCGTAGCATGGTGTGCAGTTCATATTACTTCGTTTAGGTTTTCCTTTCCAGTTTCTACTAATCACTTCACGAGTGCTGGAATAGATTATTCAGTAGGTTGTGAGCGTTTTGTTATCCGCAGCGCTTCCTAAGATAATTCTGCGTCTATATTTTTGAGCCTTAAAATTCCTCCGCTGTTGATAAACCAACTAGGGCAATGCATTTATCCTTCAATAAGAAATGTACTTTACATCTGTCTTATAGTCCTTAAAGTAATTCCTTGTGTGAAGGAATCGGTATTGTTGCAATTTACTCATTACAGGATCGTAAAGCTCTACAAATACCTCGACTAGAGTCTCAGAATGTGAGAATTCAAAACGAATGTATAAAACCTATTAGTAGTCGCGATGTATCTCATTAATTGGAACATATACAGGGGTCGGAAACTTAAAGATGAAAACTTTATAATACAGGTTTCACGGTACATCTGAAATAATTATGCAGTACTAAATAAGCAAACCCAATTGTTGGGCATAGCCGAAGTCTACTGCGCATCCAACCCAGCTGTAGATTTGAGACAGTCTTTGTAAGGTTTTTGAATTTGCTATAATAATATTTTGATTTATATCACAGCCGTATCGTGCTGTATAGTTCCGAAGCATTATTTTAAGAAGTTGCAGGTCCTTTCTGAAATACGTTAACTGCAAGGTTTGCAATGTAAAACACTGTCTTGTTTCATTGACCTTGAAACTCGAAAAACTTCACAAATGGAATCTGGCTGAGATTCATTCTTTTTGGTCCATACACAACCAGTTTTACGTCACGCGTACATTTTCAACACTACTGGGTATTAAAACCATGGGTATTCCCTAAAACAGTGTTCTCATACTGTATATGGTTGACCTGAAAGAACTGTATACAGGTGATAGCTGAAAAGTTATTAAGCATTTATTTAACTTTTAGCAGCTTGGGTGCACAAATGTAACAGTATGTAGGGTATCCTTACTGTGTATTAAAATTACAAGACCATGAAATTAAATTGAGAATGAAAGCAGTAAGGAAATTCATAAAGAAATATAAGTATATATAATCTATATCAATATATAATATGCAAATCCTTTGCAAAGAACTCACACAAGCAAATTTGAAGATACAAAACGAAACACACCTTTCATATAACCTTGCATTTTCTAATCTACTGGTCTCAGATCATTTCAGAACACTTACCATCTAGATTATATAACCGGGCACTATGGCTTCCTAATGATGTGCCATGGACCTTGCATATAACACTGGAGAACATTAGTCAGCGATGGTGCTGCTTCCCGTATAAAAATTACTGGGACCTCAAAACCTAACTGACCATCAAGATTATTTTGGAATTGAAGCAGAATGGCACTTTTTGGTGCGTGCCATGGGAAGAGCCCCTGTGATAGTATTTGGGGGACTAGCTTGCAGGCTACATCTCCTTCCAATTACATCTTGAAACCAGAAAACCTGAATACCTGGTAACTCAACAAAATCCAGGGCATTAATATGTTATTTGTGTCTTCACAGAAGATAGTCATAGAAAACAGATACAATTCAGTGAAGACTGTTCCAGGAACACGGTCGTACCACGCATTTCCAGTCATCGCTACTAACACCATTCTCTTGAAGAGCCTTTCAACAGATGCAAATGAGACCACTGTTGTTAAGGGAACTCCTAAGAATTCATTTGAACAGTTCCAAGTAGGCCAGTATGTAGCTTTCAAATGCAATGAAAAGTGGTACATTGGTCACATTTCCCAGGTAAGTGAGAGATGTTGAAATCATTTGTGTATCTCCTGCCGAGTCACAATAATTAAAATGACCCAGTAGGAAAGGCACAGTTTTGGTCCCCTTTTCCAGTGTTATATGCAAGGTCAAGGTCCCACTTCAAAAACAACTACAGTACCCGGGTTTGAGCTAGATGATAAGTGTTATGAAAAGATCTGGTCTCCCACCTTTAGGAAACCTTTTTGTGTTTTGAGACCAGTATATTAGAAAATACAAGGTTATATTGCCGCGAGAGACCACGAACACCAACTGCCGGCGTGGCGCAGGGGATAGCGTCACGGACTGCGGAGCAGAAGGTCGCCGGTTCAATCCCGCCCACCGGCAAAAATTTATTTCTTTGTAATTGACAATTCCAGAAGGTTCTACATCTTTCTTATGTTCACTTGTAAATTCTACTTGTTTCTTATCTTAACTGTTCTTCTAATTTCTGGTAAATTCTGTCTGTGTATAAATAGCAGAGCACTCTGCCTGAGAGGCAGCCAGTGCTGCGTGTACGTTGAGTTCGTAATAAACGTGCTTTCAGTATAAGTTCTGTGTTTAGTTGCCTTCGAAGTCAAACCTACTTCCATTGCAACGTGACATTGTTTGGTGGAGGCGCCGGGTACATCCTTCCAAAAGTCCGAATTATCAGAAGAACGATGGAGATGAAACCAGCAATAAGCCATCTGCACATCAGACACCCGTCGGTGTTCTCTGGAGATGCTGGACAGGACCCCAACAAATGGCTAAAAGGGTTCGACCGAGTCGCCAAGTACAACAGGTGGGATCATACGATGTGCTTGGCCAACGTTTATTTCTACCTGGATGGAACAGCCCAGCAATGGTTCGAAAACAACGAAGACAAGTTGAATGACTGGGAGACGTTCCAGGAGGAACTTAAGAAGACTTTTGGAGACCGCCAGCGACAAATCCGCTCGGCGGAAGAACAACTGAAGAACCGGGCCCAACGACATGGTGAGCTGACACAATCGTACATACAGAGTGTTTTGGCTCTGTGTAACGTAGTCAATCCGAACATGACTGAAGCGGACAAAATCACGCACCTGATGAAGGGGATTGCGGAAGATATGTACCAAGCTCTTCTGATAAGACGTCGCTACGACAGAAGAGTTCATCAAGTGGTGCCAGCGTATTGAAGAGATGCAACAAAGGAGGGTTGGACGCAAGAAGTATGACAGACTCCCAAATGTAGTCCCTATGGCCGTTGTGGAAGACCAGCAGGACTTGGCTTCTCTCATACGACAAATTGTGAGAGAAGAATTACAACAGTGCATGGCAGCCGGGACTATTAGACCGAGCGAGCATCAGATTATGGCCATGGATGTGCGCCCTGTAAGTCACGAGGTAGCCGACGCCGCTGAAGACGAGGTATTTCAAACATTAGCTCCTGTCTGTCCCGTCAATCGCACCAGACGTGAAGAATGGCGTCGCCCTGCTATGACTTACGCTGCAGCCGCCAAACGGCAGCCCATCAGCCCATGAACCAACCGACGCGACCACAGCCAACTCCCCCGGTAATTATGACGCCCCGCAGAACAACAGGCGTCTGGAGGACGGAAGACAACACACCACTGTGTTTCCACTGTGGACGCCCTGGACATGTCGTACGCTACTGCAGAGAGAGGAGGCGAGTATTCGATTATTATTTTGCCGCAAGACGTCAGCCGTCGGAGCAGTTCTATCCAAGGCAGTCATCTGCTGATGAGTTCAGTCGACCTATGGGAAGAAGCCCATCGCCGTGCCCTAGACGAGGTCGCTCCCCGACGCGCCGCAGCCGTTCACCGTCGCCGTACAGAGGTACCAGCCGCTCCCCTAGCCGCCGCGCCCAGGAAAACTAAGCGAGGCGACCATCTACGGAGGTGAGGCCGCCGCAGATGAAAATCCTCCATGGACGACAGTCGCCAAGATGTCGGTAAATCTCATCGACGTCATAATCAACGGCCAATCTGTCCGGGCACTTGTTGATTCAGGAGCCTCTTTTTCTGTATTATCTGATAATTACCGCCGCACACTAAAGAAGACAATGTTCTGTGATACGGGAGCAACTGCGCTGAAGGTCGCGAATGGAAAGTACGTCCATCCAGCAGGAACTTGTGTCGCAAGAATAACCATCAACAACAGGACGCAGCCGTTTGAATTTGTCGTGTTAACAGAATGTAGTCACAATGTCATCCTCGGATGGGACTTCCTTCAGGCATTCCAAGCTATCACGGACTGTGGAAGATCTGAGTTGCAAATTGAAGTAGTTGTTCCGCCAGATACACGTAATACAGAATTTTCTGGGAAGTTATTCGTCGTTGACAATGTGACGATACCGCCGTTGACGATGAGATGAGTTGCAGTCAGAAACACAGATGACAGGTTAAACTGTGAAGTTCTTGTTGATAGTAAAAAGTTAATCAGGCTCACAAAAGAAATTTACATACCAGCGGCTGTCATAAGCATCACCGGTGGTCAAGGAGAGATTTGGATCACAAATTGTCACGAGCAGTCACAACTTATCCCCAAGGGAATGTGTATCGGGACAGCTGAACCAATCCAGGACGGTGAGCTCAACGTCATCAATGAACACCCATGCCCTGCTATTAGTACAGACAACACGCTGGAGGAAACAGACGTGTAACTGCCAATAGGGCCTGGACTGACCAAGGAACAACGCCAGTGGGTGTTAGGTATACTACGCCAATTTTCGGGTGCATTCACACCTCAGCAGGGGAAAAGTCAGACGAAACGGCCCACGATAAAGCACCGTATCAATACTGGGGACCATCCGCCAATTAGACAGCGTTCGTATAGAGTGTCGCCAGCTGAAAGACGGATAATTCGGGAGGAAGTGGAGAAGATGTTGAGAGATGACATTATTCAACCTTCGGAGAGTCCTTGGTCGTCTCCGGTGGTCCTCGTAAAGGATGGCACGTGGCGATTCTGTGTCGACTATCGGCGGCTGAACAGTATCACAAAGAAAGATGTCTACCCATTGCCGCGTATTGATGACACCTTAGACTGCTTGAAAGGAGCTACATACTTCTCAACTATGGACGTGCAGACAGGTTACTGGCAAATTGAGGTTGACGAAGCTGACAGGGAGAAAACGGCTTTTATTACACCTGACGGTCTCTATGAATTTAAAGTAATGCCATTTGGATTATGTAATGCTCCAGCCACATTCGAACGCATGATGGACAACTTGCTTCGACACCTAAAGTGAACGACGTGTCTCTGCTATTTAGATGACATTGTCGTCTTCTCGAAAACATTTTAACATCATCTGAGTCGCCTGTCAACTGTGTTGAAGTGTGTTCAGGCTGCAGGTCTCCGCCTCAATCCAAAGAAGTGCCTCTTCGTCGCCAAAGAGATAAAAATCCTGGGGCACCTAGTCAACGGAGATGGTGTCCGTCCTGATCCAGATAAAGTAAGGGCAGTCACAGAATTTCCAACTCCTCAGCACATTCGTCATGTGAGAAGTTTTCTCGGGCTGTGCTCATACTACCGACGTTTCATAAAAGGATTTTGTAACAAGGCACGTCCATTACAAGAACTTCTGCAGGGAGACGCCAAATTTTACTGGGATGCGACAAAAGAAAGAGCTTTCCGAGCACTTAAGGAGGCTCTAACTTCCGCACCAGTGCTAGCCTTGTACGATGAGAATGCAGAAACGGAACTTCACACAGACGCCAGTGGCTTTGGGATTGGTGCAGTGCTTGTACAAGTTCAGGAAGGTGCCGAAAAAGTGATAGCCTATGCGTCAAGAGTACTCTCAAAGTCCGAGATAAATTAATCTACAACTGAAACAGAATGTCTCGCGGTTATCTGGGCTATCAAGAAGTTCCGGCCGTATTTATTCGGCAAACCATTCACCGTCGTGACAGACCACCATTCTTTGTGTTGGCTGACCAGCTTGAAGGATCCATCAAGTCGACTAGCAAGATGGGCACTAAGACTCCAAGAGTACGACGTCACAGTGGTATTCAAGAACGGGCGCAAACATAAGGATGCCGACTGCCTTTCGAGGAATCCATTAGTGGAACACAACATTATTAATGAAATTTCAGCTCTCACTGAATTAGATGACGTTACAGCTGAACAGAGGGAAGATCCAACACTATTAAAAATGATAGAGGCCTTGGAGAAAGGAGAACCGACCAATGGAGAGTTCCAACTTATAAACGAAACATTGTACAAGAGCAACTACGATCCACTGGGCCCCAAATGGCTACTTGTTGTTCCAGCTCATCTCCAGCCAGCTATTCTCAAATATTTCCATGATGCTCCAATATCCAGTCAACTGGGATTCGTAGACAGACCATAGACAGAATCAGACGCAGGTATTACTGGAAAGGTCTCTACCGATCTGTCAAGCACTATGTGAGTCACTGTAAAGAGTGCCAGCGACGGAAGCATGTGCCGCAATTACCTCCAGGAAATCTCGTACCGATTCCGCCGGCAGCAGCTCCATTCCACCGAGTTGGGATCGATCTTTTAGGGAGGTTCCCGAAGTCGACAACCGGTAATCGTTGGATAATAGTCTGCACTGACTACCTCACACGCTACACTGTCACCAAACCTGTGCCGACTGCAGAAGCTTCAGAGATCGCAAAATTCCTTGTAGAAGACATTATTTTGAAGCATGGAGCACCACGTGTCATGATATCTGATCGTGTGGAAAAGTATTCCAGTCAAAACTAGTATCAGAGGTAATGTCACGGTGCAACATTGTCCACAGAATGACAACTGCATACCATCCTCAGACAAATGGTCTTACGGAACGTTTTAACAAAACGTTAGCCGACATGCTGTCGATGTACGTCGATGTTGAGCAGAAGGATTGTGATACAATTCTGCCAGTCGTGACATTTGCTTGCAATACCGCAAGACAAGACACCACAGGCTTCAATCCGTTTTTCCTGCTCCATGGCCGTGAAGCTGAGACGACAATGGATACACTGTTCCCGTTCCAACCGGACGACACTCAGGATGACTATGTTAAACAGCTCATCACCAGGGTCGAAGAAGCAAGACAGCTGGCTCGCATACGGACACTGGACGCCCAGGAGAAGAACCGTCAGCGGTATAACGAGAAGCACCGACCTGTTGTGTACAGCCCAGGAGATCTGGTATGGATTTTCACCCCGGTACGGAAGGTTGGACTGTCAGAAAAGTTATTGAAGCGATACTTTGGTCCGTATCGTGTCATACGCCGCCTGTCAGATCTCACATACGAAGTTGAGGATTATGAGCCTTCGTCGAAACGTGAAAAACGAAGAGACATTGTTCACGTCCTGCGCATGAAGCCTTACTACGATCCTGAAGAGCAGGTAGACAATGGCTTCTTGTTCAAGGACTATAAGGACGGTAACGTTCCTGATGAAGCCACGACAGGAACGTCTGTCGTCGATAATCGCGGAGAAGGGAAGGATTCTCTTGAACTGTCATACGGAGGACCCATGACACGGTCAAGATCCAGGACATTGCAGCTGGCTCCACAGGGATCATAACAGCGAGTCGCTGTTTCTCCAGGAGAGGGAGCAATGCCGCGAGAGACCACGATCACCAACTGCCGGCGTGGCGCAGGGGTTAGCATCACGGACTGCGGAGCAGAAGGTCGCCGGTTCAATCCCGCCCACCGGCAAAAATTTATTTCTTTGTAATTTACAATTCCAGAAGGTTCTACATCTTTCTTATGTTCACTTGTAAATTCTACTTGTTTCTTATGTTAACTGTTCTTCTAATTTCTGGTAAATTCTGTTTGTGTATAAATAGCAGAGCACTCTGCCTGAGAGGCAGTCAGTGCTGCGTGCATGTTGAGTTCGTAATAAACGTGCTTTCAGTATAAGTGCTGTGTTTAGTTGCCTTCGAAGTCAAACCTACTTCCATTGCAACGTGACAATATCAAAGATGTTTATTATTACTTTCATTGTCAATTTAATTTCATGGTCTTGTCATTTAAATATACAGCTAGTAAGGATACCCTATATATTGTTGCATTTGAGCACCCAAGCTGATAAAAGTTAAACATAACATATTTAATGCTTGGTAACTTTTTTCAGCTATCACCTGTGTACAGTTCTGACCTTCAGGTCAACCATATACAGTTTGACAACACTGTTTCAAAGAATACCCATGGCTTTAATTTTTTTAATACCCAGCAGTGAAGAAAATTAATAATAGGGTGTTTCACTAAGTGTGTTTGCCTCTGTAACTTATAAAATAATAGATGACGTGAAATTTTAATGCGGTAGGTCAACACAAGAAATGTTACACTTTCTGTGAAGCTATGAACATAGTTTATTCTATCATTTTCCAAATAGTTATAGCACAAAGATATAATTTTCTAAAGGGAACAATAGTTTTTTCTATCGTGCATTGTATTCTCTGAAACCAGCTGCGTCCAAATCAATTTAAACTATATTCCTATCACTATTAGTTTGGGAGCTACAACCCTTCAAAGTTTTAGGGTCAGATACCACACGCTGTACATAATACATCGCTGTGTGGTGGGTGATGGATGTTATGGCGGTGGGAAGTTGAGTTATATGAGATGTTCAAATGTGTGTCCATGTTCCTCAATGCATAATGCAATGCGCCGTCGAAAGGATCTGCGGACGAGATGTAACATCGCCGGTGTGACAGAGCGACATGCGTCCTCGATGTGCCGTTTTAGATCTGGGAATGTGGGCTCAGTGACATAAAAACGATCCTTTAGATATCCCCACAATAAGAAATCTACTAGTGTTAAATCGGGTGACCTTGCGGGCCATGAATGAGGACAATGGTGCCCTAACCATCTTCCTGCAAACCTGTTGTTTAGATCCTTTAGACGGCGCATTGCATTATGCATTGAGGAACATGGACACACGTTTGAACATCTCATGTAAATCAACTTCCCACCGCCATAACATCCGTCACTCACCACACAGCCATGTATTATGTACAGCGTGTGGTATCTGCCCCTGAAACTTTGAAGGGTTGTAGCTCCCAAACTAATAGTGATAGGAATGTAGTTTAAATTGATTTGGACGCAGCTGGTTTCAGCGAATACAGTGCACGATAGGAAAAACTATTGTTCCCTTTAGAAAATTATATCTTTGTGCTATAACTATTTGGAAAATGATAGAATAAATTATGTTCATAGCTTCACAGAAAGTGTAACATTTCTTGTGATGACCTACCGCATTAAAATTTCCCGTCGCCTACTGTTTTATAAGTTACAGAGGCAAACACTTAGTGAAACACCATGTGTGTGTGTGTGTATATATATATATTCACGTTATTGTTTATGTACGACGTGAGTTAAGATATTCTTCTTTGCACCTAAGATTGTAACCAACACATAACATTTCAGCAAAAAATAAAGTTCAGATTCAACTGACTACATACCCATCCAGGACTTTAAGGTTCATCAAATTTGACCATTTTTCCTGGTGGAGTCAAAAATTAAGAACTGTTAAATGCAATTCAATGTGCTTTCCAGTATTTCTTATAATTAATACAGTACCAAAATTGAGGCCTGTACTGTTTTCATAGGCAGAGTTATGACTTTTTAAAAAGTCATGAATTTAAACCACAGTATTAAGGAAGTGTTTTTCAACATTTTTCATAAATGTTTCTCACTTTTTATATGATATATCAACTTAGTGCTCTACATATGTGATGCATAAAAAAAGGTTTATAGGTTAAGTCATAACAAAGCATTAGCCCTCTACAGATGGGGATATTGCTGCCCGACTGTTGATCGCGTACGCGCCTTTCAGCCTTCAAACACCATTTTCTCAAAAATGGTTAGAGGTAGGACAGTGATATTTGGTGGTTTTTCTATTAAAACATGTAGGTGTCCATGCACCAAATATGAGCAAATTCTGAAATAGTTCCTGCGAATTCTGAATCACACCTTCAGAATTCAAAAGGTACGCTATTGGACCACTTTTCGTACTCAGTCAATGACGTTAGTTCCACTTAAAATTAAATGACTTGTTTCCTTAAGATAACTTCATGTTTCACGAGTATGTTCATCAGAAATCAAAACTTTGTAAGGTTTTTCAATTTACATAACAAGTATTTCTCCGGTTACACACGTGTAACAAAGGCCACGTAAGTAGGGATTCCAGATTTTAAAATAAGACAGACAAATCAGTAATAAAGCTATTATAACAGTAGGAGGCCTATATGTATTTCAATAGCTCCACTGCTAGGGCATATTGTCGCAGATCATGAATCAAAGAAAATGTTAAGACGGAGTCAAATAATGGACACACTTATAGTAGCTGAAATGTTGATCTACTGTAATTACATTTCTTTCATCATGGTTGATTGTGAATAAAGACCTGCGAATAACACACAACACGTTAGCTATGTCATTTGGAACGCTATTACCAAAAGGAAATTCGTGTTTTAAAAAGTCCGAAAACACGCACATCCTCTTAGCTGGCATCTCACTATCACAGATGAACGAACGCCAGCTTGACACTCACTCGAAACAGGTATCCACTTGCCTTCCTTCGACACTGCTCAGTGCGCGTAGTGTTGTTTGGCCGTTTTCATGGGTTACAGCTGTCGACAGCAGAGAGAATTGGCGCGATATCTGCATGTGCTAACGTGTCTGACTAGGAGAGACTGGTGTAATGCGGGGAGTGGTGGGAATTGTGATAAACGGCGAACAGCCGCGAGAGTAATGACTTCATCTGGCGACCAGTTTCAGTGCCATCTCCAGAACCTCGCTGTGCACCTGACAATATCAAACAGCTGCGCAATGCGGGCCTCAACATGGAGGTACTGCGACTGGTTATTATAATTACTATCCTTCAAAGCATTTACCAGCATTGTGTAGAATCCGTTGCCAGCGATGTGGAAGGCGTAGTATACCGTTAGCAGAGCCTGTTCTGTTGACGGTGCGAATGGAGCGGTCTACTGCGTGTCGAATCTCTGGAACAGTTCTGAAGCGAATGGCACGAAGTGGTTCCTTCATGTTCGGAATCCAATCTACATCTACATCCACTGGTTGCCCTTAGTGATGGAACAATCGAATGAAAACAATAGATTCATTCGGTTGTTGGTAAAAAATCGATCATTCGGTTGTAGTTTCTCGTATCGGTTGAATTATTCATTCATTCTTCTGAGTGAAACCAGTTGGTGGGACCAACCGTATGAAACAGTCAGTCGGTCGTAGTTTTGCATGTATGTTGGATTAATATTCGTTTATTTTTTTCGAGTGAAAGTAGTCTGTGGGAACAACCGAATGAATGCATGCGACACTTTTGCAGTTTTGTACATTGACTGAATTACTCACTCTTTCACGTGAAAAGAGGCAGTAAGTTTTTCTGTCGGTTGAACAATGTAATCATTATCCCAACTAAACCAATTCATTAGTGTTTTAGCTTACATTTCTATGAATGAAACTGACATGCAAATCAGATAACTACAGCAGTTCTACATTATACCGCCATGTAAAAGGTGTATGCTAAAGTTAAAATGCGTATTACAATGTTCATCTAATTATGTACTAAACGAAGTAACTTTGCGTTTTATAATACACAGTAACAGTGAATCATATGTTGTAGATTAAATTGTTGGAGGTGCCATCAACAAGTAACTAATTAGATGTCATATCGCTGGAGCAGGCCTGCGATCACTTTCATTGCCCACCAGAGACCTCAAAAACGCCGATCATTTGTGCCCGATCAGATTACTTTCGCAGACACCCACATTATGTAGAAGGCCAATGACCACGAAGTACCGCGGGGAGCGGGGACGCGAGAGGGGGATGCTGCCTCGCTTGCTGACAGCGCTAGGCTAGCAGGCGCTCCAAACTCCACACAAGTGTCTGGCGGGCGGTGCGTGCCATCGCAGATTGTCGTCGGTTTCTTACTGTCTCAATAAAGAAGCGTGGAAACTACAGGGTGTTCCAAAATGATAGCTACAACTTTAATCTCGCATACTGTATCTCCGAAGTGGGAACAGGTAGAAACGTGCGGTTTGCGGCTTATTGTTCATACATATCTAAGGTTCTAGTAGGACAGTTAAGTATTTTAACTTTGAGCATATTTGCTAGATCCAAATTCGAAGATCACTAAAACATTAGATATTGGTAAAAAAAATATTACAATATTTTGTATAAAAATGTTTCTTATAAAATATTGTTAATTCCATCTAATTTGGAGTAGTACAAGAAGACATACAACATACAACATACACAGATATTTCTGTGGTTATCGGTGAAACGGTGTGGTTTATTCCATCCCTCCGCCATGTACCATACAAAATCTTAGATGAACAGTGAACTGCCACTTGTTTTCAAAGTTGTGTGCAAAATTTCATAAAGATGGGAATAAAACTGGCGTCTGGAATACCTTCGCTCGTGTATCAAAACTAAAGTAGATGTAGACGGTGACCATTCTTTCTTTGAAGGTGAAGAGTGAAATATATCATTAAAATTTGAATACAAACGGAATTTGTCGAAGTTAGTAGGTAAAGTACCCTCCGCCATGCACCGAATGAATTTGATGTAGACAGTGACGTTCCTCTTGCTTTGAAGGTCAAGTATGCAAAATTTTATCAAGATTGTAAAAAAAACTGCAGATTTTCATGCAATAGAAACACACACACGGACACACTGCTATATTTTTAAGATTTGTCTCAAAGAATGTTTCATGCTGAATCACGGTTCATTTATACCCGAAAAGGCTGAAGGAGTATGCAAATAGTCACACAAAGTCGATGAATTAATAAAACCATATTACTGCAGAGACCGACAAAGACTTTTCCAGTCGGTTGTATCGCATCAAATGAAACCACTCAATGCCGAGAACATTCATATAAAGGACAGACTTGTTTCATTCGGTGCTCGCGCATCGACTGAAACCACTCAAACCCCGCCAGTGAGTGAAAACATTCATACGGCCACAGAGACTATTTTCATTCGGTTGTTAAAAACAGTCGGTTGTCCCATCACTAGTTGCCAGATGATAGTCATTACGGATACGACTGTTGTGATCAGGAAAAACATTGCCACGTTTTCATGTGAAAAGATACAGCAAGATAATGGATTTCAGTGTGGTGATGTCTATTTGTGCCCTACTTTCTACTGCCCATGACACAAGACGAGATAACACTTTTTGAAATTACCACCAGGAAACTGCGCTCACTAACATTCACAAGCTGCGCAGACGAACACACACAGGCGGGACACGGGACACGGGTTTCGAAATCGGTACTGTTCGGCTGAAAGCTGAACGATTCAATTTCGACTCTACCTGAATACTATTTCCAATTCATACTTATTCATTTCATTTGTTTCAATTATCGAATTACGGTCGCGCAAGTTGCTTCGGGGTGTTGCAGTAATCTCTCTACGAACTAAATGCATAACCCTGGTCTCTGAGCATACAGCTTGAACATTTATATTTTGCCCGTCATGTTGTAATGCGTCAGCAGCCTGTCCTGAGGGAAATGCTCGGTTGCTCGCCGTGGGAGGTTCCAGTCCTCGGACACGAGCGCGTGTGTTGTCCTCAGATCAATTTGAAGTAGTTTTAGTCCCATATATGTAGAAACATTTGAACATTTTGTCAACAGTGTTAGTATGTGATGTGATACACCAGTAGGGGAGCCGCTTCCAGACCTACTTACCTCGCGTATTCGACATTTGGTCACAGTCATATTTTCATTTGCCAAGAAACGAAATAAATCCATGGCTGGCACGTTTAGACAGCTGACGTTAAACATCGATGATACACGTAACAATTGGATGTCAAATTTGTAAACGACTAATGCAGACCCGTAAGAAAACGACTGTTTTCTTTCAAAAACGAAAAATCCTAGTTACCTACTATTCTCTCCACTCCAATATTTTTCAAGTAGGGGTTTCCCCCTCTACCCCCCCCCCCCCCCCACTCAATATTTACTTTGCTTGCAGTTTCTTGACCTGATGTTAGTATGAAGCATGCTGGTAGAGAGCGTGCAGAACACCGATAAAATGTTGGCGCAAAGTACTCGCACGAAAAGTTATGTTATTGCACACTCCTGGCCATTAAAATTGCTACACCACGAAGATGACGAGCTACAGACGCGAAGTTTAAACGACAGGAAGATGATGCTGTGATATGCAAATGATTAGCTTTTTAGAGCATTCACACAAGATTGGCGCCGGTGGCGACACCTACAACGTGCTGACAAGAGGAAAGTTTCCAACCGATTTCTCTTACACACAGCAGTTGACCGGCGCTGCCTGGTGAAACGTTGTTGTGACGCCTCGTGTAAGGAGTAGAAATGTGTACCATCACGTTTCCGACTTTGATAAAGGTCGGATTGTAGCCAATCGCGATTGCGGTTTATCGTATCGTGACAGTGCTGCTCGCGTTGATCGCGATCCAATGACTGTTAGCGGAATATGGAATCGGTGGGTTCAGGAGGGGAATACAGAATGTCGTGCTGGATCCCAACGGCCTCGTATCAATAGCAGTCGAGATGACAGGCATCTTATCCGCATGGCTGAAACTGATAGTGCAGCCACGTCTCGATCCCTGTGGCAACAGATGGTGACGTTTGCAAGACAACAACCATCTGCACGAACAGTTAGACGTCGTTTGCAGCAGCATGGACTATCAGCTCGGAGACCATGGCAGCAGTTACCCTTGACGCTGCTTCAGACAGGAGCGCCTGCGATGGTGTACGTAACGAAGAATCTGGATGCACGAATGGCAAAACGTAATTCTTTCGAATGAATCAAAGTTCTGTTTACAGCATCATGATAGTCTCAACCATGTTTGGAGACATCGTGGTGAACGCACATTAGAAGCGTGTATTCGTCATCGCCATACTGGCGTATCACCCGGCGTGATGTTATGGGTTGCCATTGGTTACACGTCTTGGTCACTTCTTGTTCACATCGACGGCACTTTGAACAGTGGCCGTTACATTTCAGATGTGTTACGACCCGTGGTTCTAACCTACATTCGATCCCTGCGAAACCCTACATTTCAGCAGGATAATGCACGAACGCATGTTACAGGTCCTGTACGGGCCTTTCTGGATACAGAAAATGTTAGATTGCTGCCCTGGCCAGCACATTTTAAAGATCTCTCACCAATTGAAAACGTCTGGTCAATGGTGGCCGAGCAACTGGCTCGTCACAATACGCCAGGCACTAATCTTGATGAACTGTGGTATCGTGTTGAAGCTGCATGGGCATCTGTACCTGCACACGCCATCCAAGCGCTGTGTGACTCAATGCTCAGATGTATAAGGCCGTTATTACGGCCAGAGGTAGTTCTTCTGGGTACTGATTTCTCAGGATCTATGCACCCAAATTGCGTGAAAATGTAATCACATGTCAGTTCTAGTAGAATATAGTTGTCCAATGAATACCCGTTTATCATCTGCATTTAGTATTCGTGTAGCAATTTTAATGGCCAGTAGTGTACATTGATAATCCCCCCCTCCAATTTTATTCTGAAGTCATCACCTCTGGATGTACATTATGCTACCTTCATTTCTCTGTCAGTAAGACACACTGACGTAATACCTCCAACAGAAGACTGCGCGCAGTGGTTTGCGGCATGTGCGAAGGAACACACATCTATAGGCAAATAATTTATGTGCGGATGTACATATACGTCTGCTGACGAAGTAAGGGGAAGGGGGCACTAAGACCGCTGGAATGTGGACCGTACGTCGAGCCTCTGAGGCAACCGCTGACCCCAAGCAGACACTGCCAGGCCCGGTACACTGAATTTATTTCAGTGCCTTGCAGCAGCAGAGATATTTTAATATTTCGAATTATTTGGCTATACTACTGAAATGTACGTAATGTTGACACACACACACACACACACACACACACACACACACACACACACACAAATTAGAACTTCTCTGTAGAAAAGTATATCTTGTTGTTGGGATTCCGCTTTTTCAAATTCACAAGGTGCGTCAAATTTCGCAAGTCTTGAATCTTATCCATCTCGGAAAATTTCCACAAACGTCCATGGGTGGAAAAAAAACTCTCAACCTACATTGTGAGAAAGATGTAATATTACGTGCACTCACATTTATAAAACTATGCTGAATAACTCTGTAAGACGTATACGAATCAATCGAAAAGCTATTACAGTATCTTCTATACTAACCAAGGAGGTTATCTAACTTCCTTGATACTAACAGATAGTCACGACACTCCCGCAGATTTTCGTTATACACTAAGACTGCAGCGCTCCAAGCGGCCGGAAAGCTACGTTGCTGAATGCGATATTGGATGAGTGCGAATAGAATCGTTAATATTGATTTCCAGTCTTTTCACTCTAGGGAACGTGTGTAATGCTATGAAATGGATAGTAATTTAAAATTAGCTCTCTTTGTCCTTATATTTGCTGAGATCCCTGGTGTACGAAACGGTTGCATGACACTTTATTTACAATTATCTTGTAACCTACAGGCTTTTGCTGAATAATATAATTTTCTATTAAAAATAAGAAATGGCTAAGAAACACCGGAAGACCTGCCTTTGGCAAAAAGTCGTCGCTTTTCTACTCAGGAACGTTGTTTCTTCACTAAAATTCCAGTAAAATCGATGAGAGAGAATCGTAGGAAACGCACATAGAACGCAATAGCTACAGTATTTAACGTACCAAAGCAGCCACCACAGCTGTAGCTCATGAAAAACGTCATAGACCTGGCAAGAAAACAGAAAAAGCAATGGAACTGGTTTCAACAAAGAACAACCCAATTCCACAGTTGTTGCTATAACTGAACCACAAACGGCAAGAATCTTAAAGACATTGTCTTCACATGTAAATTAATGCCACTCAAACGAATATGCGAGTATCAGAAAGACTAGTGAAGCATGAAACAGTGCGAATCATTAGACTACACACCGAATTGATACGCTTCAAAAAAGTGTCATAGTAAGAACACACCATGATAGAAATTTGTTTCTCTTCTGTTTATATTCTGCTTACTTTCAACGGAATAAGCTGCAAAAAAAATATGCGTAAGTATTCGTTAATGACGTTGTTCATTACACCTCTGTATCAGTTAAATTCGGCTGTTTTACATTAAGGACCGTGTTATGTGTTTCTCTTAATATTTTACTAATGCTTGTAACGCAAAACTATACCAACTATTTCGTTAATTATGCACACAAATAATTTTAAACAAACATCACTCCTACGGCGGCTTGCCCACCACTAGGAGCGCTAGTGTCGTTGCAACTGTCAGTTGGTAACAACTTTCACAGCAGTGAGTGTCGTGACTGTCTGAAGACAGACAACATTGAAACTAAGATAACATAAAAAAATATAAGACTTCCAAAAGACCTTCCACCCCTGATTCGATGAGGTAAGCAACGTACGGTGTGTACCGGAGGTGGCACTTAGGGAAACTTTAAGCAAAGAGTCTGGAAGGCTAATTTCTGTAAAACATGTTTCAATACAGTTGGTGCGTGAAACTTTGGAGGGAAAATCTATAACGCACTTTCGACCAACAAACTAAATCGGAAGAGATACTCATAAATGCAATATAGTTATAATTACAAATGTATCCTCCGTGAGAGGTCTACATAACCTGTCCAAATTGTACAAAAATATAAGATCTTAAAGAGCTAATATCACACTGAAACTCGACTGTTTTGTAACATTACTTATTAACTGAGTAAACATGAAACAAACGTTCGATAGTCCTTCCCTCCCTCAAACTTCGTATTCTTCCAACCACCACCACCAAAGTTAAAAATGCGAACTGTTTCAGATGGATCATCATGACGTGACATGGGTCTGTCTGAGACGCTGCAGTGTACGAAAGTTTACCCTAGTACATTAAAGCTTGGATTTTTTATCTTTGGCGACACAATCTATCTGCATTTATAATTCGCTAAGCGTAGGATTCGGTCATCGCGGTTGCGTATAGCGCAAGGAACTTAAAATGTCGAGCTCTTTGGTAGGGCACCGCGAAAGCTCTGTAGTTCCTATCTTTCGTAACAGGTGGCGCGGGTGTTCCCGTTGAGCGAAGCGAGCTGAAACGGCAGGCGTCTACGGTTTCGCCGGCAGATTAGGGATGGGCTAAACTGCGATTTTTCGATATCAGTGATTTCTGTGACTGCTACTTTTATATATCTGTGATTCTTAGTTGCGATTTGTCACTGTTTACAATCGCACTGAACAAATCCTCGACATGTATCCCTCCGCACCCAAACTGCGATTTCGGTGACTCTGAATGCTACTTCTGCGATTTCTGCTACTGATATTGCTACATTGCTACTTCTGCGATTTCTGCTACTGATATTGCTACTTCTGCGATTTCTGCTACTTCCGTGATATCTGCTACTTCCGTGACTTATGCGATGTGTGTGGCAAATCATCCATTACAGATCCTCTTTCTACATGTAAATATATACAAAAAAAAGAATATTGATGCTCAGTTTACGTGTAATGTTGGGATTATTTACACATCGACAAATGTCAATTAGTCTTATAAAAGCGATCTCAGTGTTTGGTGTGTAATGTATAGTTAAAAGAGAAGGTTATTCGCAAGTAATGTGTAACCGAAATCGGCAAGTAGGCCTATAGTCTACCTTAACAGAAACATTTGGTAGATTAGGCACACAGCATCTATAACAGTGCAACGAAAGTGATATGTTCTTGCCTGTAGAATGAATGAATAGATTTTTTTAACATTGTGTGATATAAGTCACTTACCAATTTGAAAGAGATAAGTAAATGTGAAATACAACGTGAGTGACTTCTGAAAATTCCATTTTTTTCTTTAAAACCTTTCGGTATCACTACATATTCTGCCAAATAACTATAGATAAGAGCTTGCGTTATATTTTACTAATCGATGTGCCGACCTAGTGTGCTCATGTTGGCAACTAAAGCTTCATTTTATAAGAATTTTTAACTTACTGACTGTACAGGGTTACACACAAGAAATCTTATAACCACAGATTAAGAACAACATTATTTATTTTATGATAAACAAAATATTATTTCAATCATTCTGTATGATTTAGATTTCTAGGATCATTCATCAGTCGTTGCCAACATAAGCACACTATGCCACCACTGCAGTAAACAAAAGTTTTAATAATAGTGAAGGATTCGATACCACCCATCTGCTTTCACTCATGCCATCACAGGACGGAATGTACGAAAAGGAAGAAGATGGAAAACAACATTCCTAAACCTAAAACAAATCTGATGAAATAAAAATTTCCTTTACGCGAAAAAATTGTTTATTTTCAAGTGTAATATTTTTATAGAATCCTCGAAGATACAAGTTTACTCCTATATAGCAGTACTTAACATAGTCCACATTGAAAATGGAGTTGGCCTACTGTTAAACATTTCGTAAAATTACCTGTACTTAGTTGACGACTTGATACCACCCCCTTGGAATTTTTATTTTATGTACGATGTATAACGCAAGCAAAAATATTCGTCGAAACCAGATTTGCAATGTAACATACGTATTCTGAATTCCGATAATAGTGGTAGGTTCTATGACGAAAAATTATTTTAAACAGGGATCAAGTCCGTAAGACAATATTTATTTGGCATTCACATTTGTTGTCTTTACCAACTATAACCTAAAAACATATATGCCAGGCTTTGCTTCACAACATGTAAATGCTGCCGCCGGGTAAAATAGTGCCATTAAGTGTAAACATTTTCACAAAGAAAATTATCTTCTTGCTCATTAATTCGACAACATCCCTAAACAACACACGAGTGAAAGTACGACAGTTGGTCAACAAGTAGCATAAGGCGGAATATTAAATGCTATTCTCAGTTGCTAATTGCGACTCTTAATCGCGACTTTTCACTGAAATCGCAGTTTGGACCAGTGAGGACGTTCGAGCGCATTGGTTTGAGCCGATGGCGTTCGACCAACACATACACAAAAAGCCACACATACACGAGGCAGACAGCGGGAAGCTGGAAGTACCAATTTCGGCCAACAGATGGCAGCCAGCGAAGTCTAAACTGCGCCTCTTAGTTGCTACTTGCGACTCTTAAACGCGATTTGTCACTGAAATCGCAGGTAGACTCTATAGCCTGTCCAATGCAAAGATATTAGTACAAACTTCGACCAACAGATGGCAGAGTGCAAACTGCTTCTTGCTACTCTTAGTTGCGACTTGCTACTTTTAGTGCTACTGCGCTTCTAAACTGCGACTGAAATCGCAGTCAGAATCCGTAAAGTTGCGACTGTGAATACTGCTACTTCCAAATCACTGTGATTCTTAACAGATACGCGATTTTCGACCCACCCCTACGGCAGATGGCAGTGGCGTTGCCAACCAAAGGCATTCGGCATTACTGCAGCGGATTTATATAAATAAAATAAGCCTGATCGCGAAAACATTAGAGGAAATAGTAGAGGTGAAGGGAAATAAAAGAATTTCACTTCTGCAAAGTGGCACATCACTCATGCGATATTGCTGAAAAATGTTTACATCGTAAGTCACTACTTCAGAGTGCTTTGTTTACTACACGAAATTCGCAGGTATATATTCGACGTAAACTACTACAGTACTGTAGAGTGTGGTTTGTCCAATAACCACGCGAAGCAACCTGCAGGCTAAATCATTAAACACGTCACTGTCCGAACTAAGCAAGAACTATTACTCGTCGATGTACGATGGGAAGTCGTGTAAACGTACAATACGAAAGGTTAAATACCGATAATCGCCGAGCACCTACTCGTTCACATGTACCCCAGAAGCTTATTCCGTTCCCGGAATGCAGGTAAGAGTCTTTTCTAGTCAGGCGAAGCATTTGTGTGTCTGTTGTACAGACGCAATGGTATTTACTCTCTCAAATATATTTCACAGCTTCTTCCGCGGAACAAAGACATTGCTCTCTCCTGTTCCGCCTGCGCAATTCATTCTTCTCACCCAGAGTGAGCCCCTGCGGTCAGCGATCCGCCTTGTTCTCAATGCGTCACCTCGAACGCTCGAGGTGACTGGCAGGAAACTGCTTACATCTGGCCATTCTGACCGTTGTTTTCGAAGGTAGCCACCTCGGCCCACACTGTGGATAACGTATGAGCAAGCAGGGGCCCTTTCCAGGTAGACGCACGTATATGTTCAGGTTTCTCTCCCGTTATTAGCAGGTCAGAGAGCGCACAAGCGATGAAATACAGTCGACATTCAATAATTCTCGTTGCCAAATATTTATTGAATTACATAGTTTTACAAATTAGTGTACTATAATAGTTGTTGGGAAAATACCCTGGTTATCTCTTTATGAAGTACACAGAGATGACAAAGATCACAATGCATTGTTCTTTTACAGGTACTGAGGCACGCTTTATAATTTGACAAATCTAAATCTGGAACGTTGTGCCAATGCGATGTGGTCTGAAATAGTAAAATTGTAACAGAATAAGTAAGAACGATGAAAGTTTAATTACAAATTTCCATCAATATAGCGTTCCTTTTATTCTTAACATTACTTTGCAAACTAACATCAGTATGCAAGGTTTAACTTTCGGTCCTTCGTTGTTAGTTTTTTCTTGAATGTGGTATCAGTAAATAAATAGGGAATCAATACTCCATATTAAATTATATATAATGAAAAACAAAATGACAGATCAGCAGAACGAAGTGGTTTGCAGGTCAGTGAGAGAACAACATAAAGTGCAACGTTTGATGAGAAAATTAGACCCATAATAAGCATCCCACAAACCAACCTCTTAATTTCTTGGTTAAACGACACAACATGCAGTTCATCCGAATGGAAGCTTGGAACGCCGTTACTGAAAAACTCCAAATTGAGATTGCAGGCTGATGGTTTTGTTACGAAAAAAAAGTAAAGGGTTGGTTATTTCGTGTTAGAAACGAGGGGTTGTATACAAAGTGAGTTAAAAAACATACTCTATTGCCGAATAGGATACCTGTAAGTGTTGAAAAACATTGGAAAGTGTGTGATACAGCAGCGTTACACGTGACTGGACTGCGTTCTTTGTGTCAAGCTTGACACCGACCTCTGCCCTTTGATAGGATTCGGTTAAATGTCAACAACAGTCCGATTAAAAATACGTTCGGTCTGCAATGTAGCTGAGAAAACGATCGCTTTATGCACGGCGGTTCAAGCTAACTCTACCATCAATTTACAGGCAGAAAAGTGGCGCTAATTTCTATCACTGACTTGAAAATTATCCTCGCACCGGCTACATAACAGCAGCATACGCATTTACCAGTGTTTTCAAGCTCGAAATTTATTTCTGGAGATTCAGTTTAAAATTTTCGCTAGACATAGGAAAAATTTCGGAGAAAGGTGTACCGTACCCAAACAATTTATGAAAATTAAAAATATAATGCAGAAATAAGCTTTTTTGTTACATTGTTGGTTCGGAGGATCACCTGGAACCCTGTCATTTATTTCAAAATAACGGAAATGAAAATAAAACAATTTCTTATAATAAAATTAATTCTAGTACTTCTTAACGTGAGCAGAATTAATCGTGTTTGAACTGTAAACATTGCTTAAGTAAATAGTTCAAAGTAACAGAGTAGACAAACTGGTAATCTACACTTTATCATAACAAAATGGTTAATTGAATTTTTAATGGATTATAAAATAGAATCCTTGGCAAAAAATACAGTAAAAACGTAGAAACTTCCACATAGACGTAACCAAAACTTTCTTCTCACTGCATATTGGTGTAATGCCACAAACAGCAAACTTTCTTGGTCTTCTGACGTAGTTGCTTCTAGCAACTATTCGTTTGACCTTTCCTATTTCCTATCATCGCCTAACATAATCACTTCCGTTATTTTGATAAAGACTTAAGTCATCGTTTCAGCTGAACTCACTGGACTTCGTGAAGTTTAAGGTCACATGGTTTTATTTCATTAAGAGATGTTAATGCCATTTCATCTAGAACAGCAAAAAGATTGGAAAAAAAATGCTGCAGATTCACTCCAACTTTTAGGAATATGGGGAAGATTTACACAGTTCCATATTTTCTTGAGTAATTTAAAAAAGAAATCTGATGATATCCGAAATTTCGGACAGCCTGGCAACACTGCATTGCCAATTATTTCTCAGTCCATGTTGGCACTTGATTACAAGTTGGAGAGGACACAGGAAATTCGAGAAACGGGTAAAAATACGGTAAATAAAGTCAAAATGATACGTCAAAATATTAAATTACATTTAAATTACATAGCTGTAGAATGATATTGATTAGCTTTAAAAATAAAAGAATCGTAACTTTAGTTAGATTTCCACCCGACGACCAGCGCTACGTGCCATTTCCAGGTGCTGTTGCATTTCCATCCCTTCTACCTCAGTCACAACGACGATTTTGTCTTCAGAAAGTGCGTCTGCACACAACTGTTAATGTCATCTACAGTAGGCCGATATGTGATAACATTAATTGCGTACTTGATGCTGAATCGCGTCTTCTACAAAAGACCGCATTAGTGTTTACTTATCTCTGTGTAGGGAACGTGTACACCGCTACTTCGTTTGCATCGTTTCGGAACAATTTTTTGTTTAATTTATGCGTAATGAAAGGGGGAAGACCCTTGGGAGGGGGTCTTGGGGCCTCGAGCTAGTACAGTGTTCGGTCCTTTTTCCCCCTCCCTGGCCTGCACCACAGACAAAAACGGTTATCGTGTGCCTGCACTTGCCCTCCTTTCTATCCGCTTTCCTTCCCCTTCCCCTCTGGGAACTGATGACGTAGGCAGTTCGGTGCCCCTGGCCCACCAACCAACCATCAAATAGGGTTTCCCTATGAACATCTCGGAGTTTTAAATGTGATTGTCGCAGTGGGCAACTATTGGTGCCATTATCTTAATTCCAATACAGAGAAGAGGCAAAGACATCCCGTACAGCGGTGGCGCCACCAGCGCAGACGTAGACTCCGTCTGCAACGGCAGCCAATCAGAAGCTGACCAATCACAAGCCATCTCCTTGCTAGTTAAGACCGACGCAGCACTACACAACCAGTCAGTTGCTCCTCACACGGGGGTGAAACTCATATAGGGATTTTCGGTAACACGATCTTGGTTCGCAGCGAGCGTTGAGATTTTTCATCTCGCTTTCCTATTGGATGATTTACGCTTTACAGTCCTCCATATTAGATTCGTATGTGGTGTTCTGTGTTGAGGTTCTATAGCAACGTCTTGCTAATTGCGATCTTCTGTGTGCATTTTCTTTTAATTCGCAGTGTAAATTTATTGCTGCTATACTGCTTAATGTTTGTCCGCATCCATAATATTAGGTGGTGTAATGATACATTATTTACTTTACATTTATTTCCATATGATAACGCCACACGGCGAAAATCGCAGTAACGAGTTTTAGAAACAAACAATTTTACGAGTCGGTTTATGTTCTAGGAGGCGATCCAATTATATTTTTTCCGTGGCAAATGAAGCAATTCTGAATGTAAATCCCTTTTTTTTATGCCGGGAGCGTATTCGTGAATGTAAACGTTGCACAGTGTCCTTCCTGTAGCATTTATAGAGCCAAACTTTAATGTTTCATGTCAAGGAAAAATTGTATTTTATTTCAGTTCTCTTCGTGTTCCGGCTCTTAGAATTACAACCAGTAATAGCACAGCCCAGAATTTTATAAATAATAAGAGAAGTATTTTAAAGAATTACAGCAGAAATGATAGCATGTGCGACAAGCACTCGGGAAATCAATATACTTTCCACTATAAACTTTTTACTTCGAACCTATGAAGGGAAACTATTTAACCGTTTCATTCCCAGTGTTGTTCCTGAACAACGAATTAAAAGCTGATTTATACCGTATTTTGTGTATCAATCCTAAAAGTCGAATTGTTCTTGATGTATAACATGCTTCTAATACGACATTTTTCCACTTGGGGCGGCGTGTAGCCACTTTGAAGGCATTAATCTGTTCGTCTTTGAGGCGGTGTTGCGTTATTTTAGCAGTGAATCGTCTTGTCTCTGGTGCTGTGAAGATTATGTGCTAGCATTATTGATCTGACAGTGTTAACGATCAACAAAATAACGCCCCAAGTATTAAAATACTTAGATACAAACGTCTGTGTTCCGAATGAAACACATGACATAAAAAGCAGTAGTTCGATCAAAAATTTTAAAACACGTATTTTGATGTTTAGTACACTGTATTAATAGAGAAAACAGATAATTTTAATTTTTCCAAAGCTGATTTCATAATGTGGGAATGAAGGGGTTAAGCAAATACAGCAGAAACAATAACACACACGCACACGAGTTAGCAACCACCACTGCATATTGTTTTACTTCCAGCCCCTACTGCGCAGTTCCTACTACGCATCGCTTACTGCGCCCCCCCCCCCCTCCCGTTGCTCCTGATGATGGCGATGGAGATAATCGCCGAAAGCTTGAAGTTTTATCAGGATTTCACTCGGCAAGAAGTCCGAGAAAGTTGTATACGTGCTATATACTTTCATTTAAATGCGCAAAACAAGCCACCAAAGTTCATTTTGGCAGATGTTTACCTGTCTTAAGTAGGCTATCGATAACATCTTTATCAGCTGGAAAACATTCTTATAGATAAAGACGAAAACAGTTTCGCAACAAAAGTAAGTTTGTTGAATTAAAGTGGCACTTCTGTCTTCTTCTGCCGCTCCAAGGCCCAATTTCACAGGTTGCAGTTCGTTTCATCAAAGTTTCTTTCCTGTTTGGCTGTATATTATAGGACTAGAATTAAACTCCTTATGCCTGCTACATCGGAAACTCTGATCTCTCAAAATCTAAAGGAATTTAACTTTCTAGTTCACGAATTAATACGGTTCGTTGATCGTACGAAATTTAGCACGGTACTCAAATGGTAGTTTGACGTTTCTGTGTCGAGTATTTTTCCGCCTGCTGCCTGCCTGTTCTCACACCAGGTGGATGCCTGCCACCACTCGCTACTGGATCCACCACCTCGCAGGGCTGTGCTAAGTAGGATTACTACACGTCCTCTTTTACCCGGACATGTCCTTTTTGAGGCAAGAAATTGTGTCCGGCCTGGATTTATAAAATTCTACAATATGTCCTTTTTTGGGTTCCGAGAAAGAAAAAAAAATTTGTGTCAATGGCGACATGTCCATTGACACTGCAGTTCCAAACTGTTCGCAACTATTACGCGCATACACAGAGTGAAATTGCCGTTCACAATTTCGCACTCCGCATGGGTCTGACAGTTGCATACGATTCGGATCTTCCCTGCGAAGAAACCCGGTTGTCTACCCTGTATTCAACCAATGCATTCTGTCTTCTGCATTAGAAACCCGGTTGTCTATCCTGTATTCAACCAATGCATTCTGTCTTCTGCATTACGTTCTAGGGCGTCGCTTTTGATATACTTTGTGGTTTAGGTTAAAGCTGTATTTTGTGTTCGATATAGCTTTGCTTCAAAATATGTTAGGAACGAAGAGAAAGTCAGTGTTAAATATGTGCTCCTGGAGAAATACAATCATTCAAGAGAATGATCAAACGAATGTAAGAATTAGATACATTGTGCTCCTATCAGCTTTGTAATTTTATAATTTTTTTTAAGATTATCAGAGCAAACAGCATACCAGCAGCTGAAGTGTGGTGTGCATATTTAAATCAGTCATCTAGCGTTGTTAGTTATTCTGAACGGCTGAAAATTGTAGACTTCTTTTTTCCTATAACTAGTGATAATGCCGACACGGAACCTGTTTCCTCTTCTGAACACACAGTGTACAAAAGACAGGAATAGATTTAAAATATACTGTAATTATACTTTATGTGTACAGTATAATTTCAAACATTTGAAATGCCTGAGCTTTTCTCAGTACTTCTTAAAAAAAAGTTCTTGCGAGATTTCGTCTTCCTTCAAATATAGTTGGTTCAAAAGTGAATAAGACAAGAATGAGACAATGTAGTGATGACGAATAACCTGTCAAGGTTCATATTTAGTTTCCCAACAACCACACAGGGTTACGTTTTAGTTTGTACTAGTTTTACGTGGTTCATTAACAAAGTTGTTAATTACATTTTGTTAATGATAGTGTCATCTTTTTTATATTAACTGTCCTCTTTTAGTGATGAACATATGGTAACCCTAGTGCTAAGCCTTGCCTGTCATATCTGCGGCAACAACATCCAGCATCCATTTGTTCTTTCTGGACGCTTGTACTGCGTTTGTCTACTTAGTACGTATTTTGTACGTTTATGTTCGTGTTTCATACTTAATCAAACATCACAAAATAATTCCACGGATGAGCATAAACGTGTGCGGTTTCTGCCGACTTCAGCTGGTCAGATAACTGCGACACAGAGTTCAAAGCGAAAATGTTCAAATGTTTGTTAAGCTTATGGGACTTAACTACGGGGTCATCAGTCCCTAAACTTACAAACTACTTATGAACTACTTACAACTAAGGACGCTACAAATATCCATGCCCGAGGGGGGATTCGAACCCCCGACCGTAGTGGCCGTGCAGACCGTGACTGGAGCGCCTCAGTCTCCTCGGCCACCGCGGCTGGCAGTTCCAAGCGGAAGAGTAAGTTTGCCATTTCGTTCCTTACCTCCAGTGGCGTAGCTACCATAGGGCTGGGCGGGGCAGTGCCCTGGGGCCCCCAAGCTTAAAGGGCCCCTCGGCCTTCGTGAGCTGCCTCCGGAAAAAGTTAAAATAGAGCGTCGAATTTTTTAATTTTTTCTTTACTCTCCCGCTCTAACGTCCACCACCTCTCCCTCCCCTCCCACCAAGTTTCCAATAGTAACCGCATTGGGCCACCGCGTGGTGGAGCAAAGCTTCCTATTGGGGCCTTCACTTCACATGATGCCGTTCGGAAGCGCAGCTCACCGGCCAAGCCGCCACTCGCTGTCTACAACAATCGGCACACTTCAGTCGGTGTAGCTGCAGAAGTAGCGGCAGCGTCAAAGCTGCTCACAGCAACAACTGAGACTTCAAAGTGTTGCGGCGTGCCGTTCGGCGCAGTGTGAAGGATCGCGCGTCTCCAAATACTGTATAAACTTCGTACCTGTAAATAGAAGTGTACAGTAAGATTATCTGTATAAACAGGTTCTACTCTATTTTAGTTGAATGAAGGATTTTCGACTTTAGACCAACAAACCTCAAAGGCACGAAGTGAAATCCAAAATTATTCCCACCTCAGTATATAACCATAACAAGGTCTGTTGCTTGTCCGCTAAGACGTATCGTGTCACTATCAGCGTATTGTGAGTTGAAGTCGGAGTTGCGAAATAAGTGAATTGCACTGAAGTACGAGCAGTGTGTTTGACAATACACGGTGTGACCACATTCGAAAATGAAGTCTCTATAGTGTATTATTACAGAACTGTATTGTTATACTAACTCTTTGTGTAGTGAATTCCCCCATGGGAGTGCTCCTTAATCGTAAATCCCAATTAAGTGCTGCAACCAATTGCACTTTGAAATTTGTGCAAGCAGAAGCGAAAATATGGATAGTGGATAGGTGGATTGTATTACCGATCGGCGCGTCATCAGTGAAGCTTCTGCCAGCAACTTCATTCGCCTAGTTTGGAGCAACTTCCAAAACTATCTCATGGGGTCCTTTTATCTGTGTGTCCTACCCAGGTCGAACTCTATTCCTCTGCAAAATTTCATCCAAATCCACCCATTAATTTTTGCTTGAAAGCATAACAAACTTACACAGTTACATTAGGGCGAACAATTAAAAATTATCTGCTGCATCGCACGTAATACTATACTAAGTAGTAAATAGGTTTGCCTTATTATGTCTTCCAGTGTGCGGTAAGAAGTTGATGTAGTTTTGTATCTGTATAGTTTTTAAAGAGAGCCCGCAATGTCATTTCTGCCCCAGGGCCCTTGGTGATACAGCTAGCCACTGCTTACCTCATGTGAATGGAGTGTCTGACAAATTCACCTCCTTCGGCCGTTCAGTACATCGCAATACACCAATTGTAATAAATCGGAGCATAGGTCGTGAAAACTGTTGTGATATCAGCTAGCTAGCAACTGCAGTGACAGACTTGGGATCGACTACATATTTTAACCGACTAGACACAGCCATTCGTAGCTTACATCTACATTACTGGCCATTAAAATAGCTACACCAAGAAGAAATGCAGATGCTAAACGGGTATTCATTGGACATATATATTATACAAGCACTGGCATGTGATTACGGTTTCACGCAATTTGGGTGCCTAGATCCTGAGAAATCAGTACCCAGAACAACCATCTATGCCCGTCATAACGGCATTGATACGTCTGAGCATTGATACGTCTGAGCATTGAGTCAGAGCTAGGATGGCGTGTAGAGGTAAAGATTCCAAGCAACTTCAACACGATACCACAGTTCATCAAGAGTAGTGACTGGCGTATTGTGACGAGCCAGTTGCTCGGCCACCATCGACTAGACTTTTTCAATTGGTGAGAGATCTGGAGAATTTTCCGTATCCAGAAAGGCCCGTACAGGACCTGCAACATGCGGTCGTGCATTATCCTGCTGAAATGTAGGGTTTCGCAGGGATCAAATGAAGGGTAGAGCCACGGGTCGTAACACATGTGAAATGTAATGACCACTGTTCAAAGTGCCGTCGATGCGAACAAGAGGTGACAGATACGTGTAACCAATGGCACCCTATACCATCACGCTGGGTGATACGCCAGTATGGCGATAACGAATACACGCTTCAATTGTGCGTTCACCGCGATGTCGCCAAACACGGATGCGACCATCATGATGCAGTAAACATAACCTGGATCCATCCGAAAAAATGACGTTTTGCCAGACGTGCACCCACGTTCTTCGTTGTGTACGCCATTGCAGGCGCTCCTGTCTGATGTATCAAGGCTAACCGCAGCCATGATCTCAGAGCTGATAGTCCAGGCTGCTGCAAACGTCGTCGAACTGTTCGTGCAGATGGTTGTCGTCTTGCAAACGTCCCCATCTGTTGACTCGGGGATCGAGACGTGGCCGCACGATCCGTTACAGCCATGCGCATAAGATGCCTGTCATATCGACTGCTAGCGATACGGCGCCGTTGAGATCCAGCACGGAGTTCCGTATTGCCCTCCTGAACCCACAGATTCCATATTCGTGACCAACGCGAGCAGCAATGTCGTGATACGATAAACCTCAATCGCGATAGGCTACAATCCGACCTTTATCAAAGTCAGAAACGTGATGGTACGCATTTCTCCTCCTTACACGAGGCATCACAACGACGTTTCACCAGGCAACGCCGGTCAACTGCTGTAAGAGAAACCGGTTGGAAACTTTCCTAGTGTAAACACGTTGTAGGTGTCGCCACCGGCGCCAACCTTGTGTGAATGCTTTGAAAAGCTAATAATTTGCATATCACATCGTCTTCTTCCTGTCGTTTAAACTTCGCGTCTGTAGCACGTCATCTTCGTGGGGTAGCAATTTTAATTACAGGAGTGTGTTTCTGCCCTTCCATTGTCGTATTAAAATGTGTTAAGGATTATGAAACAAATACTGTATTCCTACTGGAAGTCGATGACTGAAAACGAGTGATTTGCAGTAAGAAATCTCATTACACCCTGTCGTAATCCACTGAAAGGATTTACTTTTAGCGAGGGCCCGAGAAATGTTACCAATTGTGTGTCAACCTTAAGAGGTACATGTATAAGGATGCTGAACACATTCTACAGCAGTGCGCATTGCAGCCGGCCAGTTGAGGCGGTTATCGTTGATATTAGCGTGAGAAGGCAGCGTGTGGGCCAGGTCACCTCGCAGTGCCACCGTCCACAAAACATTGCCTTGGAGTCGCGGCCTAAAGTCGAGGAAACGCGTTTGTGGTGAATTACGAGGCACACTTGGCTTCCGACTGCAGTGCCCGCCATGACCACCGTCTTTGGCTTCGGCTCGTGAGCGAGAATGGGTTGCTAGTCTGTCACAGAATTGTCACTGAGGCTGCCCAGACAAGTTGAACCTGTCATAAAGGCGAACGGTGAGTACATTCCTTATTGACGTCCACATGCTTTGATCAGGTTGTGTAATTGTTTGCTTCAGGAAACTATCATATTTTTGCTTAATGTTTATCGTATGTCAACCAGAATTCTCCTTATGTCTCCATCTGTGACATTAGGAAGAACACACCTGCCACTGTCAGCTCTATTTCTGGCAGTCTCTCCTCCCTCAGAGGTTTCCCCATAAACTGCTGCAGCACATTCGTTCCTAAACTGTCATTTATTGCACATACTGACAATTAGAGACACAAGACAATGTTTCATCCACACATCCTATTTTTCGCCCTGTTCTGTGGCCTTATCGACTAACACAATATTCTGTGACAGTATTTTAACAAACAGCCAAAATTATTTGATACTAGAGTATACTTTGAACACACTTATTGAACTTTTACCTCTTTAAACCATTATCTTAATATCATTCCTATATTTTTATGTTTCCGTTAAAATATTGTCGCATTGAAATGGAAGCAGGCATGACTTCGAAGACAGAGTTGCCAACTGAACACAGCGAACGCAGCACTTACACTCGAAGCAGGTTATTCCAAACTGAAACATACACGCAGCACTGACTACCTCTCTGGTAGAGTGGCCTGCTATGAATGACAGAATGAAACAGAAGAATAGTTAACATAAGAAACATGTAGAACATTCTGGAAACAATTACAAAGAAATCAATTTTTGCCGGTAGACAGGATTGAACCGGTGACCTACAGCACCGTAATCTGTCACACTATCAATTGCACCACGCCAGCAGTTGGTTAACTTGGGGTCTTGCGGCATTGCTCCCGCTCCTGAAAAAACAGCGACCCGCTGTTAAATTCTCTTCGCAGCCAGCTGCAATGTCCTGGATCTTGATCTTGTCATGGGTCCTCTGTATGGCTGTTCTAGAGAATCCTTCCTTTCTGCACGATTACCGACAGACAGACGTTCCTGTCGTTGCGTCATCAGTGTCATTACCGTCATTAGAGTCCTTGAACAAAAAGCCATTTTTGCCTATCTGCTCTTCAGGATCGTAGTAAGGCTTCATGCGGAGGACGTGAACAATGTCTCTTCGTTTTTGTCGTTTCGACGACAGCTCATAATCCTCAACTTCGTATGTGAGATCTGACAGGCGGCGTATGACACGATACGGACCAAAGTATCGCTTCAATAACTTTTCTGATAGTCCAACAGTACCGGGGTAAAAATCCATACCAGATCTCCTGGGCTGTACACAATAGGTCGGTACTTGTTATACTGCTGACGGTCCTTCTCCTGGGCGTCCAGTGTCCGTATGCGAGCCAGCTGTCTTGCTTCTTCGATCCCGGTGATAAGCTGTTTCATATAGTCATCGTGTCTTCCGGTTGGAACGGGAACAGCGTATCCATTGTCGTCTCAGCTTCGCGGCTTGGAGCAGGAAAAACGGCGTGAAGCCTGTGGTGTCTTGTCGTGCGGTATTATAAGCAAATGACATGACTGGCAGTCTTGTATTCCCAACCTTCTGCTCGACATCAACGTACATAGACAGCATATCTGCTAACATCTTGTTAAAACGTTCTTTGAGACCATTTGTCTCTGGATGGTATGCAGTTGTCATTCTGTGGACAATGTCGCGACGTGACATTACTTCTGATACTAGTTTTGACTGGAATACTTTTCCACGATCGAATATCATCACACGTGCTGCTCCATGGTTCAAAATAGGTCTTCTACGAGGAATTTTGCGATCTCTGGAGCTTCCGCAGTCGGAGTAGATTTGGTGACAGCGAGGCGTGTGATGTAGTCAGTACAGACTATTATCCATCGGCTACCGGTTGTCGACTACGGGAATCTCCCTAAAAGATCGATCCCAAATCCATGGAATGGAGCTGCTGTAGGTGAAACTGGTACGAGATACCCTGGAGGTAATTGCGACACATGCTTCCGTCGCTGGCATTGGCACTCTTTACAGTGTCTCGCATAGTGTTTGACAGATCGGTAGAGACCTTTCCAGTAATACCTGCGTCTGATTCTGTCTAGGGTCTTCACGAATCCCAGATGACAGGATATTGGAGAATCGTGGAAATACTTAAGAATAGCTGGCTGGAGGTGAGCTGGAACGACCAGTAGGCATTTGGGGTCCAGTGGATCGTAGTTACTCTTAGACAATGCCCCGTTTACAAGTTGGAACTCTCCATTGGTGGGGTTCTCCTTTCTCCAAGGCCTCTGTTGTTTTTAATAGTGCTGGATCTTCCCGCTGTTCAGCTGTAACATCACCTAATTCAGTGAGGGCTGAAATTTCATTCGTGCTCTTGGTTCCACTAATGGATTTCTCGAAAGGCAGTAGGTATCCTTATGTTTGCGCCAGTTCTTGAATACCACTGTAACGCCGTACTCTTGCTAGTCGACCTGATGGATCCTTAAGGCTAGTCAGCCAACACAAAGAATGGTGGTCTGTCACTACAGTGAAAGATTCGCCGAATAAATACGGCCGGAACTTGTTGATAGCCCAGATAACTGCGAGACATTCTTTCTCATTTGTAGAGTAGTTTATATCGGATTTTGAGAGTACTCGATATGCATAGGCTATCACTTTTTCAGTACCTTCCTGAACTTGTAAAAGCACTGCACCAATCCCAAAACCACTGGCGTCTATGTGAAGTTGTTGCAGCATTCTCGTCATACAAGGCTAGAACTGTTGTGGAAGTTAGATCCTCCTTAAGTGCCCGGAAAGCTCTTTTGTTTCATCCCAGTAACATTTGGCGTCTCCCTGCAGAAGTACTTGCAATGGACATGTCATGTTACAAAATCCTTTTATGCAACGTCATTAGTATCAGCACAGCCCAAGAAAACTTCTCACATCACGAATGTGCTAAGGAGTTGGAAATTCTGTGACTGCCCTTACTTGATCTGGATCAGGACAGACACCATATGCGTTCACTAGGTGCCCCCAGGTTTATCAGTTTGGCGACGAAGAGGCACTTCTTTGAATTGAGGCGGAGTCCTGCAGGCTGAACATTCAACACACTTGACAGGCGACTCAGATATTCTTCAAATGTTTTCGAGAAAACGACAATATCATCTAAATAGCAAAGACACGTCGTTCACTTTAGGTGTTGAAGCAAGTTGTCCACCATGCATTCGAATGTGGCTGGAGCATTAAATAATCCAAATGGCAATACTTTGAATTCATAGAGGCCGTCAGGTGTAATAAAATCCATCTTCTGTCAGCTTCGTCAACCTCGATTTGCCAGTAACCTGTCTGCATGTCCATAGTTGAGAAATATGTAGCTCCTTTCAAGCAGTCTAAGGTGTTGTCAATGCGCGGCAATGGGTAGACATCTTTCTTTGTGATTTTGTTTAGCCGCCGATAGTCGACACAGAATCGTCACGTGCCATCCTTTTTTACGCGGATCACCAGAGATGACCAAGGACTCTACAAAGGTTGAATGTCATCGTGCAATATCTTCTCCACTTCCTCCCGAATTATCCGTCTTTCAGCTGGCGACACTCTATACGAACGCTGGCTAATTGGCGGATGATCCCCAGTATTGATACGGTGCTTTATCGTGGGACGTTTCGTCTCACTTTTCCCCTGCTGGGTGTGAATGCACCCGAAAATTGGAGTAGTATACCTAAAACCCACTGGCGTTCTTCCTTGGTCAGTCCAGTCCCTATTGGCAGTTCCACGTCTGTTTCCTCCAGCGTGTTGTCTGTACTAACAGCAGGGCATGGGTCTTCATTGATTACGTTGAGATCACCGTCCTGGATTGGTTCAGCTGTCCCGATACACATTCCCTTGGGGATAAGTTGTGACAATTTGTGATCCAAATCTCTCCTTGACCACCGGTAATGCTTATGATAGCCGGTGGTATGTAAATTTCTTTCGTGAGCGTAATAAACTTTTTACTATCGACAAGCATTTCACAGTTTAACCAGTCACCTGTGTTTGTGACTGGAACTCTTCTCATTGTCAACGGTAAGATTCACATTTTCAACGGCAAATAACTTCCCAGAAAATTATGTATCACGTGTACCTGTCGGAACGACTTCCTCAATTTACAGCTCAGATCTTCCACAGTCAATGATAGCTTGGGATGCCTGAAGAAAGTCCCATCAAAGGATGACATTATGACTACATTCTGTTAAAACGACATTCAAACGGCTGGGTCCTGCTGTTGATGGTTATTCTTAGGACACAAGTTCCTGCTGGCTGGACGTACTTTCCATTTGCGACCTTCAGCACAGTTGCCTCCATTACACAGAACATTGTCTTCTTTAGTGTGCGTCGGTAATTAACCGACAATACAGAGAAAGAAGCTCCTGAATCAACCAGTGCCCAGACAGGTTGGCTGTCGATTATGACGTCGATGAGATTTCCCGACATCTTAGCGACTGTCGTCCATGGATTTTCATCTGCGACCTCCGTAGATGGTCGCCTCGTTTAGTTTTCCTGGGCGCAGTGGCTAGAGGAGCGGCTGGTACCTCTGTACAGCGACGGTGAACGACAGCACCGCATCGGGAAGCGACTGTGTCCAGGGTACGGCGATGGGCTTCTTCCCATAGGTCGACTTATCAGCAGGTGACTGCCTGGGATAGAACTGCTCTAACGGCTGAAGTCTTGCCGCAAAATAATTGTCGAATACTCGCCTTCTCTCTCTGCAGTACCGTACTACATGTCCAGGGCGCCCACAGTGAAAACAGTGGTGTGTTGTCTTCTGTCCTCCAGACGTCTATATTTCTGCAGGGCGTCATAGTTGCTGGGGAGTTGGTTGTGGTCGCATCGGTCGGTTCAAAGGCTGCCATTTGGCGGCTGCAGGGTAAGTCATAGCACGGCGACGCCATTCTTCACGTCGGCTGCGATTGTCGGAGCAGACAGGAGCTAATGTCGAATTACCGCTTCCTCAGCGCCGTTGGCTACCTCGCGACTTACAGGCTTACACCCATGTCCATAATCTGGTGCTTGCTCGGTCTAATAGTCCCAGCTGTAATAAACTGTTGTAATTTTTCTCTCACAAGTCATGCTGGTTTTCCACAACGGCCATAGGGACTACATTGGGAGTCTGTCATACTTCTTTCGCCCAACCCTCCTTTGTTGCATCTCTTCAATTCACTGGCACCTCTTGATAAACTCTTCTGTCGTAGTGCCGTCTTTTATCAGAAGAGCTTGGTACATGTCTTCTGTAATACCCTTCATCAGGTGCGTTATTTTGTCGGCGTCAGTCATATTCGGGTCAACTTTTATATATGGCCAAAACAATGTGTGTACGACTGTGTCTGCTCACCATGTCTTTGGGCCAGACACTTAAGTTGTGCTTCCGCCGAGCGGATTTGTCGCTGGCAGTCTCCAAACGTCTTCTTAAGCTCCGTCTGGAACGTCTCATTCAATCAGCTTCCCTTCGTTGTTTTCAAACAATTGCTGGGCTGTTCCGTCCAGGTAAAAATAAACGTTGGACAAGAACATTGTATGATCCCACCTGTCATACTTGGTGACTCGATTGAAACCTTTTAGCCAATTGTTTAAGTCCTGTCCAGCGTCTCCAGAGAACACCGACGGATTTCTGATGTGCAGCTGGCTTGCCGCTGGTTTCGCGTCCATGGGTCTTCTGATGATACGGACTTGCGGTAGGATGTACTCGGTATATCCTTTGTATTCCGGTTCTAGTCCGTGTAAGCGACAGCCTAACTGGAGCCACAGTGATGCAGCCGTTGCACAGGATACCCGGCGCCTCCACCAAACAATGTCGCGTTGAAATAGAAGCAGGCTTGACTTCGAATGCAGGGTTGCCAACTGAACACAGTACTTATACGGAAAGCAGGTTTATTGCGAACTGAAACGTACACGCAGTACTGACTGCCTCTCGGGCAGAGTGCTCTGCTATCTATACACAGAGAATGTACCAGAAATTAGAAGAATAGTTAACATCAGAAACACGTAGAAATTACAAGTGAACATAAGAAACATCTAGAACATTCTAGAAATAATTACAAAGAAATTATTGCCAGTAGACGGGACTGAACGGGTGACGTTCAGCACCGCAGTCGGTGACGCTAGCAGTCGGTTAACATGGGATCTTGCGGCAATATTATCTACATCTACATGGGATACTCTGCAAATCACATTTAAGTACCTGGCACATTTAAGTGCCTGTCTTGTGGTAGTTCGTCCTGTTTTTCAAATTTTTTGCCTGTACTGTTTTACGTACCAATTGTCCCAGTGTCAAATCGCCGTTATTTTTGCAAATATCTCTGAAATGATAGATTTGTCAACTTAGCAATAGAAGGAAGCGTGTGGGGTAAAAATCGTAGAGGGAGACCGAGGGACGAATATAGTAAGCAGATTCAAAAGGATATAGGTTGTCGAACGTATTCTCAGATGAAGAGACTTGCACAGGACAGGGTAGCGTATCAGACCACTCTACGGACTGAAGACGACGACGACGACGACGACAACAACATGAAAGAGAAGAATTTTCTCCTTTACAAATTCGTTTATTCACTTTGTGTCAGATAAACGGTTAAACCGTTATTTTTCATATAAATTTCGTTCTGTCAAAAGGCGATCGCAAAATCGCACTTTTAATGTCACCACCGTATCGTAAAGTGGGCGAAAACAGGAAGACAAGGAACACAAAAGATAGACGAAAAGCGACAGTCGGCAACACTAGACATGGTAAAAAAGGAAAACCACACCCAGTGAAGTGATGTGTTCGTGAAGAACCACAATAAACATTCATCTGAAGAACACGCATACAGCTCCATAAAGATACACATGCAGTAACACAAAAAACCTTAAGCAAAAACTGGAAAAATTAACTTAGCAAAAGCTTGTGCTACAAAAGGTGTTTCTAACCTAGTGGGTCAGAATTTAAGAAATTGTAACACAGCAGAGATCGATAACTGTCATACTGTGAAACAAAGCGAAATATTTATAACTGCACTGTAAATTTACACAAAGATATGTATTACAGATCACTGATGATTTACAAATAAAGAAGCGAAACGCGTGTGGCATAAAAAACGGCTTTCATTTTGTTGCAATTGACGGAAATACACCGGTAGTGTTGGGTAGCATATCACCCTGTTTACATGGGCTCCCGAAACCGGATTTCGTAAACGGATTGCCCAAATCCTTTTGGTTGGTCATGTAAACACTACAGCGAAAAACGGTTTACGAAAATCGGTTTTCGTCTTCCGGAAGATGTTGCATGTAAACGTAGCGTGTGTATTCCGGGCACCACCAAGTCTGATGTGATGACTGTATTAACCATTACTTTCATAAAGCGCATGTCGGAAACCCTCTTCAGAAAAAAGAGCAGCCGTGGCGAACATTGTTTCATAATAGTGACTACTTAGGACAATTGGCAACCTCTTTGGTTCCAGAACGGACTTGCAACCAATCGGATAAGAACCAGTGCAGGTAGAATTCGTATCGGTTTCTCGCGCTCTCGCAACGGGAGGCCTCTACATTTGGAACGCGGATTTACTGCAAACTTCTTACACCCGTAGTAGGCTACTACACGAGGACAGCAAAATGTGTAAGCAGCAGCGCGTTCTTCTCAAGCGTTATTGAGAAACTCGCAAGATAATTTTGGTCGGTCATGAAGTATGTAGCATAAGTAACTGTGCATAGGAATGCAACATCGTTGATAAAAACATCGATGTTCAGACATCGATGTTCCTGTGGAAAAATATCGATGTTAAAAAACATCGCTCTTAAAAATGATACACTGATGTTTTTCCGATGTTTCCATACGTTTAAGAAATATTACGAAAAACACACTGAAATGAAGCTGTGTTAGCAGAAAGTATCTGCCTTATTTCTTTCACTAGGCTACGAATACACAGCGAAATGGCAGATTAGAATGAAAAAGTAGGGAATAAGGTTTCGCTACCTATTGCGCTGATTTTACTTGGGATTTACATCGATTTGTTCATTACATGCGAAATAACTTGTTTTGTTGGCGTATTGCATTTTTCTTAGTTGTCGACGTGGAGAAAATTAAACATTATGCATCTTTAAGTTATTCATTTTAAAAATACATTATTAAGTAATATTTCTCAATGACGATTATCAAATCATGTACCTTGCTGAAATGAAAATCTATGTTATACTTGGCTTGTTGGCTTTTGTCTCAGATTTTTCGTCGACTTTTGTTTGATGTTTTAACTGACGTTTTGACAGTCTGACTGGATAACACACTCAAAGATTCGATTCCACTGATGTTGAAGGTTAAATTTCAAAATGCTAGCAGCCCGTGCTGGACAAACATCAGATTAATCATCAGATTGTTTCATATTTCACTTACCTACTATTTCAAAAGTATGAAAACAGCGACGAGAGACGACAGCAGGAGCACAACACTTGAGCTGACGCTGGCTGAGCAACTAATTAAGTAATAATGGAGTTGCCAAACAATTGTTGAACGAGTCGATAGTTTTGGACTTCTATAGTCGATACATCGGCGATATATCGCTGTTCAAAACATCGATGTTTATGGACGAAACATCGATGTTTTGAAAACATCGATGTATCGTTTGCATCCCTACCTGTGCGTGGCCGCTTTTGTGCGGAAGCGGCGGCAGCCGAGTGAACAGCATCAGAGCCTCGTACTCGTTGATCGCGGATAGGCCCGTTCGTCACCTTTTTTTTTAATTTATTTTCTTTTGAATGCAGATATATTCGTTACTATTTATATTGCAATTGATACAACGGGAAAAATAAGTTTAATCAGATAGACTTTTAATAAAATTCACAATGTTATTTGGCAGTCTGCAAAGTTTTATCACAAATAATATTCATAACTGCTGACTAGTAAACAACCAAACGCATAAAGTGATGCTGAAGTGAAAATGTTTGCCTGTCCGTGATTTGAGAAATCCCTTATTCCTGGAAGGAGCCCGAAACTACTTGTTATCGAGAAGTTTTGAGCGCGCAGCTCTCGAAAGATGTACAAGTTATCGTCACTTTCGGCATTACAAGTTTAAGGGTGGTATTTTTCGTAAAAACATGGGAAACAGTTAAACGGCACCAGTTGCATTGAATAAGTGCTGTTTCCGCATGCGCAAGGTCTTTTGAGGTTTTCAATGGAAAAACAAATCTCGTTAACGTTTTTAAAAACTTTCACCGATATTTGGGAAGCAAACCACGCATAACGCTGGATTTCCTTAAATATCGGCGCTGATAATTGGTCATACAGTATCGAGTGTATTTTAATAGCGTCTTCACGAGAAGCAATTTCTTTTTCTCTTTCGATTAAATAACAATTTTGAAGACTCTTAATTAAATGTTTAACTTGGGTGTAGAAATAAACATCGCACGGTTGGCAAACTGGCGTGCATTTCGGAGGTAAGACAAACCGTACATGCTCAAAGTCCTTCGTCTAATATATAAAGCAGTGTGTCCGTATGTTTGTACGTGTTCAATACAAATCTACAGTTTGGTTCCAATCTATGAAATTTTGTACACGTAAGCTTCAATCCATATTAACGGTCGCCATAAGTGTAATAATCACGTACGATATATAGTTGACGAGATATGACGTCTGATTATGCTGAAGCGATAGCTCCTTACTTAAGTCATATACAACCGCTCTCTCATAGAAGGATCTGTACCAAAAGATTGGAAAGTTGCACAGGTCACACCTATATCCAAGAAAGGCAGTAGGAGTAACCCACTAAACTACAGGCCTATTTCATTGTCAATTTGCAGCAGGGTTTTAGAACATATCTTGTATTCAAATATTATGAATTATCTCGAACAGAACGATCTATTGACCCAAGGTCAACACGGATTTAGAAAATATCGTTCATGCGAAACACAACTAGCTCTTTATTCACACGAAGTGATGGGTGCTATCGACAAAGATTGGTAAATGGATTCCGTATTTCTTGATTTCCAGAAAGCTTTCGACACCGTACCTCAAAAACGGCTTTTAATCAAATTGCGTGGTTATGGTATATCGCCCCAAATTTGCGATTGGATCGGGGATTTCTTGTCAGAGAGGACACAGTTCGTAGTAATCGATGGTAAGGCATCGACTAAAACAGAGGTGATATCGGGCGTTCCACAGGGTAGTGTTATTGGTCCTCTGCTATTCCTTATTTACATAAACGATTTAGGGGAAAATCTAAGTAGCTCTCTTAGGTTGTTTGCAGATGACGCCGTCATTTACCGTCTAGTAAAATCATCTGAAGATCAAAACCAACTGCAGAACGATCTGAATAAGATATCAGTATGGTGTAAAAATTGGCAATTGACTCTAAATAATGAGAAGCGTGAAGTCGTCCACATGAGTACGAAAAGAAATCCGTTAAACTTTGTTTACAACATAAATCAATCAAACGTGAAGGCCGTAAACTCCACAAAATACCTAGGAATTACTATTACTTCAGACCTAAACTGGAAAGAACACGTAGATAGTGTCGTGGGAAAGGCGAACGAGACACCGTTTTATTGGCAGAACACTTAAAACATGCAACAGAACTACAAAAGAAACTGCATACACTACGCTTGTCCGTCCATTTTTGGAGTATTGCAGCCCAGTGTGGGATCCTTATCAGGTGGGTTTGACGGAGGACATCGAAAGAGTCCAAAGAAGGGCAGCTCGTTTCGTATTGTCACGATATAGGGGAGACAGCGTTACGGAAATGATACAGGAACTGGGATGGGATCATTACTACAACGGCGCTTATCGCTGCGGCGTGGGCTACTTGCGAAACTCCAATCGCCAACATTCTCCTCCGAATGCGAAAATATATTGTTGACTCCCACTTACATTGGTAGAAATGATCATCAGAATAAAATACGAGAAATCAGAGCTCGAACAGAGAGATTCAGGTGTTCTTTCTTCCCGCGCGCTATTCGAGAATGGAATAGAAGATAAATAGTATAATTGTGGTTCGATGAACCAGGCACTTAAATGTGATTTGCAGAGTATCCCATGTAGATGTAGAGATGCGCGAAAAACTGCTGCATTTTGCGACGATGCTGCTCATTTTCTCCTAAACTATTGAACAGATTTCAAACAAATTTGGTAAACACATTCCTTACCGTGAGGTAACAATTGCTGTATGGTTAAGAATCACATACGGCACATGGTTCAAAAGATATTACGTAAAAAAACCAATAGAATTCACAAACAATGCCATATAATGCGGCGAGACTTTCGAAATACACTGTATGAGAATGACAGTACTTAGCTACTTGCAACAAACTTTAAACATAATTTCAAACCTTTATTAAACTTTTTCTCGCTGGCAACCATAGAAAATGATGAAAGGAAAAACGTTTCTCGGTTACTACTTTTCCGCTGTTCATGCACTAAAACTACGGCTTTCGGTATGACGTTACAATTTATAATTTCTACACTACAAATTGTAGCCTTAGGTAATTTTACAGACAGTATACCCACATATAGTTGAGTGTAACTTCTAAATTGTATCACAGTATGACACGTAGTCCATGCTATATGAGCATATAAACAGCGTTCATGGAAAACCGCCCCATCACGCACCAAGTTTTAATCTATTACTTCTTTCTAATAATTGTAGTCCCAAGAGATTTTATAGACATACAGCCCTTATACAGATGAATATATACGTGAAAATGGCAGGAATAAATAAATACCCGGGCAACGCCAGATTTTCAGCTAGTCATCGAGAATGAAGGGGGGGGGGGGGGGAATCTGACGAACGGGACTCGATTCAGAGACCAACGAGCACGGGGCAAAAACACTCACTACTCGGCCGTCGCCGCTTCGTGACAAAAGCTGCCATGCACAGGTACGTTGTTGTTGTGGTCAGTCCCGAGACTGGTTTGACGCAGTTCTCCACAATACCCTATCCTGAGCAAGCCTCTTCATCTCCATATAAGAACGGCAACCTACATCTGTCTGAACCTGCTTACTGTATTCATCTCTTGGTCTTCCTGTGCGGTTTTCACCCCACAAACTTCCCTCCAACGCTAAATTCACTATTCCTCGATGTCTAAGAATGTGTCCTATCAATCTATTCCTTCTTTTAGTCCAGGTACGCCAGAAATTCTTTTTCTCCCCAATTCTGTTCAGTACCTCATTAGTTACGCGATCCACCCACTTCTTCTGTAGTACCACATTTCAAAAGCCTCGATCCTCTTCCTGTCCGTACTGTATATCGCCCATGTTTCACTCCCATACAAGGCAACACTCCATACAAAAGCCTTCAGAAAGGACTTCCTTAGGCTTAAATCAATATTCGATGTTAACAAATTACTCTTTTTCAAGAACGCTTTCCTACCCATTGCCATTCTGCATTTTATATCCTCTGTACTGCGACCATCGTTTATTTTATTGCCCAAGTAACAAATGTCGTCTACCTCCTTTATTGCTTCGTTACCTAATCTAATTCCTTCGGCATCACCTGATTTTCTTACACTGCACTCCATTACCCTAGTTTTGCTGTTGTTAATGTTCATCTTATATGCACCTTTCAGCACACTGTCCATTCCATTCAATTGCTCTTCCAGGTCCTTTGCTGTCTATGACAGGATTACTATGTCGTGAGCAAAACGCAATGTTTTTAATTCTTCCCCCTGAACTTTAATTCCTTCACCAAATTTCTCCTTGCTTTCCTTTATAGCGTGCTCAATGTACAAATTGAATAACATCGGAGAAAGGCTACAACCCTATCTTACTCCCTTCCCAACCGCTGCATCCCTTCATGCCCTTCAACTCGGACAACCGCTGTCTGGTTTTGGTACAAGTTGTAAATAACCTTACGCTCCCTATATTTTACTCCTGCTTGCTTCAGAACTTGAGTTTATCCCAATCAACATTGTCAAAAGCCTTCTCCAAATCTACAAAAGCTAGAAATGGTTTGCCTTTACTTTATATTCTAGGATAAGCCGTAAAGTGATTATTGCCTCCCGTGTTCCTACATTTCTCCTGAACCCAAACTGTTCTTCCCCGAGATCGGCTTCTACCAGCTTTTCCATCCTTCCGTAAATAATTCGTGTTAAGATTTTGCAACCATGACTTATTAAACTGATGGTTCATACGGTACATATTTCACGACCAACCGAAATAATCTCGCGATTTTGTCAGTAACGCTTGAGAAGTAGGCGCTGCTGCCTACACAGTTTGTTGTCCTCCTAGAGGTTGCAGTAAACTTGGCGGCCTGCTCTCGCCAGTGCAGTGGTCCTTGTGGGCTGGCGTGGCAACAGCGCGCCGGTCTCAGCTCCTTTCGCTCGCCCGCCGCCCCACTGGCGGAAGTGCAGCGCCAGCGCGGCTTCTGCGATCGCTGCGCCAGCTGGCCTCTAACGGTGGTGCACGGTAGTAGCGGTCCAAAGGCTGCTGTCGTCTAAATGCCGCGACATATAACCAGCATTTAACGACAGTCGTGGGGAAGGCTTCTACATGGGATACTCTGCAAATCACATTTAAGTGCCTGGCAGAGGATTCATCGATCCACCGTTATACTATTTTATCTCCCATTCCATTCTTGAATAGCGCGCGGGAAGAATGAACACCTGAATCTCTCCGTTCGGGCTCTGATTTCTCGTATTTTATTCTGATGATCATTTCTACCTATGTAAGTGGAAGTCAACAATATATGTTCACATTCGGAGGAGAATGTTGGCGATTGTAGTATCGTAAGTAGCCCACGCCGCAGTGATAAGCTGTTGTAATGATTCCCATCCCAGATCCTGTACCATTTGCGTAACGCTGGCTCCCTCGTATCGTGACAATACGATTATTAGCAGAATTTTCGGCATCGGTAGCACACTGGTAGTGACGACTACGAATCCAAAGGTTGAGGGTTCAATTCTTACCCAATCCTACGATTTTTATGTCACAATTCTTCCTTCACCTTTGGCAATGTTGCTGATGTGAAAGATGTTGCGTAGCAACGTAGTTCTGAATCGATGTTCGACTGTAGATCGCTCTATAACTGGCTGCGTCGGTCAGTTCGGAAGTCGGAAGAAGGCAACGGCATACCACCTCCAAACAGCGCCGTGCCTAGTAAAGTACTGTGGTCTCTCTCACTAAAAGTGGGTCTTTGCGATCGCCTTTTGACAGTCCGAAATTTGAATAAAAATAACGGCTTAACCGTTTAGCTGACACGAAAAGTGACTGAACGAATTTTTAGAGGAGAAAATTCTCTACAACTTTGCTCTGTGGTTTTCATATCTGCATAGTTTGAGATATTTGCAAGAACACCGTCACTTGATTATACCTAAACCAGGCGTTCGGAAATGTCACGTGATATTTCACGACCAGAACTCGCTCCGGCATACGCCATCTTGCTTTCTGTATTTTATTATGACTTGCGCGTTGTCATTCCAAAGCAACGGCGGACTGCAGAATTAAGAGAAACAGACAAGTCCGTTAAATTATAAACTAGTGACTAAAATGTCATATTAACAGTTAACTGCCATCAATAGTACCAGAATTAAGGAACAGTTTTATAACTGGTAGATTTTTCGAAACGAACAGGTACTAATTCCCCACCCCTTGCCTCCTAAAAGGTTTCGAGCATTCTTATTAATTAGAGGTACGTTCTGCAATATTTAGAGGCGTGCTGTGTAAGATTCCTTCCTCTAAAATGTGCGTTTATTCTGTGTTTGCAATTCGTTGGCATTGTATTTCATGGCATATTCGTAAAATAGAGCAAATGGACTTTTCAAAAGAAGCGCTGTCACCTTTGAACAATTCGGAATCTTGCAGAAAATAGTTGTTCAATTAACAGTGTGTGCGCGAAAACATTTTAAGAAGCAAGATGAAAAAAATGCCAGCGGTGGCTTTTTACTTTTATTTATTTATATTTTTTGTTCTTCAGATAAATCGATGCTTTGCGGTCGATTGTTCACGTCCCTTCTGGATTGTTCGTTGAGAATGTTGCTCTTTTTTATTACTGATGGCGTTGAGCCCTCTTTTTCTTTCGTTTCAGAAGTTCTTCGGTTTGATTAGTCCTTTGCCGACTTCGGTTTTTTATTTTTATCGTTTCGTCGTTCCCTCAGATTTTTCGTTAGAGGGCGTCGAACCCTCTGACCGAGCTTGCTGAGCCTCTGCGCCCGGGAAGTTTCGAACCACCGGCTAACACTTTCATACATCACAATCTAATTCGCCGCCCATTACGCTACGCCGAGCAGCTGCGAGAGTAATCCGTAATTCTCGTACCATCGATGGCAACCGTTAACTGCTAACTTGGCAATTTCAGACATTCGATTATAATTCATCACGACGTATTTTCGAGAATTTTCAGTGCGCCATTGCTTTGAAATGACACTTGCGTTATAATAAGAAAATTAACAAGTACAGAAAGCAAGCCTGTGTGGAAGTGTTTTGGGGGAGGGATGTCACGTGACTGATTTGTGAACGCTAAATTTACGCTATGTTCTTTCTAGGCTATAGTCTTTCGTCGGAACATGGACTGTAGTTTACATTCCATCCAGGCTATAATCATTAGAACATACTTCCAAGGCAAGACAGGTGATAATACTTTAACGGAAAAAGGTGGGAGAGAGTATATGAAAGCTAAACTACCAAATAATTTTGGACGTTTATAACCCTTAACTACTACAGACGTTGACAGGAACGCAACTACTACAGACGTTGACAGGAACGCAACTACTACAGACGTTGACAGGAACGCAACTACTACAGACGTTGACAGGAACGCAACTACTACAGACGTTGACAGGAACGCAACTACTACAGACGTTGACAGGAACGCAACTACTACAGACGTTGACAGGAACGCAACTACTACAGACGTTGACAGGAACGCAACTACTACAGACGTTGACAGGAACGCAACTACTACAGACGTTGACAGGAACGCAACTACTACAGACGTTGACAGGAACGCAACTACTACAGACGTTGACAGGAACGCAACTACTACAGACGTTGACAGGAACGCAACTACTACAGACGTTGACAGGAACGCAACTACTACAGACGTTGACAGGAACGCAACTACTACAGACGTTGACAGGAACGCAACTACTACAGACGTTGACAGGAACGCAACTACTACAGACGTTGACAGGAACGCAACTACTACAGACGTTGACAGGAACGCAACTACTACAGACGTTGACAGGAACGCAACTACTACAGACGTTGACAGGAACGCAACTACTACAGACGTTGACAGGAACGCAACTACTACAGACGTTGACAGGAACGCAACTACTACAGACGTTGACAGGAACGCAACTACTACAGACGTTGACAGGAACGCAACTACTACAGACGTTGACAGGAACGCAACTACTACAGACGTTGACAGGAACGCAACTACTACAGACGTTGACAGGAACGCAACTACTACAGACGTTGACAGGAACGCAACTACTACAGACGTTGACAGGAACGCAACTACTACAGACGTTGACAGGAACGCAACTACTACAGACGTTGACAGGAACGCAACTACTACAGACGTTGACAGGAACGCAACTACTACAGACGTTGACAGGAACGCAACTACTACAGACGTTGACAGGAACGCAACTACTACAGACGTTGACAGGAACGCAACTACTACAGACGTTGACAGGAACGCAACTACTACAGACGTTGACAGGAACGCAACTACTACAGACGTTGACAGGAACGCAACTACTACAGACGTTGACAGGAACGCAACTACTACAGACGTTGACAGGAACGCAACTACTACAGACGTTGACAGGAACGCAACTACTACAGACGTTGACAGGAACGCAACTACTACAGACGTTGACAGGAACGCAACTACTACAGACGTTGACAGGAACGCAACTACTACAGACGTTGACAGGAACGCAACTACTACAGACGTTGACAGGAACGCAACTACTACAGACGTTGACAGGAACGCAACTACTACAGACGTTGACAGGAACGCAACTACTACAGACGTTGACAGGAACGCAACTACTACAGACGTTGACAGGAACGCAACTACTACAGACGTTGACAGGAACGCAACTACGATGGAGGGGTCTCTCAGACCGCTTTCTTATTTTCCATGTATTAAACTAGTGTTTTGCTAAATATATATTTTCATGGCTTCCTGTCGTTCATTACACTTTTTAGAGGTGGTATTAGTAGAAATTTGACTTTTTAAACGATGTAGTTTGAGTAACATGACGAGAAGTAAAACAAAGCGCAATTTGCAGTACATTTTTTTTGTGCTACGAAAAGAACAGTAAGTAATTATTTCTCTACACACCCACAGATTATCATTATAGAGATCATATTACAAATTCACAGCGTGATTAGATATAAAAATCCCATTTGAATTATAGTAAATTGTATGCGAAATCTCCTTTCCATTTACGATTCTCCTAGAAAGGTTGCCACAGTTTCCTTATAAAACAAAAAATACAAACTAAAGATATCCTTTGAGCAGACTGTCGTAGTCCAGGATGCTGTAAGACGATGTTGTTGCAGCCAGCAGCCAATGTAAGAACAAGGCTTTTTTCGCCATCGAAAACATGTGTTCTTACCGAAGAAGTAAGCTGCTTCGTCATAATGTGTCACACCTTCATCACTTTCAGGTTCCTGCTCTGAATTAGTGTCATGTTCACTAAATACCTCAAAATCAGGGTCATTATCGCTGACGTCAAAATCATCTGAGCATTCACCGAAACGATCTTTATCATCCACATCTGCTTCACGTAAAATGCGTTGCATAGAACGTTCAGCTTTTCCTGCCATGGAGAAACACGACCCAGAACAACAACAGCGAGAGAGAGGTCACATCCACAGCGCTGTCGCTTAGCAGGCCGCGCTCACGAAGCCGACTGGCCAGGCGCTACGAGGCAGAGCCTGCGCTAGCGGCACGCAAACAGTATGGTCGGTCAGTCAGGCCGCGCAAGACTCATAAATGAGAAAGAGCAGCAACACTGCAAGAATGCTGGAACGTGGTCGTTGTCGGCCACCAGGAAGGTACACCGAAGAGTCCTTTCAGCTTGGGAGGGGTGTGTGAAATATCTCGACTCAAAAAGTCGTAGCGGCCTGAGAGACCGCAGATAGTAGTTAAGGGTTAAAATACGTTCAGAAAGAATATTACGTGTCGGGTGCATATATCTACTATTGAGTAGTTATAATAGTATCCTGCATAATGTTTTATATTTTTTATATTTTTGTCCGAAATGTTTGCAAAAAGTCATAAAACTACAGGCAAATCTAAAGTGGTCCGTAAAACACTCCAGTGCGGTTTTTTTATGTTAAGTTACAACCGTATAAGAGCGCTTTTAAACGGGCGGGGGATCCATTGTTGAGCACTGTCCAATTGTTAGAGATCCCCATGTGATAGTTTTCATTCAAAGACAGACAGGGAAGCTAGACGTAGAGGGCCGGTGTCTTTACTGATAGGTTGGACCAGTGCTTGTCTGTAAAGGGCCCCGAATCGCAGCAACTGGTGGCATGCGACATCGCTGCAACCCGTCGCTCGCCTCCACCTCGCCACACGAGCGATTTGTCAAGCAATTTCTACGCATGTCTCTGTAAATTTTGGAATGGAAAAGGCTCTTATTTTCAACAGCAGTCACAGTTGAATTGTGCATCCTGACGAGTAATACTTTTACAACAAAAATTTTAAAAATTGGATTTGTAATTTATTAAACTTGTTTGGAATTGGTATTCCTGGGAAGGTTTGGTTACGTTACACTTTTAGTGCTTCGAAGTGGGTTGTATACATCTTTCTAGCGGCTGTACTAAGTTTTGTTTTTCGTTTATTAGTACGGTACACAATTTCATTTTATTGGTTCGTCTTAAAGTTTAAACTTAAAGTAACTACAGTACGCAATTTGTTTTCAGTCTCGGTGTGTGTGTATAGAAACGTTGTAAATAGCCGCATTGCTGATTACCACTACTATAAATCGTGAATAGGAGAGTGAGTTTGTATGAAACGACTAGGGTCTTCACTACAGTTTTACTGATCTGACCTGACCAATTATCATTGTTTCGAAGTTATATTTTTTAATAAAACGTGCAATTGTTTGTAAATGAATCAAAATGATCAGATGACACTGTTTCTCGGCTGTTACTATGAAAGTCTTGCTAATTTCAGTGCTATGAGCACTAGCTTCAAAACGCTGATCAGTGCAGAAATCCTCTCCATTTCTCAGAGTAGTTCGTGATCCCCGAATAATTATTCATTCCAACGTAAAGATATTACTAAACGTGGGACAACCGAAACGAAACATAACTGAACATCACGGATAATAAAAAGACGAAACGAGTCACAGGCGTAATGGCACACGTCGCTGCTAAGCATCCAGGCAGCCGTACTGTATCCACGGATTGCATGCGATCCGCCAGACCGCCTGGGATTTCCTAGCGATCGGCGATCGATCGCTGCGATTTGTCCACACAAGGGCCAGATACGAAGCGATCGGTCGCCCTTAAGACTGGCCGCAAGTTGAGACGCAGGTCCGTGACGTGACGCAGTGTGAGTCACGGTGAGTTTCTGCGAACCACACAGCTGGCTTGAGCCGTGTACGTTGGAGCGGAGTGTAGCGTGACGTGACGTGACGCAGCCGCTGCGCGCGGTAAAAGCCTGCGGGCCGCAGCCTCCTGTACGCAGTTTCCTGCGAGAGTCACGGTGACTCTCGCTGTTGATATTGTTTACTCGTTCGCAAGGGAACAAAAACTAACTGAAGCCGCACGAGTGCTGATCCTCTGTACCACTTCATGTCCATGTACCAGATGACTAGGAACATGTCACCATCAACTCAGTTTGTTTTCAGAAACGACATTTCCGTGTGGTTCCAGAAATCATTGCTGAACATTTCCGAGAGAACTCCACAGTCCATAACAGATCAGCGACTATCATATCACGAGTTGTTCCCGTACAGTAACCAAACCCCCAGTCCATCCCACACCACTTAATCAACATCACATTCCAACAGTCCCTCCCAAACCCCACAAGAGAATTGTGAATTCAGCTACGGCTTCAACTCACATGAGTTGCTTACATTTATTAATAATTTCTATGATAACTGAATTTCTGTTAGTAAAAATTTCGATATTTACATGTACAGAGGCAATTTTTGTTTATTAGAGAACATTTGGACTGTTGGAATATTGTTTACTCAATAAAGATTTTTCTCTAAACGCTGAATTATTACTCTTTGCCAATGGTGATTACATAATGCATATGGGTGACGCATTTCTAATCTAAAACAAACAGCTACTTTCTCCTCAGTTCCAACTGGTCTTGACGCGTTGCATCCCTCACTCTGATTCTTGATGAGACTATGCACGGTCAAATCTAAAATAGTTCGTGAATTTATCATCGTGAAATTCCTTGGTTAAAGCGAATTCCTCATGACTATCTTCATGTATGCACAATGTATGGTTTATGTTTCATCAAAGTGATATTTCGAGCAAAAACTCAAAATCGGAATTGGATTCTGAACCTATTAACACAGGAGAAGCACTCGCCATCCATGGCAGGTGCACGAGACACTAGTCTTCCCCCCACCCCTCGCCACTTTCACGCAGCGCAGCTGACGTTCCGCTGCAAACTACGGCGTGGAACTGCGATCCAACTTGAGGTGATTGTCGCCGTGACTCACGCTCCGTGAGAAATTTGACGTGAGTCACCCTGCGTCACTGCCATCAGGGCGTGTGTGGAGGAGAATTTGCGTAGGTGCTACAAAGATCTATTCAGACAGCCAGGCAGCCCTGATATCACTGGCAGCTCCTGCAACAAGGTCTAAAATTGTTGCAGAATGTCACAGGGTTCTGGTTGAGCTAGGGGAAAGCAATAGAGTAAACCTATTGTGGGTCCCTGGCCACTCGGGGATCAGTGGCAACGAACATGCCGACAGATTAGCCAGGATGGGGGCAGAGGCTCCATTTATTGGACCGGAACCTGTCCTGACAATCACAAAGGCCGGCCGCGGTGGCCGAGGTGACTGAGGCGCTCCAGTCACGGTCAGCACGGCCACTACGGTCGGGGGTTCGAATCCCCCCTCGGGCATGGATATTTGTGCCGTCCTAGTTCGTAAGTAGTTCATAAGTAGTTTGTAAGTTTAGGGACTGATAACCCCGTAGTTGAGTCCCATAAGCTTAACAAACATTTGAATCAACAATCACAAAGGCAATGATTAAATTGGAGCTACGTAACTGGCTCAGAAGACAGCACGTAGAATATTGGACCAAAGTCTATCAACAAAAACAAAGCCATGTTTTAAAAGAAGCTCTGCAATCCTGGGCCTGAACAGGAGAGAGATTAGACTGATGGTTGGATTGCTGACAGGCCATGGGAATTTCAAAAAACACCTACATACAATTGGAGTAACAGAGGACCCTAAATGTAGGATCTGTGATGACGGTGATGAAACTGCATCACATCTAATCTTCGAATGCATTGCATTGGAGAGTAAAAGGCACAGAACATTTGGGACAACCAGACCCGAAGAAATTGTCTAATAAAGAACTGGTAAAGGGACTCCTTGCACTGTTCAAGGGCATTGGTTGGCTTTACTAGATATACAGGGAGCGATACCGCACAATAAACTTAGTTGGACCAAGACCAAGACTGTTTTGGCTTCCCTGGAAAAATCAAATCTCCCTGCGTCATGTCACGGACCTGCGTCTCAATTTGCGTCCAGCCTAAAGAGATGCTTCGGGAACCCAAATATGAGTCGCTGGTGGGGAGGTGGCGTTCTTTTCGAGAAACCTTATTGCGGAGGTTCGAAGGCTGCAGCTTACTGCAGTACAATTCACTGCCGCCACTAAAGTTTCGCATGAAGGCCACCAAAAAGAGATTAGGCTTGGTACTAGCATTAGTTTTGGCCCCGTTCTGTAGGGGAGTGGATCAGAACAGAAAGTGACTATTAGGTGTACGAGGAAGCGCCAGCCACGAGCCTCGCGGTGTGAAGGCGCAGGCGTCGCGCCCAGCCTACGCCGTTCGCGATCGTTTGATGCTGATGGTTGTGTTGTCGCTTTTCAAACGGCTCACGGATACTTTTTGGGGGTGATTTTTTAACTCGTACGAAATTTGATAGTTTGAGGGAATGCCCCAGAAAACCAGTCACATTATATGAGCGTATGGCTTTCTTAGCCGGGAGAACCCTTGAGGGTTTGTTCGGCCGCCTTAGTGTCTTTTTATTTGACGTCGAGTGGGCGACTTACGTGCCGATGATGATGATGATGATGATGATGATGATTAGGACAACACACAACACCCGGGCCTCTTGCGTGGTAGTCAGCGACGCTACCGCTGAGCTACGGAGGCGGGCACAAGTCACATTTCTTCGGCCCGATAACTGTGCTGTGCTCTTGAAAGAAACAGCCTTATACGGGGTGAAGTCACGATGCCCTGGCATTCGGGAGGGCGGCTGCCCACAACACCAGCAGACCGTTCTACGTGCGGATTAGTGGAGCGCTACTGGCGAGGTGGCGCGGAATAACAACAAACGCGTACATTTACATGTGCAGTTTGTCATTACAACCAAGAGCTAGTACCGGATGTACTGTGTAAGTGATCATGCATGATTTGGTTCATCCTTCTGACTTTAACTAAATCTAGAAGGTTGATATTTCTCCTCCTCCCAGAACGCCTCCCCCCCCCCCCTCTCTCTCTCTCTCTCTCTCTCTCTCTCTCTCTCTCTCTCTCTCTCTCTCTCTCTCTCTCTCTCTCTCTGTGTGTGTGTGTGTGTGTGTGTGTGTGTGTGTGTGTGTGTGTGTGTGTGTGTGTGTGTGTGTGTGTGTCCGTCCTCAATCTCTTCTATTGTGCACAATTCGTAATGTAATTCCAACTTTTGCTGTATCCTTAACTTTTTTCTACCGATTTAGATTTAGCCTTTAAGGTCACGATATAACTGAAAATCCTTTCCGTCGGTATGAATTCATCCCTACTAAATAGGTGTCCATAAAATTTTTTAAATCTCCGCTTCGTCATTTAGTCGTTGATATTTCCCATGTAATTGTACACTTTAGTTTTTCCTATTCTTCCAAATCCCCTAGGTAGTCTTGTGTGGTCAGTGTTTTCTTCAGAATCCTCCTTTTCTTCAACTTCTTAAAACTTCTCTTCTGTTTCTGTTTAATGGAAGTAAAGCATTTTACCCTCTTAGATGATCAAACTGATTTTCTGTAGCGCTAGCAATGACTGAACTATTCCACCTTGTATGCAAGAGACAACTGAAATACAGCAAAGTTAGACGAATGTAACAATATGCTCCAAAGGATTCAGTTATACACGGTATGAGACGGTCAAAATACCATCAAACATAATGAACTTGGTAATTCCTATTCCATTAGGATCTTGGAAAGCATAAATTTGAGTGTTGAAAAAAGTCAACGAGCAAGTTTCAAGACATTATTACTTAAAAATATTTGTGCGTCATATTGTTCTGGAAGACTCAAATGGGCCAGGTATGTAACACATGACTAGTTCAATCTCCAGGGAATCCACCAAGTGTTCCGGAGCTGAATGTTTGTAAACTCTGGTGTCCTCTAAACTTGGCCGCTGTTTCTGGATGCGCTCGCGGCACTTGTAGAAAATTGTGATTGCCTCGACAGTGAGGACCCACAGTCACAGCTGAGACGCTATTCTTGGAAATAGCCTGCGACTATTCTTATCTGGCAGCCGCGAGAGCCACAAGGTAGAAGTTTCCAGTTCCTCACACTTCCCATGATAACGTAATTGGTGCAAAAAAGTGATGTCGTAGTACGCTAAAGAGATTTTGAATGATAACCCAGGCTGTAGAATCGGAAGCACATACTTCGTTTTACCCGTAATGTATGTTGGTGGCAGCAGTTGAACTAGATTTCTTACATGGTTGCTGAGTTGTCGGCCTTTGTAAACTATTTCGGTGCTCTGTTTCGGTCTGTTTGCTGGGATCTTCAGAATTACTCAGAAGCCTCTGATCGGCTGAACATTGCCGAGACTTTATTATATATACAGAGTGAATCTAAATTCGCGCACTTGGGCTTCGCAGCGCGATTCCTCACATGCTAGCAAAAAAAGTCTGTTACAAAATTTCGTCCTGCGCATATATCCGGCAGTAAATGGATGTCGAAGATTGAGATGGGTGTCCCTCCCATACGTGTGTTTCAGAATTACACTACTACACCAACAAACGTCTAGGGGATGTCGGAGGTGTCTTGAAGAACAAAGTGAGCATAGAAACCCATGCCCAAAAACATCATCCAATGACGCTACAGAGCGTCGAAGTTGCTGGAGGGGATGTCTAGCGGCAGGAACTGGTGCCAGTAACTTACTCTTCGTAGAGTCGTTGAATGGCGTTTCCGGGCATGGGTTTCAAAGCTCACTTTGTTCCTCAAGACATCTCCCACATCCCCTAGATGTATGTTAGTGTAGTAGTGTAATTCTGAAACACATTGACGTATGGGACGCCCATCTCGATCTTCGACGTCCATTTACTGCCGGAAATATGCGCAGGACGACATTTTGTGACAGACATTTTTTTCATTGCTAGCTTGTGAGGAATCGCGCTGCGAAGCCCGAGTGCGCGAATTTAGATTCACCCTGTATATTGATGTGCGCCGGTCTCCCTAAAGCTGAGAAATGACTTAACCCATTGGAATATTTTTTGTTCGCTTTAATACACAGGTGGTTTAGTAAAAAAAGGAAACCTACAGTAACAGGTTAAAAATATGTTAATTGTGTACGGGCATCGCCGCACGGGATTAGGTTCGCATGTTATGCGCTGGCATACCGTGCATGCTATTGCGAAAAGATTTTGCATATCACACCTGCAAAACAAGAGGGACGACACTGTCACAGATAAATATATACAGACAGGAAACCTCCGTAAGAGCCCGGTCCTACGCTCAGTGGTGCAGGGAGGGAGGGAGGGTTTCCAGCAGTTCCGTAAAGGTGCGATTCCGAACGCGGCGGCAAGCGGCGGTCGTCGCCGTCCCGCGACAGGCGGCACCACTGGTCCCCATTGTTTGCAATGCGAGCGGTGCGGAACGCGGCGGCGACGGCACTGGTCGCCGTATACCTGCTCCGGCGACCGGCGGCCGTCCGGTCCCGAACCAGTGGTGTCGCTTGTCGCCGACCCGACCCCCCGCCGAAGACCGGTTTTATTATTTTACGCAGGGAAATGAGCTCTTCAGACTCTGACGAGCCGCGCTTATGGGACTTAACTACAGGGTCATCAGTCCCTAGACTTACAAACTTATGAACTAGCTTATAATAAAGACGGCACAAACTGCCATGCCGCTGCCGTCAACGACCGAGACGCAGCCGCCTGCTGCCGACCCGTTGCGGAACACAGCGGCAGGCGAGAAGCGCGGTCGCAGGTGAGAGGCGAGGCGGGGTGGGGTGTCTGCCGACTGCCGCGGTTGTTGCGCTGTAGTTGGAGGGCGAAGACGATGACGTTGCTTTGTTCCATATTAAGAAAACACGATAGCTGTAATGCCTTTATGTAAACGTACAGTTGCCGAGGGAAGTTACAGGCCGCAGATTTTTTTTATTTTTATTTATTTATTTATTTATTTTTTAAGTTTAGTGACGAATTTATTCAGGAGCTGATGACGTTTAAATAAAAGACAGTTCAACTTCGTACAGAGTTCTATTTTGGATGACATAAAACCACAGTGCCTAAGAAATGCAATAACTGAAGAAGAAAAATTACATTTTACACTGAGAAGTACGCAAAAACTCGTGCATTATTTACTATCTGCTCAATAACTGGTACGGAACAATCCCAGCGATGTGAATGTTGAAGATGTGTTATTATCTCTTGATTGCTGATTTGTGTTGCACTGTGGGCCCATCATTTCGTAATCAGAAGCAATGCGACTATTATTTTTCTTTCGGTACTGCTTTATATATTGGAAATGAACTCCGTAAAACTGCTCTGATATGTCCAGAAAATAATTCAACATCATATTTGCGTCGCATAAAAGCCTTTAGTAACTTTTGCCTCTTTTCTTTCCTTTCCTTTCAAACTTTTAATATTGTACCATCGTTAGTTTTATCCAGTTTTATTTTCTTTGTTGGTACGTAACATTAATCTATTGTCACCTCTCGTGAACTTGAAGTAAATAAACCTGTCCTGATAGTATTTTACACAAAACGCTTTATTACTCTACATAATCATTTTTAAGAACACCATTTATGTAATTACTGACAGTTAATTTCTTAATTCTTTTGAACATAAACCACCGTTTGTGTTTAGTTTTTACTTTAATAGTTAAGTATTGAGGAAACTGCACTAAGTTGCTACAAAAATGAAGCAAAACGTGTTACAAAATATTAATGAGTGCAGCTTCCTCTGAGTCTTCATTGATATGCCACGTCAAACATTTACAGGCATGCATCCGTACTCATAATTAAATAGTTTATCAGAATTTACAACAACAAAAAATTAGCGACTGATTAAGCACAGTTCCAGGCCTATTATATATTTATTCGTGGAACTTGACAACTCTTCTTCCCTGTTACAAACAACAAATGCAAGTTTCAATCCGATCTGTAGAAGAGACAAGGCAATAATGTCTTCTGCTTTTAGTTACATCCAATGCAATGATGTCTCAATAGATTAAAACGAACAAAATCTCAATTTACATTTTCTTGAGGACATATCCCCAAGTGCTTCAGTGGTTATAAACAATCTTGCTTGTGGTGGCCATTTGAGCAGCAGCTGAATATTACGTATTTTCACTGTAGTGTTTTTAAAGAAAACACCTTTTGCTTCTGCAAGTAGTAAAGGCGTTTTCTTTAAAAACACTACAGTGAAAATAAATACATAGTTGCAAACAATGCACATATGAATCCATTCCTTGATAAATAAGTTTCATGCACTTACTCGCCCTGTTCAACTACTGTGCTGTAGCTTTCCAGATATCTTATACTAAAACATTTCGGTACTCGTTATCTCCTGCGTTAAATATTACAGGATATGTTGCTACTGTGTTTCAAATGTTTGTATAGTCTATGGGACTTAACTACGGGGTCATCAGTCCCTAAACTTACAAACTACTTATGAACTAACTAAGACTAAGGACGGCACAAATATTCATGCCCGAGGGGGGATTCGAAGCCCCGACCGTAGTGGCCGTGCAGACCGTGACTGGAGCGCCTCAGTCCCCTCGGCCACCGCTGCCAGCTGCTACTGTTTTTACGGACTTCTTTTCGTCAGAGTTCAAACTTTCAAATGTTTGTAGAGCTTATGGGACTTAACTACAGGGTCATCAGTCCCTAGACTTACAAACTACTTATGAACTAGCTTATCCCCCCAGGGGGCCCACAGTTCTTTTGTGGGTACGTGTGTGGCGCGCACGGGGCCCCGAGCCGGAGCAGCCTTTCTTCTGCCCCAGGCTGCTTCACTGTCCCTCCCGGTTTATGCCTTCGCCCGGAGACGGGCATATTTCGTGAGATACGGTGGTTCTTGTTGTGGTTTTTCTTCCTTCGTTCCTTCCTTTCTTACCCTTCGTTTTCTGTCTTTCTCTCCTTGAACTCTCCTAGCCTTCTTCTCCTCATTAGTCTCCGCCTCGGCGTTTGAGACACTTCTTTTCTTTCCTTCTTTCTCTTCCTTTCCTATCCTCTTCTTCTTTCCTCCCTGTGCGTGTCTGAAGGCCGACCCACGCATTATCGTGCGTAGCAGGTGACGGGGTAACGCGTAATTCCCCGCCCCGGGTAGACATGTAAGGCACGTACGTACCCCCTGGTAAAGGCCAGGCCCAGGGAGGGGTGATTACCCGAGCTGGTACCTTCCGAACGTGCCGATTGGTCCCTCCGTCAGTTCTCGGGAGGTGTGACCTGAGGTGTGAACAATCACCTAAGGCGGGTAAGCCCTCGGAGAGGGCCCCCACTAGGAAGGAGCGCGCCATCGGAGACGCCGGTAATCACGGGGGACACTTCCGCGATGACTTCCTCCTTATCTTCTTTCATGACGTTGACCCACAAACGTAAGTTAGACTCGCCTCAGCCTAAAAAGACTCTGCCTAATGTTCCTAAATATCTGGTTGTCTCTCGCACCGACGGAAAGGATTTCAATTCTGTCAATCCTTTCGTTATACAGAAAGGTGTAGATGCAATTGCTGGCCCTGTTAAATCCTGTTCACGTCAGCGCAATGGCACATTGTTGCTGGAAGTGGAAAGTGCCTTCCAAGCCCAAAAACTGATACGAACTACGTTGTTGCACACTTTTCCAGTTAAGGTCGAAGCGCACCGCACACTCAACTCGTCACGGGGGGTAGTCTTCACGAGATCCCTTGATGGGTTGTCTGATGAAGACATCCAATCGTATATGTCCGATCAGGGTGTGACAGCCGTCCACAGGGTGATGAAAAAGGTCGATGACCAATTGACACCGACTCGTACTGTGTTTTTGACGTTCGACAGAGTTGACCTCCCGTCGAAGGTCAAAGCAGGGTATGAAGTCATCTCCGTCCGACCTTATGTGCCTAACCCAACGCGCTGTTTTCAATGCCACAGGTACAACCATACCCGTGAACATTGCCCAAATGCAGCAAAGTGTGTCACTTGTGGTAGGGACGCCCATGAGGGGGATTGCCCACCTCCGTCCCCTCACTGCCTAAACTGCAACGGTGACCATGCGGCTTCCTCTCGCGACTGCCCTGTATACAAAGATGAGAAGGTAATCCAGCAAATTCGGGTTACGGAGAAGGTATCAACATCTGCCGCTCGAAAGTTGTTGGCGAGTCGAAAGCCCACTGTCCTCCCAGCGGGTACATACAGTAAGGTACTCACCTCAACTCGACCTACCAAGGATTCCAGTACCCAGACATGTGACTTGACTTTCGCTGACACAGTTGTGCGATCCGCCAGCCCGAAGATTGCCCGTTCCACGTCCCCGCTCCCTCTTGCTGCTTCTAGGGTACAGTCTTTGTCAAACTCTAGTAAACCGCGGGCACCTAAACAAGATGCCCGGACCTTGAAAAAGGAACCCGTCCGTGACGATTTTCTGCGTTCTCAGGCTTCCCAACCGTCAACTGCCTCTTCCCGCCGTCACTCTTCCAGAAGAGCTGACAAGAAAAAGAGTTCCTCTCCTTCCCCGCCGAGGCGTGACCCATCTGTCGCGCCGTCCAACAGTTGCCGGCCTCGGCCGTCTTCTGTTTCACCGGGACGCTCCGTTTGCCGGGCGCCCGGCCCTTTACCGGCGGTGGAAACTGCCCCTCCTGATCAACTCAGGGCGGTGGCAGGCGCGTCGGTCGAACAAATGGAACAAGACCCTTTACCCCCAGACAGCGATAGCAGTGCTCCCTCGAAATCCGGTCCTCAGCGGCCGTCGAGGTGACCCCGCTCGCTACTTGGTTTTTATCCTTATTTCTTCTCTCATTTTTATCATGGCGATCCTTCAATGGAACATTCGCGGCTTTCGTTCTAATCGGGAGGAGTTAAAACTACTCCTTCGATTGCACTGCCCGCTTCTAGTCTGCCTCCAGGAAACTAAGTTGCGTCCACGTGATCGTGCAGACTTTCCACACTACACCTCTGTGCGGTTCGACCTGCCACCCGTGGAAGGTGTCCCAGCCCATGGAGGGGTTCTGATGCTCCTTCGAGACGACGTCTACTTCCATCCCATTTCCTTGCACACTCACCTACAGGCAGTTGCCGTCCGCATCACCTTATCCACCTTTACCTTCTCCCTCTGTAATATATATTCGCCATCGTCATCTGCCCTTACTAGGGCAGATGTGCTAAACCTTGTTGACCAGCTCCCTTCACCTTTCGTGTTGGTAGGCGACTTTAATGGCCACCACCCCCTATGGGGCTCTCCGGCACCTTGTCCGAGAGGCTCCCTTTTGGTGGACATTCTCCACCACCTCGATCTTGTCTGCCTCAACACCGGTGCACCGACCTTCCTTTCTGACACAACACACACTTATTCCCATATAGACCTCGCAATATGCACTCCTCAGCTTGCCGGTCGGTTTGAGTGGTATGCACTTTCTGACACGTACTCGAGTGACCATTTCCCTTGTATCATCCACTTCCTACATCATTCCCCATCTCCACGTCCCACCAGTTGGAACATTTCTAAAGCCGACTGGGGGCTTTATTCTACCATGGCTGTTTTTCACAATCAGAATTTTCCCAACTGTGACAGTCAGGTCGAATACCTCACAGAGGTTATTCTCACTGCTGCTGAACGTTCCATACCTCGTACATCCTCATCTCCACGTCGTGTCCAGGTCCCTTGGTGGACTGCAGCCTGCCGCGACGCGCTTCGAGCCCGGCGCCGTGCTTTACGCACCTTCCGCCGCCACCCAACCTTGGAGAATTGCATCAATTACAAACGTATGAGAGCGCAGTGCCGTCGTATCATAAACGACAGCAAGAAAGCTTGCTGGACAGATTTTACTAGTTCTTTTAACCGTTTTACTCCCTCCACGGTTGTCTGGGGTGGCCTCCGCCGTTTGTCCGGCATCAAGGTCCACTCCCCGATTCCTGGCCTGACCGTGGAGAACGCGGTCCTCGTGGACCCAGCTGATGTTTCAAACGCATTGGGTCGTTTCTTTGCGGAGGTTTCGAGCTCTGCCCATTACCACCCTGCCTTTCTCCCACGCAAACAGGTAGAGGAGGCACGGCCGCCTTCTTTCCGCTCTTTTAATCGGGAAAATTATAACGTCGCCTTCACCATGCAGGAGCTAGATCGTGCTCTCGCCCTGTCCCGGTCTTCTGCTCCCGGGCCCGATTCCATTCACATTGAAATGCTGAAGAACCTCTCTCCAGCGGGCAAGTGCTTTCTTCTTAGTACCTACAATCGCATATGGACTGAAGGTCATGTTCCCACAAGTTGGCGTGAAGCCATTGTTGTCCCCATCCCCAAACCAGGGAAGGACAAACACCTTCCTTCCAGTTATCGTCCTATTTCTCTGACGAGCTGCGTCTGTAAGGTGATGGAACGCATGGTTAACGCTCGGTTGGTCTGGCTCCTCGAATCTCGCCGCCTCCTGACTAACATCCAATGCGGTTTTCGTCGACACCGCTCTGCTGCTGACCACCTCGTTACGTTGTCGACCTTCATTATGAACAACTTTCTGAAGAAGCGTCAAACAGTAGCCGTGTTCTTCGACTTGGAGAAGGCATACGATACCTGTTGGAGAGCGGGAATTCTCCGCACATTGCACACATGGGGCCTTCGGGGCCGCCTTCCTCTTTTCATTCAAGCGTTTTTGGCGGATCGCAAGTTCCGGGTGCGGGTGGGCTCTGTTTTGTCGGATACCTTTTGCCAGGAAAATGGGGTACCACAGGGCTCCGTCTTGAGTGTGGCGCTCTTTGCCATTGCAATCAATCCGATCGTGGACTGCCTTTCAGCCGACGTCTCCGGATCTCTTTTTGTTGACGATTTCGCAATTTATTGTAGCGCCCAGCGGACGTGTCTCTTGGAGCGTTCTCTCCAACGCTGTCTTGACCGTCTGTATTCCTGGAGCATCGCAAACGGCTTCCGATTCTCCACTGAGAAAACTGTGTGCATCAATTTCTGGAGATACAAGGAATTTCTTCCACCTTCTCTACGTCTCGGCCCGGTTGCTCTCCCTTTCGTGGAGACTACAAAATTCTTGGGACTCATGTTGGATCGGAAACTTTGCTGGTCCACGCACGTGTCCTACCTGGCTGCCCGTTGTGCCCGATCCCTTAACGTTCTTCGTGTCCTCAGTGGCACGTCATGGGGAGCGGATCGTACCGTCCTGCTTCACCTTTACCAGGCCATTGTTCAGTCGAAGCTCGACTATGGAAGCCTTGTATACTCTTCAGCACGGCCGTCTATTCTCCGCCGTCTCAACTCTATCCACCATCGTGGATTACGTCTGGCGACCGGTGCATTTTATACCAGCCCTGTTGAAAGTCTGTATGCCGAGGCTGCTGTATTACCCTTGACCAATCGACGTGACATACTCTTGTGTCGGTACGCATGCCGCCTACGGTCGATGCCCAACCATCCATCTTACAGATTATTTTTTGACGACTCACTCGATCGCCAATATCAGTTGTCTGCGATTGCCTTGCTTCCACCGGGAGTTCGGTTTCGCCGTCTGCTACAACGGCTCGATTTTACCCTTCCTTCCACCCTTCGGTTGAGCGAAAGCCCATTGCCACCGTGGCATCAGGCCCAGGTTCACACACACCTCGAACTTAGTTCGCTCCCCAAGGAGAGCACTCCGGATTTGGTATTCCGCTCGAGGCTTGTCGAACTCCGTTCGCGGTTCGATAATGCCGTATTTATTTACACTGATGGTTCCAAGAGCACTGCCGGTGTCGGATCTGCCTTCGTCGTCGGGGACAACCGTTTCCAATACAAGCTCCCTGACCGGTGCTCAAACTTCACGGCTGAGCTTTTCGCCCTCCACCAGGCCGTTTTGTATACCTGCCGCCACCGCCACCCTTTCTATGCCATATGTTCTGACTCCCTTAGTGCCCTGCAGAGTCTTAAGGACCCTTTCTCGAACCATCCTCTCGTGTATCGGATCCAACGCTCCCTCCAGTTGCTGGCGGATGACAGCTGTCACGTTTCTTTCCTGTGGGTCCCTGGCCATGTGGGTGTGCCCGGGAATGAGGCCGCCGACACAGCAGCCAAGGCAGCAGCTCTTTTGCCTCGCATGGCTACCTTTTGCGTCCCATCGGACGATGTTCAACGGGCTCTTCGCCGGAGTATCGTGTCGCAATGGCACAGTGTGTGGCTTTCACTGTACAACAATAAATTGCGAACTGTCAAACCGATCCCGACCGCTTGGAGGACATCCTCACGCCCCTCTCGGCGGGAGGAGGTCATCCTGGCTCGGTTGCGGATCGGTCATTGCCGTTTCAGCCACCGTCACTTGCTATCCGCCGAACCTGCACCGCTATGCTCTTGCGGTGAACTGCTGACAGTGCGACATGTTTTACTGACTTGTGTTAATTTTAATCATCTCCGTGTAGCCCTTCACTTTCCGTCTACTCTGGAGGAAATTTTAGCTGATGACACACGAGCAGCTGCTCGAGTTTTGCGTTTTATCAACTTGGCCAACTTATCCAAGGACGTTTAACTCTTTTAATTGTCTTTTATCTTTCGTTTTTAGCCTCTTGTTGATTTTCTGACAGTCTACAATTTTTTAGATCATAGCGAATCTATGTTCTTGGCTGGGCGCTAATGACCATAGAAGTTGTGCGCCCTAAAACCACAAAAAAAAAAAAAAAAAAAAAAAAAAAAAGAACTAGCTTATAATAAAGACGGCACAAACTGCCATGCCCGTCGGGGAACAGTCTCGCGTATCGTAGGATAGCGCCTCAATGCGCTCGGCCACTCCGCCGCGGCTCGTCAGAGTCTGAAGAGCTCATTTCCCTTGGGTATTGTCATAAAATCGGTCTTCGGCGGGGGGTCGGGTCGGCGACAAGCGACACCACTGGTTCGGGACCGGACGGCCGCCGGTCGCCGGAGCAGGTATACGGCGACCAGTGCCGTCGCCGCCGCGTTCCGCACCGCTCGCATTGCAAACAATGGGGACCAGTGGTGCCGCCTGTCGCGGGACGGCGACGACCGCCGCTTGCCGCCGCGTTCGGAATCGCACCTTAAGCTGTCCCATGATGACGCTGCGGTCAGAAGCAGCTCTTTAAACTGGCCAGAACAGACGACAGATAGCGGCAGTCCCCACCACCTCCCCTCAAACGCCGGGAAGCCGGACACAGCCGTGGCCCCATGGTAGGCGGCACGAGCTCTCCACTCACCCTCCCCTCCACGCTACCCTCTGACGTGCAAGAGGTACCCTAAGCCAGGGAACGGCCTGACACCTGCTAGCATCTTACGGAACTAAGAGGGGAGCGTAGGACAGTGGTTTAGGGGAGCTGCTCCTCTGTATATGTTACTCTGTGACACTGTGCAGAGTGAGTGATAGGGTGACTGTGTGACCGATAACCACAAACCTAGCCAGGTGCATGAGTACGTGGCAAGGAGGAGATGAAGAGGGGAGTAGGGGAGGGGTAGGCGCACTGGCTGAATACTGGCAGCAAAAAGTGCTGCTCGAGGGCCGCAAATATGGAGGAACCTATGAGGACAAAGGAGGTAGGAGAGAATAGATCTGGTAATGGATGTAGGTTGCCAAACGTATTCTCAGATGAAGGTACTTGCACAGGACAGGGCAGTGTGGAGAACTGCATCAAACCAGTCTGCAGACTGAAAACCACAACAACAACAAAGTGATGGACATACATCGTAAACCCCTTCATCTCTGTCAAATTCCCAAGCGTATTCAGAGACTGCGAAGTATTGCCGGGATCACTAGCTCACTTACAAGTGGCTGTTGATGAGCGCATTCTCAGAGGAGAGGGTAGAACTCTTCTGGCTGCTATCAGCTGACCATCATCACTGGGCAAATGCTGACAGCGGATACTGATTAGGGCAGGCAAATCCAAAACACTCAAAGCTGCTCCCTGGTGGCTATTTATACTACTCGCTAGCAGTGGCTGTGTATAATTACTGTAGTAGTCAAACCAAGACCACTACTTCCGACGTACGACGGACGTGCGCGATGCGCTCTACACGGCGGAAGTACATGAAGTGATGTGATACGGTGTTTCAGGCCACCCTTTCACCCCTTACAAACTCTTGGGAGTCTTACGAAATGTAAAATGTAACAAGTCCTAGTAGCAAGTATACTACGTCAGATCGAATGGCGTACTTCTTATTGGTTCCGATCATATTCCGTAAATTCAGAATGTTTTGTTAGTAAAAAATTTTTCTAAATCGTCATTCTCGATGTGCAAATTCCTTTCGAAATGCAGGTGTTTCCTGAGAAGTAACAACTAAAGATGGAAAATACATGAACGAGGTTGTAAAATGTAAACTTTCACGCCTTAAGCAAACACAAATGTTTTTTCATTTCTCCCAGACATGTTTCGCTGGCGTTGCAGCATCATCAGTGGGATGTTTATTGTCTGTCAAATTAACAGTGGAATGATTATTTCTTTTTTACATTAACAGTGAAAACTACAGATAATTGTGAGACTACTATACATAGTTACACTATTAAACACTACACAGCAGGTGTTGTTGTCTAAGGTGTTCGTTATTCGTTTCCGCATGGTGGGAGAAGCACTTTGCAGATACCGTTTATTCTCGTTCAAAAACACAAACAGTCTTGCACAAGGTCAAAAACACTATCCATCCGGTAATTTTATATTTTAGCCTTCAGCCTTTTAATACCTTGTTTTTGACCCAACGACGAAGTAAGTGCTCAAATGCAGCAAATAGACCTATATTTCTCTTTTTAGGGTAAATCAAGCCACGGATCACATAATTCACACCATAACCAGCGGATTCTCCCCTAGTAAGACTCCAGGACGTTCTCCAAATCATGGTTTTGACTGATATTTCCAGGCGAAGTACTAAATAACCTCCATATAGGCGAGAGGTACATTGCTTCCGTAGATTCTAGGTGCGTTCCTCTCCAATTGCGTTTTTCGCGACGTGTGGTATATAGAGAGATTGACCAGATGGCAGAGTACGGCTCCTTACATATGCCTGTTAGTTAATCAGATTGAACACATGCTTGTAGTGTAAACAACCTCGTTCATGAAACTTCCTGGCAGATTAAAATTGTGTGCCGGAACCGGGACTCGAACCTGGGACCTTTGCCTTTCGCGGGCAAGCGCTCTACCACTGAGCTACCCCGACACGACTCACGATGCCGCCTCACCTCGTTCATAATTACTAAAAGTTTCCGGGCTGTTATGCCGTGGTCTAGTGGATTTATTATTAAAACCCAACGTTTTGTCCCCGACTGCGGAGGACATTCTCAAGGGGGATCGTGGCACTTTTGGATGTCCGATTCACACCCTGGCTCGCTACTGACTGAAGCCAAATTCCGTTTACAAGGGCTCGCGCAAGGTGTGACGTCAGATGTTTTTGACATGCGCGCGCAATTCGTCGTTGCCGATTGCCTCCGACCGTTAATGTCGTCCCATGGTGGAAGACTGTTACATTTCTTCTTCAAAACCGGAATCCAGATATCATTTAGTTTCACGCCCTCCTCCATCCTATTGAAATTATTGGGGTGTTTTACAATTTCTATAGACTCTCTATACAGTCTTTCGTGGTATCCATTTGTGGCTACTAAAACCTGAGTCTTATCAAATTGAATAAGGTGGTACCCTGGTTGAAAAACATGTTCAGCAACAGCTGATCTGTCAATCTCTCCCCTTCTACAGTTCCCCTTATGCTCATCTAGTCGTTTTTTGACTGTTCGTTTTGTGGTACCCACGTTTACGTCCCCACAGCTACACGGAATCCTATAAATTCCTGCTTTTTCCAGCGGTTTGCGAGCATCCTTTGCCGATTTCAGGTATCCTGTATCTTCCGAGTAGTTTTGTAAATGATGGCAACATTCCATTTCGTCAAAATTTTACCGATGCGGTCGGTGACGTCCTTAATAAAAGGTAGGAAGACTTTATATTTCACAGGAACCCTTTCATCGTCTTCAACTCTACGTGTCGGTCTCAAAGCTCTCCTTATCTCTGTAGACGAATAGCCATTCTTAAGTAAAGCATTACTCAGGAGTTTGAATTCCGCGTCGAGTAATTCCGGTTCGCAGATGTTCCTTGCTCTGTCGGCCAACGTCTTTATAATGCCCCGCTTTTGCTGAGGGTGGTGGTTTGAAGTTTATCGGAAGCCCACACACACAGACCGTTATCTGCACCGGGACAAACAAATGTTTTTTCATTTCTCCCAGACATGTTACGCTGGCGTTGCAGCATCATCAGTGGGATGTTTATTGTCTGTCAAATTAACAGTGGAATGATTATTTCTTTTTTACATTAACAGTGAAAACTACAGATAATTGTGAGACTACTATACATAGTTTCTTATTTTTATAGGTATGCTAGGCCTACCTTAATACCACATGTTGTTATGTTTGTGGTTTTTAGGGAGCTGTAATTCTGTGTTCTATTCTACAGCTAAGCAAAGCGTTCGTTTAAATCGATGTTGCTCGGTACATTGCTGTATGGAGTGGGGTTGGACTTATTGCACATGGGTTCATCTTGTATAAATTTCGTTCTTATTATCTATTTTCTAAAAAAAACTATTTCGTTTCTGTAATAGCTACATCGCAAATTAGCGCTCATTCTGTCTGTGTATGTACCTGCGTATAAAAGTTATAACGACTGCTGTAGTCATCTCGTACGGTAAAAACATAACCAGCTGCGAGGAAATGTTGCAGTATTCGTCGGCAATACGCATGTGTGCGGTTGTCTCTTTATGGGTTGTATAGGCTGTCTTTATTGGGATGATGGTGTATTAAGAGCCATGGTATAGCTGTGGCATTTCGATCGTTTTTTCTTATGTCTGTTGTTACAATCAACGTAATTCTATTGTTGTGAAAATAGCTCTCGTGTATTCGGAATCTGGTGCGGCCAGGGAAAATTAAACCGATAACTTATCCAGATCAGGTGCGAGCGTCGAGTGGTATGTTTACATGTACCAAACCAACGTCTACGATGAGTAAACAGGTCCGCACTCGCCTGCAGCCGGAAATAGCATGGAATGTGGGTATGCATGCATGCTAGCTTCCGCGAAATACCTATCTTGAACTGTTTGGTCGTGTGATTCGATGCAACATAGATGTGATCCACAATTGTGGAAATGTATATAGATACTTATTGCATGGTTATGTGCTATGGATGTGAGGTAATTATATCTTTTTAGCTGTGTTTACGAATGGACGTCTCTCGGTAGCGTATCGGAGATGATTGCAGTGGTAAATTAATGTTCTTTGGTCGATAAGCATTGAGTTAGGTAACTAATCCTCTTTGTTATCTACGCTGGGAGGTGCGTTGAATCGTATGTTTAGTCTCCAAAGGATTGCTCTTGGAGATAGATAAAAATTCCGGTGTTGCGTTAGTTCGAAATGGTGTAGACCTTTTGCGTTGCTGCTTGTAAGGATTATAAGAACTTGGCTTTGATCTAGATCTTTTCTTGTTAGCTGTTCTGTGCGTGTGCACGTCGATCATTTTCTACACTGTTACAGATGTTTATCGGGAGTAATAATTTGTTAGGAGTGGAATACGATGTTTTTTGTGCGCGAATGCTCGTTAAACGCACGAAGTATATTGTCTGTTAACTGATAGAAAGCGTTCCAGAAAAATTGTCTGCCGGGCTATGCATTGGAAACAAAGTTGTGGTTAGATGTTTGGGACGGGTCAAGCAACCAATGCAGTTATTAGGTGGGGAGAGATCGAAACTTTATTAAATTGGGCTGTGTGGGAGATCTTGTCTATTACGGAATCTATGGACATCCGTAGTCCATAGCACTCATCATATGTGAGACAAGAGCCAGCTGTGTTTCACAAGAACGATACTTTCTGAATCCGTGTTGACTATGGATCAGTAGTTCGTTCTCTTCGAGATAGTTCATAAAATTTGAGGATAGTATATGTTCTAAAATCCTGCTGCAAACCTACGTCAATGATATAGGCCTGCAATTTTGCGGGTCCCTGCTATTTCATTTATTGAATATTGGCGTAACCTGTTACCTTCCAGTCTTTGAGTACGGAAAGTTAGCTGAGCGAGCGCTTGTATAACTAGGTGTGGGGCTTTGTATCAGCATACTCTGAAAGGAACGTAATTGGTATTCAATCGGAACCGGGAGACTTATTTCAGTGATTTCAGTTGTACACGTCAGAGGAGTAATTTTGTGTCAAATTAAGTACTCCTTATCTGACGAAGTTCACTTAAAACGTGAACTGCATATATTTTAGGTACGTGTCAACTGGCAAATTGATTCCAACTGAGAAGGCGAATATTTGTGTGTGTGTGTGTGTGTGTGTGAGAGAGAGAGAGAGAGAGAGAGAGAGAGAGAGAGAGAGAGAGAGAGAGAGAGAGAGAGAGAGAGAGAGAGAGAGATGGTACACTGTTTAGAATCCCCTTGGACCCATAACACTGGACGGTCGATTGCCTTGCGCAAGGTGCTATGGGATACACTGTGTGCACCTCAGTAACATAATACACTATTAGCTGTGTGTAACTTACTTGGCTTTAGCGTCTCATCATTTCAAATGATCCATGCATGTCGCTTTCCAGATGGGCCATCTCACTGCAGAAGATATTTTGGAGTAGAGAATGATGGTTTAGAAAAAATTACTTTTTGGCATAGAATCAAAATCAGTGAGGAAAATGCCATTTGATTTTTAAAAATCAGACTTCCGGTCTGATTAGCCGACTTCCGGTGCGAATCGGAAGTTGCAGATGCCAGCAATGGATCTGGCATGTACACTGGCTACTAGAGGTATCGCATTTTACGTTTCAGGAGAGGTGGGCGGGTGGTCTCTAGGAGGAACTGGACAGGCAGTAACAACTGCAAGGCAGGCCGTGGAAGCAAAGCTGTCTACAGGAATAAAATCCATTAAACTGTTCAAATAATAAAGAACGGACACAATTTAGAGAGAAAGTACTATCACGGGATCCAGCTTTAGTGGCTACTCGCTATCTAAGAAGTATACCGACAGCCAGGGCACGCGAGGGTCGCGCACAGCTGCCAGGGAACTCTACCCAGTGACGACGGTTGACACTGCTCCGAAATGGCGCCCAAAGTGGCCTTTTACGTGGGAATGAGTCCGTGTTCAGACACGGTTCACTGTTCAGCTGTTTACGAACACAGAAACGTCAAGAAAATCCCATCAGACAGACCGAAACGTCGAGCAGTGAAAACGTTAGGCGAGGGACATTAAGCGTTCTGATAACCTCAAACGACCAGCGGCCACGAAAACGTCTGTATATCAACTAAGTAAATACTTATGATTTTGTATGCGTCAGGAGCCTTAGTCATATAAATTTTTTTAAAAGAGCTGACCGCCATTTGCTGAAAGTTTTATCATTTCGGCGTTAGGCCATCTTCAAGTGTTGAGATGAAAGTTGTCAGATATGTTTCCTTAGGCCATCGTCATAATAAAAATATTTGGAGTTGAGTACATGTCGGAATTATAAAATGGGTGACATTTTTCCCCGCATCTTAATTTATAATACCTATTTTATTTTAAGATGCGTGACAAATGTCACCCATTTTATAATTCCGATATGGACTCAACTCAGATTATTTTTGTTTTTATTATGACGATGACCTAAGGTAACCTATCTGACAACTTTCATCACAGCACTTGAAAATGGCCTAACGCCGAAACCAGGTAGTGATAATAAACAAAAACTTTAGAGTCAAATGGTGGTCAGCTCTTTTAAAAAACAATTACTTTTACGTAGGCCACACTTGGCTGCAAATACTCGTACGAAAAGACCACGCCAGATCAAAAGTAGGGGGGGGGGGGGTGGTGGTGGTGGTGGTGGTGGTGGTGGTGTCTTGAACATAGGTTATGATGTTAGTTTTCGCTTCTATTGAGCTCGCCTGTCTGAACGTATTCACAGCAGTAATTTACGCACTTAAGTACAGGTCGGCATCAAAGCACTTTAGGGAGAGCTATTACGAAAGAGTCGGATGGTAGTCTTAAAGCATTTATAACAACCGACAGAGGAATTGCGTCACGTAATCGTAAACATAAAGTCCACAACTTTGTACTCTGTCTCTTTCACAGAAATCCAAACATCCACTGGCAGCGTTGTTAAAATAAAGGCGGTAAAAGCCAGACAAAAAAGGAAAACCAGAATGCAACGTGGCCTGCTGAGTAGCGTCTGGCGTCGGCGCTCCTGCTGATAAACGGAGGCGGCTGTTTTGGTGTTTGCGCAGATAACACCACCTTCAAGACTCCAGCGCAGTCTCTAGCTCCTCACCAAAGTGTGCGCTTCCGGATGTTTCTAAGAGCACTTACGATGATTGGGCAATGTAACAGTAAGGTCTAATGTTCCTGTAACGAACTGAGAAATCTAACTAAAGAAATCGTTTCGCATTTTTTCTAAATAGAAACAGGCTACATTGCAATACAGATCTACTTTCTCTGAAATTTAGATTAAAGTGTTTTTGCAAATACAACGTAATGCCATCTTTAGATCATTCCTCTACCGTTCTGCTTACCCGCAGAACATAGAATAATCGAACACGTAAAGTCATTTTGTGCGAGTTATGGGTGCTCTTATAAATACGATGGTCATTTCTGCATTGTAGGTGGAATCACTACACCGTAATCTGTTTACCACTGCTCAGATGATAACTACACAGTATAAATAGTTTGCACATTTGCATTGCAAAATGTTAAAATGTTTAAGCTTATGGGGCTCAACTGCGGGGTCATCAGTCCCTAAACTTACAAACTACTCATGAACTAACTTATAGCAAAGACAGCACAAACATCCATGCACGAGAGAGGATACGAACCAGACGGGGAACGGCCTCGCGCATCGGAGCATAGCGCCTCTTTGCGCTTGGCCACTCCGCCGCGGCCCTGCATTACAATCCTCTTCGAAGTGCATGGCAGAAGGCACTAGTTGTTACGGCCTGTTACTGTTCCATAAACGTAAGGAGTGCTCAAGTTAGTCCAGTCCTGTCCTCCAGAGTGATAGGAAGTCGGATCTTTCTATGTTCAACATTTAAATCTCGTCGTTGAAACTTCTTAAATACGCTTTCTCGCAATACTCGCGATACTCCCGCATCTGCAAAACTCTGCAGTCGTCTGTTAGAACCCTGTGTGTGTGTGTGTGTGTGTGTGTGTGTGTGTGTGTGTGTGTGTAGTAGCGCGCGCGCCCCTTGCCACATTGCACTTTGACCTGTCGGTTCGCCAGTAGGGACGGTGTAGTGTGCCTCCGAAGTTGCGTTTTGTGATGTTATTTGTGTGGTGAAGCGTCAGATGGGGCGGCGATTGGTAAACAATCCTGCTAATGTATTGCGATTGGTTGAGATGAAGTTACAAAGAACCCTTCTTCGTGAAGATGGTATTAGTGTAGAAGACGATTCATTTGCATGCTTTCTCGTATCTGTTATGGTACAGAAATATGAGCATAAGTTAGATACTGTTGTTACAAACTCATAATAATAATAGGGATGATAATGACGAACAATTCATTGCACGCGGTAGTGCTACGGATAGTGCGGGAAGAGGCGATGGAAGCAGTTGCAGCGAATACCAAGTCTTTCGGAAAGAAGGTTAAAGTTGCAACTATCACGGTTTTTGGTGACAATTCGCTAGAGAACATGTACGATGATTATTACATAAGTTATAGTTAAGATATCTGCATTACGTATGGCGTCTACAATTACATCTACAGTGCTATCTAGAGCATGGTTACAGAGCTTTGCCGAAAAAAGACACCCACCAGCACATTGAGGTGTACGTAGAGATCCTGTAACCAAACGTTCATACAGATGTTTGTTCGAGCCCATGTACTTTCCTTGTTAGACACAGAAAATGGATTGTAAATCAGAGAGTGAAGTTTGATGACGAAATGAGTATACTCTCTCTTCCACTTTATTTAAACGACTTCATGGAAATGTAACACACCACCCAACAACTCGGACTCGTTTCTTTCCAACAGGCTCGCTGACCTTTTTTTATTATTAATTAATACCTTTTGTTTCCATTAACTTTTCCCGTCTGCACGACATTTAAAACAGGTTAAAATTTCTTTCGGTTGAGTGATAGTCATTAGTTGCTGGCTCAATGTGCTATTATCTTTCCCACCTGTCCCTTTGTTCTCATGCTGTAGCTCGTCAGAAAGTGAATAACGTGAGATATTTTCGTTTGAAGAGCGAGTGGCGATAAGCGGCGCGCCTGTTTACCGTAACATCACGTTCTGTCCGGTCAGCACGAGTGATAGCCTCTGAAGTGGAGAGCAGAAAGACACTCGACAGTCTCGCTGCCAGCTGATAGCAGCGCAGCAGGGGCGCAGGGAGGGCACCAGCCCCCCCCCCCCCCACCCCTGCATACTCTGACAACAGCGCACTTAGGGATCACTGACTACACTTAGTAACGCAATGACTCGTCCTCTGTTAAGGGCGAATGACTCGTCCTCTGTTAAGGGCGAATGACTCGTCCTCTGTTAACCCAGATAGCGCGGAATTATTTTTGGTTTGTTTCCTGAGAAGCTATTAACTACCTTCATATGACTCCACCAAATCGTTAACTGATTTTTTTTCACTATGGCGCCATTAGTTTGCAATACTGCCCTTCTTTCTGGAATGACGTCAAAATGAATGTTTTATAATTTTAATCTGACGAATCATTGTGTTTAAAGCAACATTTAAGATAAAATATGTACATATAAATGTCTCAAAAATTGAACGAAGTTCCAGAAATATAAACCCAACTACGAGGAGTTCTTCAGTATCTTCTGTATCAAACTCAGATTTGCAACTGTATCCAACCACTTTCCAGTCGACAATACAAGTTATAATTGACCTGGAATGAGAGCAGGTGATTCAAAGAAATAAAATGACACTGTACACGATTTCTCACAGACAAGAATGAATAAGTTACCATTCCCATCCTTCTGGAAGGAAGTCAGTGCTATCTGGGTTAAGGGCGAATGACACTCTAAAGCAGGGTTCTCAGACTTTTTGTCACTGCGTACCCCTTACCATTTTTAGATATTTTGGCGTACCACTGTAGATCATTTACTTTAAACGAGCCCTGAGGTGGTGAATACGGCTGGCGAGGGGACAGAATGATAAACAACTTCCGCAGTGGTGACGATTCACAACGTTGCTCAGTGCTGACAACATAAAATTGTGTGTAGTGCCCATCAACTATTATGTATAGCAGAAATGTGACACACAAGAGCAATAAGATTTTGTGGAAGCACTTTTTACGGATTCCTTATGTTCACATTTGCTACTTATTTGTATCAAATAATATAGCGGTAGGAGCGTCTAGGCCAGAGGTCTGCAAGTAATCTTAGATGGGGTCCAGATACTTTTGCAAATTTTTGTTGAGGTCCACAAGTAAAATCTCATATGCCTTATTCATTTTTGCTTTAATTTTCATTGACAAAATAATATGAAATACAATACATGCAAATTTGTATTCAAAAGTCCAGAAAAAATACACTATTTTTATATATTTTCATTTTCACTCTAACTAAAATGAAATACATTAGATGTGAAATAGAAATGTGTAAAAAAAAATCCAGAAAAAATTGTATTATTTTGCAAAGTAGCTTCAGTCTTTCGTTCGTTAAGAGCGAAAAAAATTTGTTTAAATGGATATGCCCTGGCTGCTTATTTAGAGGTTTCCGAGATTGTCAGTCTGAATTCGATTTATGGAATTTCCTTGTTCATTAAATAAAGTTCTTGTGTTGCATTCGTGTGTTGAGAGCTTTTATGCGGATCACGGCCAGCTTGCTCCCTTCTGTCGCCGCTCTTCAATTTACTCTCCGGCGTTGCACGCCATGACAACTATTTATTTAATTTTGGCATAAAAATGATTTTTTCAATATAATGCAAAGGCTGTAAAATGTTTGTTATATTCTACCGGTTTCGGCAGATGCTGCCATCTACAGGAAATAACACGCATACGACGTTTTCTCCAAGAGAATCTTCTCCGATGAACAAAAGTAGTCCAACGTCTTAACTACAAAAGGTTTCGCGAGTATCGAACGTCATCGAGCGCACCACGCGTTACTGGTGGAACGAACACCACCTGCAGTGCACTCAGACACGTGCCTCGGGCGATAAAATCCACTGCTACTTCTGGACAGTATTGCATCAGTGGCACAAATGCGTACTAGTCTGAACACTATCAAGTGCAAAAGCTATCACTCAGTCTCAAAAGTTGTTTTCGATTCATTTAACGAATATGCAAAACTTAGGCGCCGTCAACCACATTAATGTGAAAGAAATATTAAAAAATGATTTAAACACGTTCAACGCAGCAGCCAACACTTCAATCGGAGTGTTATCTACAGAAGAGTTTTAAAAAATAATTTAAGTATGTGACTTATAATTTCAAAATAATTTGGCCTTCCGCTGTTGCCGACCGCTGGTCTAGGCTTAAAATTCACTTCATCGTTAAATGAAAACACAATCACGTATAACTCACGTAATCAAACTTCACACCATAATTACAGTGGTCAAGATCAGTTTCTGCAATATACGCTCTACGCTTACGGACGCATATCACGATAACGTTTGACGTACCATCCAAGAATGCGACAATAACAATACAACATTCACTGCGTAATGTTTACTTCAACGACCCATACGTGTACACCACCTAAGTTCGCAGCATTTGCAAAGAGAAGCGAAAAACCTCCCAGTAACAACCGCAAGTCCCGATTGAAATGTCGCTACGTCAAAACAAGATGAATCACTGCCGGCAAAGGCAGGGACAACTAATGAGGCCGTTATGGGGAGGGCGTTGCTGTGTCCCGCGCACGCCTACTGTTCCAATCAAACATTCAACGAAAAGTACATTATTATACACACGTTATTGGTGATTTTATCTGTCATCTTTCTCTGTCCCTTTAAAAATAGAGTAACTTCACAGAATCATTATATCGCTGTTTTGTTTATTTGTACGCGTTCCACCCAAAATGAGTTTGCGTACCACAGTCTGGGAACCACTGCTCTCAAGGACGAATGCCACATGACAAGTAACCGCACTAAATAACTAGGAGTAATGACTGCTGACATGAGGCATTTACCTGCACTCGACAGTCGACACCAGAGCTCTGCCCCCACAAGTGCTCATTGGAGCTGCCCCAGACTAGCCGCCACCGCTCCTGGTTATGTTTTATTCCTACTTTTTGTATCAAATTAATTGCGACATCCTTTAACCCTCGCATGGTATCAGATCTAGAAAAACGTATTGTATGCCTGGGGTCTTTTTGACCCGAAAGTGATTCAAGCGACTTTATGGAGATAAAATTTGGAATATGTCCATAAAAAGTAAATATAATTTGAGAAACATATGCACAAAGTTATTACAATTTCATATAATTTACATATAAGTTGTAATTACTTACTTCATTTGTTCCAAATATGAAAACGTTTCCAGAATGAAACTTCACTATGCAGCGGAGTGTGCGCTGATATGAAACTTCCTGGCAGATTAAAATTGTGTGCCGGAACCGGGACTCGAACCTGGGACCTTTGCCTTTCGCTTGCCCGCGAAAGGCAAAGGTCCCAGGTTCGAGTCCCGGTTCCGGCACACAATTTTAATCTGCCAGGAAGTTTCATATCAGCGCACACTCCGCTGCATAGTGAAGTTTCATTCTGGAAACATCCCTTAGGTTGTGGCTAAGCCATGTCTCCACCATATCCTTTCTTCCAGGAGTGCTAGTGTTGCGTGTTTGCAGGAGAGCTTCTGTGAAGTTTGGAAAGTAGGAGGCGAGGTACTGGCGGAAGTAAACTTGTGAGGCGGCATCGTGAGTCGTGTCGGGATAGCACAGTCGGTAGTGCGCTTGCCCGCGAAAGGCAAAGGTCCCAGGTTCGAGTCCCGGTTTCGGCACACAATTTTAATCTGCCAGGAAGTTTCATGAAAACGTTTTGTTTAGTTTGTTTGGTTCCAAAAATTATTTTAACACAATATTCATAACGCACAGACTATGTACTAATACTAAAATTTATTAGTATAATGTGTAATATCATTTACATGGAATATTATTAGAAATACACTCCTACACGTTATCAGTGTCAATCCAGTTCAATCCGGCGTTCAAGAGTTGGGTACATTATTTTATTATCCTTTGCATGATTATTGGTATGCATTACTATTTCTCTGCACGTGATAGGTGATAAAAAGTCTGAAACGATCTCCCCTTGTCTGTAATTGTGGTCTAAGGTGACGTGGAATATGCGCAGTTTCACGTATTACATTCGTTGAAACCTGTTTGCGCACATCAGGTGGTAATATATGTTATCTGTCCACTTCTAGACACAAGAGTAATGCACTAGTTACCTGAATACGATTATCATCTCCCACCTTCCTCTATCATATCTCCATCAGAATCGCTATCATCCTCGTTTCCAAAAATTGATTCATTATCATGTCAGTCTTCTGTAAGTCTGGCAAAGCCTGTTGGTGACTGTAGCCCCTTCCGAAACGTGTAAGTCCATCCATTATGAAAAAACAATAACACGTCTTATTTGCGCATAGCTCAATTCCAAACTGTGAATTTGTCGTAACAGTGCACATAATAGTATTTTCTATTCATTGTTTACAACAATGTACAAATGAATGTCGGTTTATAAGTTGCATTGTTTCCAAAATTTATTTTCATAATAAAATATGACACTGAAAATCACTTATTGTATACCTGGGTATTTTCTGACCCCACTGCAATTGTAGTACTGCAAAATGAGATATAACCATAAATATTTTACCCAGTTATAATAAAAAGTCTGTAGATAGCATATCTGAAGGATGAGTGGTCTACACCCACATTAAAACTGTTTATAGTTAAATGAGCCTTGGGTTCTAAAGATTCCAGGCATCATGCGAGGGATATACATTAACAAATAAAACATTTCGTTTTCTCTCTGAAATCGTCAGTGAGCAACAGTGGATGTATTGTTGTTTGTAAGTAATGTTTACTGCTATTTGTTTATAAACAATTCTTGAATCAAGGTAATTGTATGTGCATTAAATTTAAACGTTCATGAGTAGATCGATTGGGGGATGGAAACGAGATGAGGGGAATCAGATAGGGATATTGAAACAAGACTCCTGGGTTCGAAACCTGGTCAGAACCATTCATCACCTAATTTTCTTTAGCAGGAATCATCCTGTTGCACGATAACCCCCATCCCCCCAGAAACTGCCAATCGGGAGAAGGCAACATTTTGATTGATCCTTTGTGTGTGATTTTCACTAATTACTTGCTACATAAGTTTCAGGTACTTAGCATCGTAGTGCAATAGTCAACTATCCTTTAAGAATACTGAATGTAATTCCTCTCCTTGTGGAGAAGAATAACGACGAATTTTCAGTGCTGATGAACTGCCTAGTCTAGGGAAATGTTTGCTAATATTATGTCGTGCCAAAAAATCGTTTAGTGTTTTCTGCTATTATCACAGCTGAAAAACATTTCGTATCGCATTGCGCAGTGGAGCAGTTTCATTGCTGAAACAAAATAGCAGTACTGGAAATACCAGGTGCAGGTCTGTTAAAAATATATATATACGCAACATTCGCCAATTGATGTCAGTGGAGCGAAATGCAGGCCGCATTTCTGTAACTGCCGCAGGTTTCGTTATTGTACTGCTATTGTTCAGTGCTCTATTGAGTAGAACATTCTTGGATAGTTGAGTTAGAGGAGCAATGCCTCTATATTGTATGTTGCGTGAAAATCAAGAAAATCTTTAGATACACACGAAACTGATGTAGAAATCCTACAGTGATGAGTGCTTATAACGTGCTTCAATGTTCACTGAGGTTCCGGAATAATTCAACTGGACAAATAAAAAGTCGTCAGGTCAGGTCCAATGTCAAAGCCGTGCTGATGGTTTTCTTTAACTTTGAAGAAGAATTATTAGAGTATGAATTGGGGCCACAGAGAGAATCTGTTAGTCGATTGTACGACTAGAACAGGTTGCAACTCCTGCAGGAGGGGGATAGTTGACGGCCGCTCCAACAGACATTCCACCAAAATACCGAGAGACTTACAGATACAACAGCAAAATAATAAGTTCATAAAAAATATCTTAAGCTATCGGAATCCTTCAAATTTCATTAAATTAAAAATCGAAAAAGGTTCACAACTGTTCTTCAGGGTGTAAAGTTACAATTGACAGATCATTTTTTTTCTTATTTCTCAAGAAAATTCATCAGAATCTTCAAAACTCAAGTTTTGAAACCGCGTGGTATTCAACTGACTTGGCAAGAAAAGACAGGCGCTCTTGTGAAATGCTGCTTCTGAAACAATTATTGATAAGCTTTAATGGTGAAAAGCCTTTAAGACGAGGCGACAGTCACTGGCAAGGTTAGTGAAAGTTTTTACTGAACTCAATGTTTGAAAATAGACTTCTGCTGTGAAGTGACGAATCCAGGAGTTTGTTCTGGGGAAGGGGTTGAGCTCACAGAAATTTTGTGCCATCGTAACTCTAACTGATGTAGTAGTTAGTATATATGTATAAATCACATTAGAATTCCCCTCCCGATTCGCCACTGGTGTTGTTTTTCATCGCCACTTACCTCATCATCGACACGGTAGTCGCCGAAGTGGCAAATTAGGCGGCCGAAACCCGATGGAGGAATATCGCGACCGGTAGTAGCAGTACGACCATTGCATTTCGTAATTGCCTGCCACTGCGTCATAGCAGTTTAGAGTAAGACAGTGGCACTCACGTAAGACAGGCGAAAGCACTCGCCGAGAAATAGCGAATCGCACAGCTCTTGATTTTAGCGTGAGCAGCAGCCTCACAGGGTGTTACTAGAGCGCATCACTAGCGTAACCCCCGTTTCGTTAGACTGTACATCTACACGGGATACTCTGAAAATCACATTTAAGTGCCTGGCAGAGGGTTCATCGAACCACCATTGTACTATTTATCTCCCATTCCATTCTCGAATAGCGCGCGGGAAGAAAGAACACCTGAATCTCTCCGTTCGAGCTCCGATTTCTCGTATTTTATTCTGATGATCATTTCTACCTATGTAAGTGGGAGTCAACAATATATTTTCACATTCGGAGGAGAATGTTGGCGATTGGAGTTTCGTAAGTAGCCCACGCTGCAGCGATAAGTGTTATTGTTGTAATGATTCCCATCCCAGATCCTGTATCACTTCCGTAACGATGGCTCCCCTTACCGTGACAATACGAAACGAGCTGCCATTCTTTGGACTCCTTCGATGCCCTTCGTCAAACCCACCTGATAAGGATCCCACACTGGGCAGCAATACTCCAAAAATGGACGGACAAGCGTAGTGTATGCAGTTTCTTTTGTAGTTCTGTTGCATGTTTTAAGTGTTCTGCCAATAAAACTGTGTCTCGTTCGCCTTTCCCGCGACACTATCTACGTGTTCTTTCCAATTGAAGTCTGAAGTAATAGTAATTCCTAGGTATTTTTTGGAGTTTATGGCCCTCACTTTTGATTTATCTTGTAAAAAAAAGTTTAACGGATTTCTTTTCGTACTCGTGGACGACTTCACGCTTCTCATTATTTAGAGTCAATTGCCAATTTTCGACATTTGAGACGTACTCCACTGGCCATAAGCGTTGACAGTGAGTAAATACTTGAATTTCATTAACAGTAGTTTCAGAAATAAAATTACGGATGGCAGTTTTAAGTTTACGTGCAATGTTTCGCGCGGCTGCACCGTTTGCACGCTGCCGGTGCACAGAGAACTGTCAACTCTCAGGCGTGCCAACTGTGTAAACGAAAGGTAGCGCTGAAAAAGTCGCGGAAGTTTTGTAACAACTCGTTTCTCTCCCTGAGAATATTCACTACTTTTAATTTTATTGCACATTCATTATAGCATCACCACAGTCCAACATATACAGTCACGACACTTCCACAGATTTTTGTTATAAGCTGCGATAGCAGCGCTCCAAGCGGCCGGCAAGCTACTTTCTGAATACGATAGTTGATGAGAGCGAATAGTATCGTTTATATTGGTGTTAACATACGTTTTACATTAGGAAACGTATGTAGTGCCTTATAAATAGGTAATAATTTAAAAATAGCTCCCCATTTGTCTTTCTTCTTGTCTAAAATCGGTGAGGGTGGAACATAGGAAACGTATGTAGAATGCAATAAATACGGTATTTAACATACCAAATCAACCATCACATCTGTAGCTGAAGGAAAAACGTCACATACATGGCAATGTAACGATAAAAGCAACCAAACTTTTCCAACAAAGAACACAATTCCACAATTGTTGCTACATCTGAACCACAAACGGCAAGAATCATCAAAACATTGATTTTTTAAAGCTAATTATACTTAAAAGAATATGCACGTGTAAGAAAGACGAGTGACTTGTATCATTTCGGTACGGACTCTAATGATTCTCACATTTTTACACGTCAAAAACTGGCTGTCATAGTAATAACAGACCATAATAGAAATTTATTATACCATTGTGTTTATAAGCAACTTATTTTCAACGGAATAAGCTGCAAATATACACATATTCGTAAGTATTTGTCCATGACAGAATTGTTCTTTATTCCACTGAATCATTTAAATGAAGCTGCTTTTATATTAATTTCCGTATTATGTTTGTCTATCGATATTTTAATAATGCTTGTAACGAAAAAATTATAGTAAGTATTTCGTTAATTAGGTACAAAAGCGATTATAAACAAACATCACTACTTCGGCAGCTTGCTCATCGCTACGAGCGCTAGTGTCGCAGCCATTGTCAGTTGGTAACAACTTTTACAGCAGTGAGTGTCGTGACTGTATATGTTAGACTGTGGTATCAGGTCTTAATACCTGTATTTCCAAGTGGATGGGAGGGAGGGGGCGCCTCCTTTCGTTTCGCCGCGGCCACGGGCCTCCCAACAGCCTTAAGTTCGCCACTGCGTCTGAAACATGTTCGCATTAGAACAAGGTCATTAATCTGATCTTTTCTTTAAGATATCGCCATTATTTCTTGATTGAATAGATATTTTCGTTTTCACGTGTTCCTTTGTTCTCGAGCTGAAGTTCGTAATCAGTCGGTCACACTTACCATCTTTTGTTCGAAGAGAGACAGGTGCCGAGAAGCTCTTGTGTTTACTGCACGTAGCATCTGTAACAGGCTGCCTCTGTACGATATTGATTTTATATTGATTCTTGTTTCTGCTGGCCAATTTTGTAATTGGATCTCTTCTGTAGTTTTAATTGGTATTAGTTTTAGAATTGCTTGACTTCTTGCATTTAGTTATGGAAATTTATCACCAATGAATTGGCTCTTCTACTTGGCTTTCCTGTATCAAATGTAGGTTGGTATGACTGCCTGCTCCTTTAGTAATAAAATACTGTTTTACTTAGCTTGAAGTTCTGCGTCGTAATTACTGTTTCTGAGCCTGTGTGTTAACTAAAAAAAAAGTTTTTACAATAATCGAACATGACATTCAGTCTCTCAGGAGCATCTAATTTAATAAAATAGTATTTGAAATATTTTTTCTTCTAAACTCCCGGTAGTTGATTTATGTCGAAGCCAGTTACAAAAAGATACTGTATGACTCACTTTTATCATTAATTGTCCTTTGGTAGGATTGAAAGTTCCTTTCAAACATAAGTTAAATTGTTTTTGGCACACACTCATTTTAGCGATCTTCATTAGAAGTCAGAGATATTGACCTATTAGCACTTTTCACAATAATCATAGTTGAGATGAGGGATCTAAATACTTGAATAATTGTTTGACACTTATTTAAGATTCACTGATTCTATATTTCAAATTAACGCAATTACAAGAAATCGATTTAAACACATTGGAGACTAGACACAGAGCAAGTAACCCGACTGTGGGTATTACTTATACTCGTATTCATATAAGATTACTGAAATGTAAGGTGTTTTGAGCATCTTACTCTATGGATATTACTATTCCGATTTTCATAGATGGTACTCGACTTCATTAAAATTTTGAAGAATATTTTCTCCTCGTAAAAATAATGAAAAAGTACAAAATTAAGAAAATGTCGATTGTAATACTATGAGCGAGATATAGTGTTACGCGTCAGTGGCAGGCCAAAGGGGGGGGGGGGGGGAGGAGGGGGCGGACCGCCCCGGGCCTCCTATCTTGGGGGGCCTCCAAATACCTCGAAAGCAAGTTTTTTTGGAGCGCTTGGCATCTCGTTCTGCTGGAGCCTCCAAATCTCGAAAGCTATTTTTTAGACTGTCCCGAGCCGCTCTCGTCCTGGAGGCCCTCCAATTCTTTTTTATATTTTTATAGTAATACATCAGTTCTTGAAAGGAAGATATAACATGAACATTAACAAGAGTAAAACGAAGGTAATAGAATGTAATATCAGAAAATCAGGAGCTGAAGTAATTAGATTAGGTAATGAGACAATAAAAGTAGTAGATGAATTTCGTTATTTGGGTAGCAAGATAACTTCTGATGGCAGAAGTAAAGAAGATATAAAATGCAGAATGGCCATAGGAAGAAAAGCGTTTCTAAAGAAGCGAAACTTGTTTACATCCAATATTAATTTAAATGTTAGGAAGTCCTTTCTGAAAGCATTTGTCTGGAGTGTAGCATTGTATGGCAGTGAAACGTGGACGAAAAGTTCACATAAAAAGATGATAGCTTTTGAAATGTGGTGCTACAGACGAATGATGAAAACTGGATGGGTAGATTACGTGACTAATGAGGTACTTAACCGAATCGGCGAGAAAGAGTTTCTGGCATATTCTAACTAAGAGAAGGGATAGATTGGTTGGACACATTCTGAGACATCAAGGAATTGTCAGCTTAGCATTAGAAGGAAGCGTGTGGGGTAAAAATCGTAGAGGGACACGGAGGGACGAATATAGTAAGCAGATTCAAAAGGATGTAGGTTGTCGAACGTATTCTGAGATGAAGAGACTTGCACAGGACAGGGTAGCGTGGAGAGCTGCATCACACCAGTCTGTGAACTGAAGAACACAACACCACATGCATTTCCAAGTGGACGGCGGGGGCCTCAGTTTGTTTCGCCACCGCCCCGGGCTACCAACAGCCTTGGTCCGCCACTGTTACGCGTCGCGTCGACTGGTTTCGCGCCGCTGTTGCCACCTCGCTGTCTCGTCATTACACTGCACGGTGCCTTGTTCTCGCACTGGCTGTTCGGCTTCCATTCCACTGCTCTGGCGATATTCAACCTGCCTGCCTGTTTCGCTCCCCACTCCCCTTGTGTCGTTCATCCTGTTGCTTGGCAACTGGCCAAGGCCACTCGGTTGCCTGGCAACCGGCTGCTCGTGCACACGGCGCGACCTTGCGACTCCTCCCCAGAAGCTCTCAAGCTGCCCCTACACGTTAATAGTATTGTCGTTCTCTCCTACACTGCTCAATAATACTGTGGTGTGAAACTTTGGACGATAAAGCCCTTTCTACACGGGAAGTGAGAGCTTATGAGATTACCCATGATGCAACGGTCACGCCGGCCGCGTACAGTGCAGACGCGTCCACTGGCACAAGATGCACGCATTCGATCGCTGGTAGACGGAATAGGATGGATCCTATTCTTCCGCGTATGGAAGTGCTTCGAATGGGGAACCCAGCTGACAAATGAAGCCAAGTCGCGAATTTGTTTGTCTGTGTACTTGTCTGCTGCTCACAGGAACTTACTTTTTCGACTCGTCGTATTTTAGGAGGTGATACTATAGAGGAATTGCATAAAAAATTTCATATAACATCTGTACAATTTTTTTAGTACAGAGATATAGTTGTCAATATGAAAGTCAAACTTAGAGCAATGTAAATACAGACATTATCACTGATTTATCTGTCGATTTTTGGTAGTACATCACACTGACTTCAAAGTAGGATTTTGTGTATGTTATACACGTTCATTTCCACTTAGTTGCCCGGTTTTCGGCTCACTAGGGAATGTTCAGACTTTAAAGTACGTCAAAAACGGGTTATTTAAATAAGTCAAGTGGTGATCTACAAAGAACCGACGAAAGAATGTCAAAATACCCAAATTAGCATGTCCTTTAAGTTAGTTGTATATACAAAGAGCTGAATATCTGTACCCGATAAAAATTGGACACACGTTATGACATTTTAACTGCAAATAGTCTTTATTACCATCTTATAAAATATTTGCTATTTTTTCTGAAACATGCTGTAGCTATGGATGAAATATTTATTTCAGGTGAGCATTATTTGAAGTTTTATCACAGTGAAAGGTCTATGTATAGACACCTGAGCTTGTTCATTATTTACATAGGCGCCTCAAACCGCAGGGGCTGGAAGTACATAATAGCAATAATGAGCGATGTACTTAAACAAGAACTGCACGAAAACAATACAGCTTCACAGTGGCAGTCTAAAACACAAATGATTTAATAATCACAATATATTACAGTTTCTAAAAGTGATCCTATCTGGGCGATTCATTTGCTTTAAGTTGACAACAAACCAAGTAGACACTTGAAAAAGACGACTCGTTAAATGCGTACCGTTCGAACGCTTCTTTGTAGCGCTGCAGCACTTTCTTGTGCGTGTTAAGTCTCGTATAGAAAGGGCTTAAGACACCGCGGCTGTCATTATTGCTTTACATCGTTGCAAGCCGAAAAAAAGATGGATGAAAACCTGGTATAAGGAGCGTCAAAGATTCACTCGTACCGCGGTGGAGTAGCCGAGCGGTCTAAAGCGTCTCGCTGCGGAGCGCGCGGTGTGGAGGTTCGAGTCCTCCCTGGGGCGTGTGTGTGTGTGTGTGTGTGTGTGTGTGTTTGTCCTTAGGTTAGTTTACCTAGGTTTAAGTAGTTTGTAAGCTGCAGACTGATGACCACGCAGTTTGGTCCGATAGATTTACAAACATTTGAACATTTTTTGATTCACTCATGAAACACCAAACATAACATAGCGCGATAATCTGTCAGATATTGTCAATACTGCCCACAGACGGCACAATATTTACAGGCAGCGCAATATATTTCAGAAGTTGTTGATGTTCTCAATATTATTGCGTTTCTTCTCAATCGTACCACTAGACCGTCAATATTATTGCGCAGCCGGGAAATATTGTCAACATTATTGAGCATGTAGGGGCTGCTTCAGTGTTTCCCAGACATGTTAATCCCAACTATTTCAGCTCCAATAGTGTACACGTCCGTAGCTGTCACGCGAACAGCACAACGGGGCCACGGTGACCTCAGTTATTTGATGCGAAAAACTATCTGAATACAGCAATTTCAATGAAATGCGCTTTCATATACTACACGTATTTTACGTCATCGCTTTGATGCAATTTTTAAAATTAAATCAGTGTTACTACAGCCCAAATTCGAGACAAAGAAAAAGCCACGGAAGCTTATCGATGAAGAAATTGATCCGTTCTAAATATTCTATTTACATTTTCATTAAATGAAATTTTTGTTATGTAATTGTGCACAATACGCAGATTCGCTGATCTGTGAGTGAATGCGATCTGTTTTCCTGATCCCACACTCGTCGCATTTGCATTACGGATCCTCCTTCCATGAGTAACATTTACTATTGTTACCGCTGTCTGGAAATACGGCCTATTGATCTTCCACCACGCGCTTTCCACACGTTACATCCTGACAGTTGCAATCGATCTTTGCAGTCGTGTCACTGTCACAGCAGTTCTGGATTTACGTAAAAAGTTTCCTTCAGTCAAATGAAGGACGATCACCAGCGAGCAGTGTCAGGCAAGACAAAAACATCAGTCATCTATTAATCCTTCCTAAAGTTCAGTATTGTTCTCCATTCAGATTCTGAAATATTGTACTGAAATTATGAAGACTAGCAGCATTCATATTTATTCCACAAAATGACTCGGTAGCGTCATTACCTCACAGCAAGCCGGTATTCCAAAAACACTCGGCGATAATAAAAATGCTTAGTGCCAAACATGAAACCATTTTGGTCGATAGGGACTATCCCATGACAGAATGCTAGCTTCCCAATGTGATGCTGTGTTCAAAGACGACAGCAGCTTCGCTTTCTTTCGTAATTCGCCAGTCTGAAATGGACTTCAGTGGCTGAGAGCGATAATTTTATTTCTGATTGTAATGTTTTGGTATTGTTTTATTTGGTGGAGTCTCCCCAAGACCCACAATGCCTTTCTAGTAAGTAGCAGCTTTTATTTATTTAGGTTAACAATTCATTTCATTCCCCACCATAAGTGGTGTCGCGGGCTGTTTAAGATCAGACACATTAAGGGTCGCGGTTCTATTCAGGCATTTCACACGAGCTGACAGTGAAGCAAATGAGGATGCCAACTGGGAATAAATGCGGGCGGCTTACCGGTTCCGGCATGTGCCTTACAAGCACAGTAAACATCCCGAAAACCGGAGATTGGCATCAACTAACTCCTATCTCTATGACGTTCTACCAGTGAAATTATCGAGATAGTACTAGGAATGCAATCCCGACAACCCAAAATTGGGGACCAGAGTTAGTCGCACTAAGACTACTCAGAGGTCAACTCCACCAGATTGGTAATGACAGATCCTCTCCCTAGAGGAACCGTTTTAAAGGGCACGGTATCAAGTTTTAGATTACGTACGTGGCTGTTAATAAAACGCACGCTAACACAGTCAAAAAAAAAAAAAAAAAAAAAAAAAAAAAAAAAAAAAAAAAAAAATAATGTAGTGCCGGTAATAATGTCACCACTTAAGAGTTTGAAATACTTTTACCGACTACCTTGCTGAAATGTTATAGCAGATACTTTAATGTTCCTAACCTCTTCCTCGTTACAGATAAAATCCTACAAAAAACTTAGATTTTACCAAACTCATGTAAAAATGAGTTATACTTTGGTAAATTCACGATCACTATTATATTCTATAGTTGAAGTTCATCGTCTCCGTCTAGGAAATGAACTGCAGTAACTGGATACACAGAATAATTGTGATCTAATGTTTCGTATTTCCTCTAAAACTTACCTTCTCCCCTTAAATATAATGAAAATATAACACATCGATCCTAACTGAACACAAATCAGAGGTAGAGGTCTTTTAAAATGTAAAACAAAGCACACTGTGAAGATTTCTTAGTCCTCTGTGTTAGGTTATATGATCTGTTAGTGTGTAAAATGTTTTTGCTCTAGAATTGCGTGCCATTACCTATGCCTAACTGAAGAAAAACACGAAAAAATGAAATGATGATTTACTGTGAATATTAATCGGCGAAGCGGAAAGTGGCTATACGACGCCGTATTATTGTTATTGTTGTTATTATTATTATTATTATTATTATTATTATTACTATAATTATTAATACTGTTTTACGAGCAAAAAAGCGCGCCAGGAATACTACGATAGGTTTATTTCTAATATCGAACATGAAATCCACGGACAACAACTCGCATATGAACGAAAAGTACGGAGTCTTCTAATAAGCGATCACTAAGACAACACCGAAAATATTCGTTTCGTAAACGAGGAACTTGGGTTAAATTTCCCAAGTTGAAAGGTCTGTGCAATTAGCGACCGCTGTTTACGAAATCTTTAGCGTTAACGTTGCCAATGTTAATCTTCACGCTAGAGAGACCCTGGCCAGAAGGCCAAAGCATCGAATTGTGGCCGACCAGTGGCAAAGCTGTTGTACTTGCGGTGGCAACGACCCTGGATGGAAGAAAGATTTGAAGGGAAAAAAAAGTGCAGGGCACGGCTGGCTGCACCACAAAACAAGGCAAGGCGCCGCGCTGCTACGAGGCACAACCTGATGTTCACGTTGCACAGCCTTCGCTGTCTCTAACTACCTCTGTAATGCTGCTTTCGTATGAAAATGGGTGTTGCGTACTAAAGTTGAGGTTTGGGACCGCAAATGAAATTTTACCAGGTGGTGAAACACTTTTAAATGAAAATACTGAGCAATTTTGACAAGGAAGGGACAATTTAAACAAAATTATTGGATTCCGCCATTAAATGGTAGCGGTCGGTTTTTCGGTAGCAAATACAACACCAGAAAGCAACATTACAGAAGAAGTCGGCGGAATCTAAATTTTACCTTACTGAGAGCTGGTACTAATATTTCGGTCATATTCTGTAGTGATTCTAGCTGAGATGACTGGAATATTACTTCGATAAAATGATGCTGGAATTGTGCATTTAGTTTACTATTGTTTTATGACCGTGTTGAAAATTAATCATGATAGTCGCCAAAAATTGCAAAATTATCAGACTTCATAAATATCGCGAAGATTTTTCTGCAGGCATTAAAATGTAATAAACTATTCATAGATACGAAATAAATAAAAGTTGCACAGAGAATGTTCTAGTACAATCACGAAACAAATCATAAAGAGATGCTCGGGTGAAGTACTGGATCTGCTGAAAATAAATAACTTTAAAATTAGTAAGAATGGAGAAGGGATTGTAAGATGTTTCAAATTAACTGAAGCGGTTTATTGAAAAACCCTGGACACGTCCTTAACACATCAAGGAGAAGAAAGTAAGTCACGAACAGTTCCGCTTCCTCCCTTCAGCTTGTTGCAAAAAAGTTGAACGTGACAAATGTCATATGTTTATCGATACGCTGGCATAGAAGGCAGAAGTCAGCGACAAGCATCGCACAAGTTATTTAAAAAAAATCATCAATGTATTACTATACCTCTTAGCCCTTCTGTGTCCATACGGACTGTGTATGGAGTCACTTTATGCATGTTTAGGCCCAGCATTCCTGCCAACTTCTCCATCCTGCGCCAGTTTCTCTTGAAGGTTTAATTACAGTCCTACAAGATGACTGTTGGACTCGAAATGCCTGGTGGTTTTAATCATTCGCCTGGGCGTAACCTTGTTCTCGCCTGCGGCTGCTGCGAGACACCTTAGACCACACCGTGTACTGTAGTGGCGTCACTCACAAAGTGTTTCCATATTTAAAAAAAGAGAACAGTGTATCAAAATCTTCATTGGCGACAGGTACAGCAATGTTTCGGCTATTTTTCGACATAATCGGCACGAGCGTTGATCCTGGTCAACAACACATTCAAAATGTATGAAATACATACAGTACCATTTTATTTTATAATTATTTACCCAACAATGAGTATATAACAATCACTTGACGCGTCACACATGAAAGAACAGTCTCAGATTATTTTCCACACCTTTCGACATGAGGATAGAAGATTCACGCATGCCTTATGCTGAAGTGTTCGAATTTTTGATGTTGGATGGACATAATGATTCATTTTGTTGCTAATTGTGTCGCGGTGGAAAGCAATTCAGAGCAGTCGAAACTCCAAGCTAACTTAAGACTTGATGTAGAGCTTTGTTGTTTTTTGTTCTCGTTGGCGTTAAGGCGCATTTACGATGAGTTTGAAACATGTTCCGCAACGTTGTTCGCTGCTAGTTGTGGACTAGGGGGGCAACTTTCACAACATCCTGGCGACACAGAAGCTGCATTCCATGGCAGTGCCGGTAAAATAACGATGTCAGCAGCTTGCTAGAAGTAGTGTTCGCTTTTTCTCTGTGTATCTACACAGTTGCATGTTGCCTTTCCGTATGCTCCTTCACGCAATTAAGTAGACAAGAAGCAAAATTTACAAATTCGACACCTAATAACAGACAGTGCCTGTCATAAAATTAATTATAAAGTGGTATGACTCCCTACAGAAAATTGCTACATTGTTTGGCATCAGCCGTATGTGAAATAAACAAAACAGTTCTCTGATTTGTCAACACCGCTGCAATAACAATAGGGTTCGTTATCTTATTTTGGAAAATGAGTCATCCAGTCACGGTACATATCTTACCGACCTAGTATTTTTACAACGCTTTTCAGGCAACAGGAATAAATATAAGTAGGAGGCAGTAGTTGTGTACTGAACGTGGACGTGAAAAGGGGATCGTCAGCAGGGTGACTGACTTTGAGGCTAAAGAAGCTTCCTTTATCGAAAATGACCATTGAATAATTTGAAAACATAAATATACGATCAACTGAATATATGTTTCAGTGCTGTTAATACAACTGAATTGCGTAGTCATAAGCCTTCATCCAAAGCCTCACAAACTAAGCGGGCAGTAATGACATGGCTTGCTTTGAAATGCGGAATAAATAAGTTTCAAGGGTACTTCTTGTTGTCGAGAAACAAAAAGAGGAACAAGAAGTCTTCTCTTCGGAGGAGTTTTTTCCTGAACTTTGTCCCTTTCTTTGAATCAATTGACCCTGTAATATTCATTATAATTTCAAAACTTTACGGCGAGATTTGGTGAAGTTACGAAAGGCAGACATGTCTTCCAAATTCGGCTCGCAGAGCCTGTCGTGCAAATTCAAATGTTTGTAAGCCTATTGGAACAAACTACTATGTCCGTCAGTTTCTAGACTTAGGAACTAATTAAATTAACTTACACTAAGGAACCCCCCCCTCCACACACACACACACACACACACACACACACACACACACACACACACACACACACACACACGCCCGCCCAAGGGAGGACTTGAACCTCCGGCAGAAGCAACCGCCCAATCCGTAGCTTCTTTTAGACCACGCGGCCACAAACCCACGTGTCATTCCCGTGACATCTTCTACAGTATGTATTTTGTCGACCTCCGACAACTACGTCTTGTTCGTTTGCTTATTTCGTCGAGTATCCTATTAATGCAGCGCCTCGATCACTAATTCTTCCCCTTGACCTGTAATAGCGTAGCTCTCGATGCGAATACACGATTTCAAATGTTTGCTCATTGCTGCCATTTCAGCGTGACAGATCAACCCCACCTAGATAAAAGGCCTGTGTGCTGCCTGCCAACAGTAGTCATAACACCAACTATTTGTCTTAAGTAGCGTTGTACTGAGTTTGGGAATACGTACACGTTACAGAATGTTCTTCATGTTATTTATGTGATTCAGAGACAAATTTGTTTCGGTATATTTATGAACTATTAGTAAGATATCTTAGCGATATTGGAATCGGACGATTCGTATTAAGCATCTTGTCTTATACCAGCAAAAATATGCACGAAGAATCACGCAGATAACACAAACATTTTGAAACACATTCTGTAACACGTACGAATTCCCAAACTCAGCTCAACGCTACATAAGACAAATAGTTTGCTTGTGTTATGACTACTCTATCCAGGCAGCGCACAGGCCTTTTATCTACGGGGCGTTGGACAGACGCTGCGAATGTACTAGACTACAACGTCAGCAGTTTCCACGGAGACGCGAACAAAGAACATGAAAAGGAACTTACATGAAACGGAACGTTTGAAAACAACTTTTGTTGAAAATGAACAAACATTGAAATTGAGGTGCACTGAGATATAAGAAGCTGTGGACAATTTATTTAATAATGCATTAATTATGTATTAACCTATTTGATTACTGATTGACATTAAAGCATGTTTCCTTTCTACATTTGTAAGGTTTATTACGGTTCTACAAATGAGGTACAGTTAGAATGATTAAACGTTAACTGTAAAAGTAACTGTAAAAATAATTGTAAAGATACTTGTAACTGATACACTTTTGATGTATAGTAACTATAACTGTAACTACGATACGTTTCGGGGAAATAACTTTAACTGCAACTTAGTTACTGTATAAAAGAAACTATTCCAACCCAGATTTAATGCATGAAATGGTTTCTGTTGTAGAAGTATGAGTATTGTTTAACTTACGTGCTATACTTTCACAGAAATATATCAGGCTGAAATGACGTCAGCAGGTCCAGAAATTTTTTCTATCCCCGGGCCTCCACCTGCGTTAATCGGCTCTGATCAAATGCGTCGGTTCTTAATTCGAAAAAGAGGCACACTTTGTTTGTCCATTCCAACATCTGCGACGAATGGAAAAAACCTTGAGTAAACCGTACACATTTTACAATCATCACTGGTCACAAATTATAAACAGCAACGTGTATACTGTTTTCCTGAGTGCATCTGCAGGCGGCAAGACAGAAAAAGTATCGCCAGACTGAATGTAGGAGAAGCGGAGTATCCTTGTCCCAGTAAGATGGAGGAAACGACTTAGCTGGACGCAGGACGAGTTCGCCTTGAGTCGCGATCACAAGGTGAATGTTGATTTCGTGTACTGGGAGAGCTTAAACCGACTTGTTCTCTGGTCAGTCAGTATCACTGCCAAACAGAACGCGCCGAACTAAACAGTTTAACTGAACCAGACAACATAATCAACTGTGATACCGAGTCATCTAGATCCTCGTACGTTTAGACACTTCCTACATATTCACTCCTTTATGCAAGCCGCTTCTTTAGCAAAACTACAAACTTTGAAGTGCATCGTCGCGTTTGTTATCGTGTCTTCTGTTCGTAAGCTTGAAACGGCCGAGTGGAGAATGGCGCTTTTCGAGGTCACGGCACTTGTTTCTGACGTGGGCTGACGAACACGAACAGGAGCTGTCGGCCAGGAGAAATAAGCGGAGCGATTTATTCCTTTCAACTGGCTCAGCCAGAAGCACCATTTGTACGTCCACCTTTCGTATTTTACGTTAAAATTTGTTTCGAAGCGCATCGCTTCTATTCTCCAAATGTGCACTAAACGGTTCAAACTTTGCAGTTCGGAATGGCCCTGTGTACGCCGCGCGCGCATAGGTTTACAAACTTTTGAAGATAGGTAAAGGGACGGAATAAATATTTTATTTTTATTTTTTCCAAAGAATCAGTATCCGTTATTGTGATTTTATGGTTTAAAGTCTATCTAGATTTGGAATTTGTTGGAACTCGTTAGACGTCCAGACAGGTGTAGCTAACAATTGCTATTATTTTGTCGGTTAATAATCATTTCGTTGTTCGTACGTAAAGTGAAATAAGCTTTTCAGTGAATACAATAAAAGAAACTAAATGAAATCGTGGAGAAAATTTGAGACCTAATTCAAACGTCGACTACGACAGCTAGTAAACGACTGAAGAATAAAAGTTGAGAACCAGAATGGAGTAATGCTGCTATCCCTAAAGGCAAGTGTATCGCTGCCATCCAAAGATGTAAAGATGTAAAGAATATCTCTGGCAGCTGAGAAACGCGTTGGCGCCCAGCTGGCCTACCATAACATGGTGGCGGCGGGTGGGTGATACGCCATTTGTCATGGTATACGACACAATGGGTGCGTATGCGCGAATATGTCAAGATCTTTTGATATACATGTGCTACTAGACGATGAACAGCTATAAATAGCAAATGTTTCTTCATTGTGGCATATCTGCGTGACCATTAGTAATTTTTAAAACTTAGATTTTGTTGTGTGTGTGTGTGTGTGTGTGTGTGTGTGTGTGTGTGTGTGTGCGGGCACAAAAATGGACGAGAATGATCCATCAATGATCTGGGGAATTCATTGCCGAATTCATTGATATTTATCGAAGCCGTACTTCTTTATTGTGAGAAAAGTAAAGAATATAGTTAATAGACACAAATAAAGTAGCTACATTCAATTCTCTCAATCAGAAATTACTATTCGTTGATGCTGCTGCTAACATGGAATCTATTACTAATATAATAAACAAATAAAATTCGTTAACTGTGCATCGTAAAGAATTTTCGATAGCTTCAAAATCCCTTTGATGTGGTGTAGGAGGATACGAAGCTTAAAAAGTGTGTGGTATTTTGATAGTCGCTGCCTAGATTATTTCGTCTGTATTTTCTGTTTATGGCATTTTGTTTGCATTATTTTTGCAAGACACGTTGCAAACAGCGCCCATAACAGAATTTGCTCTATCGTCAATAAAAATATACTTTGAAAAAGAGCGTATTCGCTTGTCAGTATGACTGTAGTCTCTACTGCTGAAGTGCTTTCCTAGACAGGCAGATGGCGGGCGGGAGAATTTGCAGCGATCTGAATACCTATCCACATGCAACCTCTGGTGTGCGCAGACAATCGTTGCGTGAGGACCTGCCTTAAGGCCAGGACTTAATTGTGATTCATTTTCTTCTCTGTAAGACAAGGAGACAGTGTAGCTTTCGTAAGCAGTTATTTATTCAGTAAAATTCTTTTGACCGACCTGAATTACAGAAGAAAGTTCTTCCGAGAAATGCCTCGTGTAAATCTGACTTCCATCAAATCATATTTCTTTCATGGGGGCATTTGTAATCCTATTTTGCAGCAAGTATTGCGGTGATGAGGAGCAAGAGACACCAGCCGCAGGACTGCAGCGTGTGGGCTGTCAGTGTTGTTCGGGCGGACGAACACTTGTTTCCATCGCATTAGCTCACCTGTTCAAATAAGATAGCATCTGTCGGTGCGGGCGCTTCGAAAACAACGCAGTACGAACGGCAAGAAAATCATGTGCTGACGCTAGTTAGTAATTCGGAAACTGTATTAACGTTAAAGATTTATCATCAAAATTCACGAAATACGTATCAAAGTATTACTGGCTTACGCATACCACTTACTAGGTCGTTCGAATTGTGTTGATTTTCTTCTCCCAGAACTATCTGGAACTTTTCGTCTTATCAGTCAGTTTCTTCATCGGCGGATGTAGTGGGTATCCTACGTCCTGCGGACAGTGTTGGCATTCCTATTTTGTTATTAATTACAAAGAGAGAATCACTTAATTACAAAGAGAGACTCACTTAATACGACACATTGAGGCAACAATGTTACAAATGTGGTGGTAGGTTGAGTGCGGTGGTATATTGCATAGGGCCGGCCGCGGTGGCCGAGGGGACTGAGGCGCTCCAGTCACGGTCTGCACGGCCACTACGGTCGGGGGTTCGAATCCCCCCTCGGGCATGGATATTTGTGCCGTCCTTAGAATAACGTAGTTGAGAAGTAGTTCGTAAGTGTAGGGACTGATGACCCCGTAGTTAAGTCCCATAAGCTTAACAAACATTTGAACATTTATATTGCATAGGAGCCGATTCAACTCTGAAGGGTTGAGATCCAGTGCTCTGTGCCGCCTACGATACCAGCGAAGGCTGCAGAACAGCAACGGTAACAAATATTGAAGTTTTCGTATATGAAACTTCATTTACCAATGTTGCAGTTGTTCGTAGAGTGATAACAGTAGGCCTATATTTAGAAAAGAGAAAATACTAATTTCGAATAACTGACGGTATGCACTTTCATGAAGAATATTAATGCTCCTCACAGTAAAGAGAATATTATGTAATGTTAGTTGAGAAGTAGATAAATTAAGTCTGCGTAACTAAATCGTTGGAAGCAAGCACATTTTAGAAGTACGATTAAAAAAAGTTAGCTGGTTACAGATTCCTGCGGCGATGACAGTGTCAGTTAAACCAAACAATAGAAATAATTTACAGGGTAACTTCTCTTTCCGTTTTCGTATGGAGTTTGGTAAATTTGTCAGCTGCATGTGCTCTGAATGTTGTCTTCAGGGTAACTGCGGCTGCAACACGCAGAGGGCTGCGGTGTATGTATTGCATCATCTCTCTTCGCTTAACTTGGAACTTACCATAGCGGCTTCCACTTGATGCTTATATTACCTTTTTTTAGCGCTTATATAAAACTGATTAGTGTGCTGCCATCTTTTTCATATTTTCAATCTACCTGTGGGTCCTGTTTGAAGCCAGTTCTACGCAACTGATGGGTAGCACGAGCAACTTACTTATGCGTTAATTATACATTTTATAGATTCTGAAATTGTTGTAGCTATGAATCTGTATGTAGTGGTTCTATTTGTGATTTTTAATTTTTTTAGTTTTATTTCTTTAAGTTTTCTATGTCTTGTTCTCTCCGTGCAGTTCTTTACACGCCTTCAGTGGGAACATCCAAACTCGTCTTCTCGATAATTTTTGTACAAGTTCCGTTTTCAGTTCGTTCAGGACTCGTATCCAAAAGAACATCACATTAACTTCTCATAGTTTGAACGTTCCACCTGCGGGGCGTATCATGAAAGATGCTCCATAAAAAATTGGAGAAGAACTGTTGGTATTTGGGGTTACGAACGATTGCGCAATGAAGATCATTGAGATACGTTCAGTAATCCAGTTCAGATTTCTCGTCGCGGTCGAAAAGGTAGCGAACGGTGTGGCCGCGTATCCAGTTCACAGCGTTAGTTTTCGTGGCCGGGTAATAAATCGTGTCCGGGAATAGCAGCGTCTGGAATGAGAGCTGAGCAGGTGTACGTCGGGTGACGAAAGCCAGAATGCGTTGTGCGAGTCTCCAGGCGTCTGAGGCGGACCACATTCGGACGGGTGGTTGTCGGTGTCATCCACCCCACAGTGACGACATAGGGGTGTGTCAGCGAGTCGGATACGGTGCAGGCGAAAACGTTTGTTTGCCGTTGATGGTGATATACCAGGCGGATTGGACGCAGGAATCGAGAAAAACTGCATGTACTGCTTTCCATGCACGACGCCGTATGACCTGGGGAAACTTTTGTTCAATAGGATTGGGGGTTGATGTAGTTGGAGGGCCTCATAGACAGTCTTTGCCCGTAGTATTCGTGATTAATCGATACCACAGTCATAGCATACTGTGTTTTTTGATATATAATTTCGTACTGTGCTTAGTAGGGAATGGCTCAGTATGAGTCAAAATACTGTTCGAAGGGTTAATAGACACTCGTTTCTACCTATTTGTCTTGATTCAAAGCATTACAAAAAATATGAGAGAGGGCAAGTCTAACATGACCTATGTTCAACATTTCACCTTGCATGTCAATATTTCCCTGTTATTAGTGCTTTGTCGTTGTACATGTTTGATTTTATAATTGGCTTGGACAAAATTTGTTACCCGAAGTATGTGATGTGTCTCGGAGAGAGGTATAATATTCCCCTTGTGCCTAGGTGTGTTATAAAACAGGACCAAACTTCGTCTCAAGCTGACTTTGCTTTACTTATGAAAAAACTAGAATTTACCTGGTCTGAACAACAGTGACTCAACAACGGTATAGCCTTGCCTGTGTGCAGTTTGTTAATCTTCTGTTCAACTGAGAAGGAGCGAGGTTTTACGTGGAATACGAACCACAGTAGCCGTTAAATGGACGTGTAGGAACACCTTTACACGAGGGGAAGTCATTAAGAATCCCGCAAGGTTCATGGAACTGAGTTTTGGGCCGAACTCGAAACCTCATTTGCCTGTTAACTTCGGAACTATTTACAGAAACTGTATTGTGTGAACGATTCTAATTAAACAAGAATGATGGTATGGTTCCTTCCAGTGGCTAATGGGGATCAAGCCCTCCCTCGGCACCTTCCAAAGATTTTTAAATTTTATTTTTATTTTTTGTAAACAGATCGGCACCGGGAATTTGAAATAGTACATTTGTAATCAATAACAAGGTAACTATAATTTACTAAGCACAAGTGAACGTGACAATGGGTCGCCAACGTGATGCCGCCACTGACAACGTGTGCGGCTGTTACTGTGAGCGGTTTTAATGCCGCCGCGACCAGCTTTGATGCTGGTGCTGTTGTTACTGCTATGCTGAAGTTAGGAGCCGATTGTTCATATGCGGCGACCTGCTGCTTAGGTCAGCGGCGCCACCGAGTGGAATCTTATGAACAATAGTGTTATTTTAGTTCAAATTTTTACACAGTCTCATGTTAATTAAATTGTAAAGACATTTCACTTTGGCTAGTAACATAGCTGCTTCATTGTTTTACGAGCTGAGGATATACACTCCATTTCCACCACGTTGCTCCTCTTTCACTTTAAAATTAATGCGAGCCTACTCATTTTATTTCCTGTGTAATTGTTTTTGTGGTATGATTGATAAATTCAGTAGGCTTTATTTAAAAATAAATTTAAAAAAATAATAACACCCAGAAGCAAATGCTGGCTGCACCACTGGTAACTTGAATGCCTGCTCAGGATTTCTTGTCCTGCACCGAACGAATTAAAGTAGAGCCCTCAGTGTCAATGTTGTTGTTCTGGAAAAAGAAAGTTTTAACATTAGGCCGTAAAGGTTGGTAGCTGTCTGAAGCCGCTTTCGGTGCCTCTGCGTATACGGAAGGCGTTGACTCTGTGGCTCCCCTGCTGCAGGTAGACAACCGCTCGATCAGAGGCAGCGCACGGTGGCAGACGCTGTTCTGGCAGCAGCTAAAGGTCCGTGGCGTCCTATACTCAGCTGGATTGCTACTTAGAAAGTAATACACCTCGTGATTGACAAACAGCCGCGGCAAATCACCTTTTTTGTATTCGTGCATAACTAAATAACTTTTCTAGAGGTAAGTTGCACGAACTGCAGTTCTGCTGCCCCAGAGTTAATTTAAGTACTGTCAGAAGTTAAATGTCGGTTCTAACTCCGTAGACTTCGTGGTTGGGTGGGATGTGGTGCCACACCGAGCACGCTCACTGGAAACCACACCGAGCACGCTCACTGGAAACCACACCGAGCACGCTCACTGGAAACCACACCGAGCACGCTCACTGGAAACCACACCGAGCACGCTCACTGGAAACCACACCGAGCACGCTCACTGGAAACCACACCGAGCACGCTCACTGGAAACCACACCGAGCACGCTCACTGGAATTCATATCTGGGGCGAGAACACGCTGGTCAATTCAGTCTTGGATGTTGGCACTACTAATGAAATCATTGACGGACTCGGGAGTAGCGCATGTCTGTGACAGGGACCGAAAGGTCAGAGGGTGTTAGCGCTGTATTTTGGAACCTCGAGCACGCCCTTAGAGGAGTAATATCCGCCCAGAATATTGCTGACCCGCGAGTTTCCTGTGCCCTGCTGACGGTGTCACGCATGCCCACCGGAGGACTCGAACCTCGTACGCGCGCTCGACAGCGAGGCGCCTTAGAACGGTCGGCCATTCCACTGTAGCTGTATCATTATTTCATAAATAAATGCCAGAAAAAATGAGTGCACCTAGAAATTGGTTTCAATCCGATGAAGGCAGATGCCATCTGGGTGATAGTAGATGATGGTTTAGCTGCCAGAGGCTGAGACTGACGGCAACGTGTGAAGGGTGCTCCGCAGAGGTGGGCTGGTGCATCCTGCAGCCGCCTGAGGGAGTGCCAAAGGGGCAAATTATCTGAGCGGGCAGCCGTGCAGCGGCGCTTCCTACAGTGACGGCGCACAGACCGCCTAGCCTAGGAGGCGCCCGTCGTTGGCGTTCCGGCATGGACAGACAAGTATGGTGGAGCTGCCGGTCTGACAGTAACTATTTGGAGAACCGTGGAAGCCTCCGGCAGTGTACCGAACCACGTGTAACACGTGCCACGGCGAGAGCTTCCTCTACTTACCTATGTAAATACTGTGGAGACATCGCCTTTAAAAGAAATAACGGTGTATGAACTCTGTCTCCCAAAACTGGTCTGCTGAAAAGAATCAGCAGCCCCCTACTAACCTTCACCAACTCCCTACTAACCTTCACCAACTTCATATGAACTGCAGTTACTGTCCAAAAATTCCTGCTTTTATGCAAGTAAGATTATTTAATTTGAATTTAAGAATGAAAAAACTTGACTAAGAACAATGTAAGCAAGTACATTTATCGGGGACACAGACTCTGACCATATCTTATTGGTTGACTGTAGACTGAAATTAAACTGCAAAAGGCAGGAATAAAAGATATGACCTGGATAAATTAAACGTACCTGAAGTTCTTGACCATTTTACAGCAAATTTTAGACAACAAGTGACCGAAACGGGGGGAAAATAAAACAGTACAAGAGGAATGGGTAACCTAAAGCTAGATGAAATAGTGACGGCAGCAGAGAATAAAATAGGAAGGAAAGACCTGCAAAAAATCCTTGGATATCTCAGCAAATACTAAATGCAGGAAGGAAAGACCTGCAAAAAATCCTTGGATATCTCAGTAAATACTAAATGCAGTAAATGAAGCAGGTAAAATGGAGTACAAACGACTAACAAATGAGACTGACAGGAATTGCAAAATGGATAAGCAGGAGTGTCTACGAGAGAAGGAAAATAGCTGTATCAATATCATGAACTCGGATGGAAAACCAGTTATGAGTAAAGAAGAAAGCTGAAAGGTGGAAAGAGTATATAGAAGGGCTCAACAAAGAAAATGCACTTAGAGACAATTTTATAGGAAGGGATAAAGTAGATGAAGATGAAATAGCATATTGTAATGAGAGATGAATTTGATAAAGCCCTAAAGAATTCGTGTTAGTATTTTGCAACCAAGACTTATTAAACTGATAGTTCTGCAATTCTCACACTATGACAAAAGTATTTCACCAACTAAAATGTAGAAGACAGGCGAAATACCTCAGACTTTAAGAAGTGTAATAATCCCGCATACCAAAGAAAACAAGCGTAACAGGTGCGAAAATTACAGAATCATCAGTTTAATAAGTCATAGTTGTAAATTTTTAACCCGAATTATTTACAGAAGGATGGAAAGGCTGACAGATGCTGACGTCAGGGAAGATCAGTTTGGACTAAGGAGAAATGTAGGAACACGAGAGGCAATACTCAAGACTTACCTTAGAAGATAAGTTAAGGAAAGGCAAACTTGTCGATTTGGACAAAGATTTGACAATGTTGATGAGAATACGCTGTTTAAAATTCTGAAGTGAGCAGGTATAAAATATAGGGAACTGAAAGTTATTTACAATTTGTACATTAACCAAACATGTGTTACCAGAGTTGGACATGAAGAGGATGCAGTGGTTGGGAAGGGAATAATAGTTGTAGCGATTTACCAATGTTGTTCAATTTGTACATTAAGCAAGCTATAAAGGAAAGAAAAGAGAAATTTGGAGAAGGAATTAAAGTCGAGGGTGAAGAAATATAAACATTGCTGTATTTGATAGATCTGTAATCAGCTAAATGCAAAGGATCTGGGAGAGCAATTGAACAGAATGGACAGTGTGTTGAAAGGAGAATGCAAAATGAACAATGGTCATGAAATACAGTCTTAGAAAATCAGGCGATGCTGAAGGGATTAGATTGTGTAATGAAATAGTCAAGGTTGTAGATGAGTTTTGTTACTTCGGTAGTAAAATAACATATGACGGTCGCAGTATCGTCTTTCCTGAAGGCATTTGTGTGAAACGTTGCCTTGTATGGAAGTGAAACGTGGACGCTAATTTAGACAGGAAGAGGATAGAGGCTTTTGAAATGTGGTGCTACAGAATAATGCTGAAGGTTAGGTGGGTGGATCACGTAACTAATGAAGAGGTGCTGAACAGAATTAAGAGGAATTTCTAGTATATCTTGACTGAGAGAGATAGAGAGAGAGAGAGAGAGAGAGATTGGTAGGACACATTCTTAGAAAGCAAGGAATCGGAATTTTAGTATTGGGGGGAGGAGGGGGGAATCGCAGAGGGAGACCAAGAGATTAATACAGTGAGCAGATTCAAATGGATGTAGGGTGCCGTTCTTATGAAAAGATGAAGAGGCTCGTTTGAGGATAGAGTAGGATGGAGAGCTGCATCAAACCAATGTCCCTATTGAAGACCGCAACATCATCATTTGTTGTTGTTATAGTCTTCAATCCGGAAACTGGTTTGATGCAGCTCTACACAATACCCTATCCTGAGCAAGCCTTTTCATCTCCTCATACGAACGACCCACATCCACTTGAATCTGTTTACTATACGCGTCTCTTGGTCTCCCGCTGCGATTTTTACCCCACACACTTCCCTCCAATGCTAAATTTACGATTCCTCGATGTATAAGAATATGTCCTACCAAGCGATCCCTTCTTTTAGTCAGGGTATGCCAAAAATTCCTTTGTTCAGTACCTCCTCATTAGTTATGCGATCTACCCACCTAATCTTCAGCATTCTTCTGTAGCACCACATTTCAAAAGCCTCTATCCTCTTCCTGTCCGCACAGCTTATCGTCCATGTTCCACTCCCATACAAGGCAACACTCCACACAAATGCCTTCAGAAAAGACTTCCTTACACTTAAATTAATATTCGATGTTAGCAAATTTCTCTTTTTCAAAAATGCTTTTCTTCCCATTGCCATTCTGCATTTTATATCCTCTGTACTGCGACCATCATTTGTTATTTTACTGCCCAAGTAACAAAACTCATCTACCTCCTTTATTGCTTCGTTACCTAATCTAATTCCTTCAGCATCACCCAACTGTCTTAGACTGCACTCCATTACCCTAGTTTTGCTCTTGTTAATGTTCATCTTATATGCACCTTTCAGCACACTGTCCATTCCGTTCAATTGCTCTTCCAGGTCCTTTGCTGTATCTGACAGGATTACTATGTCGTCGGCAAAACGCAATGTTTTTAATTCTTCCCCCTGAACTTTAATTCTTTCACCAGATTTCACCTTGCTTTCCTTTATAGCTTGTTCAATGTACAAATTGAACAACATTGGAGAAAGGCTACAACCCTGTCTTACTCCCGTCCCAACTGATGCTTCCCTTTCATGCCCCTCCAGTCTAACACCTACGGTCTGGCTTTTGTATAAGTTGTAAATAACTGTCCTTTCCCTGTATTTTACCCCTGCTGACTTCAGAATTTGAAAGAGTGTATTCCAGTCAACATTGTCAAAAGCTTTCTCCAAATCTACAAAAGATAAAAATGTAGGTTTGCCTTTCCTTAATCTATCTTCTAAGATAAAGGGCAAAAATTGACACCTGTGCAAGGCGGAGTAACTTGACCGTTGGCCTAATTTCGCGACCCGCTTATGAGCGAGTGCGGCCGCGGCACACTCCACTTCCGCGTGCCTGCCGGCGGCCGTCCGTCTATTTCTGTGTGGGCGGGAGGGGAGGGGGGAGGGGGAGTCGACGACCTGGCCGCCGCGACCGCCGACAGACGGGGCGTCTGCTCTGCTCTGTCCGGCAACCAGCTGGCAGAGAAACACTAGATATTCTCGTATATCGTTTATATGATATTCATTGCTTGTTTCTTATTTTTCCTTCCAAATTCTGAAGGAATCGTGGGTAGAATATAGGGAGCGAAGAGTTATATTCAACCTGTACAAAAACCAGACAGCGGTTATTAGAGTCGAAGGGCAGGAAATGGACGCAGCGGTTGAGAAGGGAGTAAGGCAGGGTTGTAGCCTTTCACCAATGTTCAATCTGTACATTGAGCAGGCAGTGAAGGAATGGAAGGAGAAATTTGGAGAGGGCATTAAAGTGCAGGGAGTAGAAATAAAAACATTGCGGTTTGCCGATGACATTGTAATTCTGTCAGAGACTGCAAAAGATCTGGAAGAGCAATTGAATGGGATGGACAGTGTCTCGAAAGGAAGATATAAGATGAACATTAACTAGAGTAAAACGAAGGTAATGGAATGCAATGTCAGAAAATCAGGCGATGCTGAAGCAATTAGATTAGGTAATGAGACAATAAAAGTAGTACATGAGTTTTGTTATTTGGGTAGGAAGATAACTTCTGATGGCCGAAGTAAAGAAGATATAAAATGCAGAATGGCTATGGGAAGAAAGACGTTTCTAAAGAAGCGAAACTTGTTAACATCCAATATTAATTTAAATGTTAGGAAGTCCTTTCTGAAGACATTTTTTTCTGGAGTGTAGCATTGTATGGGAGTGAAACGTGGACGATAAGGAGTTCAGATAAAATGATGGAAGCTTTTGAAATGTGGTGCTACAGACGAATCATGAAAATTAGATGGGTAGATCACGTAAATAATGAAGTGCTTAACCGAATCGGGGAGAAAAGGAGTTTCTGGAATATCCTGACTAAGAGAAGGGATAGATTGGTGGGACACATTGAGACATCAAGGAATTGTTAACTTAGCATTAGAAGGAAGCGTGTGGGGTAAAAATCGTAGAGGGAGACCGAGGGACGAATATAGTAAGCAGATTTAAAAGGCTGTAGGTTGCCGAACGTATTCTCAGATGAAGAGACTTGCACAGGACAGGATAGCATGGAGAGCTACATCAAACCAGTCTGCGGACTGAAGACCACAACAAGAACATTAGAGGACACATTCTGAAGCACCAAGTAATCGTCATTTTAGCATCGGAGGGAAGTGTGTGTGACGGACACCACGAGACAAATGCAGTACGCAGCTTCAAAGGCTGCGGGCTGCCGATCTTATTCTGTGTCGAAGAGGCTCGCCCAGGGTAGAGTACCGGTAGCGTGAATAGTTGGACCAGCACAAACGTCGAGGTAGCTGCTGCATGTATGAAAGCAAGAGGAAAATTAAACAGCTGCAGACATTTAAATAGCTAGAAGCTTGCGTAGGAAGAGTTCTCACACAAAAGGAAGGAATGGGGCGACGAACGAACAAAATGACTTTAGCGTGCAAACTAATTTTGAATACCAGCATTAAGAAAATTCTGATCAGTTTGAAACGAGAGATCACCAACATATCAGAAATTACTCCATAAGCTAATTTCTCTAAAATCGATGAAACTTTCGGAATATTAACCTCACTTACAGGGGGAAGACGCCTACTCACCATCGTCGTATTCGTTCATATTCATCGTACTTATAGGGCAGAAAATATTTGCCAGCGGGCGGAGTCGAACCCGCGAACTTGAAATATGAATCTGATCTCAAACCGCCGAGCCACACGCAGCTTCATGAACACATTCTCACAGCGGCAATTGATAATGTGCATATGGTGATCTGATCGTTCCGTGTTAAAATTTCTTTAGTTTCCTAAACGATTGGCCATCTGGAGTTCCCCCTCACCACGCCCTGCATATGCCATAACATAAATTTGGTCGAATTCGGCGTTGGCTAGTACGCGTTAGTTCCTAATCATGCCTCATTGTAAAAAATGAGACAAGTCTCCAGATCAAATGTGTCTAGTTAATTTGATGAGAATATTGTAGACCGTTTCCCACATCAGACTAGCTGAACTCCTCTTCGAAATGTTTGTGAATCTTGTAACTGAAGGAGATGGAAAAGAAAATATTTACTTTTAATCGATAACTGTCGTGGAAAACATACGCCCAAAGTTTATTTTAAACAATTTTTAAGCGATAGGTCCAACGTAATACTGCCTAATATATTGTGGCATAATTTGACGATTCAGCCACTTAATCCATATAACTGCATGCATGATACCAATGTACAGAAATTGACGAAGTGAATACACGTTAGTATTGACAAATTGGAGAATGTCCTCTCACGAAACCAGGGGTGTAAGGTTTTGAAAGAAACAGATATTGTGTAGTGATTGCCTGTCTGAACTGCCTGTATTTGGGAACACCTGTGTTCGGGTAGCAGGCGGGAGTCACAGCTTTCCCACGTTGTCGCGCTTGCATCAGATACTGCAGCCTATTGTTCAGCTGGTGTGGACTGCAGAAGCCACGAAGGGCTGCGAAGCCTGCCAAGCTGCGCGGCGGCAGGTGCTGGGAGAGCACATGTCCAGTAGACACACATACAACGAATTAAGTACGCGGGTTTTCCCCTTCGGACGTAAGAGCCCTCCCTCGAGTGTGGGTGTGTTAGCCACAAAATAAGCCTACGAACCGATGATCACTGCTCCCACAGCCTTAAATTTGTGCTCTTTATCGGCCGAAGGGTATAATGCAATTTTTCCTTTATTTACAGTCTTTAAGTTTGCAAAGTGTGTTTACATTCATTTCGGAAATTTAACATTTTTTGGTGGTAAAAATTATTAATAATAATAAGTGTAATATAATTAAAATAGCAATGTAAAGGGAATATATTATTAAATGGGACTTGGTTTTACGTGCAATGTTGTTGGATATTTCGTTCTCGTCGGTGTGCGACGGTCTTGTCCTTAGTCGGTGGCGCTAGTTGCCATGGCGGTCGTATTTAGATATTCCTTTCCTCTCGCTGGTCCTTTCTGCTATTTTTCTTGAGCATTGCACCTCACTTTACAGCGGCGTCCTTTGTCACTACCTTATCTGTAGTTCCACTGGATTCGTGTCTATTGCTGTCTGCTTTTCTGCTGGATTATTATTTTTCTTCTCTTTTTGTCGTCTTCATTCTTCCTCTTGTCTCCAGTATGGAGTGCTGTAGAAAGAAGTTCTGGTTGTAGTTTCACCCATCCATCTTCCATTGCTGAGTGAGTTGGCCACTGAAGTCATTACAGACTGTTCCTTGGCTACTGGTTTCGGTGCACTCGGTTCCTCGGATCCTTCTTTTGCGGCGGCCGTTTGCGTATGGCAGTCAGTCGTCGTTGCTTTCCTTTTTGGAGCCTCCGTTTGTATCACTGTCGAAACCATCATCCTCGTCTGATTCGTGGCGGCCGCTTCATACGTCTGGGTCTCCCTGTGGTGCAGTTCTCGTACGTTGACTTCAGTTTGTGCTCCTGTAGCAGTACACGATGTCGCATACTGAGGTTTCACGGTTGTGAGAAGCAGGCAGGCACACTATATCCATCTCAGCACGGAGAACTGCTCAAAAGCCAGCCTCTGCGTCCAGTACCACTTCGTCCAGTGCTTTCGCCCCCTCGTCGTTCTCTTGACGTACTCGCGTAGACCATCTTCTTTCTGATATATGCCCTCGATCTTCGTTTCTGCTTCCCTCTGTGATGGCTGTCAAGATCGGTGGATGAGGGACACTCGACCGGTTATAATTTTCTTCTTGGCGTGTAGTATTGTCTTCTGCTTCGCCTCTACTTCCTGGGCCACTTCTCTTCTTCTCGTCGTACATCGGCTCACTGCGGGCGTTGCGGCCTGTGAAAGTTGTACAGCCTCGCCACATCGGTTTTCCGTCTCTTCCTGTGCAGCTGGCGCACATCTCACTTGGGCGTGTTGCGGCAGTGCCTGGCAACGTGCTTCTCGTCTTAACACTTAGGCTGTGTTTATAGCCAGCGGTTGGTCCGCAGCGGAGCAATCGCGGCTGTTTCTCATAAGGCAGCGTGGCAGCTGTATATAGCCTCGGCTGCGGCGGCGCCGCTCCGCGTTGTCAAAATACCAGCGGCTGCACTTCCAAACTGCTTACACTGTGGCTAATACGGCTGTTCAGTGCGCCATATGCCTGGCCGCCAGATGGGAATAGGGTGTTATGTCACTGCAGCTGAAACACCTGCTCCAGTGCGGAGCAACTGCGAGCTATAAACACAGCCGCGGTTCTTCTGCGCCGGAGCGACCGCTATCATTGTATGGAGGCTCCACTCGGCACTCCAGCAGCAGGTGGTTCAGCCGCAGTGACCTAGAGGACCTGGCGGCCAGACAAAGGTCGCACTGCCGTATGGCGCGCGGTTCAGCCGCGCGCACCGAACAGCCCTATAAGCAGCCATGTGAGCAGACTCCGCTACAGCGGAAGAGCGCACTCCAAACCGCCACGATTCCTCCGCCGCGGAGCAACTGCGGGCTATAAACACAGCCTTAAAGCACTGGGGCTTCGTGTCTAATCCCGCCGATAGAGGTTCTGACGTCACGTTGAATCCTAAGCTTTCTCAGGCCCAAGACTTCACCATCATCCCCCTTCATTCCTCTCTCGCTAGGAGACTGCACTGTTAGGATAAAAAGTGTCGGTTTCTTCTTAGTCTTTCTCTGCAGCCTTGCGCCTGTATCGCAAGTCACTTTGCAGTAGGCCTTTTTTGACCTTATCCGCATTACATAGCCGAGGCAGCCCTCTCGGTAGTGCGTCGGTCACGGTTCTCTTCCTCGAATGTGTCCGTATCACTCCTTCTGGTGCTGGGACAATATACTTGTCCGGCAAGGAAATGATTACGTGACGATTCTCCTAGTCACGTACCCACAGCTCCACCTGTGTGCATTCCACATCGAATTCCTCTCGTGTCACTGCCGCAATCTGACGGTACAGTTCCGGACAGTCCACTTATGCAAGACGAATGTCGGTCCTAGGTCGACCCTCAGACGTGTCTTTCCAATATGTGCTATCCCCTGCGAGATACCGAGATTGTCACATACCAGAACTTCAGTAAAACAGAGCTGGGATGGCTAGATTTGTTTGTTATAAGTTAGTGTTGATTGCAGTTGTAGTTCGGTCGTTGGTTGAAGATGGTTGTTGTTACAAGTGCTTACATAGTGTCAAGACTAGTTTGGGTAGAATTTTAATAAAAAGTGTTTTAAATACTCTAAAATATGCGCGCCAGTGTCGGTTTACAGTTGTGGATTATCTTGTGTTGCGACATAGTTCTAAAGCAGTCGATTTATGATTACGTGCTTGTGGTTGTAGAAAACTTTTCGGTGCGTACTTTATGAAGTATTGCCTGTTTGAATGTGTGTTAGTGGGTTTAAATTAAGACTGCTGCCATTTATGTAGCATAGATTTTTGCGGTGGTAAATTATTGCTGATCGTGTAACTTATACATGCATAGTAGATTCGACAAGTTCGACATTGCAAGCTATGGAGATAAGGTGAAGTTACTATTTCTCATACCTGGAGCAGCTTTGTGACATCACATGGAATGCAGGAGCGAAATTCGGCAAGGAAGCACTGGACAACATCTGAAGGCAATAAGCATATTATATGGCTATGCCCTATAAAGTGGAAGTAATCTATATTAAACTAGATGTTGTAATGGAGGAGCTCCCATCTATACTACTACAGCTTTGTGTAGTTGATTTCTATCTTGTACGTATGGGTATCACACGAAATTTTGTAGGGATTTAACAAAATGGAAATGTGAGAGTACCTAGTATCCACCTGTGACTTTCGCCTGGAAGGAAGCTGTCTAGGAAACAGTAACGTGATTGTAGACAATGATAGGGCAGCTGTAATCGATTGTTTAATGCGACTGATGACGAACAGCCGAGTAAAAAACTATAATACATTTATTTGTCAATAAAATTGCCGGTAGTCACATTATAAAATCGATAACGTGTCCCGACATGCATTTGCGAGAGACTTGTACTACTTCTTTTGGTCTATAACAAGGCATTACCAGGCTGGAGGCTGCAATATACACTTAAGAGATAGGTCGTGTGTTTGACTCTCCACAACATCGTTTTAAACGAGTCAATATTTACAAAGTGCACCCCTGTACCGTGCGTCAGTCACATCCAGGTGGTCTCGGCTAACAAATTCCGTAAAGAACAGTTTTGTGTTCTGTTCAATCATCTTTTTTGCAAATCCTTACTAGCTTAATAAGAACACCGAAAATTGGTGTCCATTAATCTATCAAACTCTTCTGTCCAATAAGACGTTTGCGATCAATGTAGTGTACTTAAGGATTAGTTGATTGGTACATTGCACTGGCATGGTAACCAGAAAAAACGTGTAGAAATATGTTAGATGAATGCGTATCTGTTGGAGGCCTGTCACATTTTCCTGTATTGTGATGGCCGTCTCTCTCGTTGGGATGCGACGGAAGCGTTTGCAATGAAATGCAAAATAAATCCGAGTTAGGTTTAGTGGAATGAAAAAATGAAATATTAGTTAACACAGGAAAGGAGCTTGATTTGTGTTTGGGGCAAAAAAAATTGGGTGTCTATATTTTGGATAAAGACGTGTTCGATCTTGCTCTACAGAACTGGAAATTTGTTGTAATTGTGTTGCATCGGGTAGGTGAAGCACTACTCTTGTGTCCTCTAGGTTGTGGGGGGAGATGTTTGTGGTTCCGTGGTTGCTGTATTGGCGAGTGTCATTAAGAGGAAGGAGGAAAAAAAATAGTATAGTGTGTCAGAAATCGTGAACTGCTGATCTCAAATTATTTCACACTTTTTTAATTGTTCATTTTGAATCTCCATGGGAATACCATTACACAGTAGGGTTTAGTTTTGTTCAACCACAGAGAAAGAAAAATATCAGTCTTCTGGTGTGCTCGATTATTGGTATTTCCAAGTTTGACCTGTCAGATAAATGTTGTAAAAGACTTAAATCATCTGGAAAAGAATCGATTGCTGTGTTCAATATTGTAACAGGGTATGGTCATACATAGAGGCAGAGAGGCAGTTTCCCTTTGTGTTGTTTGGTTTCAGCAAGAGAGGTATCTGCAAGATGTGTACTGCTTTAGCATATGTGTTATAAAGGAAAATAGAGGTAAAATTAAACTAGACGAATTCTCTCGTCTAAAAGAACTGTTGGAACACGCAGAATTGGATATTAAAACCATAAAAGTGGTGATTTACAGGAACACATGGAGCTCGAAAACTTACATGTCGCAATACTGGTTTGGAGGAGTAAATAGAATAATTTCGGAACTTGATAATTTGGTTTTAAGAGCGGCCACAAAGTGCAGGTGGTATGGTTTCTAAGAGAGCGGGTTGTGATTCGTCTGTCTATACAATGGAACAGTTTGCGAGGAGGCGAGCTTGTCACTCAACAGTGTGCATTCGGGACGATTGTTAACGGCGCTAGTGGGTGTATATTTAGACGCATTCCTTTCAGGTATAAAGGCATTAGTTACCGATTGGCTTCCGTCATGTTCGGTAAAATTTCGTAAGCTGCAGTGTTCTAAACCTACAAATTTTATGCAGGCTTTGTGTAGCCCCCCTTCGCTATTTCCATCAGTAAATTTGAATATTTTCTAAAAAATGTCTTCTGCTGTTGTTGTTACCAAAAGTGTTTGACACACACAAGTTTGTCGCGTTCATTACCGTCACATCCTGTTTATTATCTATTGTGCGCTACTTTTCTAAACATGTCCGTTGACTGTTGCAAGAATCGTCTAAACGAAGAGAGAAATTTATTTTGGCCATGCACGTTAAGGGTGAATGATTTTACAAAAGATGGAAAAACTTTTTTTTTTTTTTTGATAGTTCTAAATGTTAGGTTAGAATTGTTTTTAAATAATTGTCAATAAATGTACAATACTTAAGAGTACACCCACCTGTAGAATTACTCCGAATTTATTTATGCTGTGTCTATATTTACTTGTAAAATTGCGAGTTTTACTTAAGTTTTGGTGTATTAATCTGTATGTACCAAGATAATGTTCCAATTATTAATGCAAAAACATAGGATGTCACAATTAATATGCAAATTAGGAATAAAAAATAATCGGGAGCGGTGGTGATTGGCCTGGCGTCTTGATTAGTTGTGAATGGGGTCAATTTGTTTACGGAACCTCGTGTTAAATGCAGGTACATGTTTGCTGTTGTTCCAGGTAATTTTATTGTCTGAAGCATGGTTATAAATAACTGGCTCCTTTTTTCCAATGTTGGTGTAGCATAGTTATACAACCTGTACGTCGAAAAGTAATAACTTTTGTAAAAAAGAAAAAAAAATTGGGGGCACGGGTTCGAGTCACAGACAGGATCGCATGGGGGGCAGCAATCTTTAGGAATGTTGGTCTGATGTAGGTGGGGCAGTGGTGGGTGCTATACTCAAGTAAGTGCCCACTTGTGGAGTCTATTGCCTTTGTTACTGTTAAAAAATAGGTTGTCACAATTAAATTGATATCCCGATTTCATAAAATTGGGGCAACACTCTCACAAATGGGCATTTGTGTCTAGGGACGTCAGCTGGTGGCAGTAGTGGCGACGATGGGGAAGTGTGCCCAGGTAGCGAAATGGTACTCTGTGTAGAACGCTTATTACCCCACTACTCATATGCTTTATTTTTCTCAATATTCCAAACCCCGCCGGCCGCGGTGGCCGAGGTGACTGAGGCGCTTCAGTCACGGTCAGCACGACCACTACGGTCGGGGGTTCGAATCCCCCCTCGGGCATGGATATTTGAGCCGTCCTAGTTCGTAAGTAGTTCATAAGTAGTTTGTAAGCTTAGGGACTGATGACCCCGTAGTTAAGTCCCATAAGTTGTACAAACATTTGAACATTTTTTTTTCCAAACCCCATTTACCACACTGTGCAATTAACTTCTCAAAATCCTCAAAATAATCAAATACATCATTTCGTTGCAGATGACAACGCTACCAGTTCATAACTATGTACAAAGGGTCGCACATGACCACAGAATGTAAAAACAACGTAAAAACAAAAATAAGAGTTTTAGGCCTAAATTTACACATAGTTCAGTAGTAAAATCAATGTATTGTTTTCACAGCAATAAATAAATGGTAAACCCACTGATGATGGCACAGAGGTGCCGAAACTAGTTTGGATGTAGAAATAGTGTTTTGCATATCGGGGAGACCTCATACACAGATTTTTTTACTGCAATCACGGCAAAAATAAGAATTGCAAATAGAAAAAAGCTGAATACTCTAAAGCATATGTCATATCCTGTTGCTGTTGAGATTTGTTCATTACGAGGGTTGTCCATTACGAGGGTTGTCCATTACGAGGGTTGTTCATTACGAGGGTTGTTCATTACGAGGGTTGTTCATTACGAGGGTTGTTCATTACGAGGGTTGTTCATTACGATGGTTGTTCATTACGAGGGTTGTTCATTACGAGGGTTGTTCATTACGAGGGTTGTTCATTACGAGGGTTGTTCATTACGAGGGTTGTTCATTACGAGGGTTGTTCATTACGAGATGCCTCCCATCGGAATACATTTTCTGTTCGAGTGTTCAGAGCGGGACTAAAGTATATTTTAAATAAAGTGGTTGAAAGACAGTGTCCTTGCTTCACCCCTTTTGCTGTTGAAAATGGGTCAGAGGTACAATTTCCGATTTGCAATATGGCCTTATTGTTCCTGTACATGCTTTTATTGCTCATATACACACTGCTTCTTCCAGATTTCTCTAAAACAGGCCTTAGGTTTTGGAGTGGGACAGTCAGAAGTCTTTCGAAAATCTACAAAACTTACAGGTAGTTCCATTCACTTTGATAAGCATCTTTCTTAAACGATTTTCAAAGTGAATAAATTGTCTGAGCAAGATATCCCTGCTCTAAACCACTTTGCTCTTAGATTTAATTAAATCTCTTCCTCTATTATAGTTTTCAAAACTTTTCCATGCAATTTCTTAAACCTCTACCTATTGCAAACTTTTGTCTCCCTTCTTGTAGATCGAAGAAATGTAGGAAACTTTCCTGTCCTTTGGTAAATATTCAACCTTCAACAATTTAGAAATAATTTGTGTAGTTATTAATAAAGTTCTCGTCATTGCATATTTTATTAACTTGATAGACAAATTTCCTGGTTGTAATGCTTTTTCATTTTTGTAGTTTTTCCTTCACATTGTCTTGTCATTTCCTAATTCACCACTTTCAGTTTCCAGATATTCTACTCTATTTTCTGGTCATAACTCGCTTTAGTAATCTTCCCATGCATACATTTTTATTGGCTTTATTTTCTTTGTTTCATTGCAATTCTGGCTTAAATCGCTTTCTCTGGACTTCGATCCACCTGTCATTGAGTTTCTTTGTGCAGATGCGTTAGCCAATGCTATATTCGTCGTCCTTTTAATTTTCTTCTTAATTGTTTAGGCTACTTACATCTGTTGTACTGTTTGTGATCTTCTGTATCACCTCTAGCCAAGATAGGTAAGCTTTCTACAAAACTTTCTTTATAACTTGGGCAGCAGCTGCTTTTCCAACCACGAATAAAATTTTGTCCAGGAAATGTTTTTCTTGCTTGACTTACATTGTTAAAAGGACTCAGGTCAGCAGGAACTAAAACCCTGCTATTGCTGATAACCTAACTGCTATTTTAACCGCTATGATAAGCGTGATAATACATGTCTTCAGAGTCACGTTAACTGGGCCACTGACAGATAGCGAACTGGTTTACTACGAGCTGAGGGACTTCTAATCAATCTCTCTTCCGCTATCTGCCTATGGTGTGTGCGCGTCAGACACGTGTTAAATAAACCATTCAGCATCTAAGAAATATTCATTCGGTGCTTTCATAACCATACGTATTAACAACTGAAATACACGGTATTGGTGATAGATATCTGTTTTAGCCTTCGTTGTAAACTGGGTTTAGACTTTTTAGCCCATACTCAGAGAACTTAATACTAAACAGATAGTCCATAAAACATGAGTGTTTCTATCAGTGGAAAGATTGTGTTTCCAAACAAATGTGACCTACTACAGCGAAACTAAAAGCTTGTTTATCTACAAAAGAAGGAAGACTTTATAGTTACCTTAAAATTTCAATATTTGAGTATAGTGTAAGTACATAAGACCGAAACAGTACACATGTGAGGGGAAAAACATGATAGTTACGTTATCACTGGCGAACGAGACAGAAGAGGAAAAGAAATAAGTCCGTGAAATGTAGGTGAGGAACAGTTACTTCCATTATGTTCTGGGAATGAAGGTCTGTTGCAATTGGAATCCATAAAACTCTCGTTGCACCAAGTCAGAATGGCGGAACGCACGGTATACTTAATTACGCAAGTCATGTCGCAGTTAATACTTTTGTCCACATTGACTTAACTCGGCCAGTACACGTGTGTCCTGTTCTGGCCTTCAGCGTCTTTAAATTAGAATCTTTCGTTATGTTACGTAATTGTTGTTTTTCCTGTATATCGATGTATGGCGGTAAAGGGGCACATACCTATTGGAAAGCGAATTTTTGTGTTGGTGTAAACTCGCTGATGTGTTGGCTATTTGTGCAGTTTAGTTTCCATAAGCCCGTTCACAAAGAACAATAGAAGAAACATCACTGTGAAAAACCAGTAATGTGAATTTGAATTTTTAATAAACATAATGGGCTACTTTGGCTTTGAGACCAGTAAAAGATCTCGATACTATTATTGGTGTTAGATCAGTCAGTAATTTTCCATTTTCCAAATGCTAGTACCATCACGCAAGTCGGAAATTACGTAGGTTGGCCCACCCATAAGAGCAACACTTCAGAGTTTGAACAGCAACGTCTGGTGGCTCTAACATAGATTGCGGTTGCGTCTGTACGGAATGGCACCTCTCTTTGCTGCCGTACACTCCAGAACGCCAGGTTCGTCTGCGCTACAGGATCAACCCCCCCTCCAGAACGATCGTCGCACAGGTGTTCCGCGCACACCAACTCACGACTGATCTCCATAGGGTCCTGTTGCGCTCTTGACAGGTAATTGCGTCACAGACCACTGCTAGATCGTTTGCGTGTTCCTAGTAGTTGACATTATCGTTAACTATTGATATACGAAGTCTGCCGGCCGGGGTGGCCGAGGGGACTGAGGCGCTTCAGTCACGGTCTGCACGGCCACAACGGTCGGGGGTTCGAATCCCCCCTCAGGCATGGATATTTGTGCCGTCCTTAGTTGTAGGTAGTTCATAGGTAGTTTGTAAGTTTAGGGACTGATGACCCCGTAGTTAAGTCCCTTAAGCTTAACAAACATTTGAACATTTTGAACGAAGTCTGTTCAAAACTATTCAGGATCCTTTTTAATTTCTCCCCAGTGGAGAGGCGGTTGGTACCGCTGCGTCGACTGCTGTGCTGAGTGCGACGTGCTGCTTGGTTTGCGGGCAGCGCGTGCGCGTTAAAACTGACAGCTGTATCCAAAAGTTTTGAAACAGTCATGTATTCTTGAGTTGCTTCACATATTAGTAAAAAAAGTTCTAACAAAATGTCAGTTTGGTTTTCAAAACAGTATTTTCAACAGAAAATGCAATATATACCTTCACTGATGAAATATGCTTTGAATAACATGATATCACCAGTTGTGATCTGTCAAAGGCTTTCGATATAGTAAATAATCGGATTCTTGTAGATAAGCTTAATTATTGTTGTAGGAGTTGGACAGTGCATAAATGGTTTAACTTACACTTAACTGGAAGAGTGCAGAAAGTTGAAATAAGCAGTTCACACGATACACATAAAACAATTGATTCCTCTAACTGGGGAGTTATCAAAAATAGGGTCCCACAAGGTTAGGACTTGAGTCCTTTACTGCTATTAATAATATATTGCTATTAATATATATATTGCCATTCTACATTCACAAAGATGCTAAGCTAGTACTTTTTGCTGATGATACAAGTATAGCTATAACGCCTGACGAACAGGAATTATCTAATGAAATTGTAAATGATGTCTTTCAGAAAATTAAGTGGTTCTCTACAAATGGACTCTCATTAAACTTTGACAAAACCCAGTATATACAGTTTCACACAGTAAATGGCATGACACCATTAATAAATTTAGACTTTGGACATAAATATGTAGCTAAGGTCGAAACTTCAAAATTTTTAGGTGTTTGCATTGACGAGGGATTGAATTGGAAGAAACATATAGATTTCCTGAAACGTTAGAGTTCAGCTGCTTACGCTATCAGGGTCATTGTAAAATTTGGTGATATACCTCTCAGCCTATTTTCATTCACTGCTCTCATATGGGATCATACTCTAGAAAAATTCAACATTAAGTAAACAATTATTTATTAAACAAAAGCGTGTAATCACAAAAATTGCTGGAGCCCACCCAAGGTCATCTTGCAGACATTTATTTTAGGGATCTTCACTGTAGCTTCACAAAATATATATATTCACTCATGAAATTTATTAACAATCCGCCCCAATTCAAAAGGAATAGCAACATGCATAGCTACAACACTAAGTGAAAGGGTGATATCAACTATTCAATGTTAAATCCAACTTCGGCACAGAAAGGGGTGATTATGCTGCCACAAAAGTTTTCGGTCACTTGCCAAGTAGCATGAAAAGTCTGACAGATAGCCAACTGATATTGAAAAAGAAATTGAAGCAATTTCGAATGGCAACTCCTTCTACACTTTAGATGAATTTTTAGATAAAACTTAAAATAAAAAAGATTAATTTTAAAAAATTAAAAGAAAAAAAGTATGTATATATATAATGCTGTTCGTTAGTCTCGCTAAAACTCGAGAACGGCTGAAAAGATTTGGCTAATCTCAGTCTTGAAATATCCGTGTATGTACAGGGAAGGTTTAAACGGTGATAAAATATGGACAAGTTGTCCGTAAAAGAGGAAAATGTGGAAACTGAAACAGCTTTTTCCAGTGAGCTATCAATACCGTTTGTCCAATTGCGATGAAATTTTGTACATTTCATGTTGAAAGCAAGAGAAAGGTTAGCATCAAATAAAATATTTGGAAAAGTCACCCGGAAAGTATGAAAATTTAGGAAAAAACCGAAACCGAATTTTTCTATAAATAAAAATCGTCACATGGTAGAAACAGCATCACTTGAGTACGGGTTGACAGGAGGTTTGTATGAATTTTTTTGGAAAATTCGAAAATTTGAGAAAAACTGAAACTGCGTTATTCAGTGTTTTTGATTGTATTCTGTACTATGGCTACTCGCACGATGGAGTGGGGTAATGTTTTTTGGTTGTTCATTATGGTGTTGGAAAAGTTTTCAGTAATAAAAAAAGGAACAGTTAAAAGGGAAAGTTGCAAAATTCGAACCAAGTTTCTTTTTCAGCGTGTTTCTAAATGTACTCAACACTGTAAGTTGATAACCGTTCATCCGAATGCGATAAAATTTTGATCATTTGACGTTTACCGATACTTAGACTATCTGATGATGCCTTTATAAAGCTACTGGGTGTAAAATACATAAGATTTAAATTAATATGGTTTACATTAAGGCCGGCCGCGGTGGCCGAGGGGACTGAGGCGCTCCAGTCACGGTCTGCACGGCCACTACGGTCGGGGGTTCGAATCCCCCCCTCGGGCATGGATATTTGTGCCGTCCTTAGTCTTAGTTAGTTCATAAGTAGTTTGTAAGTTTAGGGACTGATGACCCCGTAGTTAAGTCCCATAAGCTTTACAAACATTTACTTTACATTTTACATGTAGACAACATTTACTAAACTGATAAGTTCCACATCGTCAGGAAATGTCGTATATATGATGTATGGAAGGGGTATTAATGTAATGTAGTTGTGCAGAAAGCATGCGTTGCGAGTTGGAGTGTCTGTCCGGCCGCTGGCAGTGGGAGGTCTGGAGCGCCACGTTCCACTCGGACGCTGCCCACAGACGCTGACGCAGCGCCGCGTTGCCGCTCAGACCGCCCCTCTGGTCACGACCAGACGGACCGTGTAGAGAGCTCTTTGGATCGCGCAAATGGGAACCAAGTGTTCCTCGAGATAAATTTCCAAATTTGAAAACTCCTTTGAAAAGACAAAGATTTGAAAGGATAGAGGACGTAAGAGAATATTCGCTTTACGCGATCCAGCAAGTGGCTTCCGGAAGTGGAAAGGGCGTATCGGCTGTGGAGAAGAATATTTTAGAGACCGCGCAAGGCAAGCGCAGAAAAACGTTGTGGCAAAGTTCCAGAATGTTTTGAACAGAACTCGTATGACGTCAGTGCAGTGTTCTGCATGCGGCTCATCTCACGACCAGAGATGTTAATACAGTTCAGAAGGAACTGATGACGGTTAGGCACTTCTTAAACGCAGTAATTTGCGAGAGTTCTGGAGATGCCACGAGTGAATGTTAAACATTTTCTTCCGTGCCTCAAAGTAATACCAACCACAGCGTGAATGCATATTTCACTCGTATCATTAGTCTCTTACTTCTCAGAAACCTTTGCAAATCAGACGTGATAAATGTACACCGAACAGACATTCACATTTATATAGATAATAGATTGTATTGGTTGATTTTCCTTTACGAGCAAAACTAATAAAAATGAAATCGGTCTATTAATTCCCTGAGATTAGTGACTTGTGACTTTCTTCGATTATGTGATACTACCTTTTGTGTTTGTTTGTGTGTGTGTGTGTGTGTGTGTTTTCTTTCCTGTACGGTCCTGCACAGCTTTCCACAAGAAATTAGTTAGCACAATACTATATTCGTCATTTGCCTTACTTTTGCTCCTTTTACGAAATGTCTGAAAAGTAACTTTCCTTGCCGCGCAGGAGTAGCCGAGAGGTCTGGAGCGCCACGTTGCGGATAGCGTAGCCTCCCGCGTCGGAGGTTCGCATCCGCCATCGGGCATAGATGTTTGTCGTCTTCAGTATAAGTTAGTTCATAAGTAGTTTGTAAGTTTAGAGTCTGATGACCCCGCAGTTAAGTCCCATAAGCTTTACAAACATTTGAACATTTCTGTAACTTTCCTGTTTTGAAATAAGTTCGAAATGCTGCGGTGCAGTTTGTTTTAGCGAACACACACACAGTTCCCGATTTCTTTTGCACGAGATCCTGATGTCTGATGTCGGCCTATTCCAGTTACAGATACTATCTGCTACTGAAATTATCTATCGCTCGATACACTTTCATACGCTTTTGTTGAAGATTATTGGAAGTGTTAAAGTATTCTTTTTACTCGTGTCGATTACGTACAATATGTTACCTATGAAATATGATTTGCAGTCACAGTTAGTAACTGTGAAAGATTGTTACCGTAGACAGTATTCAACTTAATCTAAAAGAATACCATCATCAGTTTGGCCTCCACGGCGATGGCTTGTAAGCGCACGTCTGTGGACAATCGCCACGTAAATGGACAGCGTAGAATGCAAGGCGAGCGACAATTGTAAATCTATAGACGCAGTTTCGCCATGTTGTCAGGTCGTCACTTGCACACATGTCCGTGTGTACCCAAGTGTACGTTAGCGGCGGAAAAATACAACTTCCGTTTTGTACCAGATACTATACACAGCACGGGTAGAATCTTTGGCATGATGGGCAGGCACCATTTTAAATTCAGCTTATTCAGAAATGGTGAACCTTGAGCTTGCAGTATGCCATTATGATGCCTTTAAGAGTAATCACAAAAACGCTTACCTTACAAATAGTCGTTTTATAATGAATCAACTTCATAACTATTGACGTTTAGGTATAAGTATTATAGATGTCGAGTTGGACCCATGTGATTCTAGCGTAATGGGTAGCGTTGATTCGTAATTTGTAACGAGTGTGGGTGTTGGATCGGGTCCTGTAGCTTCATTTTTCCCCATCTTTACTTTTTAATTGAACTTCTCGGAATTTATTGAACGTTACTTCTACGTTTGTCTTTTATTTACATTTACAACTGATTAGAAACCAAAGGACGGAACAGTTTTTGGATAGTAATTTCCGAATATGTGACTATTTCCGAGTGTGTTTTTAGGGGAATACTGTCCTAATAGCAAAGCATTGTAAATGTAATAATCTTTTCGGACAGGGTACGTCACTTAACGAAGTACAATGAAAAGGATAAATATTTCTGTATTTGAGACTTGACAGACATTATTCATTGGTGGGATCATTAATAAAGAAAACGTTGCTACCCTAACTCAGGTTTGCCTGAGTAATGTAGTAATACAAATATTTTATAAGCAGCTTCCCCTTCATCTGCAGAAAAGGGGCCCTAAATGAACTAATGACACAGTGTTCATTAAAATGTTTTATTGTAGGTACAAAGTAGGTATCGGCAATTATAAGATAAATAACTGTCGCAGCTACTGGATCTTCAAGATACTGGGAAATATAGATCTTGTGAAGATGTGTCCCAAATTCTTATCTACTGTACATTTAAAGCTTTTATGACCATTTGTTGACATGTTGTCCGTTCTGTCGAAGTATGTTTCACACGTTTCGTCCAGTATGAGCTGCTGACATTGCCCAAGTTTCACCTCCCCCCCCCCCCCCCCAACAGCAATGAAATAAGTTATGAAACTTTAACACTGCTAGTTAATCGCAGACAGAATTGATTGCAGTGAAACGCCAGTTAAAACGTTAAACATGGGCTGAAAACTCAGAGACAGAAGCCAACACGCTCTGTGTACAACATAGATTGTAGCTGGGAATATCATTTAAAGAACGTCATTATTGAATATTTATTTAATAAGTTGTTGAATAGTCACTGAAAGACCCGTACCGTACTGTCTGTAAAACGGATCTTTTTCACACAGATAGTAAAGAAAATAAAACAATACGTAAAGAAACAATTTCGCGAGTAATCAACAGACTGAGGTAAACACTAACCGAATGTCAACACAAAATAGCATGATCGTCAGCTTTGTTTACAAAGCTGTCACTTTGCATTGCGTATACTACGCAAAGATCTTGAAGACACAGATGCTATACTTCTGACTGCCAAATTACAGGCACTTCCGGTTGGTATTTTTCCGCCGCTAACGTCATGTGTGTACCCATAGGCTGTGCGCGCTGCGGCAGAAGCAGCGGCAGACCTGCTGTGGCCTTGGCGTTTCTCTTGCAGGCGCTTCCAGCTGATGCAACCCCGCTGCTCGCTGCTCGCAACACGGAACGACGCGCAAGCTCGCTTCTTTGTTAACATCTTTCTGCGCAAGCTGCCGCTATCCGTCGGTGACTCAACTGCCCACTGCCGAGTTGCGATGGCGGTAAAAGCTTAAACAACCGGTTTTCGGCTGTATTATTTTCTTTCTCGTATTCACTTTAACATTACAAAACTCCTAAAAATAACAGGTTTCTGCAATCTGTTTTCCGTCTTTTTACTCGGATTATTTCCAGCAATAAACAGTTTTAGAATGAAAGTGCCCCCCTCCTCCCTAGACGGGCAGTAATATTGTAGATATTTCCTGAAGCGCAGTAACACATTTCTAGGTGACAGACTTTGAAATCATTCGAAAATCTTTGTCCTTCGAAATGTTCCGAATTGTAAAGAAACTTGCCTATAGCCTGATCTGTCGAAAGCATGACCATTTTCGCCGGGCAGTGACATTTATGATTTCGTGTAATACATGGTGTACGAACGGCATACGACGTTTGTACAAATTGTATCGGCGTCATCCGATGACAAGAAGAGTAATATAACGTATTTTCGTCAACACAACAATCTGCGCGCAAAGTTGCAAAGTAAATAATGTATAGAGTCAGCCACATGTTAAGAACCTGGAATCGTTTTCAACTACATTTAGTGTGACCTGCCTCGTATTGGTCGACCTAGGGCAGTCGTATCACTCTTTCGCTAAAAAGAGCCAAATTCCGGTAGTATTGGAGTTTTTTTTTTTTTTTTTTTCTTTTTTTTTTTTTTTTTTTTCTTTTTTCTGAGAGCCGCACATCTAGAATGTCGGGTTTATAGAAGTAACAGCAAATGACACAGAGGTCACACTCAACGCTAACCCTATTTTTTGACAAAGTACGACAAACAATATGACCGAGCATATTTATGCTCCAACCCATCAATGCATCGTTTTAGCAACATTTCGGGGAAGAATTAGTCTATCGTGAAGGCATTGCAGATGATGTCAATCGCGGCGGTGTTCCACAATTTGAGTCCAGCTGAACAGAGTGGAGATGAGCTGTGCGAGTATGTCCTGATACACCAGTAAAGCTAAGAGTCAACCGTTACTGCCATTAAAAAAGTGAATGAACGACCTGGAGGGCAGCCCGCCACCTTGAATTAAAGTGGAGGCTCATTGAACGAGACGTTGTTACACAATGGGACTGCCTCAAGTAAAGTGATAAGTTTTGTTTCAATACAAGAAAAGGGATTCCATGGTTTTTGTTCCTTAGTAAATCCAAAAATGTATTACTTCATAAATACAAGTTCACAATTCTACTGTATACCAAACAACCTTCGTTTGGGTGTTCCAAAATCTCTTTTGATATGTTTTTTGAACGTCTAGGGTTGAAACTAAGAAATTGTACAATAATTTTCAGAACATAAATTTTTTGGAATATATTGCTTTGTCTACAAATATTGTGATCTGTGGACAGGTTTCTTGCCAGTCTTCCTTGCTACAAAATACAGAGAACATAAAAGATCATACAAAAACTATTGCAAAATTAGGAATATAACTATTAACAAAGTATTTTCTTGGTGCGTATCGTGAAGCAGTTTTCTAAAATAATAAATTTTTGCTGAATTGACTACTCTTCTGTATGAAGATTTAGCAATCTTCATAACTGCTTTGAACCTACAACTGAAACAAGGAGCTACATGTCATGATCTTATAGGCCATTTAATATTTTCTGGAACATTGTTCGTATGGCAGTGTTGCTTTTAAAGATACGTGTCAGATCACCTTGGACGTGATCTGAGGATTATCTTTATTGATCGAAACCGGTCATCATAATGAAGTAAACATTATATTGCGATCCATACTACTGCAATTATATAAGTAATTGATTGCTTTATGTTGTGTTCCTTTGATTTTGGTTACCACGAGCAGAGCCCAGCACATAGCACTAACCGGCTTCATACTAGAAACATATTTTAACTGTTCAGTGACGTTATTGCTTCAGTTCATTAAATTCATCTTGTGCTCGCGTGCATTTTAGATTCAATTCCGTGTTAAGCAGACTGAATGCAACAGATCTACTAAAGAAACTGCCTATACCACACATGTGCGTCCTATTTAGGAGTATTGCTGCGCATTGTGGGATCCCCACTAAGTGGGACTGACAGACGGTCTGCAGACAAAGGCAGCTAGTTTTCTGTTACCGTGATATAGGGGAGAGAGTGTCACTGAAATTGTGCACCGATTTTTTTTTTTATTTTATTTTATTTTATTTTATTTTATTTTTTTTTTTTTTTTTTTTTTTTTTTTTTGCAACATTTCTTTCACCAACTTTTTCTTCTGAAAGCGAACATACATTGTTAGCAACCACTTACTTAGGGAGATATGATCATAAAAGATATCAGTTTGAAAACGTAGAGATTTAGGTGTTCCCTTTTTCCGCGACCTATTAGAGAAAGCAAAGCTAATGTGAGTACTCAGCTAATATCTATTCTCTTCTGTAAGAAGGAAGTCAGTATCAACACTAAGCAGTGCACCTCTCTCTTTCGACCAACTTTGTTGTATGGGAGTGAAAGTTGGGTGGATACAGGTTACCTTATTCATAAGGTAGAGGTTAAAGATATGAAAGTAGCAAGAATGATTGCAGGTACTAATAGATGGGAAAAATGGCAGGAGGGTGTCCATAATGAGGAAATCAAAGAAAAACTGGGAATGAACACCATAGATGAAGCAGTTAGAACGAACAGACTGAGATAGTGGGGTCACGTTATAATCATGAGCTCGGCAGCGGAGGGTAAGAGGAATCGAGGTAGACCAAGAAGAAAGTACTTAGATCCGGTGCAGAATGATTTTGAAGTAAAAGGCATAACATCAGACGAAGCATCAATGTTAGCATTGAATAGGGGATCATGGAGGAATTTTATTAGAGGTACTATGCTCCAGACTAAACCCTGAAAGGCATAATGAGTCTATAATAATAATAATAATAATAATAATAATAATAATAATAATAATAATTGTTGTTGTTGTTGTTGTTGTTGTTGTTGTTGTTGTTGTTGTTGTTGTTGTTGTTGTTGTTGTTGGAGAATGGAACTGTAGAGAAACATAAAAGGGTTTCGATGAACCCTGTGCCGTGCACTTCAATGTGACTTGCAGAGTATTGATGTAGATGATTTGTCCATAAAATATTATCAGTGGTTGTGCTGGAGGATTTAGTTGGCAAGTTTAGTAAGTGGGACTTCAATAAGCATGGCCTGCAGCTCAGTAGTAATGGGAAGCGTAAAGTGGCTGCATTGATAGCTAAATCTTTAAGGGAGACCAAAGTAGTTAGTGAAAGTACCCCTTTCTTAGGATAACATCAGTGTCCAGTGAGAAGATAAGACAGGCAGGTACTAATAGCTTCTGCAACGACCCAGACAAATGTTGGAATGTTGCCTGCTTTCGTGCGCTATGATAGACCCCAACTGAACCGCTGTCAGGAGGGTCGATATGGAGATTGATCAACTGCTTAGGGCAGCTACTCTCAGACAAAGGTTTCGTTCCTGTTGATGCTATTTGTAGGTGGGATTTCACTAGGCAAGGCCTGCATCTCAATAGCAAAGGAAGGGGAAACGGGCTGGGTAGAAAGCAAATTCCTTAAGGGGGGACACAGCCTAAAAAGTACTTCCATTAATTGCAAAGATCAGTGTCCAGTAATAAGCTCAGGCAGGTAGGTGAGAATCTTTTAAAAAAAATAGAGCCCACAAAGTAAAGCAAAAAATTTTTTCACGATCTGTCAGTGTGCATGCCTCTCACCCATATGTAATAACTGGGCGGACTAGAGAGTTGTATATCAGGTTTTGTTTATCTTCTAATAAGGCTATTTCTGAAAAGTTCTACACTACTGGCTATTAAAATTGCCACATCAAGAAAAAAGGCAGATGATAAACGGGTATTCATTGGACAAATATATTATACTAGAACTGACATGTGATTAAATGTTCGCGCAATTTGGGTGCATAGATCCTGAGCAATCACTACCCAGAACAACCACCTCTGGCCGTAATAACGGCCTTAATACACTTGGGCATTGAGTCAAACAGAGCTAGGATGGCGTGTACAGGTCCAGATGCCCATGCAGCTTCAACACAATACCACATTTCATCATGAGTTTGACTAGCGTATTGTGACTAGCCAGTTGCTCCGCCACCATTGACCAGACGTTTTCAATTGCTGAGAGATCTGGAGAATGTGCTGGCCAGGGCAGCAGTCGAACATTTTCCGTATCCCGAAAGGCCCGTACAGGACCTGCAACATGCGGTCGTACATTATCCTGCTGAAATGTAGGGTTTCGCAGGAATCGAAGGGTAGAGCCCGGGTCGTAACACATCTGAAATGTAACGGCCACTGTTCAAAGTGCCGTCGATGCGAACAAGAGGCGACAGACGTATAACTAGTGGCATCCCATACCATCACGCCGGGTCATACGCCAGTATGGCAATGACGAATACACGATTCCAATGTGCGTTCACCGCGATGTCGCCAAACACGGATGCGGTCATCATGATACTGTAAACAGAACCTGGATTCATCCGAAAAAGTGTCGTTTTGCCATTTGTGCACCCACGTTCGTCGTTGCGTACACAATAGCAGGTGCTCCTGTCTGTGATGCAGCGACATGGGTAACCGCAGCCACGGACTCAGAGCTGATAGTCCATGCTGCTGCAAACGTCGTCGAACTGTTCATGCAGATGGTTGTTGTCTTGCAGACGTCCCCATCTGTTGACTCAGGCATCGAGACTTGGCTGCACGATCCGTTACAGCCATGCGGATAAGATGCCTGTCATCTCGACTGCTAGTGATATGAGGCCGTTGGGATCCAGCACGGCGTTCTGTATTGTCCTCCTGAACCCACCGATTCCATATTCCGCTTAGTCATTCGATCGCTACCAACGCGAACAGCAGTGTCGCGATACGATAAACCACAATCGCGATAGGCTACAATCTGACCTTTATCAAAGTCGGAAACGTGATGGTACGCATTTCTCCTCCTTACACGAGGCATCACAACGACGTCTCACCAGGCAACGCCGGTCAACTGCTGTTTGTGTAGGAGAAATCGATTGGAAACTTTCCTCGTGTCAGCACGTTGTAGGTCTTGCCACCGGCGCCAACCTTGTGTGAATGCTCTGAAAAGCTAATCATTTGCATATCACAGCATCTTCTTCCTGTCGGTTAAACTTCGCGTCTGTAGCACGTCATCTCCTTGGTGTAGCAATTTTAATGCCCAGGCTGTGTGTATTTGCAAAGTAAGCCCTTTTTTCTGCTTCTTTCTTTTGTAGCCCTTTCAATACTGTTATCACATGTCTTTTAACTACTTTGGAACCCTAATAATAACACTCCTTTAAAGCTTTACCCCGTGATTGTCTTTAGGGGCTTCATATTGTGACACCATATATTCTGTTTTGCTTTCATTTACTATGAGGCCGATATTTCTGCTTCTGTTTCCATTGCCCAGTATGTTTCTAGAAGTGTGTTCATATTTCTTTCTGCTATAGCAATGTCATCAGCGTACGTACATAACTGGCTGGTTTTCATAAACAGGGTACCTCGTACACTACACTCTGTAGAGCTGCATTAAGTAGGACAGTGGAGACTGTCCACTTGCTTCACGACTTTGTTAAAACCAAATCTTTCACTTGTTCATTAAGGACCTCTAATTTCTCTTGTATCTGTCATTTTACTTAGTCTTATTACTATGGCACATATGCCAGCTTCTTTCAGTATTCTGTATAGTTCTTGCCAGTTTATACTGCCAAACACTTGTTTGATGCCTATGAGCAGGAAATGCAGATCTAAAATATCCTGGCAGATTAAAATTGTGTACCGGGACTAGAACATCAGACATTCGCCTTTCGCGGGCTTCCGCTCTACCAATGAGCTATACCGACGCGCTTCACAGTCCATCTTCACACCTTCAATTCTTCCGGGACCTCGCCTCCTACTTTCCCGGTTCCAGCACACAATTTTAATCTGCCAGGAAGTTCCATATCAGCGCACACTCCGCTGCAGAATGAAAGTTTCATTCTAATGCAGATCTATATCACATTCATAGAACTTTCCCGTCATTGATATTGCCCTAGTATTCCTTCTGCGTACTTCTGTATCCTTCCATTTAATATGCTTGTGATCATCTTATAAGCCATGCTTAATAGTGTTATTCCTCTGTAATTTTGACATGCAGTTCTATCTCCTTTCTTATAGATGGGGATTATTATTTCAGTTTTCCAGGTATCCGGCATAGTTTCCCTTTGCCACACATCCGATATTAAAGTGTGCAGTTCGTAACGGTACATATCCTTAAACTAACTTCTTGTTAGGGGATGACTTATTCCTGCTACTTCGTCTGGTGTGATTAGCTAGAGTCCCTAATATTGCTAACAATATACCGTAGTTATATGAATGTTTAATCATTTGGATTATGTTCCTAAAATGATTGCCATTAAAGTTGGTTGTTCTATGCAAAAAGTCAATGCGATGAAAATATTTGAGTTCCTACTATTGTTCAAAATCAGAGTCCAGCGCGGCGGATTCTGCGGCTATGTTCATCGCCTATCGTCTCACTCGATTCCACTGCACTCGCAACACACGTCTGCCATTAAGACTGAACTGCCGTCGACTGATCGTGGGCAGCTCTCAGTACCCCCTCATATATTACCTGTGCGGTCTTTACAGTAATACGACCCCCTAACGAGGTTCAGTGCCTATTCCTGAAGTGTACAAAACTTTTTAAATAATGATTGAAATGGTCCATCATATTTCGGGCTTGCAGCCAGGTCATGTTGACGGCTGCATGTTTGTCAGCCTTAATATCGTTGGAAGACGTCAACATGATCCGGCTGCAAGCTTGAAATATGATGGATCAGTCAATACGCCGGGAAAACTTCAAGATAAACAATGATTGAAATGTTGATATGACTGCATCGTTAGATGCGCGATAAGATTCTAATGCAAGTACGTACTTTAAACTTTGGGGGTATTATCAGTGTTAGAAATTAAACAACTGAGTATCTTCATCATGAAAGATGAATATTTCGGTCGTCACACAATGAATATTTAAGTAATCACTTAGGTAAAGGGTTTTTCAGGTACGTTTTCCAGTCCTCTTTTCAATGCACTGTTCATAATTTCTGCGCTCATAAATTTAAACAAATTACGGTCGCTAAACTAATTTAGTTTATACAGACAAAATATTAAACAAAAATAATATATTCTAAACAGGACATATTGTGTGTTTACGACACCTGCAACTTATCACTGCATCGCTATTTGTGTATCTGTCTTGTATTAATTATGTGCAATATAAATGTTGCAGCCGGCCGCGGTGGCCGAGGGGACTGAGGCGCTTCAGTCACGGTCTGCACAGCCACTACGGTCGGGGGTTCGAATCCCCTCTTGGGCATGGATATTTGTGCCGTCCTTAGGATACGCTAGTTGATAAGTGGTTTGTAAGTTTAGGGACTGATAACCCCGTAGTTAAGTCCCATAAGCTTAACAAACACTTGAACATTTTTTTTATAAATGTTGCAGGTAATATGGTTATACCATCTTTGCGACTCGATATCTTTCATTTGAGTCCTCGCTCGTTACTGTAGTTCAATTAATTTAGCTTCTGGAGTTTCCAAGTGAATAAATATTTTCTGAATAACTTTTGATATGAAATTAATATATATGACGGTAACCCATCATCTGAAACGTATTGTCCTCTTTAATTTGCTACTACGTGCTTGTCTGTGACTGTAGTAGTGTCAGCGTAGTATCCAGAAGTAAAGAGAGAAGTGCCAGTCGGCCCTGACGTGACGCCACGTCCTCCGTCTGCTCGTGGCTGTGGCCGCCAGCATGGTCTCCTCGTGGTCTCGACCCGCCGGCCGCGCCGATGGGAAACGGCGAGGCTGACCTCGCCGCGGCCTACTGCCCGCTTATTCGTCGCTCTCCGCTGTCGAAGCAGCGCGCTTTCGCTACAAACGGTGTTGCACGTTGTTGTAACGTCACAAGTGCCTTTATTAAAACCTCTCCACCAGTTTTTATTAATTCAGGCATTATGATGCCTTCACCTGGGGCTCGATTATTTATGCACAACCTGGACGACCTCTTGTAGTGTTCGCTTTATTACCTCATTGATATCGCTGTCTTTATTTATTTGAGATATATATTCCATATATCCAGTATGGCGTGAATACGCATGGTTGTGGAACGAGTCAAAGCATATACAATATGTATATCATACAATACAATCCGTTAAGTCATGTTACACATGGGATTGGAATGATTCAAAGCGGCTACAATAGAAAGATACAATAGAGATAAAAACAATACAGATACAGTAACAAAGCAAAAATACAAATAAATAAGGAGCTGCAAAAACAGAGGTTTCAGTGCTGATTAGTTGTGGTCGCAAATCAAATCATGTATCTGAATTACCACTTTAAATTGCATTCCATTATCTGGAGGGGTGTGCTCAACGGCCAAAATCACTTTTATCAATAATGAAAGGAGCAGCATTAGCCGTAAAGTCTTTTGCTTTATGCAGACAAATAAAGCCTGCAACATAGCTCTACATACGGTGATATTATCTGTTGTCGTACGAAGTCAACGGATATGTTAGACGTAGATGTCATTGCACATTTCACAAAAATGCTGTTTTGAACTTGCTGATAGCACTGAAGATGGTCTCTTGGAAAACCGAAATCGATTTGCCGGAATAAAGCAAAAGATTTTACGGCTAATGCTGCTCCTTTCGTTATTGAAAAAAGTGAATTACTACAGTTTATCTCTGCTGAAGATTTCGTCTAAAGAGTGGAAACATTTTTCCAGTAGGAATTCAATAGTGTTTTAGATTAGTTTTTCGTTTAGTAGATCCATGTTGAGATCTCAATAGTTTCATCAGTAAATTTCTTGTTAATTTTCCAGTTGAGAACACTATCAATCTCACCAATACTTGCATTCTTAATGGTGAGTCTTCGTCCATCATGGTCAGAGAGACCATTCAGGACTTGCCTGACCGCTTGTAGAGTCTCAAACACTACCTGTTCACCTTGGATGGACAAGATGTCCAAATGAATTATTTTTTATGTGTTATAGGAGGTTTTTGTGGGCTATTACTGTCCTAAGTTATCTTTTACAGGATGATGTTGAAAATAAACCTCCCCTTTGTCATAAGAGGTTCCAAAGAGACATTTTATTTCTTTAATAAAACTATGGTGATCCTCAGAATAATGAAAGCATCACGGAATTGTCATTCAGTTGTTATAGTTGATTAGTTCTGAGCTAACACGTTAAAAAGTTGTAAGACATCTGGACGTACCGTGGTGTAAACCAGATGCTGGACTCAAATATTATGTAGTTATGGGTCAAATAAAACCCTGATGTGTTTATAAGAAATGTACTGTGAAGAGTTCTCATTTCAGTAGTGGCAATTTATCTTCTGGTGTAACTACTTCTCAACATAACTTCATTACTTGTGACGAAGTGTAATGGCCTTGACTACTATTGGAAGAGTGAAAAAATAGAGGCACTGGTTAACCAGGACCTCAACTAAAAATTTAACCGGACTAGACAAGAAGAGATTATATATATATATATATATATATATATATATATATATATATATATATATAATATTGTGTGTGTGTGTGTGTGTGTGTGTGTGTGGTGTTGCAAGATTGAAGAGGAACTACACGGTCAAATCATACAATTATACCCCCCCCCCCCGAAAAAAAAATCACACGCTGTATCATCAATTTTGGTTATGTCAATAAATATTCAATGACTTTGTACGTGAAGTTATTCTGGTAGGAAAATGTACAACAGAAGCAAGATTATATGTGGACATAAAGTTCTCTAGATCTATTCTGTGTCTGGAATTAGTTAGCAGAGATGTCATAGTTGTCGGAGATTTCAATGCAAATTTTCTAAGTTTAAGTGTGTGTATTAAGAGCGTATCTGTTGCAAAAAAAAAAAAAAAAAAAAAAAAAAAAAAAAAGCTAAAGTTACCTGAATGTGCTACTACTGCTATATATGAATCATTCAGAGCCAGCTCTATGGCACACACTTCAAACTGTTTATCTATACAAAAATTCTGTACATTTATTGCACTACATGTGATGCTGTTTCTGACTTAGATCGTTACTCCACCTTTTTCTAAGAATTTTCTACAATAAAATGTAGCTAAGCTATCTAGCATAAGTTTTTTTTTCAATACCTGACAGAACATGGAGCTCACTAAAGCACAAAACATGGGCACAGTCTATACCTTGTGCCTCCTGGATATTAAGAGTTCATTAACCTTGTTGCTCAGACTACATATGTTTTGATGATAGATTTTGTTTTCCAGAACCACTTATACAGTTATTCCTAAAAAAGACGTATCAGTTGACAGTGGATTTCGTGCTTCTCACTATCCATTTATCCAAGTTGGTCTGTTTCCATGTACTGGGAGACTGAGAAGAATCAGCTTTACGTGGTGTTTTCAGCAGCCTTTTGTCCAATGTCTTCTGTCTATATCCATTCCATTCTTGTGTTGTGGAGCACTCATTCTTCAAAAATGTATGTTTTGAGTACACATTGTTCCTAGCATTTACGAAGATTTCACAAATAACGGATGCTAAATTACTTCTTCCGCGCCGATTTAGGTGCAGGCCGTGAGTGAAAAGTTCTGTTCTAAAATTTTGCACGTTAACCTTCTGTACATTTGCATAACTGTTGCAAATTTCTGCATACTGACTGTATACACTACACCCCTATTTACACAAGAGTAATGAGGCAAGTCATACCTGTGTGGAATATCCAGAACAATGACGTTAGAGTCCTTTAGGCGGTCTAGAGCAGATTTTAAGGCATTAACAGCATGCAAACCATCATTGTGTGCTACGTCATTTGCACCACCAGATTACAATATAGTCTTCCTTCATTGTCTTTCGTGAAATATTGTTCACAGTTGAAAGACTTGGTCAAAACGAGCACCAGGCTTAATACCTGAGGCATTTACTCCACTATTTGTACTTTTATTTCGTGTGCGAGGCCTTTAAGATGGCTCTCACCCATTAAAAATACATTGGTTCTTCTTGCTGCATTTGTTAAATTAACTGTCGTCTTGAATGTTGAATTTACCTCGCTTCCGATTCAGAGTGACGTTTTGGCTGGCGAGGTTCCATAGTTTGCTTAATAACAGGCTCTTCTTTCAGATGGTGCACAGTCCTATCTTTTGCAGATAGACCTACTGTTTTTTGAAGCACAGCGGGAGAGTTTTACTGAAGACGTAATGTTCACGCTATGGTTAGCGTTACCGGTCACACAGAAAGTCTTGTAATACTTGAAATGGCGATGGAATCTTCGTTCACCGTATACACTTTTTCTGTTGAATTTACTGCCTGCTCGGTGGATTTTAGTTTTCTATGATCATTTTCAAGACATTTGAGTCTATCAGCTAACACTTTTTCTGCCAAAGATCTGCGCACAATTTCTTGCAACGAAGTTTCAACTAGTCTTCCTTTATCAGGATGGAATTCTCATGTTACAGAATTACATTTTAAGCTGGATGGTTTCTCACTGCGAATTTCTTGCGTGGTACTAGTCTTGGAACTTTTTGCTATTGGTGCCGGATAACGTTGGAAAATTCGTAATAACTGGATGCACAAATTCATTTAACTTCTCGATCGCCGCCATCTTGTGCTTAGTTCCACGCTTTTCTCCTGTGCAGCTGTCTCCATCTTCTAGGCTGGTATTTAGTGGATTTTTGAAGTACTCTGCTCATCTTCCTGTTATGTTCTTCCTCTCAGATCATTTTGCCATCTTTACTGGAGCATGCTTTCATTTTTGGCTTTATTTTCGCTCTGTTCATTTCTCTTCTGGTTCTTGAAATTTCTTCTTGGTCCACTCTCTTTTTCTTTCTCTTGCACAGTCTGTTAGCTATTCTCATTAATTTCCTATATTGCTCCACATTATTTAAGGTTTCTCTCTGTAGCATTTCTATCTTGCCCTGATATTTTCCTCTATTCCCAACCTGCTGTCTTCTTTAAACCATTCCTGGGTTCAGAAGTTTCATTCCTGGGTTCTTCTGTTCCTTCCTATGCCTATTATTTTTTCTTCAGTGTCTTTAATGGCTTTTTCGATCATACTCCACCTTTCATCTATTCCTACTGCAGTCTCTTCAGTGCTCAACTTTCTTCTTAGCATTGTCTGATATATTTTTATTTCAGCAGCGATTTTCAGTTCGTCAGTATCCCAGTTCATCTTCTTTCTCTTCTGTTAGCCATAATTGGCAGTTTCTCTCAAAAGACCGATTTTCCCAGAAAACTGACTGAGCCACAGTTTGGTCCTTGCAGCTCGGTACATCTATAATTGACGTGTAGTGTTGTGCAATCACTGAAACATGGCCAGTCTGAATGACTGTTCCATGAACTGCAGACTTCAAAGTACCCAGATGGATCCCTTTATTTGGAAAATAGATACTTTTAATTATCATGTTATTCCTCGCTGACTTCTTAGTGTCAGGGTGTGCCTTTTAATGAAAAAGTGTTGAATACAAAAAGTGCAATGGGTCTGAAGGAAGAAAGTCCTCCACTCGGCTCGAAACTAAACGACCCTGGGAACAATGATACAAATCAACAGTCTGCTTGCATCCCATGTGTGAGGCCAGCAGTCCTCACTAATTTCTCCAACCCCACCCCCATAGGAACTGAGGATGTCCTCATAATCAGAGCGTCGAGCGACATTGGTAGTGACATGAGCCATGACTTGCAGCTGACTGCACCCAGTACACTCAATAGCTGTTGGCATGGCTGCCTCCACATCTCAGATGTAGTCTTTTGGCGGATACAATAAGTGCACATTGTACTTCTTTCCGAATCTTGACGCTATCTGCCTAAGGGGCTCCAACACATGCCTAACATTGGAGCTCCCAATAACTAATAATCCCCTCCCCCTATGCATCTGCTCGGACCCTGCTGAAGGAGTGGCCATATGTCCACTCACCAGAAGAATAAGGCATGGCCAGCCTCCACATTGCCCTTCCACCTTGAGTGATACGAAAGCCGTTGAACCTACCACTCTGGTTGTGGAGAGCGCGGCTGGACCTAGTTCAGTGAACCTGAAGGTGCCTCGACATCAGGGACAGAGGATGACGCATGACACCAGAGGTGTCCCACTCGACGCACAAGACTCCCCACCCTACTGCACCCTGAGACAGCAGTCTGAAGCTGACTGACCGTAGCCAGCAGCACACTCAGCTGTTCGCGAATTGTGGTCAACTCCTCCTGTGTCTGCACACATCCTATCGATAAAATTAACTGCGTTGTCGTCGTGTTGGTTGTTGTTATTATATTCCTTTCAAGACACTGTCCATTCAGTTGCTCTTCCAGTCTCTGATAAAATTACTATGTCATTAGCAAACCACTAACTTTTTATTACTTCTCCCTAAATTTTAATTCCCTCTCCAAATTTCTCCTTGCATTCCTTCACTGCTTGCTCAGTGTATAGATTAAACAACATTGGGGAAGGCTACAACCCTGTCTTACTCCCTTCCCAACCTCTGTGTCCCTTTCATGACCTCCTGATATTACAGATACAGGGGGAAGCTGATTGTTTCTATGTGAAAGGTGGGTTTTGCGAGGCTGTTGGGTTCCACAGCCGACTGGCCTAACAGTTTGAACCTAGTGAATGGACACATAGTCAGGGTTTCCCTAATGTGCTCCTAAACCGGAAATGCTCGGCTGAGTGAGGGCGGCTATTCCAGATTGCAACTGAAATACAATATAGTCACAAACATTATTCTAAAAATCCATATAAGATCATGGAATGGTCATACGGCAAATATAATTATACGAATGGATTCAGGAGACTTGGGAGAATCAGACGCTGTGATTATAATTTAAATATCCCATACAGATAAAAAGCCGATAAATCTCAGTACTACTATAATGTTAATGTTGGGCAGCATTGTACCACGATACTTATCTTAAAACACGTACCACGTTATTTCTGTAATCTTTCAATAAACTTTGTTTTACTTTCTTGTTCTGCTTTTCGTTGAGGTAGTAATATTCCTGTGTCAAAACATAGATTTCACCACAGAAACACAAAACACGAACCCAGCAAAGTGCATTACATTTATGTATCTTATTATATTTAATATTCTTAATAACGTTCGTTTTTTTATGTTGTAAATTGCCACTTATATATTTTATGACCGTCTAAAAATAGTAGATATGCAGCAGATAATTATATATAAACAATTTTTTGCATTTGTGGACGAGAACTGGATATGTTAGTATAAAAAGCCATGATAAATATTGTATAACTGTATTTTGACGGCGGCAGTATATTTGAACAGTGAGATGCCGTGCTTAATGTTTATCTGAGCAAAGAGCTTCAGTCCCAACCATATTTTAGTATTGTTAAATATATTTGTTAAATGGAAACATTTGTAGGGAGGTGGTCAAAGCATTTAATTCTGTGATATTCAAGTGTATAAAATTTTGGAAGGGAAATTGTATTTTAAAGATGAGGCGTTAGGATGCGCGGAAGGACACAATTTTGGGAGCAGGGAGAGCACGGTTTTCAAACGCTTCGGAAAGGACTCGTAACTTGGACGTGGTGGTGAAAGGTAGTGACGCTGTGCGGTCTCAAGCCGCGTTACGAACTTGTGATTTGAAGAGAGAGGCATCTGTGGACTTAGAAAATTTACGGGACAGTGACTGCAGAACTTAGTCTCTGGTGAAACGTGGTAAACTATTCACGGTAGTAGGGCTGTGGAACTGTGATAATTCAGCAATCGTGTACTCGTGTGATGACAAACTATTTTATAACTAATACTTTAATCGCGGATTAATTAGGACCTGAAATGTTCGATTGACTACACTGATTTATGAGTGACAATTTGGAACTTTTACTATAGATTGCGTGTGATACTTATAGTGCCTCTCATGAACAATAATTGGGGAAATATTCAGTTATTTGCCAATATATAACGTAGGACCACATCCGCATTTTCATGTCCAGAAAGAGAAATAAAATCTATTTATAAATAGAATTACTTTGTGAGTGAATCTCTTCTTTCTCTTAAAATCCATTTTGTTGGTTATTCAGAAGTTTAATTCATGTTTGTTTATATTTTCACATAATCATATGCAGATTGATAGACTAAACTACAGATTAATTATTGATCTTGTGTAAACAGATATGGTAGCTGTTTAGGGCATAGCTGATACACAATTCACCTCTATGTACAGAGACAACGAGCCATAAACTTTTACTACTTTGAGTTACGTATTGACCAATTCTTATTGGTGAATACCGATAGGAAGGTCTCAACCTTAGACTCTAATAATTTGTCTGGTTTTTTACATGTTGAATATACATCTTCTTTCCCTATATTTTACCCCTGCTACCTTCAGAATTTGAAAATGTATTCCAGTCAACAGTGCCAAAAGCTTCTACAAATTCACAAATGCTAAAAACGTAGGTTTCCCTTACCTTTATCTCCTAAAACAATTCGTAATGTGATTATTGCCTCGCGTGTTCCTATATGTCTAATTCCAAATTGATCTTCCTAAGGGCGGTTTCCACCAGTTTTTCCATTCGTCTGTAAATAATTTGTTAGTATTTTGCAACCATGACTTATTAAACTGATAGTTCTGTAATTTTCACATGATCCTTTCTTAGGAATTGAAATCACTATATTCTTCTTTAAGTCTCATGGCATCCCCCCGTCTCATAAATCTTGCATACTAGGTGGAACAATTTCATCATGACTGGCTCTCCTAACGATAATAGCAATTGAGATGGGACATCTACTCCAGCGACCTTGTATCTACTCAAATATTTTAGTGCTCTGTCAAATTCTTCCTGCAGTGTTGTATCTCTTACCTCATCTTCCTCTACTTAGTCTTCCATTCTAGAATACTGACGTTATTTCCATTGTACAGGCCTTCTATATATTCCTTTCATCTGTCCCTTCTTTGCTTAGTACTGGTTTTGCATCTGATTTCTGGATATTCATACTGCTGCTTTTGTCTCCAAATATCTTTTTTTTTTTCCTGTAGGCGGTATCTATCTTTCCCCTAGTTAGATATTCTTCTACTGCCTAGCCATTGCTGCCTAGCCAGTTTGCACTTTCTCATTTCTTCAGTTACGTTCATTATCTCCTGTGTTATCCAAGGATTTCTACTAGGCCTTGTCCTTCTGCCTACATGATCCTCTGCGACCTTCACTATTTTGTCTCTGAGCTACTCATTCGTCTTCTAATGTGTTACTTTCCCCCGTTTCAGACAATCTTTGTCTAATGCTCCTTCTGAAACTCCCAACCACCTCAGAATCTTAACAAACTGAAGAAATCAATCTCCCTCATTTTCTACCTTTTTGCAGTCTCTTAAGTTTTAATCTACAGTTCATAACCAATAGCCGGCCGCGGTGGCCGAGGAGACTGAGGTGCTTCAGTCACGGTCTGCACGGCCACTACGGTCGGGGGTTCGAATCCCCCCTCGGGCATGGATGTTTGTGCCGTCCTTAGTATTAGCTAGTTCATAAGTAGTTGTAAGTTTAGGGACTGATGACCCCGTAGTTAAGTCCCATAAGCTTAAGAAACATTTGAACATTTCATAACCAATAAGTTATGGTCAATTAATACCTGGTTTCTAAACCATTATAAAATCAATCTGGAACCTCCTAGTGACTCCTGGTCTCTTCCACGTACGTAACCTTTCATTATGATAAAACCAAATGTTTGTAATGTTTAAATTGTGCTCTGCACAAAATTCTACCATGTGATTGCCTCTTTCATTCCTTTTTCCCAGTCCATATTCACCTACGTTTCCTTCTCTTCCCTTTCCTACTACCGAGTTCCACCTCCCACCACAATTAAGTTTTCTTCTCTTTAAACGGTCTGAATATTTTCTTCTATCTCATGTATTTCTTCGATCTCGGTAGATCGAGATGACACATACTTGTACGACTGTGCTCAGTGTTGGCTTCGCATCTATATTTGCTACGATAATGCGTTCACTATGCTGTTCATAGTAACTTACCCGAACTTCTATTTTCTTATTCGTCATCCGACATACTTCTGCGTTACCACCAACCGATTTTGTATTTATAACACTACTCACCAGAAGAAAAATCCTGTTCATCCTTCCACTGAACTTCAGTAATCCCAACCATACCTTTGACCTATTCATTTCTGTTTTTAAATTTTCAAACTTACCTATGCCATTAAGGGTTAGAACATAAATTTTCCCATTTTTAGAATGCCTGTTTTTTTTTTTTTTTTTTTTTTTTTTTTTTTTTGTGACATCTTGAGTAGTCCCCGCCCGGAGAGCCGAACGGGGGACTATTTCATCTGCGGAATATTTTACCCAAGAAGACCTCATCATCGTATATTCATACAGTAGAGCTGCATGTCCTCGGGAAAAGTAACGACAGTAGTTCCCCCCCCCCCCCTTTGCTTTCAGACATTCACAGTAACTGTGTGGCAAAGCCTCATTAGCTGACATTACAAGGCTAGCTGAGTCAATCAAGCAGACTGTTGCCCCTGTAACTGCTGAAGGAGCAGCTCCTCTTTAGGAACCACACGTTTACCTGGCCTCTCCACAGATATCCCTCCGCTGTGGTTGCACCTACGGTACGGCTATCTGTATCACTGAGGCACGCAAGCCACCCCACCTTGGCAATGTGGGTGGAAAAAATTAACTGAAGAGTAGAATACTAATCAACTTGTAAGTAGTGTAGTAATTTAATAAGGGCGGCTGCTACCTGACTAAAGTGTGGCCATTGGTAACTACACTGTCAAAAGCAACGAAACACTCTGGCTGTTTTGAAAATAAACACAACATACGGAGAACGCTGCTGTGAAATACACAAGAATCAAACCTTTCTAAATCGAAACGCGCGGAATAAAGAAGTGACAATTAAGAAAACTACAACTGATAATGAAATTATGTAGCTAGCAGCACAAACAAAATTTGCCAAATATGGGAAAATAAACCTCTCAAAAGTAGAAGCACTAACGAAAATTAAGAAATTTCGTGGAAATGAAATTTGACACAAATTATGCTACTTAGCGCTCTAATGATGTGAGACAGGTGGCCGCTGGAAGTGGACCCGCTTTGATGTTGCAGTGGTTAGAGAGACCAAATACTGTTTTGTCTTGTATGGGGCAGGAAATCGGCCATATACTTGGAGAGGGACCACCCAGACTCGTCCGGACTTACTTAGGAAACAGGAAAAAATCAGTCGGGCTGGCCGGATGTAGGTCTGAACTGCCACGCTACTGAAATAGTTAGTTTCTAATGTTAGACATGTTGCAAACAGCAGTGTGGCAGCTTTTATAAAGTGGTGGTGTGCTCGGCCCGCAGGCCGCGGCTGCGGCGGCAGCTGGTGGTGGGCGTGGGCGTGCTGCTGCTGGGCGCGCTGGCACTGGCCGTGGCGCACGTGTGCTACCGCCTGGCCGCGCCCGCCGGCCGCGCGCTGGTGCCGCCCAACCCCGAGCAGCCCATGCCGCCGTCGCCCTCCGCGCTGCGCCGCTTCTCCAAGGCCGCCGTCTGCTCGGACGCCGGCGCCTGCTCCTCTATCGGCAGGTACGTAGGCGAGCGCCGTCCACTCAGACTCCAGGCCATTCGTCTCCCACTTCCACATCACATCTTCCCCCTTTCCGCAGTGCCTTTCCGCAGTGCCTTTCCCCGCCCCCCCCCCTACCCATCTCTCCGCAGTGCCTTTCCCCGCCCCCCCTACCCATCTCTCCGCAGTGCCTTTCCCCGCCCCCCCTACCCATCTCTCCGCAGTGCCTTTCCCCGCCCCCCTCCCCGTCTCTCCGCAGTGCCTTTCCCCGCCCCCCCCCCTCCCCGTCTCTCCGCAGTGCCTTTCCCCGCCCCCCCCCTCCCCGTCTCTCCGCAGTGCCTTTCCCGCCCCCCCTCCCCGTCTCTCCGCAGTGCCTTTCCCGCCCCCCCCCTCCCCGTCTCTCCGCAGTGCCTTTCCCCGCCCCCCCCCCTCCCCGTCTCTCCGCAGTGCCTTTCCCCGCCCCCCCCTCCCCGTCTCACCGCAGTGCCTTTCCCCGCCCCCCCCCTCCCCGTCTCACCGCAGTGCCTTTCCCCGCCCCCCCCCTCCCCGTCTCACCGCAGTGCCTTTCCCCGCCCCCCCCCCTCCCCGTCTCTCCGCAGTGCCTTTCCCCGCCCCCCCCCCTCCCCGTCTCTCCGCAGTGCCTTTCCCCGCCCCCCCCTTCCCCGTCTCTCCGCAGTGCCTTTCCCCGCCCCCCCCCTCCCCGTCTCTCCGCAGTGCCTTTCCCCGCCCCCCCCCTCCCCGTCTCTCCGCAGTGCCTTTCCCCGCCCCCCCCCTCCCCGTCTCTCCGCAGTGCCTTTCCCCGCCCCCCCCCCCTCCCCGTCTCTCCGCAGTGCCTTTCCCCGCCCCCCCCCCTCCCCGTCTCTCCGCAGTGCCTTTCCCCGCCCCCCCCCCTCCCCGTCTCTCCGCAGTGCCTTTCCCCGCCCCCCCCCCTCCCCGTCTCTCCGCAGTGCCTTTCCCCGCCCCCCCCCCTCCCCGTCTCTCCGCAGTGCCTTTCCCCGCCCCCCCCTCCCCGTCTCTCCGCAGTGCCTTTCCCCGCCCCCCCCCCTCCCCGTCTCTCCGCAGTGCCTTTCCCCGCCCCCCCCCTCCCCGTCTCTCCGCAGTGCCTTTCCCCGCCCCACCCTCCCACCCACATCTCTCCGCAGTGCCTTTCCCCGCCCCGCCCCACCCTCCCACCCACATCTCTCCGCAGTGCCTTTCCCCGCCCCACCCTCCCACCCACATCTCTCCGCAGTGCCTTTCCCCGCCCCACCCTCCCACCCACATCTCTCCGCAGTGCCTTTCCCCGCCCCACCCTCCCACCCACATCTCTCCGCAGTGCCTTTCCCCGCCCCACCCTCCCACCCACATCTCTCCGCAGTGCCTTCCCCCGCCCCACCCTCCCACCCACATCTCTCCGCAGTGCCTTTTTCCCCGCCCCACCCTCCCACCCACATCTCTCCGCAGTGCCTTTTTCCCCGCCCCACCCTCCCACCCACATCTCTCCGCAGTGCCTTTCCCCGCCCCCCCCTCCCACCCACATCTCTCCGCAGTGCCTTTCCCCGCCCCCCCCCTCTCCCACCCACATCTCTCCGCAGTGCCTTTCCCCGCCCCCCCCTCCCACCCACATCTCTCCGCAGTGCCTTTCCCCGCCCCCCCTCTCCCACCCACATCTCTCCGCAGTGCCTTTCCCCGCCCCCCCTCTCCCACCCACATCTCTCCGCAGTGCCTTTCCCCGCCCCCCCCTCCCACCCACATCTCTCCGCAGTGCCTTTCCCCCCGCCCCCCCTCCCACCCACATCTCTCCGCAGTGCCTTTCCCCCCGCCCCCCCTCCCACCCACATCTCTCCGCAGTGCCTTTCCCCCCGCCCCCCCTCCCACCCACATCTCTCCGCAGTGCCTTTCCCCCCGCCCCCCCTCCCACCCACATCTCTCCGCAGTGCCTTTTTCCCCGCCCCCCCTCCCACCCACATCTCTCCGCAGTGCCTTTTTCCCCGCCCCCCCTCCCACCCACATCTCTCCGCAGTGCCTTTTTCCCCGCCCCCCCCTCCCACCCACATCTCTCCGCAGTGCCTTTCCCCGCCCCCCCTCCCACCCACATCTCTCCGCAGTGACTTTCCCCGCCCCCCCCTCCCACCCACATCTCTCCGCAGTGCCTTTCCCCGCCCCCCTCCTTCGCAAATTTCTCGGAGCCTGACGGCAGCTATGGTAATTACTGCTGATGTAATGGGTGGTTGATTCAGTTTGTTTTCCAAGTATCCCCTTCTAATTTCTCTGCTCCTTATAGAAGAGGTACTTTGATTAGATTAGTACTTGTTCCATAGATGATGAATACTATACTTCGTAATGATGTGGAAAGTATCAGGCTAATGAAACGGGTCTTGACAAATTATTGCTTTGTACTAAATATTGCATGACACAATTTTTTTCCAATCACTAGGAACACTTTCTTACTCAAGATACCCACTGTAAATTATGGTAATGAGGGGGACTAAATCTGGTGGACATTGTCAAGAAACTGGCAGTGACCCTTTAGGGCCCTGGAGTTAATTTTTCAACACTACTGTTAGTAATGTCTATGTTAATCGTCATTTCTTGATATTCTTATGTAAACGAATCAAGGTTTTGTGTCTAGTCAAAGAATATCTTTACACTCATTTTTTGCTACTGACCGCGTTCACATGCAGCAGAAATTTGAGTTTCGTAGTGTTTCTCTGATAATGCTTCAGAAGTTTTATAAAGGTGATTCTGTCAGGGTGATACATCTGTTAAAACTTTGTCTGGCAGTTTGAGACACTGACACCTTCGTTCCCAGCTTCAAGCTGTGTTAACCTCAATTGCACAACTGGAGGCTTCAGTCGACGGGCGCCGTTGTTGGCTGGTAGTGGGGAGCGAACGGAAGCCCAACATGTCCACCGATCGGTCTGGGGCAGCGACAAGCCCTGATACTGCTCGCATTGCGTCAGACACGCCACCCGTGATTGTGTGGGAGGTCGCTCCAGTGCGTGGCAGGAAGTGTAAGGCGTTCCCAGTTCGTCTTGCAAACAAGTCTGAGGCGCTATCTGTTCAGGACAACGCTTCTAAGCCAGATGGGGACGCAGCCTGCAAGATCCGGGCTTTTAAAGAAGGTGGGTTTGCTCGTAGTTTGGAACTCCAACGTTAGGCGGGTAATGGAGCCCCTAAGGAAATGGCTGCCAAAGAAGGGAAGAAGGCTAACGTGCATTCCATGTGCATACCGAATGGGGTCATTCCAGATGTGGAACAGGTGCTTTCGGAGACCATGAAGAGAACAAGGTGTAGCCAACTGCTGGTGGTGGCTCACGTTGTTACCAATGATGTCACTTTGGATCTGAAAAGATCCTCTTAGGTTTTGAGCGGCAATCTGAAGTGGTAAATACTGTCAGTCTTGCTTGCAAGATGAAAGTAGAGCTCACCATCTGCAGCATAGTTGACAGGACCGACTGTGGACCTCTGGTACAGTGGAGGGTTTGAATCAGAGGCTCAAACGGTTCTGCGACTGTGTAGGCTGCAGACTCCTTGACTTGTGCCATTGGGTAGTGGGGTTCCGGATTCCGCTGAATAGGTCAGGAGTCTACTATACGCAGGTCGATCACAGGAGAAATATAGATCTAGGCACTATCGGTATAACAGTTGTAAATTGTTGTAGCTGAGTGGGGAATGTAGCAGAACTCAAAGCGTTAATAGAAACTTGGCTTAAGCCGGAAATACGTTCAGCAGAGGTTATTGCAAAACATCTGTTCAGAAAGGATAAACACAATGGGTGGAGGCATGTTGTCGCCGTCAAAAATAGTGAAGTTGATAGTTCCTGAGAGTTATTATGGGTAGAGGTTATACTCGAAAATAGGAAAAAGGTAATATTTGGTTCCTTTTACCGGCCTCCCGACTCTGTCGGTACAATAGCAGGTAGGTTGAAAGAAAACCTGTGTTAAATAGCAAACATGTACCCGACTCACACAATAATAGTAGGTGGTGATTTTAATTTACCCTGAATCTGTTGGCGAAAATATATTTTCAAATCTGGAGGTTCGCATAAAACATCGTGTGACGTTATACTCGACGCATTCTCTGAGAATTTCTTTGAACAATTAATTCATGAGCCAACTAGAATTGAAAATGGATGTCGAAACACACATGATATCTTAGCAACAAATAATCCTGAGCTCATAACGAGCATCGTAACGGATACAGGTATTAGTGAACACAGAGCTGTCGTAGCGAAATTGAATACCGAAAGTTACAAAAATAGACGAAAAGAACATTTGTTCAGGAAAGCAGTTATAAATACAAGAGTTTCCACTCTTTCCAAACACTAAACGTAAGGGTAGACCAGATGTGGCTCCAATTCAGAGAAGTTGTATCGACAGCAGTTGACAGTTTTATACCAAACAAGTATTGTCTGTTGTCGAAAATCGACCAATTGTGTTTACAATGGTCACTGGGGGTAAAATTTTACGCATCATGTCGCAGCCTCGCGTGATTATGTTGGCAACATCAACAACACGATAGAAAATCTTTGCCCATTTGTTCGAACCACATAGAATGACTCCATTAGTGTATCGTACAGACCATGAAGTAAAAAAATAACGCTGTTCCTGTTTTATGGTTGACAGGTTCTTGTATGTACCCTCGTCCGCTCAGTAAAAGTAATTTCCCTCGTAAAGCGAAGATTTCAAGAGAAAACATGAGCATTGTCAAGCGATTGGCGAAAATGAAGACTCACAGGATTCACACTACTCAGCATCTGTTGCCAACATTATCATAGGAGGCACTGGGAGGTATGAAACGGTATCTTTTACGTGTTAAGGAAAATGCCTAAAAAAAAAAAAAAAAAAAAAATAAAAAAAAAAAATAAAAACACGGAAGTATGTACTTCTCATTCCATTTTCGAATTATATAACTTTAATTAGCCTAATATTTGAAATGGAACTAAATTTTCGGTGTTTGTATATTTATACAACGCCAAGAAATAATGTTATTTCGATACTGCGACATTCAGAATTGCAGAGCTGACATGTCGACTTCGTAGTTCCACCCGAGCACCGCTAGATGCCTCTCCCGGCGCATCATCCTTTATATCGGCATTCATATGAAAACGTCCATTTCCTTTAACCGCTCTCAATCACTGCGAAAATGAAGCATATAAACGGCACAAGAAAGTGAGTTGGGAGCACTCCATGTTTCGGTATTCACTTATTTTAATACGTTATTTTAGTACTCCAGATGCGCTGCATTACAGCGTCTTTGGTCGAAGCGAATAGCCAATCAGTGAGCTGATTGTTGGAGAATCTAGAACTTTATCCAAGCTGTAGATAGGAAAATTTCTACTTCCTTTTACCACTTTTAATGGCTAAATGCACACATAATATTTATATTCGTGAAATCTACGGCAAACAATCTTTCGAACTACGTAACTTTCATTGGCCTTCTTGTACGAATAAATTAGTAATCTGTACGACAAGTTTCGTGTTAGCGTCTTTATATAATGATAAATTAATAAAAAGAGGGGATCCTCCTTAGTTCACACAACAGGACACCATTGTGAAAGCAACAGAAAAGACATGCTGAATTTAAACGAACACACAATCGCCAGGATTGCCGATCCTACACAGAAGCTCGAAATATACCGATGACTTCAGTGCGAGATGCCTACAATACTTTTCACAACGAAACACTTTCTCGAAATTTGACTGAAAACCCAGAGATATTTTGGTCATGTGTTAAATACACTAGGGGCGAAACGTAAACAATACCCTCACTATGTGATAGTAATGGAGATCCTGCCTATGATAGCGCTACTAAAGCAGAGTTACTAAACACAGTTTTTCGAAACTTTCACCAAAGACGACGAAACCAATATTCCAGATTTCGAATTGCCAACAGATTGGGTAACGTTGAAATAGATATCTTCGGAGTAGTGAAGCAACTAAAATCACTTAACAAGATAGCCTTTTGGTTCGGATTGTATACCCATTAGATTTCTATTTGATTATGCTGATGCAATACCTCAAGTCATATACAATCGCACGCTCGACGAAGGATCTGTACCAAAAGCTTTCTACAGATTCACAAATGCTAAAAACGTAGGTTTCCCTTACCTTAATCTATCTTCTAAGATAATTCGTAATGTGATTATTGCCTCGCTTAATCCCGTATGTCTCGTGATTCCAAATTGATCTTCCCCAAGGGCGGATTCCACCAGTTGCACAGGTCACACCTACATTCAAGAAAGGCAGTAGGAGTAACCCGCGAAACTACAGGCCTATTTTTATTTTATTTTAGAAAACAGTTTCTCTAGGTGAAAATTATATACTTTATTTCACTACTAATGCTTCCCTAAATATAAAGTGTAACACGAACACATCTGGTCTGGAGAAACGTTTCGGGGTTTTCCACACAAAAAAAATTCCATAACAATAGTGTAACAGACAAACTCTACTTACTGTTGCATGTGCCCGCGGGCAAGGTGCGCTCAAATGACGGTGGGGATAGCTGACAGCTCACACGTTACTACAACTAAACTGAAATGCTTCGTCCTGTTCCATTCTGCATTCTGTGGACGTTTAGTTCTACCCCAACGAAGATACCTAGTTGCTAAAGCCCACTCCTGCTTCACATAATAAGACATAGCCTCTCTTTTCAACGGCAGAGGCACAAACAATGATTTTGTGCATCACAAAACCATACTTGCACCTAAAAATAATTATAGCCTCATTATGAACAAATAGAAGGGGGAGCTTTCTTACCAAGAAACTGCTAACCTGATGGCAGCAGTAATATACAGGAGGGCTTAAGTAAAAAAATATTTATGGTACGAGGCGCGTCCAGAAAGTAAGTCCCCTTTCAATGTATCTCCGCTGCAGCGCTGCGTTTGCAGTTCCGCACATGCGCTGTAGACGATGTGTATCAAGGAGAAGAACGTGCGCCATTTGGAGATCGCGGTCAGTTACGTACGCTTGTTGTGCTTGTTTGAAATGTCGGCGTTGATTGAAAATCCCGCCGTCTGTGAAATCAGGTCGGTGATTCGGTTTCTGAATGCGAGGAAAGTGGAACCAAGTGAAATGAATCGGCAAATTTGCGATGTTTACGGACCAAATGCGATGAGTGATTCGATGGTGAGAAGATGGGTCGGACAGTTCAATGGCGGGCGTAGTGATGTACACGATGAGGAACGAAGTGGGTGTCCACCTTTGGTTACAGAAGAACTGGTTCACGCGATTGATGACAAGATCCAGGAAACCGTAGGTTTACAATAAGTGCTCTCGCTATGGACTTCCCCCAAATTTCACGACCACTGATGCATGACATTGTTACAGGGGCAGATTTGTATGAAGAAGGTATACAAAAGCTGCTGCCACACTACAACAAATGCTTCCTAGGTACTTCAATATCATGCTGGCAGGAAGTCCCACCTCTAATTGACAGACCAGGGACTCCTCAGATACGACTTGACAAACGATCTGGAATAAGATGGTGAGCTATTAATATAAATGGGGAGTACACTGGGAAGAAGGTAGAGCTGGTGGAGGCTTCAAGTAAGATGGGGTTAGATGTTTTAGCTGTTAGTGGTGATAGGGTAAGCTAAAGATCTGGTCCTGACAGCCTCTAAGAGGTCTAAACCCACACTGATTTTCATCTAACGTGTCCTCAATTAATACTCGCACTCTTCTTTCAACAATACCTGAGAATATTTTGCCTACAACGCTAATTAAAGAGATACCTCGATAGTTGTTGCAATCTTTTCTGTTTCCATGTTTGAAAATTGGCGTGATTACCGCTTTCGTCCAGTCAGACGGAACCTGTCCCGATTCCCGCGCCTTTTCAATTATCCTGTGTAACCATTTGAGACCTGTATTTGACGAGTTCCGGCTTAATTTCATCCACCCCAGCCGCTTTATTGCACTGTAATCTACTGACCATTTTCTCCACTTCCTCAATTGAGCTCCTGTTTCCATCGTCGTTCCTATCCCATTGTACCTGAAAATCTGACACATCATTGAACGTTTCACCTACATTGAGCAATTCTTCAAAATATTCCCTCCATCTGCCCAAGCCATCCACAGAATTGACTAGCTGCTTTCCCGACCTGTCCAAAACACTTGTTAATTCCTTCTTTCCTCCCTTTCGAAGATTGCTGATTACGCTCCAAAATGGTTTTCCCGCGGCTTGACACAGAGTTTCTAGCGTATTTCCAAAGTCTTCCCATGATTTCTGTTTGGAGTCTGCAATTATCAGTTTGGCTTTGTTTCTTTCTTCAATATAACTTTCTCTGTCTGCCTGGTTCCTAGAATGCAGCAATTTTTGAAATGCCTTCTTTTTCTTTTTACAGCTGCCCTGACTATCATTCCACCAAGGTGTCTGCTCCTTCTTGCCTGTTCCAAGACATTCTCTAGTCACTTCCAGTAGTGTGTCCCTGTACGTTGACCATTCCTCTTCCAGTGACTGTAAATCATTACATTCAACTAACTGGTACCTTTCCGATATCATTGTTATGTATTCGTACCTAATTTCCTTGTCTTGAAGCTTCTCCACTTGTATCCTTCTACTCATGGATTGACTTTATGCTCATTTGGCCTCACAAAACCAATTTCACTGCAGATTAAATAATGATCGGTACAATCAAAGAACCCCCTGAAAAGACGTGTGTCCTTGACTGTCTTCCTGAATTCCTGGTCTGTTGTTATATAGTCAGTGACAGATCTGGTTCCCCTTCCTTCCCAAGTATAGCGGTGAATGTCCTTATGCTTAAAGGAGGAGTTTGTGATAACTAAGCCCATACTGGAACAGAAATCAGAGAGCTGTTTTCCGTTCCTGTTGACCTCCATATCCTCTCCAAACTTACCCATAACATTTTCATAACCTTCTGTTCGATTTCCTATCCTGGCGTTGAAATCACCCATGAGTAAAACACTATCCTTATCCTTCACTCTAACGACTACATCACTAAGTGCGTTGTAAAATCTATCCAACTCATCTTGATTTGTCCCTTCACAGGGTGAATACACTGCCACAATCCTAATTTTATTGCTGGAGATGGCCAAATTTTTCCACATCAGTCATTCATTTACATATCTTATTGCAATTATGCTGGGTTAGATTGCTTTCCTGATGTAAAACCCTACATCCCACAGTGCTCTTCCTACTTTGACTCCTGACAGGTAGACCTTGTATTCTCCGACTTCTTCCTCTCCCCTTACCCTAACATCACTAACAGCTAAAACATCTAACCCCATCTTACTTGAAGCCTCCACCAGCTCTACCTTCTTCCCAGTGTACTCCCCATTTATATTAATAGCTCACCATCTTATTCCAGATCGTTTGTCAAGTCGTATCTGAGGAGTCCCTGGTCTGTCAATTAGAGGTGGGACTTCCTGCCAGCATGATATTGAAGTACCTAGGAAGCATTTGTTGTAGTGTGGCAGCAGCTTTTGTATACCTTCTTCATACAAATCTGCCCCTGTAACAATGTCATGCATCAGTGGTCGTGAAATTTGGGGGAAGTCCATAGCGAGAGCACTTATTGTAAACCTACGGTTTCCTGGATCTTGTCATCAATCGCGTGAACCAGTTCTTCTGTAACCAAAGGTGGACACCCACTTCGTTCCTCATCGTGTACATCACTACGCCCGCCATTGAACTGTCCGACCCATCTTCTCACCATCGAATCACTCATCGCATTTGGTCCGTAAACATCGCAAATTTGCCGATTCATATCACTTGGTTCCACTTTCCTCGCATTCAGAAACCGAATCACCGACCTGATTTCACAGGCGGCAGGATTTTCAATCAACGCCAACATTTCAAACAAGCACAACAAGCGTACGTAACTGACAGCGATCTCCAAATGGCGCACGTTCTTCTCCTTGATACACATAGATTCGGATGATTCTTCCTGAGAAAACCAGTAATGAATCCAGCACAAAACGAAGCATTAAAAAGGTATCGTTTATTTATTTAATCTATTTTTCTCCGAAAATGTAACCACAACAGTTGAGCATGAATGTAAAATATAGCATAAGCACTGGAAACCTCTGGAACAAAAACTTGCTACAGCAATTGTAGCTTTTGAACAGTGTGGTGAATAGTTTTTTTCTTTCTTTTGACTAAAATGATTCATATACTGTATACATAAACTCGCAGAGTCCTAAAAAAGTTTTTTTTTTCGTTCCAAAGAGGTAAAAACCTTACATTAGATATAAATGGTAGATGACTTTCTGATCGTACTCCAACGAGAGTTCATTGTAATTCAGAAGAAATTATAAATACTAAATTTGTTTTGTCTGTTTAAGTGCCAATGGCCGTGCCGCAATGGATACATCGTTCCCAAAAGATCACCGAAGTTCCACACTGCGGCACTTTGATGGGTTACCTCTGCTGAGTGCTGTTGGCAAAGGCCAACTGAGCAGTAGCGACTGACTGATATAACGACCGGGAGTGCAGGGTGCTGACCACGCAAGGCCGGCCCATCCATATAGGCAAACTAGCACAGAGTAACACATACAGAGGAGAAGCCCACCCTAAACCACTGTCCTACGCTCCCCTCGTAGTTCCGTAAGATGCTAGCAGGTGTCAGGCCGTTCCCTGGCTTAGGGTGCCTCTCGCACGTCAGAGGGTAGCGTGGAGGGGAGGGTGAGGGGAGAGCTTGTGCCTCCTGCCATGAGGCCACGGCTGTGTCCGGCTTGCTGGCGTTTGAGGAGAGGTGGTGGTGGGGGCAGCCGCTACCTGCCGCCTGCTCTAGCCAGTTTTAAAAGGCAGCGCCATAATGGGACATCTTATGGAACTGCTGGAAACCCACCCTCCCCGCACCCCTGAGCGTAGCACCGGGCCCTTACGTTGGTTTCCGTCTGTATATATTTGTCTGTGCTAGCACAGAGTAACATATATTTGTCTGTGAAACTAGGCAATTGCCTAGGACGCTCGAATTTGTGGGGCGACAAATTTGTCGTGCGCGACGAAGACTTGTGCACTCGCGGTGCGGTTTACTTTGCTCCTGCGCTGCGGTTCCAGGGGCAATGAATTTACATAGACAGGCAACAGGCAAGAGTCAAAACGCAACTCAATGTTACATGCATCCTGTTTGACTGTTCAGAATTTTTCTAGTAAGCGTTTAATGAACAGACGAGTAGCAGTTTGCAACTAATTATCCCACGATCAGAGCTGGCGTGCCGGCCATCGTGTCAGCTGGGGCGCCCTCACGGCCTCGCACATTCCGCCGCTTTTCACTCTCTGTAATATACAGTGGGCGTTTATCGCCTCGCCGCAGGGCGCTATAAGACCACACACATCGTCAGTGGTAAAAAAAAAAAAAAAAATTAGAAGGCTTAGGGAGCCAAATAACACAGGGCGTGTCTTACACTTGCACACAAACAAAGGGGAAAATACGAGGCACGTCCAGAAAGTGAGTTCCGTTTGGTAATAAAATGAAATTGTACACAGATACAGAAGAAATTTTTATTGCACAAAATTCTACAACTCTTAAACTACTTTTCCACATAACTGCCGAAATTTTGCAGGCATTTGTCACAGCGTGGCAGCAGCTTTTGTATACCTTCTTCATAGATATCTGCCGCCAGTTGTTTGGTAACAGTTTCATGCATTAGTGATCGTGAAATTTGGGGGAAGTCCATAGCGAGAGCACTAATTGTAAACCTATGGTTTTCCTGGATCTTGTCATCAATCGCGTGAACCAGTTCTTCTGTAACCAAAGGTGGACACCCAATTCGTTCTTCATCGTGCACATCACTACACCCGCCATTGAACTGTCGGACCCATCTACTCACCATCGAATCACTCATCGCATTTGGTTCGTAAACAACGCAAATTTGCCGATTAATTTCACTTGATTTCACTTTCCTCCCATTCAGAAACCGAATCACCGACCTGGTTTCACAGGCGGCGGGATTTTCAATCAACGCCGACATTTCAAACAAGCACAACAAAGCGTACGTAACTAACAGCGATCTCCAAATGGCGCACGTTCTTCTCCTTGATACACATCGTCTACAGCGCATGTGCGGAACTGCAATCGCAGTGCTGCAACGGAGATAAATTGAAAGGGGACTTACTTTGTGGACGCGCATCGTACAATAAATATTTTTTTACTTAAGCCCTCCTGTATATTACTGCTGCCATCAGGTTAGCAGTTTCTTGGTAAGAAAGATCCCCCTTCTATTTGTTCATAATGAGGCTATAATTATTCTTAGGTGCAAGTATGGTTTTGTGATGCACAAAGTCATTGTTTGTGCCTCTGCCGGTGAAGAGAGAGGCTATGTCTCATCATGTGAAGCAGAAGAGGGCTTTACCAACTAGGTATCTTCGTTGGGGTAGAACTAAACGTCCACAGAATGCAGAATGGAACGGGACGAAGCATTTGTTTAGTTGTAGTAACGTGTGAGCTGTCAGCTATTAGGCCAGTCGTCGTAGACAAAAAAAAATGGCCTTAGGTCCAAAAAAATTGCAGGAAGCTGAATTTTTGGTATGTTGTTAGGACATATTAGAGTAGTATTAAACCAAGTTTGCAGCTTCGAAATCCTTTTGCGTAACTTTTAAGAGCCAAAAAACCTCGAAATTTTCGGACTTTTTTCTGGTTTTGGCTTATAACTCGTGAAGGGTGGTTTCTTGACGAAAAGTCACTCACACCTCTAATAATGTAAATAAAATATTCTAAAATTTGAGCCCAACCGCAGTTCTGTAAGTCCAATAGTTCCCGAGATATTGGACTTCAAATATTGACTTATTTCTCCAGAAAGTTCAAATTTTCTATTTTAGTCATCTTTCGGCTAGAATATTGGCTCTAATGATCATCCCACGGGGAAAGTCATACAAAAAAGTTATAGAGCAGTTATTTAACTTTAATCTAAGTACTGAACGAAGTCCACAGACCCAATAGATTTCTAGTTATCGTTAAAAAACGAAAACTTGGAAAAATTGGAGTAGTCAATAAATTGATCCAGACGAATTGCAGTCCTCTTCTCCTGTGTATGTTAAAGAAAAAAAGAATTACTCATTGACGATGATTATTAACGCATCGTATATAAAAAGGATGTTTTAAACACTGTTTTCCGCAAATATTGAACAGAGAAGTTCCTTGAGTCACTTCCTGCCATTATGGCACCGACGGCCCCCATGAATAACATGAGGTGGTGAAAACCTCTACGTCTCACCCCTATGTTGACAAGCTGAGGATGGTGGTGGCTTTTCACAATGTCTCGGACTTTCAAGTACAGTGGTTGATCGTAGGTCACAAAACATGTTTCCTGACCGTAAATGCTTGTTCTTTAACTGGCTTCTAAAAGTGATGTTAAAACAGTGCCGTAGTCGGTTGGGGTAGCATGTATAAAAGGGAGATAAACAATCTTTGAACGTTTGTAAGGAAGATCTTCTGTCACTTGCTCCATGAATCCATTCCATCCTGGGATGCCTGGCATGTTAGTTGCTTTTCCAAACAATCACAGCAGGTCTGGGGATTTTTGCAAAATGACTTCAGCTATTTTCACTTCTTTAATTGAAATGGCTGACATGCCAAATTTCTTTCTAATAGAAGTATGTATAATGTGTGTGGCAGTGTGTGAACCTGATAGACTCGGCACATACAGACTTCAAACGTGGTTTATGTCTGGGCGAACGGATGAGTGAGGGGTCATGATCATTGTACTACCCATTTCATGGAACGTATTTTCTCCATCAATTGTGTTAACGTTCACATCTGCACTGTCGAAGACAAAATGCATAAAAGCTCCTTTGTCGACTGGTTGGGCCACTTCTCCATGGAGGATACCGGAACTTTCAAAATGCATAGCCTCCGTATATGTACAAGAAATTCCCATACAGTGGCTAAGTTCAACGAGGTGCTTTGATTCAAATTTTCTATACAAATAGGTTCCAAAACGTATTTGAATTGCGGATACGAAAGATTTGCTCCTCGTTTCAGCCATGATTGCAGGAGCAAATCCTATGCACTTCTTTTTCCACTGTTCAAGAGAGGGATACCTCTGCGTCTTTTAAAAAAGCATCTGACGGGGGATATTGAGTAGTGTCAAATGTTTAGGAACGAATGTCTTGGAGGTTAATCTCTGCTCCAGCTTTGACAACTCTAAGCCGCTCTTCAGCAGGATCGCTAAGTCTTTGATTGTACCACTTTTCATAAAGAATGTTTTGTCCAATGTCTGTGAACATCAAGATTGGCCTGTGATACGGACCAACCTGCGCAAAAAATAATTTTTCCTCCATATCGCTTTTTTAGATGAGCTTCAACACTTTCAACTGCTCGTTTGTAATCACATGTGAAGGTCTCTGCAAACAAGTCACTTATGGAAAATTGGTTTTCCTGTCTTCTACAGGGCATGCATATATACGCTCCATACCTTCGATAAGGAAGGGATGTTCAGGACGGCCTTGTTTACCTCATGCACTAGTATATCGCGACAAGGAGTGCAATTTTACGTAGCAATGTTTGTGGTACTTTTCCTCAGTAGCAACAAGTTCACTTATACATGAAAGACGCCGAAGAATGTGTTGTCCCCATTCACTAGCTTGTCTAGCTTTTTCCACAATCGATTCTTTCACTTCCACTGTTTCCCTTTGATGGAGTTCATCCTGTAGATATTTGGGCAATTTTATCTGCTTCTCGAAATATTCCTTGGAGAATTTTTCACCACAAAGGAAACACTAATATCCAATGATGTGACGCCTTGAATCCGACGCACTTTTCAGCCTTTCCCCACACGAAGACGATGGTTGAGCAAATCAAACATCTCCTTCTCGCTGGACAAATGCTTACACATTACTTTCCACAGTGTACCTCTTCCTGTGTGCGTCATGTACGGTCACTTCGTTTAAACTGCACAAAAAAACCTCATGTTCCTTTCAAGCCCACGTTTCTGACTCGCGTCGCTACGAACCTAATCCCTTAATGGCTGACCAATACCCAAAAACGGAGAGGCTTTCGTCTCTCTCTCTCTCTCTCTCTCTCTCTCTCTCTCTCTCTCTCTTTCTTTCTTTCTTTCTTTCTTTCTTTCTTCTTTACTGCAATACCTACTTTCACAAATGTATTTGTATGCACTGAAACATAATTACACCTATTTATATACAATACGTTAATAATCATCGTCAATGGGCAATTCTTCCTTTTTCTTTAACATACACAGGATGTAGGTCAATTTATTGAATACTCAGATTTTTCCAAGTTTTCGTTTTTTAACGATAACTAGAAATCTATTGGGCTTATGAACTTCGTTCAGTACTTAAAGTTAAATAACTGCTCTATAACTTTTTTTGTATGACATTCCCCTTGGGATGATCATTAGAGCCAATATTCTAGCCGAAAGATGACTAAAATCGAAAATCTGAACTTCTTGGAGAAATAAGTCAATTTTTGAAGTCCAATATCTCGGGAACTATTGGACTTACAGAGCTGCGGTTGGGCTCAAATTTTAGAATATTTTATTTACATTAATAGAGGTGTCAGTGACTTTTCGTCAAGAAACCACCCTTCGCGAGTTATAAGCCAAAACCAGAAAAAGTAAGAAATTTTCGAGGTTTTTTGGCTTTTAAAAGTTACGCAAAAGGATTTCGAAGCTGCAAACTTGGTTTAATACTACTCTAATATGTATTAACAACATACCAAAAATTCAGTTTCCTGCAATTTTTTTGGACCTAAACATACCTGACGACTGGCCTATATCCCCACCGCCGTCATTTGAGCTCGCCTTGCCCGCGGGCACTTGCAACAGTAAGTAGAGTTTGTCTGTTACACTATTGTTATGGATTTTTTTAGGTTCTTTTATATTTTTTCGGGGAAAACCCCGAAACGTTTCTCCAGACCAGAGGTGTTCGTGTTACATTTTATATATAGGGAAGCATTAGTAGTGAAATAAAGTATATAAATTTCACCTGGAGAAACTGTTTTTTTTTTTTTTTTCCTAAAATAAAATAAAAAATCCTACATTAAAAAATCCGTAGATTTCAACATTTTTTCCTATTTTTCCTGGAAGATAAATTCCGGAGATCTCCGGAAAATTCCGAAGACCTGGCAACACTGAATCAATTAGTTAAGGCTTGTTGTTGGCAGATGACATGCTGTGAAAACTTGTCATTCTTCAATCAAAGGCTTCAAAGCAGATACAAATCCTTTGAATGACGTAAGTAACGTGAATAAATTATGCCTAATGTCAAACAAAACTGTCAAATCAAACAATTCGTCTCAGTGACTGTTGTTGTTATGGTCTTCAGTCCGGAGACTGGTTTGATGCAGCTCTCCACCCTACTCTATCCTGAGCAAGCCTTTTCATCTCCTCATAAGAACGGCAACCCACATCCACTTGAATCTGCTTAATATACGCGTCTCTTGGCCTCCCTCTGCGATTTTTACCCCACACACTTCCCTCCAATGGTAAATTTACGATTCCTCGATGTCTAAGAATGTGTCCTACCAAGCGATCCCTTCTTTTAGTTAGGGTATGCCAAAAAATTCCTTTTCTCACCAATTCTGTTCAGTACCTCTTCATTAGTTATGTGATCTACCCACCTAATCTTCAGCATTCTTCTGTAACACCACATTTCAAAAGCCTCTATTCTCTTCCTGTCCGCACTGCTTATCGTCCATGTTTCACTCCCGTACAAGGCAACACTCCACACAAATGCCTTCAGAAAAGACCTACTTACACTTAAATTAATATTCGATGTTAGCAAATATCTCTTTGTCAAAAATGCTTTTCTTCCCATTGCCATTCTGCATTTTATATCCACTGTGCTGCGACCATCGCATGTTATTTTACTACCCAAGTAACAAAACTCATCTACCACCTTCATTGTTTTGTTACCTAATCTAATTCCTTCAGCATCGCCTGATTTTCTACGACCGCATTCCATTATTTTTGTTTTGCTCTTGTTAATGTTCATTTTATATGCTCTCTTCAACACGCTGTCCATTCCATTCAACTGCTCTTCCAGGTCCTTCGCTGTCTCTGACAGAATTACAATGTCATAAGCAAAACGCAATGTTTTTATTTCTTCCCCCTGAACTTTAATCCCTATTCCAAAATTTTCCTTGCTTTCCTTCACCGCCTGCTCAATGTACAAATTGAATAACATCGGACAAAGGCTACAGCCCTGTCTTACTCCCTTCCCAACTGATGCTTTCCTTTCATGCCCTTCGAGTCTAATAACTGCGGTCTGGCTTTTGTACAAGTTGTAGATAACTCTCCTTTCCCTGTATTTTATCCCTGCTGACTTCAGAATTTGAAAGAGTGTAGTTCAGTCAACATTGTCAAATGCTTACTCCAAATCTACAAAGGCTAAAAATGTAGGTTTGCCTTTCCTTAATCTATCTTCTAAGATAAGACGTAAAGTGAGTATTGCCTCCCGGGTTCCTAAGTTCCTCCTGAATCCAAACTGATCTTCCCCTAGGTCAGCTTCTACCAGCTTTTCCATTCTCCTGTAGATAATTCGTGTTAAAATTTTGCAAGCATGACTTATTAAACTGATGGTTCTGTAATGTTCACACCTGTCTGCACTTGCTTTCTTTGGAATGGGGATTATAACATTTTTCTTAAAGTCTGAGGGTACTTCGCCTGTCTCATACATCCTACACACCAGTTCAAATAGTTTTGTCATGGCTGGCTCTCCCAGAGACTTTAGTAGCTCTGAGGGTATGTCATCTACTCCTGGTGCCTTGTTTCGACCTAGGTCCTTCAGGGCTCTGTCAAATTCATCTCTCAGTATAATATCTTCTATTTCATCTTGATCTACTTCCTCTTCCCTTCCTACAACATCGTCTCTAAGTTCATTTCCTTTGTAGAGGTGCCCTATGTACTCTTTCCACCTTCCACCTTTCAGCTTTCCCTTCTTTGCTGAGAACTGGTTTCCCATCTGAGTTCTTGATATTCGAAGAATTGCTTTTCTTGTCCCCAAATGTCTCTTTGATTTTCCTGTAGGCGGTATCTACTTTTCCCCTTCTTATACATTCTTCTAGAGATTTGCATTTGGCTTCTAGCCACTCCTGCTTAGTCATTTTGCACTTCCTATCAATCTCATTTCTTAGTCGTCTGTACTCCATTTTGCCTGTTTCATTAACTGCATTTTTATATTTTCTCCTTTCATCAATTAAATTTAGTATTTCCTGTGTTATCCAAGGATTTTTTTGTAGGTCTTGCCTTTCTACCTATTTTGTCCTCTGCTGCCTTCACTATTTCATCTCTCAATTCTACCCATTCCTCTTCTACTGTTTTATTTCCCCTGTTTCTGTCAATTGATGCCTAAATCTCCCTCTGAAATTCTCCAGAACTTCCCCTTCCTTCAATTTATCTAGGTCCCATCTCCTTATTTTCCTACCTTTCTGCAGTTTTTTCAGTTTCAGCCTACAGTTCATGACTAACAAGTTATGGTCAGAGTCTATATCTGCCCCTGGGTATGTCTTGCAGTTTATAACCTGATTCCGGAATCTATGTTTTACCATTATAAAATCTATCTGATACCTTCCGGTGTCTCCTGGTCTCTTCCAAGTATACAACCTTCTTTTGTGATTCTTAAACCACGTGTTTGTTATGATTAAATTATGTTCCGTGCAAAATTCTACCAGGCGACTTCCTCTTTCATTCCTTCTGCCCAGTCCATATTCACCTACTATTTTTCCTTCTCTTCCTTTTCCTACTACCGAATTCCAGTCTCCCATAACAATTAAGTTTTCCTCTTCCTTAACTGTCTGAATAATTTCCTTTAGCTTCTCATATATTTCTTCGATCTCCTCCTCATCGGCAGAGCTAGTTGGCATATAAACTTGTACTACTGTTGTCGGTGTTGGCTTCGTATCTATCTTGACAATGATAATGCGATCACTGTGCTGGTCATAGTAGTTTACCCGCATTCCTATTTTCTTATTGATTATCAATCCTACTCCTGTGATACCTCCAATTGATTTTGTATTTATAATCCTGTACTCACCTGACCAGAAATCCTGTTCATCCTGCCACCTAACTTCACTAATCCCCACTATATCTAACTTCAACCTATCCATTTCCCTTTTTAAATTTTCTAATTTTCCTACTCGATTAAGGGATCTAACATTCCACGCTCCGACCCGTAGAATGCCAGTATTGTCTTTCCTGATGATAACATCCTCCTGAGTAGTCCCCGCCCGGAGATCCGAATGGGGGACTATTTTACCTCCGGAATATTTTACCCGAGAGGATGCCATCATCATATTTTCATACAGTAGAGCTGCATGTCCTCGGGAAAAGTAACGGCTTTAGTTTCCCCTTGCTTACAGCCGTTGGCAGTAACCGTTGTGGTTGCACCTACGGTACGGCTATCTGCATCGTTGAGGCACGCAAGCCACCCCACCTCGGCAATGTCTGTGGTTCATGGGGGTGGTCTCAGTGACTACATAACTAAAATTACGTAAAATTTTATTCTAGGAAAAAAAAAAAAACACGGAAGATGGCACAATTAAGTGCAGAAACATGTCTGGGTGTTAGTTTTGCATAAGGCGGATTTAGCCACACATCTAATAAATATAGACTTTGAACACAAGTCTGTAGCTAAGACAGAACATTCAAAATTTTGAAGTGTCTTCATTGGTGAGGGATAGAATTGCAAGAAACACATTGAATATCTCCTGAAACATTTGAGTTCAGCTACTTAGGCTATCAGGGTCATTGCAAAATCTGGTGATGATCATCTCAATAAATTAACTTACTATACCTATTTTTATTCACTGCTTTCAAATGTAATCATATTCTGAGGCAATTCAACATGAATTAAAAAAGTATTCATTGCACAAAAGCGTGTAATCAGAAAAAATGGTGGAGCCCACTCAAGGTCTAGGGATCTTCACTGTAGCTTCACAATATATGTATTTGCTTATGAAATTTGTAATTAACAATCCTTCTCAATACAAAAGTAATACGTGTCACAGTGTGTATAGCTACAACACTAGGAGAAAGAGTGACGGTCACTGTTCAAAGTTAAATCTATCTTTGGCACAGAAACGGGTGAATTTGCTGCCACGAAAGCCTTTGATCGCTTACCAAGTAGCATCTGACAGATAGCCAACTAGAATTTGACAAGAAATTAAAAGAATTTCTGATTGCCAACTCCTACACTTTAGATGAATTTTACATGGAACTTAATTTTGCTAAAAAAAGTACATAAAACAAATTTTTTAATAATTAAAATATTTTCATGTATAGACACCATTAAATTGAAACGTTCCTCTACATTGCGAAATGTATTTATGATCTATGGAAAAGTATTGATGTAATATAATCAGATGATGTCAAGATGGGGCTCACCTTGACTGTCCTATACCACCCGTCGGCTTTGACAAATTGCGTCATGTATTACGTCATTTTTCATATGTGTTGTTTTATTACGAAGAGCTGATTATATTGTCAGATGTAGTATTTATTAGAATGCATTTATTTACGCGGTTCGTGTTGACCAATTTTATAAGAATGCATTTATATCTTTACGTGTTTCGGTTTTGTGTAATAAAATATTGTCAGAGGTAATATTTATTAGAATGCATGTTTTATTTATCTACTGGTTTTTGTGTTGAACAATTACTACAGCGATAAAAAACACTTTGAAATATTTAAAAATAACCCAGTAACCCCAGTTAGAAGGGCTGAAGCAGTGGCGGCGCTAGGCGTCGGCGACGTCGGCGGCCGCCGACGGCCTCGCGCCTGTGGGGCCTCGCAAGACATTGTTATTATTATTTTTTAATTTGATATTTAACGGCGTTTTTCAACTGCTAGGTTATATAGCGACGACCTCGCGTACGCAACTAGCCCTGAATACTTCAATGTTAACAGAATCAATAGCTTGAATTTAGTAAAACGTCTATATTACTTTTGTTTGTGTGAAACCAAGTTGTGAACAGAGGAGATTTTCTTGCTTTAACATTTGATACATGCAAAATGTATGCTTGCCATGTATTAGCATCGACAACTGACAATTTGTTTTCTCTGTGCATAACATGAAAACTAATTCAGTATCCTTCTACATCTACCATGAGGAGCAAGCTAAGAAAGGTCCAAATGAGGTACACAGCTTTCTCCTCCATTATTTCAATACCCGTGTCTCATCTAGTGTTAAAGAACTCTGGTTGTCTTGTGACGGCTGTCCAGGCCAGAATAAGAATAACACTGTAATCAGATTGTTAATGGCTGTAAGTGCTCATAGGCGTTCTTCATCAGACTTTCTTTCCTTATTAGAGGACACTCCTTTCTGCGAAATGATAGGGACTGCGCAGTAGTGAAAAGATGACAGACGCGTCGACAGACTATACACATTGAAGTTATGTTTACATAACAATCAGAATCATGGTCACAGTTCCAGTCAGTACAGCTTCTGCCAAGAGAAGCTTCTCAAAGTTAAGATTGATTAAGACTTACTTGAGAAGATAATAGTTTTAGATGTCAATCTACAGACGTGATGTACTTTGAAAAATCATTCTTATGCAAAGACTTCAAAATATTTTTGTTATATTCTACCGGTTTCAGCAGTTGCTGCCATCAACAGGAAAATATTTTATTGTAAATTTGATGTTGCTTTACTCAGTAAAAATGTTATCTTACTGGCTTTGATGTAAAATAGCTTGTCGATTTCCTGTTGATGGCAGTAACTGCCGAAACCGGTAGAATATAAAAAATAAAAAAAATGTAGCCTTGGCATAAGAATGATTTTTTCAAAATGACTTGAGAAGCACAGTGAGCCAAGAAAGACTATCTGACTTGTCACTACTATCAATTGAAGCAACAATAGCGGCTAGTATTAATTATGATGTGATCTTTCAAAAATTTCTGTGAAGCGAAAAGCTGAAGTGTTTCTATTTTAATTTCTGTTTGTTTATTGTAATTTTTGTCATTGCAATACTACTTGTATAAAATAATATTTTAGTATAATGATTATTGGTGTGTAATTAAGCTCATTTTATTTGATACTTTCTTCCTTACTGAAAAAATGAAAGGGGCCTCGCAAAGCGAGTTCGCCGACGCCCAGTTTTCGTCTAGCGGCGCCACTGGGCTGAAGTGCAATTTGAGTCCGTGAGTGGTGTTTCTTGTGTAGGCGTTTGCAATTGCGCCGCAGCGCACCATTCTTAATAAAGTTACAGTTCGTGCATGTGAGCTTATTAAACAATGATCTGTCCGCATCAGGCAAGGATTTTTTAATTTTACATAGCACATTAATCTGGGCAGCCTTGTGACCGCAGTAAAAGTTTTGTTTGCATCCCCTAAGGGTTTTCTTTTTCGTTAATAAACTGGAACATGAAGACTTGTCGCGTGTGCGTAACATTTTTGGAAGCGGTCAAATTTATGGTTTTATAGGTAAAACGATGCCATTATTAAAACCAGACGGGAGGTCTCCTGCGCTTTACTTGCCAATATGTGGTGTCGTATGCTTTACTTCCATTCATTTACTAGCAGTGAAATGATCGGCAATCACATTACTATAAATCACCATTTTTAATAAAGTTACAGATCGTGTTGTGAGCTTATTAAACATCGATCTGTCCGCATCATGTTCGCTCCCCCCCCCCCCCCTCCTTTACTCAGCACATTAATCTGGGCATTCCTGTGACAGCAGTAAAAGATACATCTGTCTGCATCCATGAGTTTTTTTAATAAAGTGAAACATGAATATTCACGTTGCACTTAAACGCACGCATTTTTGAAAGATTTTTTAAAAATCTAAACATACTCTGTTCCCTCGGCTTCATTGTTAACAAAAAACATCGAAAAACGTAACTTCACTTTTACCTTTCCCTAGTCTCTCAAGCCACATTTTGCTAGTTTCATAATTGTATTCATTATAACGAAAAAACCTCCTGATGCTACATCGTATTCAAGAACTTCGGTAAACGAGCTGTTTTCAGGGTGATTTTGTGTCCTTCATTGTCTGGAAGTGCTGTTTACATACGGTAAAACTTCATCATTGCATATTTTTCGGTTTTTCAGTTTCAATATTGCTATTACTATTGTTTTTCCATTTAGAATCTCCCCGCCCAAAACCCCATAATTCACGATATAATCCCGTTAAATTCTATTACTTATTTTTCCCTAACATTTATATTTGTGTAGATATTCATTTAATGTTAACGACGCCACATTACATTTGCATTGAAATATTAATGTCGGTTATCGGCACGACGTTGTGCCTGACATCATGGGTCAAAGCAAAGCAGACTTGTAGTATCGGAAGCTAAAGTATTGCCCAATATTGCCAACAATTCCCTCTAAAGTCTAAACCTAGGTCCGGTTCATTTAAGGCAAATAAAAAGTAATCCCTATGAGATTTAACGATGGATCCTTTCCTACCCATCTCCACCGAATTTGTGACATACAAACCTCATTATGAATGTGATGAAACAACACGGGGTGATATCACTTTTTTAATGCAAACTATTCGCAAACCAACGAAACAATTTCATTCAATAACTGAACCGATTCACCAGCCTCCGCGTCGGCTATCCTGCACTAAAATAATAAACTAGTTGTAACACTAATAAATAATTTGTAGATAACTTTAGTATTACTTTGTAAAATAAACTGAAAGATGGCTGTACGGCCGTAAGGTCAACAGCCAAATAAATGTAATTTAAAAGAAATTACTCATGTGCATCACAGGAAAAAAACTTGTTAGGAGAATGAATTTATTTCAGAATAAAATGTTTCAGGAAGTTGGTATAAGCACAGTACAACTAAATCCAGCAGCCACTAAGCCAGTATCCTGGAATTGGAAGAAGCAAGCAAGCTTGTGGCTTCACCACAAAGAGCTCGTTGCTTACAGACGTCAGACAAGGCGTGTGGTGGGGGAAGGACGGAAACATACATTTTACGACGTATTTCAGCATCTTAATAATTATCAGTAACTAATGAGAAGCAGTATGTTTCGAATTTAAAACAAGAGAATACAGCTGACCTCTGCAATATTGAAGCTTCTTTTTTCTTCTTCTTCTTCTTTAAGTGTTTTATGTAACACACTTTTCTCCACCAATCAGAAAGAGGATTGGGGGGGGGGGGGGCAGAGTGGTGGGAGGCACGGGGAAACCAGTAGCAAGCCGCTGACGCATGCACCGCAGAAGGTTGAAATAGACGCAGAGGGAAGCGCGAGCAGCGTTTATTCTGTGGGCGACCGTTGTTGAGTATTGTAGCTGTTATTTAATTTTGGTGTTCAGTATGTCTGAAAGCCATTTTGATGAATACGAGCATTATAACTACGAATACGATAAGCATATATATTCCGGTCACAGTGGAAAGCAGCGCACGAAGAAAGAAGCCAGTGAACATACAAACCATTTCGATCCTTGTGGACATTCCAGGAAGATAGTTACTAAATTGCAGAATGCAGAGCAGAAGAAGAAGGAACCGGTAAAAACTGGAGGCACTAAAGTCTAGTGACACGTAATTTGGAATTCGGAACGATTTGGACTGATTCGTTATTCGGAATTAAGTGAACCTTCGAGTTGAAATGTGTTCGAAGTGGAAGTGATGTTCCCACAGTTACTTGAAAATTCGCTGCGACCATCAGAAAGCGTAAAAATCAGTGGAGTGAGAACTGTGCCTCGCCTTAGTCATGTCGACTTTGCTGCCTTTACGTGCAGTAGACTAATATTTAATTGAGTGTGTGTGTCACGAACTATTTTACCCAATTATGGGAAAAGACATGATTCTCATGTGTATGTGAACGCTGCGTATTGTAATTCCATAAATTAAATTTATTGTTGAAATGTATCTTTGTTCTTTTATTACGGAAATCTATTCCTTTTGATTTCGTCTTTCAGTTCTCCTGTTATTTGCAGTGCTGCTGTAGGTCATTTCTTCATTGCCTTTTGTGTTTAGCCACATTAAGATAATAAGTCACTTGATGTTGTTTCTAAATACGTTTGACTTAGATTCTCTCTTCCTGCATAATTTTTAAAACATTATTACCCAGCTGACACTTACTGCTGCGTGGTCCATTGTGAATGCATGTTTCTGATTTTAGAGATATTCTTCTCAAGAATGGATCTGTGGTTGATGCTGTGATAGCAACTTCGTTTTGCAATGGAGTTGTGAACTACCATAGTATGGGTCTTGGTGGAGGTTTCCTGATGACCTTATACATCAACAAAACTGCTGTTACACTAAACGCCCGTGAAACAGCTCCAGCACAGGTCCGAGAAGATCTATATGACGACGAGCGCAAGAGTCAAATAGGTAATAATTTAACCCAATAACGCTACACAAGCGCATTTACGTTTAAAGTCTTATTACAAACTAGTTTTCAGTACCCTGTTTGTGCTTGTTATATATCACAAACACTGATAGTTTCATATGATTTTTATCTAAAAGCAGCCTATTCCTTATTAATCCATTAGACGCAACAATGGCCTAGTGTAAAGTGTTCCATTAATTCCTGTGGGAATTAACATTGTCAAGATGACTGAATTCGAATCTGTTGTTTTTTAAATTACTATAATTATTAAAAAGTCCACTGTGTTAATCAAATTCGTAAATGGAATGAGTTAATAGTAAGCCTATTTATGTGTATTGGTCCTGTTATTTTAAGTTATAGCCACTTCATTTTCACATAGTGATCTTGTTGGCCCGAAACAGGTAAGTGCCATGTAGTATAGACTTATGAGGAAAGTGTGTGTCTATTACTATTTCATTGGTGGTCTTAAAATTATGGTACAGACAGGCCTATAGGAGAGAACAGCGTTAAGTCATAAAACTGCATCAGATAATTTGAGGATAGAACAGTTTTAAACATTAACAGTGGAGAAATAGATTCAGAAAGTGCTCCAGTTGTGCCACACAGGTTTACTGCAGCTGAAATTCATTTGTACCGGTAGTTCATAACATGTAGAATATTGGGCATTGCAATTGTTTTTCAACAACCCACATTTGTTATATACACTGACCCATCTTGGCAGTTGATTAATGAAGGACTACTAAGCGTCATTGTATGTAACATTGATATCTTGTTGCATGCCGGAAGTAAATTGCTTATAGCATGATATTTACCAGTTTTGTAGTAATCATTTTGGGTATTTATAAGTGCAGTGGCCTTTTAAGAGAACCAGTTTTTTTATTTATTTAGTTATATTTTGTTGTTGCCATTAATAGTGTAATCACACAATCTCTTGGATTGTGTGCATCAGTAATAAAACGAAGGGTTCTCAATATTTATGCATGGTACAGTAAATGAGTCTTCTAAACACTAGGAAGATCACCAGTAATTGATGGCTCAAAGTTTAGTGTTTTCCATTTATTGACTTCTGGCTGCACCTGTAATTGGCATCTACCCTAGACATTGTGAGATGAGTTACTCTTTCAGTGAGGCTAGAATCTCAATTCAGGAAATATCATTTTCTGTCAGGTCTGATGAATTACTAAGACATTTATTTAGTCTCTGCATTTCTCTGCTGTCTTTGTTCTTTGGTGAGGAATTTTTTCTTAAAGAGTTAAAATCTTTGTTGGACCATTTTACACACTTCTGGTGTCTCACCAGATCTTAATGTATCACAGAGAGTGTCCATTAGTTTGTGTGTACGTATTGTATACACATCTACAGTTTTTTCCATTGTTTATGAAATTTTGCACATATAAGCTTCAATCCCTGAGGACGGTCGCCATAAGTGTTAGGATCACGTACAACACATTGTTCACGAGACATAATACACAATGATGCACGAAAAACTGCTGCATCAAACAACAGTGTTGCACATTTCCTCCATGCTGGACAGATTTCAACCAAATTTGATGCACATATTCCTTACCATGAGGTAACAATGCTGTCGGGGTAAGAACCACATCACCACATGGTTCAGGAGATACATCATTATAAACTATATAGTTGCAAGAAACTGCCACATAATGTGACGAGACTTTATTCACACACTGTATGAGAAACAGTTCTTAGTGACTTGCAACCAACTTTAAACATAACTTCTAACATTTGTTGAACTGTTTCTTGCCTACTACTTTTCCGCTGTTCATGGACTAAAACTACAGCATTCGGTATGATGTTACAATTTATAATTTCTACACTACAAATTGTAGCCACAGTAAATTTTACAGACAGTATACACACACAGAGGTGAATGTACATTTCAAATTGTATTGCAGTATGACACAGTTCACGAAATATGAGCATATAAACAGTAACATTCATAGAAAACTGCCCTATCACACACAAAGTTTTAATCTTACTTCTTTACTACTAATTGTATTCACAACAGATTTTACAGACATACAGCACTTATACACGTGAATATATATACCTGAAAAAAATTGAAATTGTACAACATATAGCTCAATAAATATGAGATAGTGCGAATTTTGTATGCCATTTGTATTTTGACTGATATCTTTCTTTGTTTGGATACTGCACATATAATTTTGTACATTATGCAAGACAGCCTTATTTCTTACATATTCTCCGATAAGTAAACATCTTTTTATATTAAAAATGGACAGAAAGGATAGGTGAAGTACAAACTCAAGGCAGGAATAAATAAATACCTGGGCAACACAGGGTAAAGCTTTTCTTTTATAAATGTAGTTCGACTACACAATTCCTTTGTGGCTGCTCCTATTGGCATGCTTGTCTTTATTTATTGTACAGCCATTGTCTTAGCCAAATAATTACATTGTGGTACCACAGCCATCAATCCCTCTGATTAACACTGGACAGAGATAACATAGCAAAATATTTCTATGATGCATATAAATTAGGTTAAAAGGGGGAATTTTTGTTCACTACATTAAGAAAAGAATAATTGCTGCACCAGTGATTGACAATATTATGTTTCATTGACACTTCTCTCATCATGGCTGCATTATTTAAAGTTTTGAGCTTGGTATTTGCAACATAAAACTTGGTTATTCACTCAGAAAAGTATTCCTTAATTATTTGTCAATTTTTTTTCTGCAGTAACTTTTTAATAAATTGTATCTTAATTTTGTATAGAAATAACAGAACTACTACTGTAGTCAGAAGACACGTCTTCATAATTTAAGCACCTGAGGATAGGGTTATTGAAGTGAATAAATTGCACTTCGTGTCTTTTGAAAAACAAGGATTGTTGTGTGACTGATTACCTTGACAGTAAGACATAAGTCAGTAAATGCTTAAATTTGACAAGTCTCTGTGCATTATGCTCAGTGCAGGTACTAAAGGAGGCATAAGTAACTTCCTCAGTGAAGTATAAGTGTTTCTTTCCTCTTCTAAACACAGGTTTATCACAACACTTCGTTTACATTACACAGAATTACTGCTATAGGGTCATTCCCTGGAAAATCAAATATTTTGGTAAATGTAAGGTTACCATTTCGGAAATTGCGCACATTTGGTGCATGGGTACCTATATGTATTACTAGAAAAACGACGAAATATCACTGTCCTATCTCTAACCATTTTTGAGAAAATTATCCCGAAAGGTGTGTACGCGATTAACAGTTGGGCACTAATGTCCCCATCTTCAGAGGGCTACTGCTTAGTGATGAGTTGACCTACAGACCTCAATTTTTTGTGCATCACATGTGTAAAGCACTAAGTTGATATATGATATAACAATTTAAATATATTAAATATAAATATAAAATTATGCCTATTAAAATAGTACAGCCCTCAATTTTGGTACTGTAGCTCTTCAACCCTAGTATTAATTATAAAAAAGCAATGGAAAGCCTATTGCATGCATTTAATAGTTCTTACTTTCAGTTTGATACGCATTTCACTGGGAACATGAGGCAGAATTAAAGTATGTGGTGTGGAGGGAGACGTGCTTTAAGACAATCCGTGTAGTCACTTTGGCTGCAACGCTGTGTTAGCTGAGTGGCCTAAAGCACCTACCTAATAAGTAGGATGTCCCGGGTTTGAATCCCGGCCACTGCACAAATTTTAATTCAATACCTCTCCTTATATTTATTAACTTTCAGTTAAAGTTGACTCCATCAGGAAAAATGGTTGAATTTGATGAACTTCATAGTCCTGGATGGGTATGTAGTCACTTGAATCTGAACTTTGCTGAATTGTTTACATATTTCATAGCAATCTTAAGTGCAAAGAAGAATATCCTAACTCGCTTACTTCGTAGATAAACAGTAACATGAAAATGTGTATACACAATTTTCTGCACTACTCTAGGTATTAAAAAATTAAAACCATGGGTATTTCTTGAAACAGTGTTCTCAAACTGTATATGGTTGACCTGAAGGTTAGAACTGTGTAAAAGTGAGAGCTGAAAAAAGTTTTCAAGCATTAAATATGTTATGTTTTAACTTTTATCAGCTTGGTGCACAAATGCAACAATATACAGGGTATCCTTACAAACTGTATATTAAAATGGCAATATCATCATATTAAATTGACAATGAATGCAATAATGAAATTACTTATGTAAACTATATCAAAATATGATACACAAATACTATGCAAAGAACACACAAGCAAATTTGAAGATACAAAAAGAAACACATCTTTGATATAACCTTGTATTTTCTGATATACTGGCCTCAAAACACAAAAAGGTTTCCTAAATGTGGGAGACAACATCTTTTCATAACACTTATCATCTAGCTCGTAAACCTGGGTTCTGTGGTTTTGTGAAGATGGGACCTTGACCTTGCATATAACACTGGAGAAGGGGACCCAAACTGTGCCTTTCCTGCTGGGTCATTTTAGTTATTGTGACTCGGCATCTCTAAATTCATGTCATACCTGGGAAATGTGACCTATGTAACACTTTTTATTGTATTTGAAAGCTACATACTGGCCTACTTGCAACTGTTCAAACGAATTCTTAGGAGTTCCCTTAGCAACAGTGGTCTCATTTGCATCTGTTGAAAGCCTCTTCATTAGAATGGTGTTAGTAGCAATGACTAGAAATGCGTGGTGCGACCATGTTCCTAGAACAGTCTTCACTGCATTGTATCTGCTTTCGACACAAAGAACATATTTATGCCCTGGATTTTGCTGAGTGACCAGTTATACCTGTTATCTGGTTTCAAGATGTAATTGGATGGAGATTTAGCCTGCAAGCTGGCTCTTCTATCTTGGTGTCTTACAGTCCCTCCAATACCATCACAGGGGCGGATACCATGGCATGTAGCAAAAAAAGTGCTATTCTTTTTAAATACCAAAATCTTCTTAATGGTAGGTTAGGTTTGTGAGGTTCTTGTCTAATATATAAAGCAGTGTATCCGTATGTTTGTGTGTACGTGTTGCATACAAATCTACAGTTTTATTCCAGTCTATAAAAAGATTGTAGACATAAGTTTAAATCCATGAGAATGGAGTGTAAGAATCATGTACAATACATTGGTCATGATACATATCATAAACAATAAGATGCATTAAAACTGCCACATTAATTGACTATGCTGCTCATTTTCTGCTAAACCACTGTACCGATTTCAACCAAATTTGGTACATATATTCCTTATGTAAGATAACAATTACTGCAGGAGTAAGGACCACATATGGAGAGTAAGGTCATAAACAATATAGTTCCAAGCAATTGCTGCATAATTCAATGAGAGTTTATAAATAGACCATATGAGAATGACAGTACTTAACGACTTGCTACCATTACACGTAATTTCAAATCTTTATTACTTTTCTCACTGACACCCATATCAAAATAATGAAAGGGAAAAAAGTTTATCGCTTACTACATCTCTACTGTTCATGGAGCAAAACTATGGCATCCGTTAACATTTTGCGACTACAATTGTAGTCGCAGGAATTTTTACAGATAGTATACATGCATACAGATGAATGTACCTTTAGTAATTGTATCATAGTAAGACACGTAGTTCATGTGATAAAAGGACAATAACAGTAATGTTTGTGGAAAACCACACCATCACGCGTCGGGTTTTAACCAATTACTACTTCTTTACAATTAACTCTATTTGCAATGGATTTTACTGACAAACAGCGGTTAAACAAATGAATATATAACTGCAAAATTATACAATTGTACAACATATAATTCAATAAATATAAGATTGTATATTCTGTGATGGGTAAAAACCTGTTGCATCATGCAACACGTGTTCCGGTCAGCTTAAGGAAATTCCTGGAAAGCTGACAATAGCAGAGGTGCCCCACAGGGGAGGGGGTCAAGATGCAAACTGTGTCATTGAAATTTCTGGGAGGGAGGGGGGGGGGTAAAAATTAGTACTGTCAGCCTGGAAGGGGGGGGGGGAGCTTTCTGAAACAATTTACAAAATGTGAAATAAAAGATTTAATTTTAAAATTAAATAGCAAAACAGGACCTAATATCTCGGGTGTGGAGTGTGGGTGTTGGTTCACAGTTTGGTTGGGGAGGTGAGTCATTGCCCAAGGGGAGGGGAAGCACCTCTGGACAGTCCTGGTGATAACTTTGCACACGGATGCAGGCGATAGCTAGACTTCTATAGCCAGGTCTAGGATTTTTGTGTCACTGTCCACTTCTTTCATCTCTGGCAGTGTTGCTAATGTCCAAAATATCGAGTAGCACCGTGGTTCAGAACCCACGTTAAATTGTAGGTCCCCCTATAACTGGCTGGGTTGGTCAGCTCAAAGGTCAGAGGAAGGAAACGGCATATCGCCTCCAAACAGGACCATGCCTAGTAAAGCACTGTGGTGTTCAAACCAATCTTTGGATTGTTGACTGCTTTACCTTTATGAGTAAAGGAAGAGAATGAAACAGAGTACATCCAACCAATGCTCATTATTAATGATAGCTCTGGCTCTTAACTTAGAGATTGCACATTCCAGCAAGACTTGCATTTTCTATTATAATTAATAAACCACAGGGCAATATATTCAATACTGTGGAGTGCATTTGATATGCCCATGTTTCTTGCAAGGACAACTTCGTCACTTACTCAGGGGTTGCCTCGCCAAAGAAATTATTCATATTAGATCTTGGACAAGTAACAAAAAATATTGTGTATATTAAAGTTGTGAATTAGATGAGTGTATGAATGTTACATAACACACACACACACACACACACACACACACACAGAGAGAGAGAGAGAGAGAGAGAGAGAGAGAGAGAGAGAGAGAGAGAGAGAGAGAGAGAGAGAGAGAGAGAGAAGGAATAGTAGTAGTACTAAATCAAGGCAGAAATAAATACCTGAGCAACTCCGGGTTTACAGCTAGTAATCTTTATACTGTCAAGCAGCACCATCACTGAAGTATATAATTTCTTTAATCTGCTGATCTGCAAGCAGCAGTTTGATTTTGTTGATAAAATGTCTCAGAAAAACTTGTAAAGGTGTGGTATTGTGCTGCAGATGATCAGACATGCAGCAAATGCTCAAAGATTTTATGACTCTTCGAATTTGTAGTATTCTACAAATGGGTGTAGGGTTGACTGAGAGTTATACCATTGATATCCCTGCACTTTCTTCTTGTACTGAGAAACTATAGTTTTCCGCAAAGTCTAAAATAACTAAGATTTCAGAATAGGCCAAATTCTCCTTGCAATAAGTATGAAAATTGCTCTTACGTTACTGCTGCAGATCATCAACCATCTCGACTAGATTTTTGCAGAATTCACTTACAGACAGCTGGAAAGTGAGTATGGTGGTCCTGTCTGTATGCATCCACTTACGAAAGCTGGTATCATCATGATATTTTAAATTTGTGCAATAAATGTGTACAGCCTCCTTCCCTGGGCATTGGTTACACACAAGCATGTTTATTAGTGGGTTCACTATATTCAAAAACTATTAATAACTATTTTTAGCTCTCACTTGTACACAGTTCTGTCCTTCAGCTCAACCATACATAGTTTAAGAACACTGTTTCAAGGAATACCCATAGTTTTAATTTTTCAATATCCAGTAATACTGTATATGACTGATGTGTGTATATCACATTTTCATGTTATTGTTTACCTGTGAAGTAAGTGAATTAGGATATTCTTATTTTCACCTAAGATTGCTATGAAATATGTAAACATTCCAGCAAAAAATCAAATTTAGATTCAACTATGTACGTACCCATCCAGATTCAACCAATTTTCCTGATGGAGTCAAAAACTGAAAGAAAGAACTATTAAATGCAATGCAATATGCTTTCCCTTATTTTTTTATAACTAATACTAGGACTGAAGTACATTTCTGAAATTGAGGGCTGTACTATTTTCATAGGTATTGTTAATATATTAAGCGAATTTAAACCATAGCGTTAAAAAAGTGTATTTTTCATAATCTAAACAATGTTTCTCACTTTTTATATCTTATCAACTTAGTGCTCTGCATATGTGATGCATAAAAAATTGCGGTCTATAGTTCAACTCATCACTAAGCAGTAGCCCTCTGAAGATGAGGATATTGGTGCCTGACTATAGATTGCGTACACGCTTTCCAGGCTTAAAACACAGTTTTCTCAAAAATGCTTAGAGATAGGACAGTGATATTTGGTAGTTTGTTTATTAAGACATGTAGGCACCCATGTACCAAAAATGATCAAATTCTGAAATGATCACCTATCACCCTCTGAGTGTCCACCTAATGACCCTATAGGTGAATTAAAATGAAGAAACTTTGTTTATTCTGCACAGTTCTATTAATTAAAGAGTTATTGAATGATTTTATTTGGCAATTAAAAAAGTTATAGGCTAAATATGTAGGCTGTTAGTGGTTTTAAGAATTAGATCTGGAGTCCAGCATCCTGCAGAGACCTATGTATTAAAAAATACTCAAGTCTCTTTTCTTTACCATTGTTTTTTTATCACACAAATAAATAACCACATGCCTATAACAATAGGCCCAAACCAACGTCTAGATGAAACTCTTTTAACCTTAGTGCAGAAAGTACACTCACATGGGTATACAATGTACCATTACCAACCAAGTACTACTGTTTGATTGAAGAGATCTTTTCAGATACTTAGTTTTAGATTGATGTGTAATTAAACAGATTTCACTATAGAATTTTTCAAGGTTATTTCTTTGTTTTGTATGTAAATATATATTTTAGACACATTTCAGATACCACTTGACTGATTGTAACGGATGCGTTGAAAGTAAGCTTTGTCATGTTAATTTCAGGTGTGTTATGTGATAATTTTGAGAACTGCAATTTTTCCTCAACTTTGAACCACTTGGGACACTTTCTGCTGTTCATGGTGTATAGATTGAACCAAATGTCTTATTTTTGTACCACCATTTTTAATCAACAGCGAAATTCAGCTGTGTTCTACGGATTGAGGGCAAGTTGTATCAGACATTCTTTCTGCACTGTCTACTTCAGGTATTTCACTTTAGCTTACACACAGCATAACAAAAGTGACAATTCCAGAGACATAGAATTTCTTGCTTCTTGCTGTACACTCAGATAGAAGAAAGTTACAGTTGATTTTATAAATGACTACAATAAATGGTCATTATGAAATATAATTGTGAACTGTGATTATGAAATATCATTCATGACTTTGGAATATTTGGGCAATCTATCTGTTGTTACACAACGATGCTACTGTTATCTTCCAGTAGAGCAAAAATGGATTTTCCTTCTCACTGAAATTAAGCCTGCCTGTCTGTAGGAGACGGTGATACTTTTTCATGAAGGGCTGAGGTGAAGACTTAACTTGAGTCCTCATAGTGATTTTGAAGGAAGTATTGGAGGTGAGTGGAAAGGAGAAGTGGCAAAGAATTAAGACTTAAAATATTTTAATTATATCAGGTGTCTGCCTCTGAGGTACGCTAGTAGTATCTGATAACATCTGGCCTTAGTTGTGCACTTACACTAAGCCTTCTGTAGTTTCCCGTTGGCCATCATAGGTGTGAAATGGAACACTACATGAAATTTCATTTATGATTCAGTTGTGATAAATATAAAGTATTTACTGAGAAATTTACTTTTCCCCTAAGAATGAAAAATATTAAACAGTGAAAACCTTACCTAGCAGAAAGATGCTGTAAATCGATGCATAATATGAAATAGTATTCACTTCCAGCCAAATTTGTGAATGTGGAATTAGAGAACTTGGATAGAAGAATGCAGTACCTGCTTTACATAATGTGCCAAATATGGCACTGGGGATTTACTGATAGGATACCCCAAGAATGAAACAATGAAGTGTCAAAAAACAAGAAAACTTCCCCATCAGCTAAGAAACAGGTTTGCTGTTGATGATACGAGCTACAAACTTGAGTATCTTAAAGACTTCAACACGTCTGATAAAAAGCTAAATATGTTCACAAAAAATATTAATGTAGTAAAAACTTGTCAAGTGTAACAAAATGAAATATCATTCATTATACTCAATGAAAAATTGTTGCTAGTCAATAAAAATAGTATCATAATGATGATAGAGCAACAGGAATAAATACTTATCATGCAGAAATAAAGTGTACATATTCTTCACTTTCAGCAATTATTCACATCTTCAAAAGTATTTTTCAATATTCTTAAAAAGGGAGAGATTGGCTGGACTGGACTGCACTTATCTTAGTTCCTTACCGCTGAGAGTCTCACAGAAACATGAAAATGTAGACCAAAAATTGGACACGACCTTTCAGAAATATTTTTACTTTGTCAGGTATGAGTGGAGGGAACAAAAGGGATAGGTTATTCACGACCTAGGCCATGAGGTGATGATGGGTGACTGTCAGTGGTAGAGAACTAAGGTAAGTACTGGCCAGCCAATCTCTTTTCATTTGAAGAAGATTTTAGCATATCAGTTGAGATTTTCCATCAGTAGTCGAAAGCATTTCCTCACAAAATGTTGTAGCTTACGTAACCGAATGATTGGGATTTATTTTTCATCTACTTCACAATTATTCATGCTCTCCATAATTCAGTAATGCGTGGAGTGCAAAAATGTAACTATTTCAATATTCCTTTACTCAAGTAGAAATATAATTAAAAACAAGCATTAATCTTATGGCTGACTTTCTCTGTGCTAGGGGCACAGAGTGCCAGAAGGTAAGAACTGTCACAGCAGGGAGTGTGGATACGGTCTTTGTTAGACATTACTGTGGAAATTCAGACTGGACATGTTGATGTCTTGTGTAAGCACTGTATTTATTGCATACAAAATTTCAATATTAAAATTAGGAAAAAATATGATACAAAATCACAAAATGTGTTTCCATTTTTTAAAGAAAGAGTACTTGAAAAGGAAAAATGTATACAATAGACAATGTTAACTGCTTTAAAATGGCACTGTATTTAATTCTTTAGAGCTGCAAACCTAGAGAAAAAAAATTGGATCATTTTTTGAACTGAAAGTCTTAAATATAATACACATGAGATATTCTTAAGTACAATGAAGGTAGGAGACTGAGGTCTTAAAAAATGAGAACACCACACAAAAAATTATACTTATCTATAACTGGGATTTATGTCACAAATTTTTTAAGGATATTTATGGCATGAAATGAATGTTGCTGTCAACTACAAAAACTTCTGTATTTGTCTCATCTATTTTCAACATTATTAACTTAACCTACAGTGAGTAGAAACTGTTTACAACTGTACTTGATATATTGACACTGATACAGAAATAACAAATATACAAAAGAGAATCACCGTCTTGTTTCTTTTCATGAACATCAACGGGACCGTTAAACACAAAACCGATTCCTCGTCTGATATTTCCAAAACCAGCAGCAACATGAGGAATTGGCAATTTCCCTATCACATCACTCTTATGAATCAGAGAAATGTCTTTGATTGATGACCTAGGTCCTGAATTATCTTCCCCTTCCGTCCCCATTCTATTTTCTTTCCTTCTCTCCCATCTGAAGAAGGAACTGTGTTCCGAAAGCTTGTCCTTTTTCTCATTTCTTCATTTGTCACTATCGGCGGTACAGCACAAAGGTAAGTACTGGCCAGCCAATCTATCTCTTTTGAAAGAGAAATGTCTTTTTCATTTAATTTAAAAACTATTTCGTCCTTGTCTACCAACTAGGGCCGTAACTTAAAGATCATTTTCTAATATTTTTTGTATGGTGCACACATACCTATAGTTGTAAAAATTTTTCTTCCCTCCTGGAAGTTAAGTCAAAATATAATCTCCTTCAGCTACATGTGCTGGATCAGTCATTACAACAGGATGCTTCTAACAGATAGACAACATCAAGGTTGTTGTCACTCTTCAAAGAGATGTCAGAATCAGTCTCTTTACTCTTTTGTGTATTTGCAGTGGTTTTGGCCGTAGGCATAACTTTGCTAGTCTTCTGCTTTAATCCTTAGCTGTTTGGAGGCTTTTCTTTTACAGAAATGAGTTTGCTGTATTCTTCCGAAGTTTTCACTTGTGACATTGGGTTGATGCGAATATGCTCGGTAACAAGTTTCTCAGTTTTTTATTTTTTTTATTCTCTGAAGGAATAAATTTTTCAGAACTTTCTGATAATTCACTGCTGCAAGTAGGGGTTACACTCATTTTTTCAGAACCAGTAGCTTTAACTGCACCGCCATCGGAACAACAGGGCATTCTCTTCTGAAATGCTGAGGTCTGGTTCACTGATATTTGTGGATTTGTTCACATCACTTTTGTTTTGGGTATTATATCTGCACAGTTTTTCAGGATCCAGTTGATGAACAGGATACTGTGACCTGTCATAGGGGCAGATTCCTGTGTTGTTTAAGCCATATATAATGTTTTTAGGTTTCAAAGCATCTGCCCATACTTTACAGACAAGATCCACTAATTCTGATGCTTTTTTTTTTTTTTGCCACTGAATCAACTTAGTATTCAAAGTGTCATTAAAAGGCTTGAAGCAACGCTGGTTGCAGCTGGTCAGTTGTATGCGGTGGCAGCTTCATGACTGCAATTTTCTCATTCCTTGCTTTATCAATTACTGTGGGATTTAAATGACTAATGTGACCATCCAACAGTAGAAGTAAAGGTTTCTTTTACAGTGTCACAAAAATGATTGAAGTAGCTCAAAAAGATTGATGCTGTCATGAAACCCTTAACAGCAGTTGAATAAAATGTGCCATGTAAATCATGTGCTCCCTTCCAGGAGCTCAATAGGTGCACTCCCTCAAAAACTATCAGTGGTGGAAGCTGCAGCTGACACACACTGTTGTATTGTCTTTTTTCAGAACCCTAAATATCCTAGAGAAACTTCTGACCAATACCTAAACCAGCTCGTACCCTGGAAGGATCAGCTGAAAAGTCCATCCAAATTCCATATATTGGCTGGTTTATCTATGATGTCCAGATCTTCCAATATTGCTTCTAATTTATCATAGAAATCATAAACAATAAAAGGATCACTTGTAGCTTTCCTACGATTCATTTCAAGAACTTCTGGCTTCAGTTGTTAACGAATTTCGTGAACAGAAATTTCTGAATTACTTTGAACCAGTCTTCATCTTTAAAACGAGTGGTCAACCCGTATTGTTCCAGTCTTGAACAACCAACACTACTTCAGCTCTTGTCATTGGAAATTCCCATTTAGCAAGTGTCTTCAAGTGATTAGATAAAGTTGTCTCTCGATCAGCTGTAAAGTCTGTTTTCCTTCCTTGCACACCTGAGTACAATGTATTCTGTGCAGTAACATTTTATCCATTTTATATTTCAATGTCACCTGCCAGACTGAAGCTCCATTTTTCACCGCTTTTATGGCTGAAGAAATATCTTCTTCGCTATATGGCCTTCCTTTTTTTCTGATACGAAAGTGTCGTAATGTTTCCTGTCGTGACCCAGATTATTCCAATTTAATATTATATAATATTAGCATAAAATAAATTGAAGAGCAGTAGGGGCCTAGTTTAGATGAAATCTATACTTACCTAGAAAAAAGACCTGGAAGGAAAAGCAATACACCACAAACTCAAAACTATATATTTTCTGCTGTATATTCTCTAGTGCTGCTTTTGCTGCACGAATGTCAACAGTAGCATGAAATAAAGCATAACTGCTGCATTACTGCCAACTACAGCAAGTAAAACACTTCAGTGAATAGAATAGCATGATTAAGAAAACAGTGTGTATCACTTTTAGGAAACTGCTGGGACTGGAGTGTATCACATTTAGGGATAATATTGACTGTTTAATAATTACCTAAATATAATAAAAGTGAAGGTAATGAATAATTCATTAGAAAGAGCACATCTTTCTGTCTATGCAATCCAATTTTAGTGGACGCAGAATCGGTATTGCCAAAATTGTGGCAAATGTAGAAATGTGTGCACATTTATTTTCAATGTGAAAAATGGAGACGGACTAAATTATTTTTTACCCCACTGATGTAGTTTATAATGGATATCAAAATATGACATGCCATTCCCAAAAAAAACAGCGTCATACATAATGGTAGGAACATTTGTGATAATTATGGTTTTCTTGTGAAGAGACTGGGTGTACCTTTTTTTTTTTTATTTATTTTTTGGAAAAATTTTGCTGTTACACTTTTAGGCCACCATTTTTAAAAATGTGATAAATTTCAAAAGTCAAAGAGTAAATAGTTTTTCCCAGGAGGGAGTATTTTTGTTTTTCACTTAATATTCTTTTGAAGTACAACCTTTTTCAAATTGCCTCTCTCTCCAAGTTTTTTTCAAAATTGGTTCAGCTATTTAAATGTGCCACCCCCATGACCCACAGACACTGCCGAGGTGGGGTGGCTTCCGTGCCTCAACAATGCAGATAGCCATACCATAGGTGCAACCACAGTGGAGGGGTATCTGTAGAGAGGCCAGACAAATGTGTGGTTCCTGCTGAAGAGGGGCGGCAGCCTTTTCAGTAGTTACAGGGGCAACAGTCTGGATGATTGACTGAGCTGACCTTGTAACATTAGCTAAGATGCCTTTGCCATGCAGTTACTGTGAACGGCTAAAAGCAAGGGGAAACTACAGTTGTTACTTCTCCCGAGGACATGCATCTCTGCTGTATGAACATATGATGATGGCGTCTTCTTGGGTAAATATTCCAGAGTTAAAATAGTCCCCCATTCAGATCTCCAGGTGGGGACTAATCAAGAGGATGTCGTCATCAAGAAAAACAAAACGGGCAGCCTACGGGTCGGGCCATGGAATGTTCTAACCGTTAATCGCGTAGGTAAGTTAGAAAATTTAAAAAGGCAAATGGATAGTTTAAAGTTAGATATGGGAGAGATTAGTGAAGTTCGGTGGCAGGATGAACAGGATTTCTGGTCAGGTGAGTACAGGGTTATAATTACAAAATCAGTTGGTGGTAACACTGGAGTAGGTCTGATAACAAATAAAAAATAGGAATGTGCGTAAGTTACTATGAACAGCATAGTGAACACATTATCATAGCAAAGATAGACACGAAACCAACACAGACCACAGCAGTGCAAGTTTATATGCCAACTAGTACTGCTGATGATAAGGATATCAAAGAAATGTATGAGGAGATAAAAGAAATTATTCAGAGAAATAAGGGAGGTGCATTTGGTAGAATTTTGCGCAGAGCAGAATTTAATGATTACCAACACTTGGTTTAATCATAATGAAAGAAGGCTGTATATGTGGAAGAGACCAGGAGACACTGAAAGGTACCAGATTGACGTTATAATGGTAAGGCAAAGGTTTAGAAACCATATTTTAAACTGTAAGACATATCTAAGGGCAGATATTGACCCTGACCATAACATATTGTTCATGAACTGCAGATTAAAACTTAGAGACTACAGAAAGATAGAAAAGTTAGGAGAGGAAACCTGGAGAAATTGAAGGAACCAGATGTAGTTGAGTGTTTCAGAGGGAGCATTAGGCAAGGATTGGCTGAAATGTGGATGTGCAGAACTTAATTGACGAGAGGAGAATGTATAAAACTTCAGCAAGTGAAGCAGGCAAAAGGGAGTACAAACGTCTGAAAAATGAGATTAACAGGAGTTGCAGACTGGCTAAGCAGGAGTGGCTAGAAGACAAGTGCAGAACTGTAGAAGAATGCGTAACTAGGGGAAAGATAGATACCGCATACAGGAAAATAAAAAGAGATATTTGGAGACAAGGAAAACAGCTGTGTGAATATCAAGAACTCGGACAGAGAACCAGTACTAAGCAAAGAGGGGAAAGCTGAACTATGGAAGGAATATATAGAGGGCCTATACAAATGAAGTAAACTTCAAGGCAGTATTCTAGAAATGGAAGACCAAGTGGAGGAAGATGAGATAGGGGATCCCCCCAGTGGGTCCACAGCTCTTTTGTGGGTAGGTGTGTGGCGCGCACGGGGCCCCGAGCTGAAGCAGCCTTTCTTCTGCCCCAGGCTGCTTCACTTTCGTTCACGCTTTCGCCCGGAGACGGGCGTCCTTTGTGAATGAAAGTGGTTTCTTGTCCAGATTTCTCTTTTTCCTTGGTTTCTTCCTTTCCTAATGTTTACTTCTGTCTTTCTCTCCTTGCTGTACTCTCCTAGCCTTCCTCTCCTCCTCATTAGTCTCCGCTTCGGTGTTTGAGACACTTCTTTCTCTTCACTTCCTCTATTCTTCTTCTTTCCTCCCTGTGCATGTCTGAAGGCTGACCAACACATTATCATGCGTAGCAGGTGACGGGGTAACGCGTACTTCCCCTCCCCGGGTAGACAAGTAGGGCACGTACGTACCCCCTGGTAAAGGCCAGGCCCAGGGAGGGGTGATTACCAGAGCTGGTACCTTCCGAACATGCCGATTGGTCCCTCCGTCAGTTCTCGGGAGGTGTGAACAATCACCTAAGGCGGGTAAGCCCTCAGAGAGGGCCCCCACTAGGAAAGAGCGCGCCATCGGAGACGCCGGTAATAACAGGGGACACTTCCGCAATGACTTCCTTCTCTTCTTCAGTGACCTTGACCCAGAAACGAAAGATAGATTCGCTTCATCAAAAGAAAACTTTGCCTAATCTTCCGAAATTCCTTGTTGTCTCTCGAACCAACAGTAAAGATTTCAATTCTGTAAATCCTTTCGTCATTCAGAAAGGTGTTGATGCAATTGCTGGCCCTGTTAAAACCTGTTCGCGTCAGCACAATGGCACATTGTTGCTGGAAGCGGACAGTGCTTTCCAGGCCCAAAAACTGATACGGACTACATTGTTACACACATTTCCTGTCAAGGTAGAAGCGCATCGCACGCTCAACTAGTCACGGGGGGGGGGGGGGGTAGTTTTTATGAGATCCTTTGACGGGTTGTCTGCCTGAGACATACAAACCTGTATGTCCGATCAGGGTGTAACAGCCGTGCATAGGGTGTTAAAAAAGGTCTATAACAAGCTGACGCCAACTCGTACTGTGTTTTTGACGTTCGACAGAGTTGAACTCCCATCGAAGGTCAAAGCAGAGTATGAAGTTATCTCCGTCCGCCCTTATATTCCAAACCAAATGTGCTGTTTCCAATGCCACAGATACTACCACACGTACTCGAGTGACCATTTTCCTTGTGTCATCCACTTCCTGCATCATTCCCCATCTTCTCGTCCCACCAGTTGGAACATTTCTAAAGCCGACTGGGGGCTTTATTCTTCCATGGCAGTTTTTCACAATCAGGACTTTTCCAGCTGTGGCAGTCAGGTCGAATACCTCACAGAGGTTATTCTCACAGCTGCTGAACATTCCATACCTCGTGTTCTCCACGTCGCGTCCCGGTCACCTGGTGGACTGCAGCCTGCCGTGACGCTCTTAGAGCCCGGCGCCGTGCTTTACGCACCTTCCGCCGCCACCCAACGTTGGAGAATAGTATCAACTATAAACGACTGCGAGCGCAATGTCGTCGAGTCATAAATGACAGCAAAAGAGCTTGCTGGATTGCTTTTACCAGTTCTTTTAACCGTTTTACTACCTCCTCGGCTGTCTGGGATGGCCTACGCCATTTATCCGGCATCAAGGTCCACTCCCCGATTTCTGGCCTGACCGTTGAGAACGCAGTCTTTGTGGACCCTGCTGATGTTTCCAACGCGTTGGGCCGTTTCTTTGCGGAGGCTTTGAGCTCTGCCCGTTACCACCCTGCCTTCCTCCCTTGCAAACAGGTAGAGGAGGCACAGCCGCTTTTTTTCCACTCTTTTAATTGTGAAAGTTGTCTCTTCTTCACCCTGCAGGAGCTAGACCACGCTCTCGCCCTGTCCCGATCTTCTGCACCCGGGTCCGATTCCATCCATATGGAGATGCTGAAGAACCCTTCTCCTGCAGGCAAGTTTTTCCTACTTAGCACCTATAATCGCATATGGAATGAAGGTCAGGTTCCCACAAGTTGGCGTGAAGCCATTGTTGTCCCCCATCCCCAAACCAGGGAAGGACAAACATCTTCCATCAAGTTATCACCCTATTTCTCTTACTAGCTGCGTCTGTAAGGTGATGGAACGCATGGTTAACGCTCGGTTGGTCTGGCTCCTCGAATCTCGGCGCCTCCTGACTAATATCCAATGTGGTTTTCATAGATACCGATCTGCCGCTGATCACCTCGTCACCTTATCGACCTTTATTATGAATAACTTTTTAAGGAAGCGTCAAACGATAGCAGTGTTCTTAGACTTAGAGAAGGCTTATGATACCTGTTGGAGGGCGGGCATTCTCCACACATTGCACACATGGGGCCTTCATGGCCGTCTGTCTTGAAGGCTTATGATACCTGTTGGAGGGCGGGCATTCTCCACACATTGCACACATGGGGCCTTCATGGCCGTCTCACTCTCTTTATTCAAGCATTTTTGGCGGATCGCAAGTACCGGGTACGGGTGGGTTCTGTTTTGTCAGATACCTTTCGCCAGGAGAACGGGGTGCCACAGGGCTCCATCTTGAGTGTGGCTCTTTTTGCCATTGCAATCAATCCAGTCGTAGAATGCCTTTCAGCCGACGTTTCCGGATCCCTTTTTGTAGATGATTTTGCAATTTATTTCAGCGCCCAGCGGACGTGTCTCTTGGAGCATTGTCTTCAACGCTGTCTTGACCTCCTGTATTCCTGGAGCATTGCGAACAGCTTCCACTTCTCCACTATGAAAACAGTGTGTATAAACTTCTGGAGTTAAAAGGAATTTTTTACACCGTCTCTACGTCTCGGCCCCATAGCTCTCCCTTTCGTGGAGACAACAAAATTCTTGGGACTCATGTTGGATCGTAAACTTTGCTGGTCCCCACACATGTCTTACCTGGCTGCCCGTTGTGCTCAATCCCTTAATGTTCTTCGTGTCCTCAGTGGAACATAGTGGGGAGTGGATCGTACCGTCCTGCTTCACCTTTACCAGGCCATTGTTCAGTCGAAGCTCGACTATGGAACCCTTGTATACTTTGCTGCACGGCCGTCGGTTCTCCGCCGTCTCAACTCTATTCACCATCGGGGATTGCACCTGGCGACCGGTGCATTTTATACCAGCCCTGTTGAAAGTCTGTTTGCCGAGGTCGCTGTATTATCCTTGACCACTCGCCGTGACATACTCTTGTGTCGGTACGCATGCCGCTTGCGGTCGATGCCCAACCATCCATCTTACAGATTATTTTTTGACGTCTCACTCGATCGCCAATATCAGTTGTCTGCGATAGCCTTGCTTCCACCTGGGGTTCGGTTTCGCCGCCTGATTCAGCAGCTCGATTTTACCCTTCCTTCAACCTTTAGGTTGAGTGAGAGCCCATGCCACCGTGGCATCAGGCCCAGGTTCACACTCACCTTGAACTTAGTTCGCTGCCCAAGGAGAGTACCCCGGATTTAGTATACCGCTCTAGGCTTGTCGAACTCCGTTCGTGGTTCGATAATGCCATATTTATCTACACTGATGGTTCCAAGAGCACTGACGGTGTCGGATCTGCCTTCGTCGTTGGGGACAACCGTTTCCAATACAAGGTCCTTGACTGGTGCTCGAATTTCACGGCTGGGCTTTTTGCCCTCCACCAGGCTGTTTTATATACCTGCCGCCGCCACCGTCCTTTTTATGCCATCTGTTCGGACTCCTAGTGCCCTACAGGGTCTTAAGGACCCTCTCTCGACCCATCCTCTCGTGTATCGGATCCAACCCTCCCTCCAGTTGGTAGCAGATGACAGCTGTCACATTTCTTTTCTGTGGGTCCCTGACGACGTGGGTGTGCCCGGGAATGAGACCGCCGACATAGCAGCCAAGGCAGCATCTCTTTTGCCTCGCATGGCTAATTTTTGCGTCCCATCGGACGATGTTCAACGGGATCTTCGACGGAGTATCATATCGTACTGGCTCAGTGTATGATTCTCACTCACGGACAATAAATTGAGAACTGTAAAACCGATCCCGACCGCTTGGAGGACCTCCTCACACCCCTCTCAGCGAGAGGTGGTCATCCTGGCCTGTTTGCGGATCGGTCACTGCCGTTTCAGCCACCGTCCGCCGACCCTGCACCGCTTTGCTCCTGCGGTGAATTGCTGATGGTGCGACATGTTTTACTGTCTTGACCCAATTTTAATCATCTTCGTGTAGCCCTTCACTTTCCATCTACTCTGGACGAACTTTTAGCCATGACACACGAGCAGCTGCTAGAGTTTTACGTTTTATCAACATGGCCAATCTATCAAAAGATATTCAACCTTTTTAATTGTTTTTATCTTTCTTTTTTAGCCTCCTTTTGATACTCTATCTGGTTGTTACCAATTTTTACGAGATCTAGCGAATCTCTGTTCTTATCTGGGCGCTAATGACCTTAGCAGTTGTGCACCTTAAAACCACAAAAAAAGAAAAAAGATACGGGATATGATACCGCAAGAAGAATTTGACAGAGCACTGAAGGATTTGAGTTGAAACAAGGCCCTGGAGTAGATGACATTCTGTCTGAACTGATGATATCATTAGGAGAGCCAGTCATGAAAAAATTGTTCTACCTGGTGTGAGACAGGGGAAATACTCTTGGACTTCAAGAAGAATATTGTAATTACAATTCCAGAGAAAGTAAGTGCAGACAAATGTAAAAATTACGGAACTATCGGTTTAATAAGTCATAGTTGCAAAATACTAACACGAATTATTTACAGATGGATGGAAAACTTGTGGAATCCAACCTCAGGGAAGATCAGTTTGGATTTAGGAGAAATGTAGGAACATGGGAGGCAATACTCAGATTACGACTTATCTTAGAAGATAGGCTAAGGAAAGGTAAACACACATTTTTAGCTTTTGCAGATTTGGAGAAAGCTTTTGACAATGTCGACTTGAATACACTCTTTCAAATTCTGAAGGTAGCAGGGGTAAAATATAGGGAGCGAAGAGTTATATTCAACCTAAACAAAAACCAGACAGCGGTTATTAGTCGAAGGGCATGAAAGGGACGCAGAAGTTGGAAAGGGAGTAAGACAGGGTTGTAGCCTTTCCCCAGTGCTGTTCAATCTGTACATTGAGCAGGCAGTGAAGGAATGAAAGGAGAAATTTGAAGAGGGCATTAAAGTGCAGGGAGAAGAAATAAAAACATTGTGGTTTGCTGATGACATAGTAATTTTGTCAGACACTGCAAAGGATCTGGAAGAGCAATTGTATAGAATGGACAGTGTGTTGAAAGGAAGTTATAAGATGAAGATCAACAAGAGTAAAATGAGGATAATGGAATGGAATGACACAAAATCAGGTGATGCTGGAGGAATTAGATTAGGTAATGAGACAATAAAAGTAGTAGATGAGTTTTGTTATTTGAGTAGCAAGATAACTTGATTGAACACCAAAAGCGCCAGGGATGTGTGACACTCAGGCACGGACCTAGTAGAGACGCCCGATTGGGAGCGGACCGAGAAGGGAACACAAGGAGGCCACGGCTGCCATAGATGGCGGTCACAGCGGGCACGGACGAAATAGGGAACCCCTAGAACGGCAGGCATGCACCACCAATGGGCGCAGATCAAAAGCGGAACACCAGGCCAGGCATAAGTATATCATCCGGTCAAACAGCCAACCAGTCTCAGGTAACACCTGAAGAAGACACCGAGTAATGGTCATCGAAATATCGTGTTTGGAAGATGCTATATTCGGCAGAAGACTAGACTTCAACAAAATGTCACAAGTCACCGGGAAAGTCTTAGAAATTAGATCACAAGAATCTACGGGGAGGAAATGTACTGTAAGATGATAGCTGGACAAGCTGCGACAACGCAAGGACAGGGTGGTGAGCTCGCTCAACTTCCTCCTCCGATGCAGAGATGGAGATGTGGTACCTGTTTTTGGCAAAATAAACATCATATAACATCTAGGGTGGCTAACAGGATCAAGCATCGCACTAGCATTGCTCTGGTGAGAGAGAGAGAGAGAGAGAGAGAGTACGTGACATGCGACATAAACTTGATGTCGCCTCCAGGGAGCTGTTACACCTACGTCTGTACCTGGCAGCCAACCTATCAGCAGAAGATTGGGACAGAATAGATGGTGTATCTTGGTCACTAGTAACATGCGTCAAACACAAGGCTACAAATAGCGAAATTTGAGGGCTTGAACAGCAGAGTGCAACAAAATCATGACACCTGCCAGGTTGTGAATTTGAGTGACAGAACGCTGGACGAAGCTACCATGAAGGTACTTGGCAAAGGCCTCAATTTTGCTATCACTCCAAGAGATCTTTCGGTGGCCAGCTTCATCAGCTCTGTGGAGCAAGTGGTCAACACACTACCTTCAAATATAGCAGAAGAGAGATGTGCAGAGCTCTAACCAGAGCCAGGCCACTAAGACTAACTTCTCGAGAGAAGAGAGTATGGCCCTCAGGAAGTTAAGACGATAGCATAGTGGTGTTACCGGCAGACAAAGGGAACTCCAGTCATACTAAAGAAAGCTGACTATGACTTGAAAATCCGCCGACTTTTGGAGGATGAAGCTTACAAACAAGTGGAACAGGATCGAACTGACAAGGTTGACAGGAAAACAAAGACCCTGCTGAAGGAAACTGTATGGCCTGAGAAGGTTATCAAACAACTGAAAGCAAAGGCACCAGTTCCACCCACTCTCTACGGCCTACCGAAAATCCGCAAAGAGGGGGTACCACTACAACCCATTGTGAGCAATATTGGAGTAGCCACCTACCCAACTGCAACATATCTTAAGAAAATGTTAGCGCCATATGTGGGGAAAATGTGCTCACCACATCCAAAACTCGTCAGAGTTGGTGGAACGCCTCAAAAACATATGTTTCGAGAAAGCAGATTTATTGGTCAGTTTGATGTTGTATCACTGTTTACCAGAGTGCCACTTAAGGACACGCTTGTTTTAATCAGTGAAAAGTTTGATGCACCTGTGCTGGATCTATTCAAACATATTTCGACAGCAACCTACTTGTTATGTGGGGTCAGTTCTACGAACAGACTGAAAGTGTGGCGCTGGATAGCCTCATGTCACCAGTAGTGACCAATCTATTCATGGAGACGTTCGAGGGTGAGGCTCTTACGACTGCCAATCACCAACCAAAATGTTTCTTTAGATACGTTGACATATTTGTCATCTGGACCCATGGTTGCGAAAAACTGGAGGATTTTCTGGACCACCTGAACTCGAGACATCAGAGTATTAAATTCACCATGGAGCTTAAGAAGAGTGGTCAGCTTCCCTTCTTGGACGTCCTGGTAGAGAATAAGGCAGATGGCACCTTTGGCCATAGTGTGTACAGAAAGCCAACACACACAGATTTGTATCTGCAGGCCAACAGCTGCCACCACCCAGCACAGAAGACCGGGGTGCTCAAAACACTCGTACATCGGGCCAAGACACTATCCGACTTGGACAACCTAGCAAAGGAACTCTAACATCTCCGACGAGTATTCACTGAAATCGGATATTCAACCCGGGATATCCATAGAGCAATGCATCCAACCAGACGTGGATGAATCGGAACAGGAGCAAGAAGAAGACTCAAAGAAGCTTGCCTTTTTACCATATGCTGGCCCCATCTCTGCCACGATCAGCAGAATACTAATGAAACATAACATTAAGAGTGTTTTCTGTCCACCTAATAAAATCAGGGCTCTACTTGGGACAGTTAAAGATGACCTTGGATTAAGGAAACCTGGCATTTAGAATGTTCCTTGTTAATGTGGCATGTCTTGCATCGGACAAACCACTAGAACAGTAGACATTAGATGCAAGGAACATAGACATACCAGGCTATGGCAGGCCACAAAATCGGTAATAGCCGAACATTGCCTGGAGATGGAACATTCCATGGAATACCAGAAAACCAAGATTTTGGCACAGACCCCTAGATTCTGGGATAGCTTCATCACAGAATCAATAGAGATCAACCTAGCACAAAACTTGATCAACCGAGAAGCAGGATACCAACTGAGCATTGCGTGGAATCTGGCACTGGAACTGATGAGGCAATACCGCGATAAAATTACCAACTTCAACAAAGAGCCAAGGGAACATCAGGAAGTGAGGAACCCCACTGGAGGTGGCCATAGTGGGCGCAGACGGAATAGTGAACACCCATAGAGCCAGGGGTGTGCCACTCGTGGGTGCGAACCAAGTAGGAAACATCAGGACGCAACGACTACCACTGTGGGTGGCCGAGCGGGCGTGGACGGCAGATGGAACACCTAAAGCGCCAGGGATGCGCGACTCCCAGGAGTGGACCTAGTAGAGAACGTCCTATTGGGAGCGGACCAGGAAGGGAACACAGAGGCCACGGCTGCTGCTGATGGCGGCCGAAACGGGCACGAATGGAATAGGGAACCCCTAGAACAGCAGGCACGTGTCACCAATGGGTGTGGACCAAAAATGGAACACCAGGCACTGGCCAGCGCCCGGTCAAACAGGCAACCAGTCTCAGGTAACACCTGAAGAAGACACTGAGTAACGGTCGTCAAAATATCGTGTTTGAAAGATGCTGATATCCGGCAGAAGATCAGACTTCAACCAGATGTCAAGATAACTTCTGATATAAAATGCAGAATGGCTATGGGAAGAAAAGCATTTCTAAAGAAGTGAAACATCCAATATGAATTTAAATTTTAGGAAGTCCTTTCTGAAAGCAATTGTCTGGAGTGTAGCATTGTATAGGAGTGAAATGTGTATGATGAGTTCAGACAAAATGATGATGGAAGCTTTTGAAATGTGGTGCTACAGATGAATGATGAAAATTAGATGGGTAGATCACATAACCAGTGAGGAGATGCTTAACCGAATTTGGGAGAATAGGAGTTTCTGGCATATCCTGACTAAGATAAGGAATAGATTGGTGGGTCACAGTCTGAGACATCAAGGAGTTGTCAACTTAGTATTAGAAGGAACTGTCTGGGGTATAAATTGTAGAGGGAGACCGAGGGACGAACAGTAAGCAGATTCAAAAGGATGTAGGTTGCCGAACATCTTCTCAGATGAAGATACTTGCACAGGACAAGATAGTGTGGAGAACTGCATCAAACCAGTCTGTGGGCTGAAGACCACCACAACAACAATTTAGTTGTGAAAACATTACAATTGAGTTTGCATTTATGTTACTTTGAAATTAGGATATTATTAATGAATTTGTGGTTGAACAAACACGGAAGATGAAGCATACTATGGCTATTCAATTGAAGTCACCCCAAAGGCAACAACTGACAAAATCCGTAATGTGAGACTACTGAATATAAATTCAAAAAGTCCGAGAATGAAAGCCTTTCAATTAATACTGCATTGTATCGTGCATGGAGAATTGGGTATGAAGTGGCTGTATGCAATGTGCATGCTATAATTGTTCTTTAGTAAGTAGAAGTACATCTAGCACAAGATTTCAACGGAATTTTGGCTGATGTTTGTCACTTGCATGATTTCTTGCACAAATTTGTGACTGTTCCTGAAACTTCTCATTACACACACAAGGCAGTCAAAACAATGAAAAAAGTATGTAAAATTGTACTGAAGAATGGATAGACTACTTTTGTCATCCATTAAGATGAAGGTTACTGTTCCTTGCATTACCAAGACATAACCCTCATGAATTACCAGGAAGAAGGCAGATGCATAACTAGGGCCCTATTTATGCTTCTCTGTTGGAGTGCTTTAAACTTGTTTTGGCTGAAAAAAGACCAAGATTGGCACACAAAAAAGTGCCCTTCCACCAGGATAATTGATCCTGCCATAAATCAGCAATAATAGTGGTAAAACTATGTGAACTGGGTTTTCCTGCTTCCTAACTTCAGACTTTGGATTCCTTATAAGAAATTTTGCATCAAATAAAATGATAAAATAGAGTATTCTGCAGAGTTTTCTAATGTGATGAAAAAACTGGGGAATCATGATACCAAGTGTAAATCAAAGGAGACTCTTGAGAAATGCCCCTAGAGGCCCCACAGCTCTTTTGTGGGTATGTGTCTACTGCACACACACATCCCCGAGCTGTTCAAACCTTTCTTCTCTTCCAGACTGCCCCCTTTCTTGACATCCCCCTCCTTTCCATCTCATCCCTCCTCCATCCCACCTCTTTCACCCCACCCCCTTCTTTGTGTTTTTTCCTTTAAAACAACACAACTATTCCCACAATTCTGATGACATTTACACTTTTCTCACTTCCCTCACCACCTCCTCATTCTTTTGGCGTAGTTTTGTCCATCTTGTGGCGTCTTACAGCATGAGCCCTTTGGGAAAGTATTCCTAACTAGCACCCCTCAGAGGCTCAATAATAATTTGTTGAGTAGGGGCTGGCAAACCCGGGGTCCCTGAGCTGGGGACTGTTAAGCGCTGCCAGTCCTCTGCCAGTGGAAAGTGTGCTCAGGCCGCACATGATGGAGACGATTGTTCGCCTCCCTTAAAGTGCGTTAACTGTTCTGGTGACCACCCCATTTGGAGTAGAGAATGCATTGCATACCTCGCGGAATGCAAGTTGCAGGAGATAAAGACAGCCAAGATTATCCCCTATATTGAAGCCCGGAAAATCTAAAAGGCCTTGCAACCGCCATCATTTTGTGGCAGCCCTTCAAAAGTCTACTTTGAAGGTTGAGGCGTCTACACAGACGGACTTTAACAATTTTGGTACGAACATCTGCTCATGCCCGTGTACGTGTAAGGCGGCAGAAGTTACAGACCCTGTAGCCCTTCCAAAAATGGTGGCACCTTCACTGCCAGAATGACTTCTCAAGATTAGTGTAGTGTCTGCTTCAACTGCTGAAATATCCAAAAAGGTTCAGACAGATAAGGATAAGGAAAAGTCCCATGTGAAACATACTAGTAAAGTCAGACCAGGTTGATATTATTCTTGATGTGCTTTGTGATTTCCCACCAGAATCCATGGAGATTGATGTAACTTTAGGGCAGTCAACTCACTCCAAAACTGACCTTCAACTGGGGGCAAAAATCTCGCCCCAAAGGTGAATCCCCTCCTGTTACAGGCGGCCAGTCCCATTAGAAAAAGAGGGTGAAGATACAGCCTCCATGATAAATGACCTCCATCTTGCAGTGGAACTGTCAATGATTTAGAATGAATGTGGAGGAACTCTATTATCTCGGGGACGACCCATGTGTATATGCCTCAAAGAGACTAATTTCAGACCGCTGATAACCCTGAGGTACATGGTTACAGTCTCCACAGAAAGGACGACATTAGTGGAGAGAGAGAGAGAGAGAGAGAGAGAGAGAGAGAGAGAGAGAGAGAGAGAGAGAGAGAGAGAGAGAGAGAGAGAGGGGGGGGGGGGGGGGGGGGGGGGGAGGAGTGGCTGTTTTCATCAGCACAGTCTACCACACTGAACCCCTCTCTCTCTCTCTCTCTCAACACAATGTTACGAGCAGTTGCAGTAACTGTACATGTAAAATGTAAACTTTCATGGCCGGAATGGTCAAGATTACTAAAAATTTCTGGGGCTATTATGTCGTAATCTTGTGGATTTATTATGGAAACCCAATGTTTAGTCCCTGACTGCAGAGGACATTTTCAAGGGGGATCGTGGCACTTTCGAATGTCCGATGCACACCCTGGCTACTGTCAGTAGCGAGCCAGTGTGTGCAACGGACATTAAAAAGTGCCATGATCCCCCTTGAAAATGTATTCCACAGTCGGGGACGAATCCTTGGGTTTCCATAATAAATCCAAAAGACCACGGCATAATAGCCCAGAAGTTTTTAGTAATAGTAACTGTACATCCGCACCACCAACTGACTGTGTGCTCTCTGTATTTGTCTCCTCACGATCCTCTCAATGAAGCAGCTCTTGAAGACCACCTTCAACAGCTGCCCCACCCGTTCATCCTTTGTGGTGATTTTAATGCACACAATGTGCTTTGGGGCTCTGTAGCGACCTGCCCCAGGGGTAAAGTAGTTGAGAGGGTTCTCTGATCTTCATGTGCCCAAGTACTAAATACAGGTAAGAGCACACACTTTTGCACTGCAACAGGGTCATTCTTTGCCATCGATATTGCACTCTGCTCTCCAGCCCTGGCCCACTTTGCTCAATGGGAAGTGGCTGCAGACTTGCACTGTAGTGATCACTTACCAATTTGGATTGATGTTGCAGATAGAGAAATCCCGAAAGGCATCCACCTTGATGGATGCTTAGTAGGGCAGACTGGATTCTTTATAGCCAACTTGCCGAACTTAAGCCCTGTGACGGCATCCAGGAATGGGTGGCTCATGCTACCGAGATAATCCACCACACTGCCACTGTGTCCATTCCAAGGTCTTCTGGGCACCCGAAAAGGCATCCAGACCCTTGGTGGAATGCCAAATGCTGTTCTGCCATCAGAACCAGAAGAGCAGCTCCGAGGCGGTTCAAGAGCTGTCCAACTGCGGAGAACCGTACAGCTTTGCAGGCAGCAAGGGCCCACTCTTGCCGGATTATTGGCGAGAGTAAGAATAGATCATGGCAACAGTTTCTAAATTCTCTGAACCATTCCATTAAGACCTCAGTTGTATGGGAGACTATCAGGAGGATCTCAGGAAGAGGAGGCAGGTGCCCAGTAGCTATGATGGGGAATGTTATTCTCCACATCACCCCGTGTGACATTGCCAAGACTACGGCGGCCTATTTTTCGACAGTGACTGCCTCTGCCAGTACAATCCAGGTTTCCAGCGGCACCAGGTGGCTGCTGAGAGTGTTATTTTGGAATTCCAGTCAAGCAATGAGGAAGATTATAACTGCCCCCTTCACTATGTGGGAACTGGATTCCGCATTGTCTGTGGCTCATGACATCTCACCAGGTCAGGATGGAATCTGCTACTCTATGATACGGCAACTGATGAGGCAAAATTGGGAAATCCTCCTCAACCTTTTTAACTACATCTGGGCGTCAGGCCAGTTCCCTGACTTGTGGAGGCAGGCCATTTCAATTCCTACTTTAAAACCCGAGAAAGACTGCACAAGACTCAGTAGTTATCGTAGTGTTGCTCTGACTAGCTGTGTGGGGAAGACGTTAGAGCAGATGGTAAACTGCCGCCTTGTCTGGATGCTGGAATCTAGGCAGCTTATCAGCCGCTTTCAGTGTGGGTTCAGGAGATACTGCTCCACCTTTGTTAACTTGGCCCTCCTGGAGGCGGCCATACAATAGGCTTTCCTGCGTTGGCATTACCTTCTGGGGGTATTTTTCGATATTGACAAAGCCTATGATAGTACTTGGCGGCATCTTAGCCTTGGGCAGCTCCATGACTGGAGTTTTAATGGTTGTCTTCCCTATTTTATTCAATCATTCCTTTCTCCACGTCATTTTAGATACCGAGTGGGAGACGCCCTTACTGATCGCTTTGAGCAGAAGAATGGAGTCCCTTAGGGTAGTGTTTTAAGTCTGTCATTGTTTGCAGTAGACATTAATAGTATTACTTTTGTTGTGAGAAGTCCTGTACAGTATTCTCTTTTTGTAGATGAATTCTGTCTTTTGTTCTTCATCCAATCTAGCAATGACTACACATCAGTTGCAACTGACTCTTCAACGATTTGATGACTGGGCAAGGAGGACTGGTTTTAAGTTTTCCACTGAGAAGCCTGTATGTGTTATTTTTAACCATTCACGTACTGTTTTTAATCTCCCTAAACTGCAGATGAGGGGCTCTGTGTTCACTTTTAAAGATACGGTGTGGTTTCTAGCCCTCACATTTGATTGTAAACTTATGTGGTTGCCACACCTTAAGGATCTGAAAGCACTGTCAATTTTAAAATGTTTGTCATATTTCTTGGGGAGCTGACAGAACCTTTTTATCGCTGTGGCCAGCCAGTTATGGTCGTGTGCTTATTTGTTTTTCTATTTCTCAGACTTTTTCATGGAGTACTATCCTCATCTTCACCTCAGACCTTTACTTTTTGTATTTAGTCAGTTGTTCACATTACTGCTCTTTTCTTTCACTTTGTTTGTTCACACTCCTTGCTTCTTCATTTTTTAAATTTGTCCGGGGGCTGAAGACTTATTTGTCAAGCGCGGTATAGAGACAGTTTGATAATACCCTTTGTGAAGAGTGTGTCTGTGGCAAACATAATCGCCTGGCATTTAGTGAAAGAGTGGAGAAACCTACAAGTCTGGTGAATTATGCAGATATTTGTGGAACAATGGAGGAAACTGATTTGCAGGGTCATCAAGACTTTGCTGTTTTAAGGACGATTTTTCCAGTTTTAGAGTAATGTTCCATCTGCGTCACAAGGTGAAATTAAAGAAAAGTTACCACTGCTAATTACGATGAAGACTCGGGCAGATGTTACTGTAAGAGAATTACATACAGACAGTGGCAAGGAATTCCACAATTAAAATATACAGAAGTTTGCCGACTCAATTGGGCTGAAACATTCAATAACTGCAACATATACTCCTCAGCATGCGTGTGCATTTAACAAATTTAGGCTGCTGTCGAAGACAACAGGTTATGCTGTTATATATGTTGTCATTTTTGTGATTGTTTGCTTTGTTGTATGTAGATCTGGAGTGTCTCAAGGGTGTCCAGGTTTTTGCCTTTAGATTGGATGTGTAGGATGCTGATATTTTTAATGCTGGTATGATGTTTTGTTTCATACTGATGATTGGCCACTGCTGATTTATGCTATTTTTTGTTTTTTAGTGCTGGAATATGTTCCTTGAAACAGATCTTGAATGATCTACCAGTCTGGCGTATGTAGCAACAGTCACAATCCAAACATTAAATTATGTATACACCTGTGTAATGTAGTGGGTTTCCTGTGTTGCTGTTAGGAGGAGGCATTTGTCCAATTTTGTTTTATCAGTTGTGTAGAATATGTTTATCCATTTTTGTTTGATAACATTAGCAATCTGGTATGAAATATTGCCTAGGAATGGGATTTTGTGGAAGAACTTTATAGTTCGGTTTAACGACTGAAAATGCTATATTTTCGTTTCTCTGTGAGGCACTTGACAGGTTAAATAAAAGGCTACAGACATTAGGCATCTTCTTTGATTTAACAAAGGCGTTTGATTGTGTTGATCACAAAATATTGTTGCAGAAGTTGGAACATTATGGAACATTAGCTAACAAATGGTTCACCTCTTGCTTTAATAATAGACAACAAAAGTTAATTCTCTGCAGTGTTGAAAGTGGATATGACATACAATCGAAATGGGGCACAGTTAAGTGTGGGGTGCCTCAGGGTTCTGTTTTGCAACCATTGCTGTTTCTTATTTATATAAATGAATGCCTTCGAGTATAGCAGGTGATTGTAAAATATTTTTGTTTTCTGATGATACCAGCTTCGTCGTGAAGGATGTTGTTAATAAAATTGACACAGTATCAAATAATGCAGTTCAAGAGAAGTTCATGGCTTGTAGATAACAAGTTGATGTTAAATCACAGTAAAACTCAGTTTTTTACAATTTCTAACACACAATTTGAAAAAAGCTGACGTTCTGTTTACACGTAATGGGCATATGATAAGCGAGATTGAACAGTTTAAGTTTCTAGGTGTTCAGATAGACAGCAAGCTGTCATGGAACGCCCATGTTCAGGAGCTTGTTCCAAAACTAAATTCTGCTTTATTTACCATTAGAACAATACCTGAAATAAGTGATTTGTCAACACGGAAAGTAGTCTACTTTACTTATTTTCACTCCCTTATGATGATCAGCGTTATTTTTTGGGGTAACTCGACTGAAACAAAAAGGATATTTTTGGCTCAGAAATGGGCGGTTCAAGCAATATGTGGTGTAAGTTCGCGAACTTCATGTCGACCCCTTTTCAGTAGTCTGGGAATTTTGACACTGGCATCACAATAAGTTTTTTCTTTACTGTTTTTTGTTGTTAATAATATCAGCTTATTCCCACGAGTTAGTAGCTTTCACTCAGTGGATACTAGATAGAAGTCAAATCTACATTTGCGTCACACCACCTTAACACTTGTACATAAAGATGTGCAGTATTCTGCAGCATCCATTTTCAATAAGCTGCCACAGTAATTAAAGAATCTTAGCACTAACCCACATGCTTTCAAATCTAAATCGAAGAGTTACCTCATGGCTCACTCCTTTTATTCTGTCGAGGAACTCCTAGAAAAATTAAGCAATGAAGCTAATTCATTTTTTTCTTTATTGATTCTTTTCACTTTGTCTTAAGAGTGTCATTTGCATAGGACTACTTAAAAAAATTTTTTATTACCATTCTTGTGTTAAACTTCATGTATTGACTTGTTCCATGACCATGGAGTCTTACTCCTCAATCAGGTCCTGCGGAACAGAAAACATTATTATTATTATTATTATTATTATTATTATTGTGAGTGTTTATTTTTTATTAATTAATATTAATAGGACAGTTTAAGCTCACCGCAAAGACATGGCGACGAGCAGCACTTGGCTGTCGGAGAAGATGATTGTGTAACACTGTTGTGTGGCTGTGTGATTGTGGGAATGTTCATATTTTCTGTAGGAGGCTTTGGCCAATAACTGAAGTGTTGTATGTGTGTATCTCTTTTATATGTCATTGACAGCTCGTCGTCAAATCTTTGTTGCGAGTTGTAAACTGTTCTATTAATATATTGTTAATTCCAACCTGGACTTTCTATTATTACATTTTATTCATTATTGAGTTTTTAATATGTCTATTATGGAACTATTCTAGCCATTTTCAATAGATATTTGTTTTATTATATCATGTACACAACATATTACTCCACCTAATGGAGGTTTAAATCCTTGAAACGTATTGTGGGCACAATAAGCAAAGTGACTGCCAATAGAAACCTTGTGTTTTAATAAAGTGCAACATCCTCTGTACAGCTCACATCTTATATCACGCCATTTTCTCGTCTGTGACAACCTGACGAAAGGTAGGTGTGGACGTCTCTTTCAGTTGGATGAGGTGGTGCATGAGAAGTGTGGTTGTGCATCCTTTGGTGACCAGCTATATTCTCTGAAATGGAAATTGATCATCTCATCTCTTACTGGGGCAAATGACTTAATGTGGGCAATGATTACTTTTGACTGGAACCTTTCCATGGCCCCCTTCTGCTAGGTTATAAGTTCTCATTTGACTGTCAGTAACAGTAAATCTACCTCATTACATACATCGCTGTTATCAGTCTGCACTTAAGTTACCTGAACTAGTAGGTGCTAAGTTGTACCCATTTCTTGCTAAACTATCGCTAAAAGTGTAAAATATGTCCCATAAAGAAAATACAAGTCATTCTTATAGCCCACACATAAAAATAAGTTCTATAAATTATTGTGCCACTGTTGGACTGTCATACAGGTTGTAGAGGATGCGGACGGTGGTTCTCTAGTGGACTTGGTGAGGAGGTGCAAATAATGTAGCCAGGTAGAGGTGACAATTTATCCACTTATAAGTTGGACTGGTGCAGATAAAATTTGGGGAGAAAATCTAACAATGGCAAGTAGGGGTTGGAATTCAACAATGTAATGCAGACAGTTCGCAACTCACAATAGTGTTAAATAAAAATGTGTCATACACTTAATATGAAAGTCTATTTTTGCAGGTAGTCAATTTTGTAATGTTGTTTCCTCTGCTTCCCACACTTATATTTAAAATGTTTTATGTTTTGTGTGTTATGTTGTCCCCTAATCATCTCATTACCTTCAGTAACCACCTCCATTTTTCACAATTATTTCATTACTTCTTCACATTCATAACAGAAACATTGGAATTAAAATATGTATATATGTTTTCCCCAATAAAGGTGCTTTGGCAGTTGGTGTTCCTGGGGAGCTGAAAGGATATTGGGAAGCATACAAAAGATACGGTAAACTACCTTGGTCTGATTTGGTAGCGCCAACTATAGCAATTTGTGAACATGGATACAACATGACAAGGCATCAAGTAGATTCTATAAGATTCAGTGGTCCGGCTTTTAAATCAGATCCGACTTTAAGGTGAGAACATAAATTTAATTTGCTAAAAGTGATTTATTTTTTTAAATATGTGTGTTTTAGTGAAGTGTGCGTGTGTGCGTCTGCGCTCGCAACACACAACCACAATCTCTGGTTGCTGTGTTAAAAATAATGCTCTGAAGTAAGAGCCACTTTGAGCTATGATGGGAGGGGGCAGGGTATGAGAAGAATGCAAGGTGATTTTTGAGGGGGAGGGAGGGAGGGAGGATGGATATTCTTAGGAAGCAGATAGGTACTGTGGGTGGAAAGAGATTCAGTGGGGTTGGACGAGGGGGAGGAGCAGCAGCAGCAGTAAGAGAGAGAATGAATGCAGTGCTTCGAAGTGTGGCATCTGAAGGTGATGGTTGTATGACTGTTCTGTGCCTGTATGATAAGGGTGAATGTTCTATTTTCTGAAGGAGGCCATGGCCAATATCTGAAAGTATTGTGTGTGTGTGTGTGTGTGTGTGTGTGTGTGTGTGTGTGTGTGTGTGTGTGTGTGTGTCTGTCTTTCGTATGTGCCTGTTGCAGCTCGTTGCCACGTCTTTTCGGTGAGTTGTAGACTGTCCTTATTACTATACTAATAAAGAATACGAGAATTACAATATTACAATAACATGGATGCAGTAGATCACACTTTCTGCAAGTGAAATCAATGAATCACACAGCTACACTGCATTGAGTAGCTATTTATCCCTTTCCATAAAAACACTGGATTTTCCTGGTTGTGTTTTATGTGCGCATGCCGAGTAAACAAATTTATCATGAATGGTCTTAACCATCCAGCAGCACATACATTATGCACTAAACACAAATTGAGAGTCCCCAGGTATTTGTTTTTGGTGGTGTTTGTTGTAAAAATGTATGAATGTTTTTGTTATTTTTATCATCGTCGTCGTCATCATCAGAGACTGACTATGCCTTTCAGCATTCAGTCTGAAGCATAGTACTTCTAATAAAATTCCTCCATGATCCCCTGTTCAATGCTAACATTGATGCCTCATTTGATGTTAAGCCTTTTACTTCAAAATCATTCTTCACCAAATCTAAGTACTTTCTTCTTGGTCTACATCAACACCTCTTACCCTCTGCTTCAGACGTCACGAGTCTCTTAGGTACACTTGCTTCTCCCATGTGTGCGGAGGTGAGGCTTTATTAATCTGTGTCGTAACACTGGATGAGACGTGGAGCCACATCTTACGTGCCAAAACTGAAATGCTAATCTGACTGATGGTGTCATTATGGGTGACTGTGAAAGTCGAAAGTGTCGGAGCTCCAGTATGGTGAAAATTGTAGTGATTTTTGTGTAAGATTGTGACGGTGTTCTCCTAATGTTCTCCACGGCAGACAATCAGTATAGAATATTACTGTCGTTTTTCCCCCCAGGGGGCCCACAGCTCTTTTGTGGGTACGTGTGTGGCGCGCACGGGGCCCCGAGCCGAAGCGACCTTTCTTCCGTCCCAGTCCGCTTCCCTCTTCCCCCCGGTTTGTGCCTTTGCCCGGAGACGGGCATTTTTTCATTAGTCCAAGGTTTCTTTTTTGCTTCCTCTGTCTTCTCTTCTTGGTCCTCTTCATTTCCTGTTCAGCCTTCCCCTCTTTTTCCTTTCTCCTTGTTCTCGACTCACCCTTTAATCTCCGCCTCAGCGTTTGAGATTCTTCCTCCTCCTTCATCCCTTTCTCTCCTTCCTCCTTTCTTTCCTCCCTGTGCGTGTCTGAAGGTCGACCCACACTCTGCGTAGCCAGTGACGGGGTAAGGCGTAACTTCCCGCCCCGGGTAGACATGTAGGGCACGTACGTACCCCCCCGTAAAGGCCGGGCCCAGGGAGGGGTGATTACCCGAGCTGATACCTTCCGAACATGCCAATTGGTCCCTCCGTCCGTTCTTGGGAGGTGTGACCTGAGGTGCGAACAGTCATCTAAGGCGGGTGCGCCCTCAGTGAGGGCCCCCACAAGGAAGGAGCGCGCCATCGGAGACGCCGGTAATCATGGGGGACACCTCCGCCATGAAACCTTCCACATCAACTATAACCCTGACCCATAAGCGGAAACATGATTCTCAGCCTAACATTCCAAAGTTCCTGGTGGTTTCACGTACCGACGATAAGGATTTTTCTTCAGTCAATCCGTTTATCATTCAGAAGGGTGTCGATGCGATCGCAGGTCCCTTGAAGACCTGCTCCAGGCAGCGCAACGGGACCTTGCTACTCGAAATAGAGAATGCGTTCCAGGTGCAGAAGCTACTTCGAGCTACACTTGTACATACTTTCCCTGAGAAGGTGGAGGCTCACCGCACCCTCAACTCTTCGCGGGGGGGTAGTGTTCTCTAAATCTCTGGATGGATTATCAGACGAGGAGATATTGAACTATATGTCAGATCAGGGAGTCACAGCTGTTCATCGCGTGATGAAAAAGGTCAACAATGACCTCGTGCCGACCTGTACAGTTCGCGCACTATTTCCTGGCCCCTGTGTGATCGGCGGATGTCGGCTGAGCTCGGGCAGCTCCGGAATGTTCACAATCTCTGCCAACCTTGCCGACGTAACAGAGTTGTGAGCCGTAGCCACTGTGTACTGTTGATTCGTGTCTGGTATTGTTCTTGTAGAGTTATTCTCTTATTCGTAAAAATGAGCGACGAGGCTGTACCTGGCCCTTCAACACCACATACTACACATTAAAGCTATGCTTAATTTCGTGCCCCTTCTGCGAAACATTAAGCCATCTCTTTTGAAAGCAGTAAGCTACGCGGTAAAAGCTGGCTGCACTGCGAGAACGGGGCGGGGCTTGTCGTAACAGCCAATGCGCTGCAACCTGAATACAAACTTCCGCTCCAGCGTACTCTGCTCAGGGGCCAAGAAAAAGTGCGAGTACTGTACTGTCTTCTTAACTTTTGACAGGGTTGACCTCCCATCAAAAGTGAAAGCGGGCTACGAAGTCATTTCCGTTCGCCCGTACATACCAAATCCTACACGCTGCTTCCATTGTCAAAGGTACAACCATAAAAGTAAATCTTGTCCAAATGCAGCCAAGTGCGCCACCTGTGGCAGAGACGCTCATGAGGGTGAATGTCAACCTCCATCCCCTCGCTGCATTAATTGCATGGGTGACCATGCTGCTTCTTCACGGGACTGCCCCGTTTATAAAGAAGAGCGGGTAATCCAAGAGATTCGCGTGAAGGAAAAGGTCTCCGCCTATGCCGCTCGGAAATTATTAGCTAGTAGGAAGCCCGCTGTACTCCCATCAGGTACCTTCACCCAGGTCCTCGTCTCCCCTCGACCAACTAAGGAGGTAGGCATCCAGACTTGCGATCTAACGTTCTGTGACACTGTCGTCAGGTCGGCTAGCCCGAAAATTGCTCGTTCCACCTCTCCCATCCCTTCTGCCTGTTCTACAACGAATTCGTCGACCAGTTCACACACATCCCGGGCACCCAAATCTGCTGCCCGGAGTTCAAAAAAAGAACCAGTCCGTGAAGATTTTCTGAAGACTCAGACTTCTCAATCGTCAACCGCATCTTCCACCCGTCATACTTCTAAGAAGGCTTCCAGAAAAAACAGCCCCCCCCCCCTTCCCCGCCGCGGCGTGACTCTTCGGTCACGCCATCCAACAGTTGCCGGCCTCGGCCGTCTTCTGTTACACCGGGACGCTCTGTCTGCTGGGCACCCGGCCGTTTACCGGCGGTGGAAGCTGCCCCTCCTGATCAACTCCGGGAGGTGGCAGACACGTCGATCGAACCAATGGAACATGACCCTTTGCCACTAGATGGCGATAGCAGTGCTCCCTCGAAGTCCGGTCCTCAGCGGCCGTCGAGGTGACCCCATCTGCTTGTTCCTTTTTATCTTCTTTTCTTCTCTCATTTTTTATCATGGCGCTCCTTCAATGGAATATTTGCGGCATTCGTTCCAATCAGGAGGAATTAAAACTACTCCTTCGATTGCACTGCCCGCTTGTCGTCTGCCTCCAAGAAACAAAGTTGCGTCCACGTGATCGTGCAGACTTTTCACGCTACACCTCTGTGCGGTTCGACCTGCCGCCCGTGGAAGGTATCCCAGCCCATGGAAGGGTTCTGATGCTCCTTCGAGACGATGTCTATTACCATCCCATTTCATTGCATACTCACCTACAGGCAGTTGCCGTCCGCATCACCCTATCCACATTTACTTTTTCCCTCTGTAATATTTATTCGCCATCGTCATCTGCCCTTACTAGGGCAGATGTGCTACACCTTGTTGATCAGCTCCCTTCATCTTTCGTGTTGATAGGCGACTTTAATGCCCACCACCCCCTATGGGGCTCTCCGGCACCTTGTCCGAGAGGCTCCCTTTTGGTGGACCTTCTCCAACACCTTGATCTTGTCTGCCTCAACACCGGTGCACCGACCTTCCTTTCAGACACAACACACACTTATTCCCATATAGACCTCGCAATATGCACTCCTCAGCTTGCCGGTCGGTTTGAGTGGTATGCACTTTCTGACACGTACTCGAGTGACCATTTCCCCTGTATCATCCACTTTCTGCATCATTCCCCATCTCCTCGTCCCACCAGTTGGAACATTTCTCAAGCCGACTGGGGGCTTTATTCTTCCATGGCTGTTTTTCACGATCGGAATTTTCCCACCTGTGACAGTCAGGTCGACTACCTCACAGAGGTTATTCTCACAGCTGCCGAATGTTCCATACCTCGTACCTCCTCTTCTCCACGTCGTGTCCAGGTCCCTTGGTGGACTGCAGCCTGCCGCGATGCACTTAGAGCCCGACGCCGCGCTTTACGCACCTTCCGCCGCCACCCGACTTTGGAGAATTGCATACATTATAAACGTATGAGAGCGCAATGCCGTCGTATCATAAACGTCAGCAAGAAAGCTTGCTGGACTGCTTTTACTAGTTCTTTTAACCGTTTTACTCCCTCCACGTTTGTTTGGCATGGCCTACGCCGTTTATCCGGCATCAAGGTCCACTCCCCGATTCCTGGCCTGACCGTGGAGAACGCAGTCCTCGTGGACCCCTCTGGCATTTCCAACGCATTGGGCCGTTTCTTTGCGGAGGTTTCGAGCTCTGCCCATTACCACCCTGCCTTTCTCCCTTGCAAACAGGTAGAGGAGGCACAGCCGCCTTCTTTCCACTCTTTTAATCGTGAAAATTATAACGTCGCCTTCACCATGCAGGAGCTAGACCGTGCTCTCGCCCTGTCCCGATCTTCTGCTCCCGGGCCCGATTCGATTCATATTGAAATGCTGAAGAACCTCTCTCCTGCGGGCAAGTGTTTTCTTCTCAGTACCTACAATCGCATATGGACTGAAGGTCATGTTCCCACAAGTTGGCGTGAAGCCATTGTTGTCCCCATCCCCAAACCAGGGAAGGACAAACATCTTCGTTCCAGCTATCGTCCTATTTCTCTGACGAGCTGTGTCTGTAAGGTGATGGAACGCATGCTTAACGCTAGGTTGGTCTGGCTCCTCGAATCTCGCCGCCTCCTGACTAACATCCAATGCGGTTTTCGTCGACACCGCTCTGCTGCTGATCACCTCGTTACGTTGTCGATCTTCATTATGAACAACTTTCTAAAGAAGCGTCAAACAGTAGCAGTGTTCTTCGACTTGGAGAAGGCATACGATACCTGTTGGAGAGCGGGCATTCTCCGCACATTGCACACATGGGGCCTTCGGGGCCGCCTTACGCTTTTCATTCAAGCGTTTTTGGCGGATCGCAAGTTCCGGGTACGGGTGGGCTCTGTTTTGTCAGATACCTTTTGCCAGGAGAATGGGGTACCACAGGGCTCCGTCTTGAGTGTGGCGCTCTTTGCCATTGCAATCAATCCGATCGTAGATTGCCTTTCAGCCGACGTCTCCGGATCTCTTTTTGTTGACGATTTCGCAATTTATTGCAGCGCCCAGCGGATGTGTCTCTTGGAGCGTTCTCTTCAACGCTGTCTTGACCGTCTATATTCCTGGAGCATCGCAAACGGCTTCTGATTCTCCACTGAGATGTGTGTATCAATTTCTGGAGATACAAGGAATTTCTTCCACCTTCTCTATGTCTCGGCCCTGTTGCTCTCCCTTTCGTGGAGACTACGAAATTCTTGGGACTCATGTTGGATCGGAAACTTTGCTGGTCTACACACGTGTCCTACCTGACTGCCCGTTGTGCTCGGTCCCTTAACGTTCTTCGTGTCCTCAGTGGCACGTCATGGGGAGCGGATCGTACCGTCCTGCTTCACCTTTACCAGGCCATTGTTCAGTCGAAGCTCGACTACGGAAGCCTTGTATACTCTTCTGCACGGCCGTCGATTCTCCGCCGTCTCAACTCTATTCACCATCGGGGATTACGTCTAGCAACCGGTGCATTTTATACCAGCCCCGTTGAAGGTCTGTATGCCGAGGCTGCTGTATTACCCTTGACCACTCAACGTGACATACTCTTGTGTCGGTACGCATGCCGCTTGCGGTCGATGCCCAACCATCCATCTTACCGATTATTTTTTGACGACTTACTCGATCGCCAATATCAGTTGTCTGCGATTGCCTTACTTCCACCTGGAGTTCGGTTTCGCCGCCTGCTTCAGCGGCTCGATTTTACCCTTCCTTCCACCTTTCGGTTGAGCGAAAGCCCATTGCCACCGTGGCATCAGGCCCAGGTTCACACTCACCTTGAACTTAGTTCGCTCCCCAAGGAGAGCACTCCGGATTTGGTATACCGCTCGAGGCTTGTCGAACTCCGTTCGCGGTTCGATAACGCCATATTTATTTACACTGACGGTTCCAAGAGCACTGCCGGTGTCGGATCTGCCTTCGTCGTCGAGGACAACCGTTTCCAATACAAGCTCCCTGACCGGTGCTCTAACTTCCCGGCTGAGCTTTTTGCCCTCCACCAGGCCGTTTTGTACGCCTGCCGCCACCGCCAACCTTTCTATGCCATCTGTTCGGACTCCCTTAGTGCCCTGCAGAGTCTTAAGGACCCTTTCTCGAACCATCCTCTCGTGTATCGGATCCAACGCTCCCTCCAGTTGCTAGCAGATGACAGCTGTCACGTTTCTTTCCTGTGGGTCCCTGGCCACGTCGGTGTGCCCGGGAATGAGACCGCCGACATAGCGGCCAAGGCCGCAGCTGTTTTACCTCGCGTGGCTACCTTTTGCGTCCCATCTGACGATGTTCAACGGGCTCTTCGCCGGAGTATCGTGTCGCAATGGCACAGTGCGTGGTTTTCAATGTCCAACAATAAATTGCGAACTGTAAAACCGATCCCGACCGCTTGGAGGACCTCCTCACGCCCCTCTCAGCGGGAGGAGGTCATCCTGGCCCGTTTGCGGATCGGTCACTGCCGTTTCAGCCACCGTCACTTGCTGTCCGCCGACCCTGCACCGCTGTGCTCCTGCGGTGAACTGCTGACCGTGCGACATGTTTTACTGTCTTTCGTACTTTTTAATCATCTCCGTGTAGCCCTTCACTTTCCGTCTACTCTGGAGGAAATTTTAGCTGATGACACACGAGCAGCTGCTAGAGTTTTGCATTTTATCAACTTGGCCAACTTATCCAAGGATATTTAACCCTTTTAATTCGCTTTTATCTTTCGTTTTTAGCCTCTTCTTGATGTTCTGACAGTTACCATTTTTTTTGAGATCATAGCGAATCTATGTTTTTGACTGGGCGCTAATGACCATAGAAGTTGTGCGCCCTAAAACCACAAAAAAAGAAAAAAGGAAAAAAAAACTGTCGTTTTTGAAGCATCACCTGTGATGAACTTTGCGAAAGAGGTGGCGACACTTAGTGTGACCCATCCGTCATTTTGCACGACAATGCGCGGGCGTGTATGGTGCGAGATGTGGCTGCTCTGTTTGGTTGATGGGACTAGGAAGTACTGTACCATCCACAATACTCCCCAGACTTAAGTCTTGTGACTTTGATTTGATTTCTTAGGTGAGGGAACCACTTTGTGGCCTTCACTTCAGAACTGGTCCAGAGATTTGGCAGGCAGTAGACCATTCCATTTGCCCCATCAACAGAAGAGGCTCTGCTAATGGTTTACTAAGCCTTCCTCATTGCTGGTAAAGGGTTATGCACAATGCTGGTGACTACGTTGAAGGAGGGTGACAAGTGCAAACGTGTAACGCTTTTGTATCAGTTGTGAATAGAGATTTGCCACTATTTAAGTTCCAACCCACATATTTTCACAAAGAGAATTTCCTGCTAATTTCAGCAATATGCAATGTTAAGAAAAAATGAGAAACTCCTAGACAGCAGTTCATAGATTGAACAAGTGTCCTAAGTAAATATCAGGTGATGCTGCTCACACAGGTCCACTAATGTGGCCACTGTATTTAAATTCTATGTCGTTTCTAAGGGGTAATTTTGAACCTAGAAAAGCTAGTGGAAACTTGAATTTGGTGGGATACAGTGATAACACTGAACAAATCGGTGTGTACTGTGCTGATTCTGGTGCTACATGTACTCGTAACCAACCGACACCATCTTTATCTACTCAGAGGTAGTGCCAGTCCCACAGCCGTGGAAATTTGCATCAACATTGTTGGTCAGAATTTTCATCCATGTAGCCATTTACAGTCTGGTCTGTTGTGACTTCTGCAACTGCCCAAAGAAGTGCTCTGGATATATTTTTAATTTTTTGTAGATCTGGTGAAAGTATTCACAATTTGGACATTTTCAATTCATGGGATGTACACCATACTTACTTTTTTCATCCTCTACAGTAACTGCATCTTTGCAGTGAACAAATACTTCCACTGTTGTCAGATGATGTACGGAAGATTATTTTATGCTTCGCACCACTGCAATCGATAAGAACAGCTGTGTCATAACTACTGCCGGCTGCGAGCGAGTTTCGATGTGCCGGCAGCAAGGGAAACTATCGGTGAGCTACAAGCTGCGATGTGCCAGCAGCGTGCAACGAGGTGGAGCTGCAAGGATGTGGCATAAATGTACTGACAGAAATCTCTTTAATGGTTATGCCAATCGGTTAAAAAATAAAAAAAATAAAAACTGTGCAGCTATTGCAGCATATTTGTTAAATTATACAGCTGCTTTCACAAGTGGCCCAGCTTTTGACTGGATAAGATAGTCCTGTGACAGGACTAGAATAGCAAGTGCTGGGTGGACAGACTGGGTAGGTCTTGCACAGCAGCAGAAGACAAATGAGGAGTGGCGGCAGCGGTGGGGACTGCTCGTGTTTTTGTCCTGAGGGATGGGGGGCTCCAAATCTCAAGATACTTTTTTTAAAATTATTTATTTGTTAGTAATAATGTATTCCCAATTGCCAATTGAATGGGGGGGGGGGGGTTCGGGTCATTTTGTTCTGCTGCCCTGAGCCACCTACAGCCTTAGTTCACCACCAGTCTTACAGCAGGGATGTCGTCCCTGTGGCAGGGAGCTATGGTGGGTACGTCATAGTGAAGGACTAGGATGTGGTTTTGTGGGTGATGTAACATCACTTCAGGAGGGTTGGGGAAGATTTCGGGCAGGGTGCCTCTCATTTCTGGGCACGATGACAGAAAATCAAAACCTAGGCAAAGGATCCGGTCGAGTTGTTCCAGTCCGGGGTACTATTCAGTGACAAAGGAAATGCTCTGTTGTGGTTGGTTGCCGTCGTGGGAGGAAGATTTGGAGGTGTGTGTGTGTGTGGGGGGGGGGGATATGGCATGCAAATCGGTTTGTGGACTAGGTCTTTGTGACTTTCTGTGAAGTCCTTTGTGAGACCTTTAGTATATTAAAGGACTTCTCATCCACACAGATACACTTCCCATAGGTGGCTGGACTATAAGCTAGACTATAAAAGAGGGATTTTTAATGTGGAAGGGATGGCAACTGTCAAATGCTAGGTACTATTGATGGTTGGTAGGTTCAATTTGGACAGAAGTGTGGATGGAAGTCATTAGGTAGGTGGAGATTAACATCAAGGAATATGCCACAGTGGATTGAAAAACCAGGTGAGGCGGGGGGGGGGGGGGGGGTGGAAAAGAGTTGAGGTGGTGAAGAAAGGATGATAAGGCCCTGAGTTCAGTACTTCAGTGTCTTTAAAAACAGTCTGAAACACAATAATACTGGGTGAACACTGTTAAAAAAGTGGAGACATTATAGCTTATCTTTCTTTTAATATTTTTGAAGTTGGTAATGAGGATTATGGTAAATCTTACTTGCCAAGTAACATACCATTTGCTATTAGAACTATGAATTGACAAAAAATGGTGAGATGGAGTTTATTGCCGTCTGGAATAGAGATTTTGGTATCTGTTCAAAAATGATGATGATGATGGTGATGTAACACATTATTACAGATGATTAAATTTAATGTCCAGGGAGACATTACTTAACAGTATCATTCTTAAATACTGAAATTCCTTATCAGTGTTCATGTTTCCTTTACTATAAAGAAAATCAACACATTTAGATTACCAAAAGCTGAGAAGCAATCCATGGCATTGTAGCCCTCAGGGGCACTCTGAAATGGATAACTGCAGTTCCTGGTAAGTACTTCCTTGATCCTTCAGTTCACATTAGTGAACTGTTCCTTTGGACCTATTTGGTTATTAATGACCCACCTCTAAAAAAGGGAGCTGGCATCAACTGTGATGAGTTGGGATTGAGTTGATGAGATAAAGGGGTTTGTATGGCAGAGTGTCGGTGAAGGAAGTGCAGGACTGATTTTTGAACGATTGGTTGAAGGTTTTAGTGAGGGGCTATAACTCTTTCAGTAGGAGTGCAATAACCAGCTACTGTTGGGTGTCCAGGATTCTTTGGTATGTTATTGTGTTATTTTCAACCTGCATTTTCCATTGTTAGAAAAATGAATTTCTAAGAGTTCTTAATAAATCATATCTTGATTAAAAACTCTCGTGCACAATGAATATTTAAGTGACTCATTTCTAAAGCTTTATTTGGAATTGGAGCTCTAGAGCAACATCAAAATTACAAACAATTTTCTGCAGAATGTTTAAAGTTTCATCTTTGGATGTACAATGATGCTAGCAACCAGCCTTTAAGCTTTCGTATAAAGCAATGCTCCATTCTCTTTTGTGAAATGTTCCACAATAGTCTTTAGCTTTAGCAGAAACTGAAAGCATACGTTAGTAGTGTACTAGTTTCTTCAGATTTTGTGCCCCTACTTTTGTTGTTATACAAGGAAAACTGTTTTAAATGCTGAGATAATCGCTTGAAGGTTATTTAGTATGCAAAAGATTTAGCTAATTCTTTTCTGGGATATTCCAAATGGATTGACTGGAAGAAGAAAATAGCATCTCCTGTACTGGTGAACGACGTATGATATGACAGATTTGGTCATTTCTAGATTGTGGGCCAAAGAGAGAATTTTTGGCTTTGTTTTCACATAAAATAGTGTAAAAATGCAACAATTTTTACAACCAATGCACCATTTTTGGGCAACGTTAATTACTGACAAGAAATTATGATCTGAAGAAATTAATGGAAAATTGTTTAGACTGCCATACACATCTAATGTAACATAATGGTTTTCCTTCATGCAATTTTTGTGTTTGTAAAATAAAAGTTAAACAACACTACAAACAGTTCAGTTCTGTATTCCATTTAAAATTCTGAGTAATTAGCTTTCTTGTCCAAATTATAGATTAAGTCCGTAGTGGTCATCTTAAACGTGTGTGTGTGTGTGTGTGTGTGTGTGTGTGTGTGTGTGTGTGTGTGTGAAAAAAAAAGGGGGGGGGGTTTCTCACCATTTCCCATATGGGTTTCCAAGTGTCACCAACAGAAAATTCAATTAATGCTACAAAATAAAACATTGAATCTAATATAATGTTCACTTCTTTGAAGATGGTAATATGGACATAAAAGCAAGTGCTTTATCAGACTAGTATAGTCAAATCAGATAATCAGACACAATTTGGGATAGTGAAGGAGAAGACTGGTAGTAGCAGAGATGGAGAGGAGCACATAGCATAAGTAGTAGATGACACACGGTTAACAGATATGTACATTGTTGCTGAAATTTTGAATAAGCATTTCATAATTGTTACTGAAAAGATGGGATTATTAGTGTCAGTAATTACTGCAATGGAATATCTTAAATCTGTCACTAAAAGTAGCCTAACTGCAGTAATTTGCTTATGACACTCACAACACTGCTAAGAGTAATGTCTAACATGCAATCCTTAACAACAACAAAAAAGAATCTAGTGCCTATGACGATATGTCAACAAATTTGATTAACACATTGGCTGCCATGTGGCCTCCGGCGGCCAAAGCAGGCAGCTCTGCCACGCCTCTGACATCATTGTATCAGTCAACGTGTTAAACAGTGTGCCTCCGAGTTTAGTAATGTTTTAAGTTACTTGTGTAACCAGTTATTTATCAGTGCAACATTTCCTGCACGGTTCCACCATGATGAAGTTAAGCCGTTGTATAAGGAATTAGATACAGAAATTCCATCAAACTTCCATTCAGTTCCACTTTGGATTCATTCTCAGACTTATAATCACTAATTCTCAAACACATGACCACTAATAAAATAATATCCATGTCACAGTTTGTGACCCCTAAAGGCTTCAGATATTGAAAAGGCTATTTACACATATAGTGGAATGTACTTCATTCATTAGCCAATAAATTACAAGCTAATGGTATATTTAGTGATCTGTCAAAGGCATTTGATTGTGTAAATCACAATATCCTTTTGAGCAAAATTAGAGTATTATGGTGTAATAGGAAATGTTGCTGATGGTTCAAATCATATATCTCTCACAAGAAACAAAGGGTGTCAAGGAAAGATACATATACTGAACTATCAGGTCTCATCCAACAGGGAACTATTTACATGTGGGGTCCACCAAATTCCATCTTAGGGCACAATTTCAATAACATGCTGGCAGCAATAAAAAATTTAACTCGCAATAAATTGCAGTTCAAAAAGAGTCTAAGGGATTTTCTGGTGGTCAACTCCTGCTCAATTCATGAATTTCTTAACAGAAGTGGTTGATATATATTATTAACTAAAGTCTGACTTCAGTACTAATCTTGTGCAGTAATGTGATCATTGTAATGAGGAAAAAATATAACCTAAGAATTGTCATATTCTCCTAGTATATTCAACATTTAGACTGTAGTAACAAGTTTCATGTCCTTTAAAATGTAAATAGTCCCCAGATTGATTTATTTACTTTTTGCTTCTGACCAATTTCCACATCCACAAAGGTAATTACATTTGTGGGTCTGTGGAAGGTACATTAATACATCTGATATCATTTTAAGAGTACCTGACATTTTTGGTTTTGGGGGCGATTTGATAGTTTTTATCGTCTTCAAAATGAAATGCCAAGATTGCACATTATCAATTTATTGAATGACGATCAGTTTTGATGAACTGTCACCATCATCAGGTGTCGTATATATAATTTAAAAGCTGGCCATCTTATTAAAAAATGGATATAAAAGAATAAGTGCAACATAGCGCTTAGTCACTATATAAAAATACAAAGTACAAAATACTGACAAAAATCATTTTATAGGTATGTATTGTGTATATTGTTATCTGACAATCTACACAATACATTATCTGAGAATTTTAATTTGAAACAACTGGAATGAAAATGCATTTATCAACTAATTCTGATGTTCAGAAGATTCTGCAACCGATTGACAAATACTCATATCAGCAGTCATTGATGGCCATCCAAGGCTAGATATGACAAGATAAATGTCTCTTCTTCACTAGACTGACATGGACTATCATGTAATCTTTATGTGAAGTGAACTTGACTTCTACACCTACCATTTCATTATGTGGTTTGGTTCAGACATAACAATGGAACACCTGTACAGAACCAGGATCTGGTTAGACCTACTTCTTGTGCAATTTTAAAACTTAGAGTTGCTAATTTTTCTCCTTGTGGTGTGTATTAAACAGATTTGGAGCAATTTCTTCAAACAAATATCTTAAACAATGAGTTCTAGAAATGTAAAACTGCTGTGAGCTGAACTGTTGATATTCTAATTCCCTGTTCCTTTTCTATTAATCCAATGTCACAGAAAATTTAATACAGCTTAATCATTTTGCTTAGTAACTAAAGTGCTGTAGTAATAACTTTGTACATAAATCGTGACATTTAAAGTACAGTATCATACATTTTAACAGTGGAAAATCTGATAGGAATATCAGTTTTTTCCAGTTTTTCCTAACATTATGTTTTCCGTTTTTTCCTAACTTTATTTTTTCTGTTTCTTCCTATTTTTCTTTTTCTTTGTTATTCTTATCATTTCAAATCCCCCCCCCCCCACTCCATCCCCACACTCGTAGAAACCCCCTTTATCCTTCCCCAACCCTTCTCTTCACTGTATTCATTGCCGCAATTCAAATTCCCGCCTATCAGAGCCTTTAAAATCCATCATGCAATTCGGAACTTTCTATCCCCACCTTTACCCAGCATCCTTCCCCCTCCACTCTCCACCTCACTCGCAGTCTAGCTTGTGATGCTGGAGTGGCCGGACATGATAGGTGTGTGTGTGTGTGTGTGTGTGTAGTTGTCTGAGTGATTGCATGTACATATGAGTTTCTTTTTCTAAGGGCATGTCAAAAAATTTAAGTTGTGTGAATGTGATTATCTATTTTCATGACGATCAGCAGTTCAGTGAGCCTCTTTCAAGTATCGTACATTTCTGACACAAAATCTATTTTTCATCAATAACTTCTACAAAATATCCTAATCAAAGCACTTACCCCTCTGTCTCCCTCTCTGTACTGTACTAGAAAGTAAGCAAGAGGTCAATACCATAAAGCTGTTTTTCTTCGTGTTATACATTGGCTAGCTAAGGGCAAGTAGTTTCCTTGGCATATTGGTATTTCATGATGCATTTTCATTGCACAGTATGGGAATGACTTCTGTAGCCTGAAATATATGAAGCGCATTTCTCATTATGGAATGATAGCTTCTCTTCATTCTTGACTGCATGGACAGACTGAAATAACAGCACACACATCATTGGTTATTGAAATTAACATAATTCTGAAACATTGTATAATTCACAAAGAATTAAAATAAGGTAATAAATGACACTTATTTGTTTCAGTGAAATATTTATGGATCCAGCAACTGGGAAGTTTTATCCAGAAGGTACTCTAATAAAGCACAAGAAGCTTTGTGAAACACTAAAAGTTATCTCAAAAGAGGGTGCAGATGCACTGTACACAGGAAGCTTGGCTGAGAAGTTAGCTGCAGATATACAGGAGAGGGGTGGAATTGTAACAGTTGATGACCTTAAGAATTACAGGCAAGTATTAAGTCACCTTTGCTTTTCAATTATGAATGTGAAGTGAGGGTATTTTTTCAATGTCAGTCTTGTTTTTCCATAATAGATGATTAGATGAGCTATACAATAAAAACCTTCCTGTCTTATGGGAACTTGTCATGGCTGAGTATGTTGCTAGCATAACTGGTCACTTTCTGTTAAAAAGTTCCTTTTTATTGACTCATTTTGGGCAAAGTCTATTATCAGAACATAAAAAAGAACATTTAATTTTGAACCAGTAAATGATAATGTTCTTAATAGAACGCCGGCAGTGGTGGCCGAGGGGACTAAGGCGCTCCCGTCACGGTCTGCACGGCCACTACGGTCGGGGGTTCGAATCCCCCCTAGGGCATGGATATTTGTGCCGTCCTAGTTCGTAAGTAGTTCATAAGTAGTTTGTAAGTTAAGGGACTGATGACCCCGTAGTTAAGCCCCATAAGCTAAACAAACATTTGATCTTAATAGAACATCACTGATCCCCAGGCAGAATTTTCTTAGAAACGAACAGTTTCTGCACCAAGTATGAAGTGAAGTTTTTCAACCGTCAGCAAAAGAAGTCAAATCAGCTAGGTACACATATTCCCCACTAATTGTTTACCTTCAGGAAACAAAACTATATCCTCAGTCGCTTTAACGTGCCACACTTCTCCTCAGTTCACTTTGACCTCCCCTCCCCCCTCCCCTGAATATTTCTCCAACTATTGTTCATGAGAGGCACAACAAAGTAAACAACAAGTAAAAGTTCCAAATTATCACTTGTAAATTAGTGAAGTCCAACGAGCATTGCAGTTCCAAATTAATCCGCGATTAATTACAGTATTTGTTATAAAACACAGTTCGTCATCACACAAGTACACAATTGCTGAATTATCACAGTTCCACTGCCCTACTACGGTGCACAGTTTACCACATTTCACCTGAGACCAAGTTCTGCAGTCACAGTCCTGTAAATTTTCAAAGTCCACACATGCATATCTCTTCAAATCATAAGTTCGTAACGTGGATTCAGACCGCCCAGCATCACTACCTTTCACCACCATGTCCAAGTTAAGAGTCCCTTCCCAAACATTTGTAAGCATGCTCTCCCTGCTCCCAAAATTGTGTCCTCCTGTGCATCCTAATGCCTCATTTTTAAAATACAATTTTCCTTAAAAAATATTATACATTTGAATATAACAGAATTAAATGCTTTGACCACCTCCCTACAAATGTTGTTCACATTTAACAAAGAAATATATATTTAATGATACTAAAAATGGTTGAGACTGAAGCTCTTTTCTCAGATAAACATTAAGTGTGGAGTCTCACTGTTAAAAAATATACTGCCGCCGTCGAAATATAGTTACACAATTTATGTTTAATTTATCATGGCTTTTTATGCAAATATATTCAATTCTTGTCCACAAATACTTATAATTGTTTGTTTATAAATTATCTGCTGCAATATCTAGTATTTTTAGTCAGCCATGAAATATTTAAGTGGCAGTCTACAACATAAAACGAACGTTACTAAGAATAATATTAAATATAATAAAATACATATATTTAATGAAAGTCCAGCTCCAGTTGTAATTATTGGTGCTTTATTTAAGCCCACACTACCGGTTTCGGCCTCTGTTAGGCCATTTTCAAGTGTGACAGACGTTATGCCGTAGAGAAAGCAACATCAAGTTGCTTCGCGTTGCAAAGGAAGCAGGCTTCACTTCGAAGGCAACTGAACACAGCACTTACACTGAAAGCACGTTTATTACGAACTTAATATACATGCAGCACTGACTGCCTCTTGGGCAGAGTGCTCTGCTATTTATACACAGACAGAATTTACCAGAAATTAGAATAACAGTTAACATAAGAAACAAGTAGAATTCACAAGTGAACATAAGAAAGATGTAGAACATTCTGGAATTGTTAATTACAAAGAAATAATTTTTTTTTTTTTTTTTTTTTTTTTTTGCTGGTGGTCGGGCTTAAACTGGCGACCTTCAGCACCACAGTCCGTGATGCTATACCCTGCGCCACGCCACAGTCGGTGTACGTGGTCTCTCGTGGCATTGCTCCCTCTCCTGGAAAAACAGTGACCCGCTGTTATGTTCCCTGTGGAGCTAGCTGCAATGTCCTGGATCTTGACCTTGTCATGGGTCCTTTGTATGACAGTTCTAGAGAATCCTTCCATGATTATCGACGTCAGACATTCCTGTCATGGCTTCATCAGTAAACCTACCGTCTTTAGAGTCCTTGAACAAGAAGCCATTGTCGCCTACCTGCTCTTCAGGATCGTAGTAAGGCTTCATGCGCAGGACGGGAACAATATCTCTTCCCTTTTGTCGTTTCGACGACGGCTCATAATCCTCAACTTCGTATGTGACGTCCGACAGACGGCGTATGACACAATACGGACCAAAGTATCGCTTCAATAACTTTTCCGACAGTCCAACCTTCCTCGTACAGGGGTAAAAATCCATAGATCATCTCCTGGGCTGTACACAACAGGTTGGTGCTTGTCGTTATACCACTGACGGTCCTTCTCCTGGGCGTCCAGTGTCCGTATGCAAGCCAGCTGTTTTGCTTCTTCGACACTGGTGATGAGCTGTTTAACATAGTCATCCTGAGTGTCGTCCAGTTGGAAAGGGAACATGATATCCATTGTCGTCTCAGCTTCACGGCATGGAACAGGAAAAATGGCGTGAAGCCTGTGGTGTCTTATCTTGCAGTATTGTATGCAAATGTCATGACTGGCAGAATTGTATCACAATCCTTCTGCTAAACATCGAGAGCATGTCGGCTAACGTCTTGTTAAAACGTTCCGTAAGACCATTTGTCTGAGGATGGTACGCAGTTGTCATTCTGTAGACAATGTTACATCGTGACATGATGCATCGTGACATGATGCATCTGATACTAGTTTTGACTGGAATACTTTTCCACGATCAGATATCATGACACGTGGTGCTCCATGCTTCAAAATGTCTTCTACAAGGAATTTTGCGATCTCTGGAGCTTCTGCAGTCGGCACAGGTTTGGTGACAGCGTAGCATGTGAGGTAGTCAGTGCAGACTATTATCCATCGGTTACCGGTTGTCGACTTCGGGAACCTTCCTAAAAGATTGATCCCAACTCGGTGGAATGGAGCTGCTGCCAGCGGATTCGGTACGAGATGCCCTGGAGGTAATTGCGGCATATGGTTCCGTCGCTGGCACTCTTTACAGTGACTCACATAGTGCTTGACAGATTGACAGATCGGTAGAGACCTTTCCAGTAATACTTGCGTCTGATTCTGTCTAGGGTCTCCACAAATCTCAGATGACCGGATCTTGGAGCATCGTGGAAATTTTTGAGAACAGCTGGTTGGAGATGAGCTGGAACGACCAGTAGCCGTTTGGGGCCCAGTGGATCATAGTTGCTCTTATACAATGTTCCGTTTATAAGTTGAAACTCTCCATTGGTTTGTTTCCCTTTCTCAAAGGCTTTATCGTTTTTAATAGTGCTAGATCTTCCCTCTGTTCAGCTGTAATGTCATGTAATTCAGTGAGGGCTGAAATTTCATTCATGCTGTTGTGTTCCACTAATGGATTCCTCGAAAGGCAGTCGGCATCCTTGTGTTTGCACCCATTCTTGAATACCACTGTGACATCGTACTCTTGGAGTCTTAGTGCCCATCTTGCTAGTTGATCTGATGGATCCTTCAAGCTAGTCAGCCAACACAAAGAATGGTGGTCTGTCAAGAGGGTGAATGGTTTGCCAAATAAATATGGAAGGAACTTGTTGATAGCCCAGATAACTGCGAGACATTCTTTTTCAGTTGTAGAGTAGTTTATCTCAGACTTTGAGAGTACTCTTGATGCATAGGCTATCACTTTTTCACCACCTTCCTGAACTTGTACAAGCACTGCACAAATCCCATAACCACTGGCGTCTGTGTGAAGTTCCGTTTCTGCATTGGTGCGGAAGTTAGAGCCTCCTTAAGTGCTCGTAAAGCTCTTTCTTTTGTCTCATTCCAGTAAAACTTGGCGTCTCCCTGCAGAAGTTCTTGTAATGGACGTGCCTTGTTACAAAACGCCAATAGTATGAGCACAGCCGGAGAAAACTTCTCACATCACGGATGTGCTGAGGAGTTGGAAATTCTGTGACTGCCTTTACTTTACCTGGGTCAGGATGGACACCATCTCCATTGACTAGGTGCCCCAGGATTTTTATCTCTTTGGCAACGAAGAGGCACTTCTTTGGATTGAAGTGGAGTCCTGCAGTCTGAACACACTTCAATACAGTTGACAGGTGACTCAGGTGTTCGTCAAATATTTTTGAGAAAACGACAATGTCATCTAAATAGCAAAGACACCTTGTCCACTTAAGGTGTCGAAGCAAGTTGTCCATCATGCATTCGAATGTGGCTGGAGCATTACATAATCCAAATGGCATTACCTTAAATTCATAGAGGCAGTCAGGTCTAATAAAAGCTGTCTTCTCCCTGTCAGCTTCGTCGACCTCGATTTGCCAGTAACCTGTCTACATGTCCATAGTTGAGAAATATGTAGCTCCTTTCAAGCAGTCTAAGGTGTCATCAATGCGCAGCAATGGGTGGACATCTTTCTTTGTGATTCTGTTCAGCCGGTGATAGTCGACACAGAATCGCCACGTGCCCTCCTCCTCCTTTACGAGGACCACCGGAGACGACCAAGGACTCTCCGAAGGTTGAATAATGTCATCTTGCAACATCTTCTCCACTTCCTCCCGTATTATCCGTCTTTCAGCTGGCAACAATCTATATGAACGCTGGCTAATTTGTGGATGATCCCCAGTTTTGATACGGTGCTTTATTGTGGGCCGTTTCGTCCGATGTTTCCCCTGCTGAGGTGTGAATGCGCCCGAAAATTGGTGTAGTATACCTAACACCCGCTGGCATTGTTTCTTGCTCATTCCAGGCCCTATTGGCAGTTCCACGTTTGTTTCCTCTAGCGTGTTGTCTGTACTAACATCAGGGCATGGGTCTTCATTGATGACGTTGAGCTCACCCTCCGGGATTTGTTCAGCTGTCCTGATAGACATTCCCTTGGGGATAAGTTGTGACTGCTCGTGACAATTTGTGATACAAATCTCTCCTTGACCACCGGTAATGCTTGTGATAGCCACTGGTATGTAAATTTCTTTTGTGAGCCTGATAAACTTTTTACTATCAACAAGCACTTTACGGTTTAATCGCCCATCTGTATTTGTGACAGCAACTCTTCTCATTGTCAATGGCAGTGTTGTCACTTTGTCAACGGCGAATAACTTCACAGAAAATTCTGTATTATGTGTAGCTGTTGGAACGACTTCCTCAATTTGCAACTCAGATCTTCCACAGTCAATGATAGCTTGGGATGCCTGAAGGAAGTCCCATCCGAGGATGACGTTGTGACTACATTCTGTTAACAAGACAAATTCAAATGGCTGGGTCCTGTTGCTGCTGATTATTCTTGCGACACAAGTTCCTGCTGGCTGGACATACTTTCCATTCGCAACCTTCAGCACAGCTGCCTCAGTATCACAGAAATTATCTTCTTTAGTGTGCGGCGGTAATTATCCGACAATACAGAGAAAGACGCTCCTGAGTCAACAAGTGCCCGGACAGGTTGGCCGTCGATTATGACGTCGATGAGATTTCCCGACATTTTAGCGACTGTCGTCCATGGAGGATTTTCATCTGTGGCGGCCTCACCTCCATAGATGGTTGCCTAGCTTAGTTTTCCTGGGTACGGCGGCTAGGGGAGCAGCCGGTATCTCTGTACGGCGACGGTGAATGGCTGTGGCGCGTCGGGGAGCGACCTCATCTAGTGTACGGCGGTGGGCTTCTTCCCATAGGTCGACTGAACTCATCAGCAGGTGATTGCCTGGGATAGAACTGCTCTGATGGCTGACGTCTTGCGGCAAAATAATCATCAAACTCTCCTCCTCTCTCTGCAGTAGCGTACGACATGTCCAGGGCGCCCACAGTGGAAACCAAGTGGTGTGTTGTCTTCTGTCCTCCAGATGTCTGTTCTTCTGTGCGGCGTCATAGTTTCCAGGGGAGTTGGTTGTGGTCACGTCGGCCGGTTCATGGGCTGTCGTTTGGCAGCTGCGGTGTAAGTCATAGCAGGGCGACGCCATTCTTCAGGTCGGGTATGATTGACGGGGCAGACAGGAGCTAATGTCTGAAATACCTCTTCCTCGGCGATGTCGGCTCCCTTGTGACTTACAGGGCTTACATCCATGGCCATAATCTGATGCTCACTCGGTCTAACAGTCCCGGTTGCCATAAATTGTTGTAATTCTTCTCTTACAATTTGTCGTATGAGAGAAGCGAAGTCATGCTGGTCTTCCACAACGGCCATAGGGACTGCATTGGGGAGCCTGTCATACTTCTTGCGTCCAACCCTCCTTTGTTGCATCTCTTCAATACGCTGGCACCACTTAATGAACTTTTGCATTGTAGCGACGTCTTTTATCAGAAGGGCTTGGTACATGTCTTCTGCAATACCCTTCATCATTGCCTGATTTTGTCCACCTCAGTCATGTTCAGATTGACTATGTTACGCAGGGCCAGAACATTCTGTATGTACGACTGTGTTGGCTCACCATGTCGTTGGGCCCAGTTCTTCAGTTCTTCCGCCGAACGGATTTGTCGCTGGCGGTCTCCAAATGTCTTCTTCAGTTCCTCCTGGAATGTCTCCCAGTCATTCAACTTGTCTTTGTTGATTTCGAACCATTGCTGGGCTGTTCCGTCCAAATAGAAGTAAACATCGGCCAAGCACATCGTATGATCCTACCTGTTGTACTTGGCGACTCGGTCGAACTTTATTAGCCATTTGTTGGAGTCCTGTCCAGCATCTCCAGAGAACACCGACGGGTGTCTGATGTGTAGCTGGCTTACCGCTGGTTTCGTTTCCATGGTTCTTCTGATGATACGGACTGTTGTAAGGACGTACTCGGTGTATCCCTTGTATTTCGGTTCCAGTCCGTGTAAGCGACGGCTTTTACGTTGCCTAATCGGAGCCATGGTGATACAGCTGTTACACAGGATACCCGGCGCCCTCACCAAACAATGTCGCATTGTAATGGAAGCAGGCTTGACTTCGAAAACAACTGAACTCGGCACTTATACTGAAAGCACGTTTATTACGAACTCAACATACACGCAGCACTGACTGCCTCTCGGGCAGAGTGCTCTGCTATTTATACACAGACAGAATTTACCAGAAATTAGAACAACAGTTAACATAAGAAACAAGTAAAATTTACACGTGAACATAAGAAAGATGTAGAACATTCTGGAATTGTTAATTACAAAGAAATAAATTTTTGCCAGGGGACAGAATTGAACCGGCGCCCTTCTGCACCGCAATCCGTGACTCTATCCCCTGTACCACGCCGGCAGTTGGTGTACGTGGTCTCTCACGGCTAATAGAAAACGGTTGACTTACCCAAAGGACAGGCTGGTCGAGACACACAAATAAAATCTCTCTCTTGCGACATTAGTGGGCCCAATGGCTTGACATGCCCCAGCAAGGGCCATCACTGTTGCAGGTTGTCGTTTTCCGTGTGAAACTCTTCCCTACTGTTGTGGCCTCTTCCATTACCTCTAAAATTTCCTAAACCTCTTGTAAGAGTCCTTCCCTTTGCCGCACCCTACAACAGGTCCAGACAAACTCTGTCCAACACTACAAGGCACAGTTTTATCAGGTAGACGTGCGGGTGTGGTGGGCACGCGATTTAATTAAAACTTGGTACTTAAATTTTATTAGATGCCAGGCTGCATTGTAGAAGTCCATCGATCTAGGATCTTGCAGCAGTCCAATTCACCTTATACATGACAATGAAAAGGTGCTCGAGGTTAAATGACGAACTGTTGTAGTTGTACTTTCCTTAATGTTTTTATTTCCTTATAGGACATTGTTCATGTTGTAATGCAACTCTTTCTACTGTCCAATTAAAACATATTTTCAAATCATAGGAGAATTTGTGTTAGTTTGAACTTTTCTTTTGCAAAGCCATGTTGTCCTGAATTCTTGCTATTTTAAAGTTCCTTGTGAAATTCACTTTGAAATAGCGTTTCAGGCTCCAAATTAGTCCAAAAATATTGTACTTTCAATTTTAATACCTTCAAGTTTCACAACCAAAATTAATGTTATTGTTACAAATCTCAATCGAGGCCAGATTACAACTTTGTAGTACAACTCATAAAATAGACTTCCACCAACTCATAACAACTAGAAACTTCTATGCTGGTAACAGTTTCAAACCAGAACTGAAAGCACTAAACATAACTCAACATAACTCGACATAAGTACCTGCAATGTCTGTGCACCAGCTTATATATACTGTGACAAATGACAGTCTGTCATTGATCATTTAGAACATGTGATCTTATTACATCCATTATTAATTTAAATAAAAATTAATTGTTTAGTACAATAAAAAATTACAATAGTATTCTGATACATTATATTGTTAAAGTTTTAGCATTTTACATATAATATTACTATACATTTTCTTTTATGATGAATACTAAGTTTGTAACAAAGATACAACAATTTCATTTAATTTACAAGATTAATATAATTTAAGTAAATCATTTTACATTAATTACCTTATTTGCATGAATATAGGCCGCACCTAAAGTTTTGACACGAGATCTTAGGGAAAAAGAATCTAAAGTATCGGCCTCAGGTTTTTAATTTTTATTTTATTTATTTATTTTTATTTTGTACAATCGAACTTTTTTGTAATCAGAAACACAATGTTAATGAAATAATGTTCTCTTTTCTATAAACGCAAAACAAATATGCAAAACTGTAAATCAAAAGCGAGACGACAGGCCAATCCGGGCGCCCCAAATGAGGGGACGCCGAACCAAGGCGTGTTACCGGCCATTTAAAGTGTTGTATAGCGTACGCATGTGCTGCGAAAATAGTTTTTCGGTGTGTGTGTGTGTGTGTGTGTGTGTGTGTGTGTGTGTGTGTGTGTGTGTGTGTGTGTGTGTGGGTGGTGGTGGTGGTGGTGGTGGTGGTGGTGGTGGTGGTGATGATGATGATGTTGTTTTGGCTTGTAAGTTTGTAGCGGGAAACAAACGTATGAGTTACACTGCCGTCGCAGTAACGGACATGGAAAACGATAGGTTCGACATAAATTTGATGCTGACAATAAAAGTTCGATGCTAGTGTGTAAGTGGGGGCAAACTATTAAAATGTTTGAAGAGTCATTGTGCATTTAAAGAGCTAAAAGGTAAATATCTCCATGTTTGCTTGACTTCATAGTTCGAAACAGGAACTGTGGTTTTGTTGTTGCAACAGAAATGATTCAGTTGCAAGGCTGCAAAATAGCCCAGAGTTCCATGTACATTGTTTCATGTTCCGCTATCTTAACCTCCCATCACCACTCGCGGTAGGTGTTACCGCACCAACGTAAACATCATGATAAAATCTCTCGCGACCCACACTAAACTTTTATCGCAAAGACTAGCTTCATTGACTACATTGAATTAAAATCATTTGTGTGCTTAGGAAGTGAGTGTGTGTAAGTACTATTTATGTTTAAGGCCGCGTGGATGTGTTAAAAAACAATCGTCAGCTTTTGTATGCTGTGGTAGAGAGTGACACCATTCGATTTATATTGACTTCCACAAATTCCCGCGCCGTTTCTGTAAACTTGTACAAAAACATATATGCAATTCTATGAAACTGTTACTGTAGCAATTTTGAAGACTATCTAGTTTATTACGTTTCTCAAACCAAAATAAAAGTGAATGTGTAATTTTTGAAACTAACAACTTTGGAGAAAGGAGCAGTTGCAAGGGGGGAGGATTGAATCTCGATTATAGGCCTCACCACGTTTTTGTACGCCAAAATTTGGGAAAAAAATGTGCAGCCTATATTCAAGCAAATACGGTAATAATTCAATTCATTTACATAGAATATGAATTTGGATCATTTACATTTTTAACTAGCATATCTTTCCTTGAAGATCTTTGCCCCCATATGTCAAGTAAACATGGCATTCTCAGCTGTGAACTGTCAAAATACATGAATGTTAATATGTTTTGATGTTATAAACACAAAAAGAGATCTTTATGTATAGTTTTAAATGCAGATTTTGAGGCAAGTTTAAGAAAAAGTTACATAAGTAATATGCTTAGCTAATTTTGAAGCCAAAAAGGAAACAAAATGTCATGTATACATCATTGAGATGTTAAATATTTAACAGTTGTGTCTTATGTGAAAAATATATGTATAATAAACACAACTAAGCGTAAAACAATTCATGATCGCTCCCTTTATTGTTACAATGTTGCAAATTACAAAAATGGCAGCAGCAGATTACAGAGCTGCTTAGTCTCGCATCCATGTACAGAGTGCCGTAACATGGCTTCCCCTCAAACATTTTCTGCGTAACTTGTAATGAGACTAGTGACAATGTTTTGCAGTTTTTAATTAAACATAATTCTTTTTCTTTAAGTATGCCAAAATATATAAATTAAAATATTACATAGAGGGTTTAACTATTTAGCTCAATGTGTGTACGTGTTTCATGAAATTTACATATAATGTAATATGCAAACTAAAAGTCGTGTTTTGACTCGTGTTAAATTTACTGAATTTATTTACTGTATTGGTGATTTTGAAGTGCACACATATATGTTGTGACAAAATTGTGTAGTTGTACTATTATTTAGATTCATAATTTCAGTGTGTTTCAATCTGTGGTTTAATTTTTTATAAATACAGATTTGTATAAAGTCGTAGTAACTTTGTTAATTTCAGCAATAATTTCTTAGTATCAAATGGACTAATGAAATGAGTGGCACATTTGTAATAAGTATTTGATTCAGGAACCAGTGATATATAAAACATGGTCTGCCCTAATTTACCAGGTGATTGAAAAGTCTGTATTAATTTGAAAACATAATCAATGATGGAATAATGTAGATAGAGGTTAAAATTGACACACGTTTGGAATGACATGGGGTTTTACTAGAACAAAAATAAAGTTAAAAATAATGTCTGGCAGATGGCGCTGGACAGCAAAACATCAGTGACTGCTCATGAAAATCGTGTACAAAAGGAGCTAGAGAGAGAGAGAGAGAGAGAGAGAGAGAGAGTCAGATGCACCAGCAGTCGCAGCGTGTTGACGTTAGCTGAAAAGGCGTTTTTAGTGAAGCTGTATTATCAGAATGAGGAATGTGCTAGTTCAGCGATACGATCCTATCACCATAGGAAGGGGATTCGAACGGGTAAAGGTCCATTGACAAATGCAGCTGTGGCAAGCCATGGGTTGTTTAGACAATAGACCCCGTAGTGGCCGACTGAGCACAAGGCGTAATGCTGCTGAGACAGTTCAGGAAGAAATGGAGACTATATCGGGTTTGTCTATGCACGGGGAAGTCAGCGCTCGCGTAGTCACATGTCGCACCGGCATTCCATACACTACTGTTTGGTTGGCACTTAGATGTATCCTCCAATGCTATCCTTACAAAATCCATCACCATCATCAACTGTTACCTGCCAATTTAGTGAGGTGGAGGGCATTTGCGATGTGGGCGTTTCAAAAGATGGTGGAAGATGACAATTGGTTGTGGACCGATAAAGCTCATTTCACGCTCTGAGGGTCTGTCAATACCCACAACTGCAGAATTTGGGCTACCGAATATCCTAGAACTGTCGTGGAAACTTCATTGCACGCCAAGAAAGTCATGGTATGGATTGGATTTACCACATCTACCGTTATCGGGCATTTTTTCTACGAGGAACTGCGTGATTCTGGTTTTGTAACTGCTACTGTGATGGGTGAGAGGTACGCCGATATGTTACAGAATCACATCATCCCCAGCCTAGCTGATAAACACCTGCTGTAAATACAGTTTTTATGCAGAATGGCGCTCCCCCCATATTGTTAGATGCAAGAAAGATCTCTTGTGCCCGTCATTTGGTGATGATCGTTGGCTCAGCCACCACTTTAGACATGCTTGGCCTCCCAGGTCCCCAGACCTCAGGCCATGCAATTATTGGCTTTGGGGTATCCTGATTGACCGACATGTCTAGGGATGCTGAAAGACAACATCAGACACCAATGCCTCACCATAACTCAAGACATGCTTTACAGTGCTGTTCACAACATTATTCCTCGACTACAGCTATTGTTTAGGAAAGATGGTGAACATGTTGAGCATTTCCTGTAAAGATCATCATCTTTGAATATTATAGAGGAAACATTTCTAGCAGGAAAAATGTATATAAAAAAGTAGATGAAGATTACTAACCAGGCGAAGGAGCACAGGTAGTGATAGTAACACACACACACACACACAATGCTAGCTTTTGCAGCCTAGCTGCTTCTTCAGGCAGAAGGGAAGGAGAGGGAAAAGGAAATAAGGGTTTTAAGGGAGTGGGCGAAAAGCCATTCCAATCCCAGGAAAGGAAAGACTTAAGTGTTTGTGTATATGTGTGGGTGTGTGTATATTTGTTTACCCTCATTTTTTCCCCCCCAAGGCAAGTCCTTCCTCTTCCAGAATTGGAATGGCTCCTTACCCACTCCCTTAAAACCCTTATCATTTCCTGTTCCCTCTCCTTCCCTTCTGCCTGAAGAAACAGCTAGGCTGCGAAAGCTAGTGTGTGTGTGTGTGTGTGTGTGTGTGTGTGTGTGTGTGTGTGTGTTTATTTATTTGTGTCACTATCATTACTTGAACATCATCTTTGATTTGTCTTAATTTGTAATGCTAATTATTGCTTTTCTGATCAGATGAAGCGCCATCTGTCGGACATTTTTGCACTTTTTTTCTAATAAAAACCCCCATGTAATTCCAAGCATGTGTGTCAGTTTTTACCTCTCTATCTTCATTAGTCCGTGATTTATTAAGTTTTCAAATTTATACTGATCACCCGGTATTTAAACAAAAGGTAAATATGTAATATCATTGTTGTTGCAATAGTTAGAACACGTAACATTGTTACATTTACACTAGTACACAAATTTATGGGAACAGCTTATTCCACAACTATGCGTAATGCATTTTTGGTGTTTGTAGTTATTTATGAAAGTATCAAGCTGAATGTTAAGTAATGTGATAGCCAAAGTTAAGTTTAAACCTGCGTTACTAACATTTGCTTTTAACGCTCGCTACTAACACCCGGCTTTCATGGGTTTTGAACTTTTTTTAGTAACACCCGTCATCTTTGACAAGTTTAAAGTCTTTGCCTGTATCTGATTTAATTTTAGAAACCGTCTCTTCTAACTTACTTCCTAATTCATTTTTAAACACCTTAATCTTTGCTCAAATTTTTCATCTAGCTTTCTTATTTCTTCCTCCAGATTCTTTTGTGAACTTTTTACTTCATCAGTCAAAACTTTTATCTGCCCTGTATCTTCTCCAACAGCTTCAATCTTTTTCCCCATCTCCTCTTTTTCTGGTCCCATGTTGTTCTGCTAATAATACTGCCGACAGTTTCTGCTGTTTCTTCTCCATGTACTTCACTTTTATTACCAAATTCTGATTTAATTACAAGTCTTTATCAACAATTTCCATAACACTCTTTTTTTATCTTCCCCTTGTTCACTTTTCCACGCCTGTAAACTTTCTACTCTTTCTTCCCCTTTAATAGCCATATTAAATATATTTGTTCACCACTACACCAACAGAACAATAACAAAATCTACCTCCTACAAATTAGAAATTCGTCCCGAAGATTGTCAAGTTCGACAAGACAGCATCAAATAATATGGTCCTGTCACCAAACGGATGCCGTATGTAATGAAACAGGAACGCCCTCAGATACTAAATTGCTTAGCAAGACCATGTTCACCTACCAAATTTGAAGGAATCCTGCCCTGATACCTTACTTATGAAATTTTGTAACTCAGCAGTAAAGAAGATTAGAATATTGATCATTAGTGTTCATCTGAGTGCATTTCAAAAAATACTTATCCAAATTTGTTGTATTTATCCTCATCAAAATTATTTTGTTACAGTGATCACAATAAACACACAAATCACTAAAACTACAGCTACTGGAAAACTATACACATGTATTCTCAGTACATTTTCAACAGTTACGATGTTTGCCACAACTTACAAGAGTTAGTGATAAAACTAGCAAACACCGCCACTACTGCATTTTGCAAGCAAATAATGATGGGGGGACTAATTGATTTGTGATTAATGATGGAAATTCTCCTCAGATGATAAATTATTTTTCAAAAGACAGAGATTGGCTGGCCAGTAGTTACCTTTTGCTGTACCACCGATAGTCACACACAGAAAGAAAAAAGGACAAAAATAAAACAAACTTTCAGAACTGGGTTCCTTCTTCAAGTGAAAGAGAAAGGAAGAAAAAAGGAATGGGAAAGGAAGGGGAAAGTAATTCACAACCTATATCATGAGAATGATGTTAGAGGATTTTCTTAATATCTGAGGGTATTTCACCTGTCCCATACATCTGTGGGATTTCCTAGGTGGTAAACATGGAGAAACCCACTTTGTGTGAACTTATATTTCATTCAGGTCAAGCAAGTACAAAGAACCAATTCAAACTGCAACTTTTCATCAAGGCGGCTGGGACTTCCGGAAGGGAAACTCCAAAGATGAACCACTGGGTCAAAGATACAATTAAATAATCAATATTCATATTCATCTACTCTTTCCCCTTCCTGTTATATTGTCTCTAAGTTAATTTCCTTTGTAGACCCCCTCTAAATACCCTTTTCACTTTCCCACCTTTTAGCTTTCCTTTCTTTGCTGAGAACTGATTTTTTATATTCATATAGCTACTTTTCTTGCCTCCAAATGTCTTATTTTCCTGTAGTGGTATCTATTTTTCCATTCTTCTACATACTTGCATTTGCCTTCTAGCCACTCATTTCTTAGTTGTCTGTACTCCATTTTGCCTGTTTCATTTATTGCATTTTTATATTTCTCCTTTCATAAATTAAATTTAGTATTTCCTGTGATATCCAAGGATATTCTATAAGTCTTGCTTTTTTCCTATTTTGTCCTCTGACTAGTTTTCTGGAATTATGTATGTATAGGTTAGATGTATGATCAACCCCCCCCCTCCTCCCACTCACAGAAATAATCCTTTGTGCAAACTTGGCCTCAACTATCAATATTTCTTTGGTGGCTTGTATCTCAACATTTTCTAGTGTTTTTGAGTTTTGTTGACATCAATGACATACCATTTGCAGTGAACCCTAGACTGCAGATGGACATTTTGTTAATCATAATGTTTGTGTCACCTGCAAATAGAATAAAGTTTTCTTTTTGAGTCATATGCCATGATAGATAATGGAAAATTCAATTGGAATGTCAGTAATGGAGGGTAGATAACAAATCAACACACACATTCACACAATCGCTTCTTTTTCTGAGAAGTTGTTTGAATGAGATTGTCTATTTTTCATTCCTGTCAGTGGCTTAGTGAATTCCTTTACAGTAAGTTGTTATTTATCCCCCATTATTGACATATTGTGATGGATCATTGATAAAGATTAAGAAAAGTAAGATTAGATTAGTACTTGTTCCATAGATCATGAATACGACACTTCTTAATGATGTGGAATGTGTCAGGTTAGTGAAAGATGTCTTTACAACTTACAACTTATTACTTTGTACTGAATATTACAGGACACTTATTTATTTATTTATTTATTTTTATTTTTATTTTTTTTTATTTTTTTTTTTTTATTTTATTATTATTATTATTTTTTTTTTTTTTTATTTTTTTTTTTTACTAATCTATATCTACAAATTCATCTTTAGTGTAAAGGGACTTACCATGCAGAAATTCTTTTAATTTATTTTTAAATGTTTGTTGGCTATCTATCAGGCTTTGATAGGTGACCAGAGACTTTTGTGGCAGCATAATTCATCCCTTTCTGTGCCAAAGCTAGAATTAACCTTGAATAATGAAGATAATTCTTTCTCTTAGTATTGTAGTTATGTACAATGCTATTGCTTTTGAATTCAGTGGGATTGGTAATAACAAATTTCATAAGTGAATATATATACTGAGAAGCTCCTGTAAAGATCCCTAGCTCTTTAAGTACGTGTCTGCAAGATGATCTTGGATGGGCTCCGGCAATTATTCTGATCACACGCTTTTGTGCTCGAATAATTTTTTACTCAATGATGAATTACCCCAGAAAATGATGCCATATGAAAGCAGAGAATGAAAATAGGCATAGTAAGCTAATTTACTGAGATGTATATCAGCAAAATTTGCAATTACCCTAATAGCATAAGTTGCTGAACTCAAACGTTTCAACAGATCTTCAATGTGTTTTTTCCAGTTCAGCCCATCAATGCTTACACCTAAAAATTTTGAATATTCTACCTTTGCTACAGAATTCTGATCAAAGTCTATATTTATTGATGGTGTCATTCCATTTACTGTATGGAACTGTAACTGTGTTTCATCAAAATGTAATGATAGGCCATTTGCTGAGAACCATTTAATGATTTTCTGAAACACATCGCTTAAAATTTCTTCAGTTAGTTCTTGTCTGTCAAGTGTGATAACTATACTTGTATCATCAGCAAAAAGTACCAGCTTTGCATCTTCATGAATATAGAATGGCAAGTCATTAATATATATTAAGAACAGCAAAGGGCCCAAGAACGAACCTTGTGGCACCCCATTTCTGATGGTTCCCCAGTTTGAGAACTCAGCTGTGTTTTGCATATTATGAAAACTATTAATGTCAACTCTCTGCACTCTTTCTGTTACGTATGATTTTACACCATTTGTACACTGTCCCATTCATACCATAATACTTTATAGAAGAATTCCATGATTTACACAATCAAAAGCCTTGGAGAGATCACAAAAAATCCCAATGGGTGATGTCAGGTTATTCAGAGCATTTAATATTTCATTGGTGAAAGTTTTTCTGTTGAAAAGCCTTTCTGAAAACCAAACTGACATTTTGTTATAACTTTATTTTTACCTATGTTTGAAACTACTCTAGAATACATGCCTTTTTAAGTATTTTGGAGGAGGCTGTCGGAAGTGACATTGGGCGGTAGTTGTTGACATCAGACGTATCCCCTTTGATTTAACTATAGCATATTTCAGTCTATCAGGAAAAATACCCTGCTTCAGAGAACTATTGAATATGTGTCTAAGAATCCTACTTATTTCTTGAGAACAAGTTTTTATTACCCTGCTAGAAATACCATCAATTCCGTGTGAGCTTTTGCTCTTGAGAGAGTTTATAATTTTCTTAATTTCAGGAGGAGAGGTGCGTGGAATTTCAGTTGTATCAAATTGTGTGGGTATGGCCTGTTCTATTAACTTTCTAGCTTCTTCTAATGAACATTTAGATCCTATTTTCTCCACAACATTTAAAAAATAATTATTAAGAATGTTTTGAACTTCTGGCTTGTTTGATGGTAATGTGCACGTGGTTGCCCTGTATCCCTGGTAATGATATTCCAAATTATTTTATATTTGTTATCAGAGGTACTAATCACAGACTTTAATAACTTTTATAAATGTAGCACAGTAGTTTTTTATAATATTTGACTGTTTCTGGGTCATTACTCTTTCTTGCTGTTAGATACAGTTCCCTTTTTCGGTTAAAAGATATTCTTATTCCTTTGGTAAGCCATGGTTTCTTGCATGGTTTTTTATTTAACTATTTTCATGGGGAAACAATTTTCAAATACTCTTACAAATGTATCATGAAATAAGTTAAATTTTAAATTAGCATCAGCTTCCTTATACACCTCATCCCAGTCTAACTGCTGAAGATTTTCCCTGAAATTTCTAATTGTTGAATTGTTAACTGAATGTACAACTTTAGAGGGCTGTATTGAATTACAGAGAGGAACTATGTCATTTATTTTAACTAGCTGTGCACCATGATCAGAAAGACCATTCTCAACAGGACAAGCATTTATGTTTTTAAACTTATCTTGGTCTATAAAAACGTTATCTATCAGTGTGCTGCTGTCCTTTACTACCCGAGTAGGAAAATCAATTACAGATGACAAATTGAAAGAACAAAGTAAGACTTCCAGGTCATTTTTGGGGAAGGAGGGAGGTGGAAAGTGGCTTCAGTTAATCAGAATTTAGGCCACAAGTTAAAGATTGAGTGAAAGGTGTTAAGTGGTACTCTTGCCTGAAGAAAGAAACTTATTCTGAACTATTGCAAGTGTGTTTTTATATTTTTTGTTACTATTGGAAGTACTGAGTGGCATCAAGTACTGGACAGTCACTGTATATTTTGTAATTTTATTTTTTTCACTTGTATGTAGCAGAGTTTCTTTCAGATTAATCAACGTAATGCATCAGTATATTGAATTCTAACCTGGACTTTCCACTGTAGGACTAGAAACATTTCCGCTTATTCCCAGAAGCATTTTAAGTGAAAGAGAAATTGCTGAAAATTTTAGTAAAAGAATATTTGATGGTGTTTCATGCTTTGTTAATTTGGTGTATACATTTATATATGTTGGCAGTGTTATTATCTGAAACAACTGATTTGTATTTTTAATTCAGTTAAGCACTTGAATAATTTTGGGAGCTTTTATGGTACATCTCCTCCATTCTTCAGCAAATGCAAGCTCGCGAGAAAACGCTAATACACAACTTTCTAGATTGTGGTCATTTCTTGACATCTTTTAGTATTGAGACAACTGATCTGTGCATTCATTTTAGTGGCAGCTACTTTCACTATGTCAGTTACAGAGGCTGTACCAAAGTACTGATTCAATGTATTTATAATCTAATGTTCCGCTCGATTGCTATATCGACCAAATCAATTATCAGTTGTGTAATATACCCCAATAAATATAAATTGTTGTTAATTATGTCCATTTTAACTTAAGTTTTTGTAATTAACTTATTTTTACAAAGTGTAACTTGTTCTTAATGATTTGTAGGGCTGTGTGGGAGGCACCAGTGACAGCAGAGCTTCACGGAAAACACACTTTATACAGCGTACCACCTCCTGGAAGTGGCGTTCTCCTGGCATTTATATTGAATATCTTAAATGGTTACAACTTCACGGTATCAAGTGTTTCTGACATAAATCAAACTATAACAACATACCACAGAACAGTGGAAGCATTCAAATATGCCTATGCGCGCAGAACAGAATTGGGAGATCCACATTTCCTCAACATTAGTCAGGTAAAGAATACTCTGGCAGTAATAAACTTAGTCAGGATATTAACATTGATATCTGTAAACCATATTTCAGTACTTACTTTTAGTTGTCAGTCTTGTGGCTGGTTTGATGGAGACAGCAACCAATTCCCCTTGTGGCACTTTTTATGCACAACACTAAAGCCACATTTTAACTACATCACCCTTTTTAGTTGTTCAGTGGTCTCGTAGATCTCGTAGCTCGCCTGCCATTAAATCATCACAAAAATATTAGGACGTTGGGTTTTTGTAGCATATGGAAACTACCTTTGAGACACTTTTCAAATTAAACGTGTTTGTTTTTCATTGTTGATGAAGCACAAATAGAAGTAATATGACAAAAGTAAGACTGGTTCACAACTGATCTGAGACTGACTGTGTCCAAAGCAACTGACTTTAGACTGACTGCATTCGTGCCAATTCGCGCATATTAATACATATCTTATGTTCTAGAACATTCTAGAAAACGGAAGTTACAGTGTATCAAATTAAATAATTTGTTTATGAAACTTATATAAATTGTTCATCAAGAAAAATTAAGACAAATTCAATAATAAGTTTTTCATATCGAAGCAAAACAATAGAAAAGATCGTAAGTAAGTAACAATTACAATGAATACTTTTTTACTCAATAATGAATTACCCCAGAAAGCAGAGAATGAAAATAGGCGTAGTAAGCTAATTTACTGAGATGTATATCACTAAAATTTGCAATTACCTTAATAGTATAAGTTGCTGAACTCAAACGTTTCTAGTTCAACCCTTCATCAATGCATACACCTAAAAATTTTGAATATTCTACCTTTGCTACAGATTTCTGTTCAAAGTCTATATTTATTGATGGTGTCATTCCATTTACTATATGGAACTGTACGTACTGTTTTTTATCATAATTTTATGATAATCCAATTAGTGATGGAAATTCTCCTCAGAGATGATAAATTATTTTTCAAAAGAGAGAGATTGGCTGGCCAGTACTTAACTATGTGCTGTACTGCCGATAGTAACACAAATGAAGAGAGAGAGAAAAAAAAGGGAGGAAAAGGACAAGCTTTTGGAACACAGTTCCTTCTTCAAGTGGGAGAGCAGGGAAGAAAAAAGGATGGGAACGGAAGGAAAAGGTAATTCACGACCTAGGTCATGAGAATGGTGTTTGAGGAGTGACACTCCTGAAACACCATCCACATGACCTAGGTCGTGAATTACCATTTCCTTCCATTCCCATCCTTTTTTTTCCCCTTCTCTCCCCACCTGAAGAAGGAACTGTGTTCCGAAAGCTTGTCCTTTTCGTCCCTTTTTTCTTTTTCTTCATTTGTGTTGTTATCGGCAGTACAGCACAAAGGTAAGTACTGGCCAGCCAATCTCTCTCTTTTAAAAAATAATTTAATGATAATCCATTTGCTGAGAACCACTTAATGATTTTCTGAAAGACATTGTTTACAATTTCATCAGTTAGTTCTTGTCTGTCAGGTGTGATAACTATACTTGTATCATCAGCAGCAGAAAGAACCGGCTTTGCATTTTCATGAATATAGAATGCCATGTCATTAATATATATTAAGAACAGCAAAGGTCCCTAGACCGAACCTTGTGGCACCCCATTTTTGATTGCTCCTCTGTTTGAGGAATCAACTGTGTTTTGCCTATTACGAGAACTACTATTGTCAACTTTCTGCACTCTTCCTGTTATGTATGATTTAAAACATTTGTACACTGTCCCATTCATACCACAATACTTTAGTTTATCTAGAAGAATTCCATGATTTACACAATCAAAAGCCTTGGAGAGATCACAAAAAATCCCAATAGGTGATGTCCGGTTATTCAGAGCATTTAATATTTCATTGGTGAAAGTATATATAGCATTTTCTCTTGAAGAGACTTTCTGAAAACCAAACTGACATTTTGTTAGAACTTTATTTTTACCCATGTGTGAAACTACTCTGGAATACATTAATTTTTCTGAAGTGTAATTGTTGGTTACACCAGAAGTGTGCAAAATTGATAAAATCATTGTTTCTGGTCATGTTTCTATTGCTTGCACATTCAAATGGCTGAACTCATAAATAAAATAACTCTAAAGAAGTAATCATTAAATTGAAACTCTTATTATGGAAATACTAATTTTAAAACAAATAAATTCAAAACTAATTAGTGAAAAGAAAGGTAGGTGTGTGTGTGTGTGTGTGTGTGTGTGTGTGTGTGTGTGTGTGTGTGTGTGTGTGCGCGCGCGCGCGCACAAAAAAAAAAGTACCAATGACATGATGGTAGTGGTATTTTTGCTCCTAAATCTACAATGAAGTGCAACTTATTCTTGTTTGCTGATAGCTATGGAAGTAAGTTAGCAGATACTTCACAAAATGTGAACAATTAAATTCAAGTAAGTAGCATGGTGGAACCAGGTGCAAAAACAAAACAAAAAAACATTGTGGCAGACATGGCGAAATGATGCACAAAAGTGATTTTATTATCTGTGTAATAGGAACAAACGATTTGGTATGTAATGAAGGAAATAACTGTATTGAAGTTTCGTCTAAATTTAGAGACTGAAACAAATTAGAAAAAAAAACTGTTGTTGCTACCATCTCCCACTGACATAATTTAATTTACAGCTCCTGTGTCAACAAAGAGATGAGAAAAACAAATGAAAGGATTAAACTATTGTGTTTAAAGTATGAAAAATGTTTGGTATTTGATTTCAGCATATACGGAAAGGAAGGTTATTTACAACTTGTACAAAAGTCAGACCACAGTTGTTAGAGTTGAAGGGCATGAAAGGGAAGCATTGGATGGGAAGGAAGTAACACAGGGTGTAGCCTTACTCCAACGTTGTTCAATTTGTACATCAAGCAAGCTGTGAAGGAAAGTAAGGAAAAATTCAGAATAGGGATTAAAGTGAAACTTCCTGGCAGATTAAAATTGTATGCCAGAACTGGAACTCGAACCTGCTGGAGAGTGAAAGTTTCATTCTGGAAACATCCCTTAGGCTGTGGCTAAGCTATGTCTCCACCATATCCTTTCTTCCAGGAGTGCTAGTCTTGCAAGTTTCGCAGGAGAACTTCTGTGCAGTTTGTAAAGTAGGAGGCGAGGTACTGGTGGAAGTAAAGTTGAGGCGGCATCGTGTGTTGTGTCGGGATAGTTCAGTCAGTAGAGTGCTTGCCTGCTAAAGGCAAAGATCCCAGGTTAGAGTCCTGGTTGCAGCACAGAATTTTAATCTGACAGGAAGTTTCATATCAATGCACACTCCTCTGAAAGTTTCATTCAGGGATTAAAGTTCTTGACTTACTTATTTCCTTTATCTCGTAAATGGAGCATAGGGCATCAATGAACTTCTGCCACCAGACTCTGTTCTGCGCCAATGTCTTGATCTCAGTCCTGGTCTTCCTTCCTTTCTCAGTCCCTTCTGCTATTATAGTACTCATCCATGTATTCCTTCATCTGCTTCTTCTCTTGCTGCCTTGAGGGCACCATTCTAGGGCTTGTCTTGCCACATTGTCTTTGCCAAGCCTTAATGTGTGCCCAATCCACTTCCATTTCCTATGGTGTGTCTCAATATCAGCTCCTCGGTTGCACAGTGGTAGAGTGTCAGACTACAAATCCAAAGGTCACGGGTTCGATTCCTGCCAGGTCCTGGGATTTTTATCTGTAACTTTTCACTTCTTTCACCTCTGGCAGTATTGCTCATGTGAAAAATACAGAGTGGCACCGTGGTTCGGAACCCACGTTAAACTGTAGGTCCCCCTATAACTGGCTGGGTAAGTCAGTTCGAAGGTCGGAGGAAGGCAACGGCATACCACCTCCAAACAGGACCATGCCTAGTAAAGCACTGTGTGTTCAAACCAATCTTTGGATTGTTGACTGCTTTTTTTTTTATCTCAATATCAATTGGTGTTTGACTAGTTCTTCCCACAGTTCTTCATTGAAGATTACTTGTGGCCACCATATCCTCAAGGTATTCCTCCCACTTCTATTCACAAATATTTGAAGTTTGCTAATCAGCTGTTTGTTGGTTTTCCATGATACACACCCATAGAGCAGTACTGAATATGCATAGTTTTGTATAGCTGTTAAGTTCCCTTGATTTCCAGATTGGTCTCAGCATTGCAAATGCCCATTTAGCCTTATTTATTCTGTTTCCTATATCTTCGTTGGTTCCCCCCTCAGGGATGACTAAACTTCCCAGGTAGCAAAACTGCTTGACTTGGTCAATCTCTGGTTTTCTAAAAAGTTCAGGGGAAAGAAATAAAAAATTGCATTTTGCTGATGACATTAGACTTCTCCCCCTCAAAGGGCCTACAGCTCTTTCGTGGGTACATGTGTGGCGCATGCTGAAGCAGCCTTCCTTCCCACCCCAGGCTTCTTCAGTTCCCCTCGGTTAATTATGCCTACGCCCAGAGATGGGTGTCCCATGTGAGTTTAGCGCATTTTTTTCCCTAGGTTTCTCTTCTCCTAATCTTTGCTTCTACCTTTCCCTCCTTACTGTACTCTTCTAGCCTTCCTCTCCTCCTTTAATCTCCGCCTCGGCATTTGGGTCTCAACCTCTTCCACTTCTTTCTTCTTTCCTATCTCCTTCTTTCCTCGTTAGTTTCTTCTTCCCTATGCATTTTTTTTGCCCTCCCCTGAAGGCCATCCATGCACTCGCTGCATAAAAGGTGACTGGTTAATGTGTAAGTACCAGCCCCGGGATGGCTTGTAGAGCTCGCACATACCCCCTGATAAAGGCCAGGCCCAGGGAGGAGTGATTACCTGAGCTGCTACCTTCCAACTGTGCCGATTGGTCCCTCTGTCCGTTTCTCGGGGGTGTGGACAATTCAACTAAGGTTGGTGAGCCCTCAGTGCGCCATCAAGATGCCGGTAATCATGGGGGACAACTTCGCAATGACTTCTTCTTCCTACTTTAACGTTTACCCAGAAAAGGAAACTCGATGAACAAAAGTCCAAGAAAGTTTTACCTAACTTGTCAAAGTTCCTTGTCATATCATGTACTGATGGCCATGATTTCTCGTCAGTGAATCCTTTTATAATACAACAGGGTGTCAGTGCGATTGCAGGTCCTGTCAAAACTTAATGGGACACTGTTGCTAGAAACTGAAGGTGCCTTCCAAGCCCAAAAGTTGTTTCACACTACACTGTTGCACACTTTTCCTGTTAAGATCGAACCTCGTCGTTTCTTCAACTCGTCGTGGGGTGCAGTGTTCTCGTGATCCCTTGACGGCCTGTCAGATGAGGAACTACAGGACTACCTTTCCGACCAGGGTGTAACAGCTGTACAGCGTGTGATGAAGAGAGTTAATAACAACCTAACATTGGCCCGAACTGTGTTTTTGACTTTCGACAAAGTTGACCTTTCTACCAAGGTAAAAGTAGGCTAAGAAATCATCTCCGATTGGCCGTATGTTCCTAACCCTACCCGATGTTACCAGTGTCAGCAGTTGAACCACACTCGTCAGCCTTGCCCCAATGCAGTCAAATGTGTCACCTGTGGTAGGGACGTCATGAGGGTAACTGCCCACCTCCATCCCCTCGCTGCATCAACTGTTTGGGCGACCATGATGGTAATTCTAGGGATGAGCGGGTCATCCAAGAAGTCAGGATTAAGGAAAAGGTTTCCACGTCTGCTGCCTGGAAATTATTAGCAAGTAGAAAGCTTATTGTGCTCCCAGCGGGTACCTATAGCAATGTCCTTTGCTCTCCTCAACCAATGAAGGAGATGGGTAAGCAGACATGTGATTTTATCTTCAGTGACACAGTTGTCAGATAAGCCATCCCAAAGATTGTCCGCTCGACATCCCCAATGCATTCTGCTCATTCCAAACCCCGGTCCACATCAGTTTCACAGAAATAAGTCAGAAGTCTGGACTTCGAAAAAAGATTCTGTTTGCGAAGATTTTCTTCAAACTTCATCTTCCCAACCATCATCTGCTCATTCTCCAAACAGAACTGCCTCCAAAAGGCACACAAAAAGAGAAGTTCCTCTCATTCCCCACCAAGCGTGACTCTTCGGTCACGCCATCCAGCAGTAGACAGCCCCGGCCGTCCTCTGTCTCGCCAGGATACTGCTGGCCAATCTGCCAGCATTTCACCGGCTGAGGAAGCTGTTCCTCCTGATTAATCCAGGAAGGGGGCAGAACAGACATACGAACCCGTGGAACATGACTGTCCATCTGTAGATTGCAGTAGCAGTGCCCCCTCGCAACCAGCCCCTCTGCGGCCATCGAAGTGATCCCCTCTTGCCTTTTCCCTTATCTTCTCCTGCTTTCTTCATGGCATTCCTGCAGTGGAACATCAAAGGCATTCGTTCAAACCACAATGAATTAAGACTACTCCTTCGACTGCACTGCCTGCTTATAATCGGTTTACAGGAAATGAAGTTCCCTCCCAACAATCATATCGATTTCCCACAACATACCTCTGTGTGTTTTAATTTACCTCCTGTGGAAGGTATTCCTGCCCATGGTTCTATGCTGCTCATTCAGGAATACATCTGTTATCATCCCATCCCACGGCAAACTGTATCACCATACCCCCATTCACCTTCTCCCTTTGTAATATCTATACCCCATCATCGCCTGCCGTCATTAGGGCTGATGTACTGCACCTTGTTGCACAACTTCCTACGCCATTTTTGTTGACTGGCGACTTCAATGCCCACCACCCTTTATGGGGCTCTCCCGCTTCTTGCCAGAGGGGCTTTCTTTTGGCTGACCTCTTCAACCACCTCAAGCTTGTCTGCCTAAATACCGGCAAACCAACTTTCCTATCTGACACGATGCACACCTATTCCCACTTCGACCTCGCAATATGCACTATTCCACTTTGGCATCGGTTTGAATGGTATGTTCTGTCTGATAGGTATTTGAGCAACCACTTCCCATGTATATTTTCTCTACTACATCAAACCACATCTCCGTGTTCCACCAGCTGGAACATCTCCAAAGCTGACTGGGGGCTCTATTCTTCCATGGCAGTTTTCCATAATCAGAATTTCCCAAGCTGTGACTACCTCACAGACGTCATCCTCACCACCGCCGAATATTCCATACCTCGAACTTCCACCTCTCCACTTAGGGTCCCAGTTTCCTGGTGGAATGCAGCATGTTGCAATGTTATTAAAGCCCAGCGACGTGCTCTACATATGTTTCAATGCCGGTCTACTTTGAAGAATTGCATCAGTTACAAAAGACTAAAATCGAAATGCTATTGTGTCATAAAAGAAAGCCTGCCGGAATGCTTACACGAGTTCCTTAAACAGATTTACTCCTTCGTCGGACATCTGGGGTACCCTACACCGGCTATCTAGCAATAAGGTCCATTCCCCAATCCCCGGCCTGAACATAGCAAACGAAGTCCTTGTGGAACCTGTTGCTATATCCAATGCTTTAGGCTGATCTTTCACTGAGGTCTCAAGCTCAGCTAATTACAACTCTGCCTTCCTCCCCCACAAAAAGGTAGAGAAAACATGTGCACCTTCTTTTACATCTTCCAATCATGAATGTTATAATGCCACCTTCACCATGCAGGAGCTAATATGTGCCCTTACCCTGTCCCGGTCCTCTACCCCAGGGCCGACGCCATTCATATTCATATGATGAAGAACCTCTCCCCTGCAGCTAAATGCTTGCTTCAATGACTCCCTCAATAGCCAATATGGGCTGTTCATGGCTGCCCTGCTCGCTCCTAGAATCCATTTTCGTCGCTTGCTTCTGTGGCTCGATTTTACCCTCCCTTCCACATTTCAAGTAGGTGAGAGCCCAGTGCCACCTTGGCTTCAGGCTCAAGTTCGTGTTAACCTTGATCTCACCTCACTCCTGAAGGAGAGCACTTTGGATACAGTTTATCGCTCGAGGTTTCTTGAACTTCATGCTTGGCTTGATAACTCCCTATTCGTCTATACAGGTGGCTCCAAGACCAATGAAGGAGTAGGCTGTGCATTTGTCATCGAGGATGACAGTTTTCAGTATAGGCTTCCTGACCATTGCTCGAATTTCACAGCTGAACTTTTTGCCCTCTTCAGGCTGTCCTAAATATTCACAGACACCGTTATCCTTCCTATGTCATCTGCTCTGACTCTCAGCACCATCCAGAGTCTGAGACCCTCGTTTAGCCCATCCTGTTGTGCACCAAATCAACCACTCACTTCAATTGTTAGCTGCCAACAGCCCTTGCCTTCACCTCCTGTGGGTACCTGGCCACACAGGCATGCCTGGTACTGAGGCTGCTGATGCTACAGCCAAGGCTGCAACTCTCCTACCTCGGACAGCTACATTCTGTGTCCCATTGAATGATATTTGAGGGGCTCTTTCCTGTCGTCTTGTATCGTCGTGGCATAATGTGTGCTTCTTGCTTACAAATAATAAGCTTTGAACCATTAAACTGCTCCTGGTGGCTTGGAAGACCCCCTTATGCCGCTCATGACAAGAAGTCATCTTGGCCTGGTTGTGGATCGAACATTGCCGGTTCAGCCACCGCCACTTGCTAACTGGTGACCCCACACTGTTATGTTCCTGTGGTCATCTGCTGACGGTGCACCATGTTTTATTGTCTTGTCCAAATTTTACTCCTGTTTGTATTGCTCTGAATCTACTGAATACACTGGAAGAAATTTTAGCTGATGACGCACGAGCTGTTGCTTGAGTCTTGAAGTTTATCAACTTGACCAATCTCTCAAAGGACATTTAGTTCTTCCTTTCGTTGTATTTTATCCTATGTTTTTAGCTGTTTTCATATGGGCTTACTATCCTTAGATATATATCAGTGTTGTTATGGGCACTAATGACCTTGGCAGTTGTGTGCCCTAAAACAACAACCAATAACAACAACAACAACAACAACAACAACAAAAATTCTGTGAGACAGCCAAGGACCTGCAAGAGCCGTTAAATGGAATGGACAGTGTGTTGAAGAGTGTGTATAAAATGAACATTAACAAGCACAAAACAAAGGTAATGGAATGCAGTCTTAGAAAATTGGGCAATGCTGAAGGAATTAGATTAGGTAACGAAACAATAAAGGAGGTAGATGAGTTTTTGTCGCGGCGGAGCGGCAGAGTGCATCGGTGCACTATGCTCCGATGCACGAGGTTGTTAACCATTGGGTTTCGAATCCACCCCCTCAGGCATGGATGTTTGTGTCATCTTTAGTATAAGACAGTTCATAAGTAGTTTGTAAGTTTAGGGAGTGATGACCATGCAGTTATGTCCCTTAAGTTTAACAAACTTTCGAACATTTGAGATGAGATTTGTTACTTGGGCAGTAAAATAACGTGTGACGGTCGCAATACAGAGGATATAAAATGCAAAATGGCAATGGGAAGAAAAGTGTTTTTCAAAAAGTGTAATTTGATCACGTCGAATATTAATTTAAGCATAAGAAAGCCTTTTCTGAAGGCATTTGTGTAGTGTGTTGCCTTGTATGGGAGTGAAAGTTGGACAATAACTAGTTCAGACAGGAAGATGATAGTGGCTTTTGAAATGTGGTGTTACAGCAGTATGCTGAAGATTAAGTGGGTAGATTGTGTAACTAATGAAGAGGTACTGAGCAGAATTGGGGAGAAAAGGTTTAGTAACAGCAAGCAATGGAGTTTTGATGACTTTTCATTCTAGTATTGTCTTCCTTTCTTATTTAAGTGCATCTGTCTTAAACTATAGAATTGGGAATGAGGACTTAACAATTTTCATGTTGTTAGACTATCGTGTGGCATTGATAAGTTTTGATAACTACTGGTTTATTGTTAAGGACGTGCACTTATTTTATAAGTAAATTACACATATCAGCTTGTTGTTGTGAGTTCGTTGTAGTAGATTTCAACCCTTTAATATTTATTGCATCTGCATCGTGGCTACTAGCTACATCACCCATGAAGAACTTGTTGACATGAAATTGTTTAGTGTACTTCAGTTGGAACACTTCAGAAAAGTTCCCATTATATCCCTTTTGCTTTAGCAAATCTACATTACAATCCTTCATCCCCACTAGAGTGGAGAGCAGCTACGAAGGCGGGTCAAGGTCAGATGCACAGTAGCGAGCAGAAGTGCACCACGTGACCTTCAGTCTACCACGCGCCAGTGGCATTCCCGCCTTCGTACTGTGCGGGTCGAGCTGTGTTCGTGAAGTTCGGTGTTTATTAGTGTCTGTATTCTGTGCTAAGTGATTATTTTGCCATAATAGTGTACATTATGAGTGATGTTAAGCAATCACGCCAAGTTCCGCACAAACGGGCAAGAGGAATAGTGTACCGTGTATATCAGTACTTCAAAAGTCTGTCTTCTGCTGAGGCCGCGCCGGCATAAGGTGCGGGTCGTGCCGTTGCCAGGTGCAAAGGAGCAGGCTGACGGCAGTGGCTTGAGTACTGTTCAGAGGATCTCCAGCGAAGCTAACACGTCTCTGCTGGCATGTGGCTCAGCTGTTTTTAAATCGCCAGGCAAACGTCACAATCGCAAAAAAGAAGTGGGTGAGCTAGACAATTTCGCGAAAAACGTTTTGCGCCGCATAGTATTCAGCATGTACGCTAGAGGCGATATCAGACTGCTGAAAAATTGGTTTCACACATGAAAGAAGCAGAAAATTTTAACGGAAGTAAATGGACCGTGTTGAGGATACTGAAGGACATGGGGTTCAGGTATCAGAAAACAAATGACGGGAGGAAATTACTGTTGGAACGTAGCGACATTGTAGCTGCAAGGACTGTGTTTTTAAGAACAATGCAGCAGATTAGAGAAGCCGGCACCTCTCGAATTTATTATTTAGATGAGACTTTCGTCAACCAGAATCATGCAAGGGCTATGTGCTGGGAAATGAGTGATGGATACGGTGGACTGAAAGTTCCAGTGGGTAAGGGCAGCAGAATTATAGTGATTCATGTCAGATCAGCAGAAACTGGCTTCATTCCCCAGAGTAAGCTGATTTTTAAGGCTTGAAAGGATAAGAATTCTGAAGATCACTGTTCTGAGATGACATACAGTATCTTCAAAAAGTGGTTTAAAGAAAAACTGTTGTCATACATACCTCCCTGTTCTGTTGTTGTCATGGACAATGCGAGCATCCATTCCGTGCAAGTCAACAAAGTTCCCTCCACGAATTCCAGAAAGGGGGACATTATTGTATGGTTAACATCAAACGGAATACCTCACAGCTCCTCACATACCAGAGCAGAATTGTTGGTTCTTGCCAGTGCAAACAAGCCTGCATACAAAGTTTATGATATAGATGAAATTGCAAAACAGCATGGACATCGTGTTGTTAGGTTACCGCCATACCATTGTCACTATAACCCAATTGAACTGGTATGGGCTCAGGTCAAAGCATATATTGCAGAAAAAAACAAAACATTTAAAATTGCAGATGTTGAGAGACTTACGCACGAGGCAATAGAGAGCATCTCAGAATCTGCATGGGCAGCTTGCATAAGACATGCAGAGAAATTGCAGGAAGAAGATCATGAGAGAGAAATTGGCAGGGACATTATTATGGAACCATTTGTAATAAATCTTGCAGTGTGTGATTCCTCGACGTCCGACAGCGAAGAAGACGATGGCATTGATTTTTTTTTTACCGTGAAGTATTTAAGTAGCCTATCACTTACTGATTCTTATGTCTTTGTTCCTATGATTGCAGCTACTTCAAAATTATTAATAATTATTCATAAAACAATTTGTTCGAAAAAGTTGCACATGTTGTAGGGCGCGATCATTATTTGGATTATTATTAATATTTTCTTATATTCAAAGATCAGAACCACTGTTAAAATCCCCTATTAAATAATACGATCGGTTTCGCAATTTACAATTGCTTTCTCAGGTGTTTTATCAGTTTATAAATGAATAAAGAACTATTACAGTTAAAACGCTCTCAGTATTTGTAATATGAAGGCGGAAAGGTCTGTGTCTGTTTACGTCAAAGCATTAAAATATTCTAAAATAAAAATATAAAAGAGATGACTTGCCAAAAGGACCGAGTCATTCTTCAGGAAAAAGAGAAAAAAAGGGGAGGAGAAAGGGAAGGATATGGGTTTTAAGGAAGTGGAAAAGGACATTGTCCATCTAGGTGTGTTTGCGTTTGTATATATATGTGTGTGTGTGTGTGTGTGTGTGTGTGTGTGTGTGTGTGTGTGTGTGTGTGTGTTTACCATCCTTTTTGTCCCCTAAGGTAAGTCCTTCCACTCCTGGGATTGGAATGACTCCTTTTCCACTTCCTTAAAAACCCATATCCTTCCCTTTCTCCTCCCCTTTTTTCCTCTTTTTCCTGAAGAAGCTGCCAGTGGTGGCGAAAGCTTGTATGTGTGTTTGAGTGTGATTTTATTCGTATCTATCGACGAACCGGTCCTTTTGGTAAGTCATCTCTTTTCTATTTTTATTTTTGTTTATCCCATCAGGAAAGTTTCCCTCTATAATTTTCATTAAAATATTCTGTTATATAATGATTTAACGTAAGTAAACAAGACCTTCCCGCCTATATATTAAAAATATTGAAATTCTGATAGTTCTTTATTCATTTGTAAACAGATAAAGCACCTCAGTATGCAATTGTAAATTTCGGAACCGGTCGTGTTCTTTAATAAAGAATTTTAATAGTCGCAGCGGTTCTGCTGTCCTGTTCTTTGAAATATGGAAACTGGACTGTGGTTTTTTGTGTGTGTGTGTGTGTGTGTGTGTGTGTGTGTGTGTGTTAAGCTTAATATGTTCTTGTTAGGATCGCGCTGTGCTTTAATTTCCACATAACTAGTTTCAACAGACAAGCTACCATCTTCAGATCTTGTGGAATACCTACTTTAGTGTTATTAAGGAAGCTGTTGAAATTAAACTAGCAAGCGACCTTATAAACAGAGATGGTGGTTTTTGTTTAAATTCTGCTTGGAATCCGGGACTGTCTCTCGTCAAAAAACAGAGGGATAAAATTAATGCTGCCTCACCTGTTGATTAAGTCACTATCGATATTTTTGATGTTTGGTCGCCTTTGGTTGTGTTGACTCTGCTGTGACTTGTACTGTGTGTGTTATCTTCCTTGTTTACACTTTGCAAACCGAGGTATTAAATACGCTTGCACATTGCTTCCTTAAGTGCAGTTGTGCCTTGAGAATGGCAGGGTGTTCTCCTGCCGAAATATCAGCGGTTGTCGACGACGTCACCTGGCAGCATACCCGTAAGTTGTTTGAACACTCATTACGCCGGGAAAAGTTAGTCTCACATGGTTAATTGTCCATTATGGTGTGAACATTGAGCCAGCAGTAATGTCCACTCGGGTACTAAATGAACGGGAGAGGACCACCTGCTAGATGAGGGTTCAATAACACCTGACTTTAAAAGTTCAGCAATCTGTTCTTTGACAGCTGCCAATTTCTCTGGGCCGAGACGGCGCGGTTTGTTAGTGATGGGAGGATCGTCAACGAGATACAGTTTGTGTACCGTGCCATTAATAGCAACTGAGACACAGAGATGGGAGGAAGGCTACATTTCCATTTGCAGTTATTGTTTATTGCGACGGGCGAGGCAGGAGCCGAGGGAGGGGGCACGGCACGGTGCATGTCACGTGGAGTCTGTGAGGAGGGGAGTGGCTTGGCTGCTCTTGTGGCCAACAGAGTGAGCCGAGGTGCCAGTGAAGTTGCAGTTCCAGCCACATGTTTACTTCGGCATGCCACTGGTGCTCTGGAACAAGAGGGCGTCGCGTGAGAGTTCCCGAGAGGGCTACTGGCTGGTGGATCCACACGTGTCCACACTGTTGGAGCAGACAAAAGCGATGAACATGGGGCGCACACACGGATGCGGCCGCCAGAGTGAACACTGCACAGGTCGAGCACCCACGTGAGGCGTTGCACGGAAATGCAGGTTTGGTTACAAACACACACGTACAAACGAGGAGGAGGAGGAGGGGGGGGGGGAGGAGGAGGACTGTCACAAACACTATTTACATTGCGCGTGGGCGCAATGCCACTTGGGAGACATTTTGAAGCGATACTCGTACTCACCTTTGAGTGAATGTCCTTTCAACTTGGTTGCAGAGACAAAAGTGGATACAGAGTGGATGCCAGCTGCTATTCCATGACTGTGAGGCGGCAGCTATGTCCTTGTTTTCGTGGAACAGACAGAGCACACATTTGTGTTTGCAAACCACTTCAATAGGAGCAATTTGGATTGTTTAATAGTATCAAAGCACTCACAAATGGCACTTCCTTTTACACATCACAGATTAACCACTCGGTCATCTTTGTGACACATCTTTGAAAACAGTGCACCAAATTTTTTAATAGTTTGGAAACACTTGTGGAGAATCGGCGAGTTAACAGGACAAGAGTCGGAGCTCGACAGAACGCAAGAAAACTGAGTGTTTGTGTGGTGGTTTTTGTCTGTCAACATTGTGGACTGGTGGAAGTGATTGTTGGATATGTGACATGGAAGGTGCATAGAGTTTATATCATCACTGACAGGACGAACAGGCCTGTACAGAGAATCACTGAAGACACTCGGTGGTACAGGTTGCACAAGGCTAGCCGACACAGCACCTGCATTGCCAGGTCGGCACTAGGAAAAGGTGCACCTGCAGATTTGATTGATTGATTGATTGATTGATTTTTTGTCAGGGAAGCCAAAACAGTTTTGGTCAAACCTGCCATTGCCTGCACCGAAGTAAGTTTATTGTGTGGTATCGCACCCTGTATATCTAGTAAAGCCAACCAATGCCCTTGGACAGTGCAAGGACTTCCTTTACCAGTTCTTTACTAGACACAATTTCTTCGGGTCTGGCTGTCCCCAATGTTCTGCGCCTTTTGCTCTCCAATGCAATGCAATGCAATGCAATGTATTTGAAGATTAGATGTGATGCAGTTTCATCACCGTCATCACAGATCCTACATTTAGGGTCCCCTTCTGTTATTCCCATTGTACGTAGGTGGTTTTCGAAATTCTCAGGCCCAGGATTACAGAGCTTCTTTTAAAACATGGCTTTGGCATCATTACCTTGCCATGATTTTGTTGACAGACTTTGGTCCAATATTCTACGTGCTGTCTTCTGAGCCAGTTATGTAGCTCCAATTTGATCATTGCCTTGGTGATTGTCAGGACAGGTTCTGGTCCAATAAATGGAGTCTCTGCCCCCATCCTGGCTAATCTGTCGGCATGTTCATTGACACTGATCCCCGAGTGGCCAGGGACCCACAATAGGTTTACCCTATTGCTTTCCCCGATGTCCACAAATACCCTGTGACATTCTGCAACAATTTTAGATCTTATTGCAGGAGCTGCCAGTGATCTCAGGGCTGCCTGGCTGTCTGAATAGATATAGTTGCTATGGTCTTTCTAGCACCTACGCAAATTCTCCCCCACACACACCCTGATGTCAGTGATTTCGGCTTGGAATACTGAGGTTAGTTTCCCTACAGAGATGACACCCTCCAGTCTTGCACCCCATATACCCCAGTCCCAACGCCTTGGTCTGATTTCGTCAGTGAACCTGACAATGTCCCCCGTACAGTGTTGAACTATTTTCTCCCACTGCTCCCTACTTCCAATTGTTATATTGAAAGGCTTGTTGAAGTAGTATGGGGTTGTAATATAGTTGGCCGGCATTTCCCCAACCTTTCCTATATTTACCTCTGACTATTTTAGTGTGTGATTGTGGATATCCCAAAGAGTTCCAGTTTTTGACAGATTTGAGCCTGTATGCACCAGCCGCTGCCTCCATCGTAACCCAAAGGTGTAATGGGGGCATATCCAACATGGTTTCGATCCCAGCAGTTGGTGTGCTGCTAATTCTGCCTGTTGTGGCTAAGCAGGCTAATCTCTGCACCTTACCAAGCTCCTTAGCAGCAACCTGCTGTTCTACCTTCTAACACCACACGACCGCCCCATAGGTGATCATGGGTCTAATCACCGTTGTGTATATCCAGTGCATACCCTTGGGGCTCAGGCCCCAATTTTTGCCACAAGCTCTCCTGGTACTCACAAGAGTACCTTTTGCCTTGGAGGAAATATTCCTGATGCGAGGGGTCCATGTCAGTTTCTCATCTAGGGTAACCCCTAGATACTTCACTGTCCCCTTCACAGGTAGTGCTTCATTGAAAAGCCGTAGATTGCAACTTGAATGTTGGATATGCTTTTTTGTGAATGGTACAACAGTCTTCTTAGGAGTAACCCCCAGATCCTGTTTTCTGCACCAGTCTTGCACAATGTCCAACACACCTTGTGCCATATTCCTGACTGTGTCAGCAAATTTGCCAAGTATTACTATGACAAGGTCATCTGCGTATCCTTGGCAAAAGTACTGCCTAGAGTTTAATTCTCCAATGATTTCATTCACCACTAGATTCCACAATAAAGGGGAAAGAACTCCTCCTTGCGGGCAGCACCTAGTAGTTTTGATTACCATTTTTTCATTCATCATGGTAGCCTCTACCTTTCTTCCACTGAGCATGGCCCTAGTCCACCTATGTATAGTGGTGTCTAGGTCATGCACCTCTGCTGTCTGAACCATGGAATTGAAGGTCATGTTGCTAAAAGCCCCCTCGATGTCCAGGAAGATACAGAGGGCTATTTCCTGCAAGTGTAGTGCTTTCTCCACCTTCCCAACGAGTTGGTGGAGAGCTGTATCACATGATTTATCTGGCTGATATGCATATTGGTTTGAATTTAGAGGAGCCTACTCTCTCCAACATGTATATTAACCAGCTTTTCCAATGTCTTAAGAATGAAGGAGGACAGGCTGATTGGTCTCATATCCTTGGCCTTGGTATGATCAATTTTCCCTGGCTTTGGAATGAAGACAACCTTCACTGCTCTCCAGGCATTGGGAATGATTCCTGCTACTAGGCTAACCCTAAATAACCTGCATAGGAATCTAAGATTTTCTCCTGCTTGTTGCAGGAAAACTGGAAAGATTCCATCAAGATCAGGTGACGTGAATGGTTGAACCATCGGACCTTACTGAAATAGACACACTCCTCGGCCAAATCCCAGTCCTCTTTGCGAATACCTGAGAACTGTTCTCTCTCAGGAATTGCATTTTGGTCTGTGTTACCCACCAGAGTATACTGAGGAAAGTGAGTCTTGAGGAGCAGTTCCAGCGTTTCATGTGCTGTCTTTGTATACTCCCCATCCCCCTTTCTCAATGTTCCTCCTGGATTAGTTGGTACCCTAGTGATGATTTTATGAAGTCTGGCTTGAGCAGCCATGCCCTCCACTTGCTCACAGAATACCTTCCAGAATGCCTCCTTTGCTCGTCTGATGGCAAGGTTGTAATAGCCAAGGGCCTCAAGATATTTTGCCCATTGTCCTTTGCACCTTGCAAGGTTAAATAGTCTTCGTACCTGTTTCCTTTGCATTTCCAAGTTGTTATTTCCCCAAGGCACACTCCTATTTGTGCACTTCTTGGTGGTTGAGCAGTTGTCTTGGTATGAGGTCACTATAGCCAAGGTTACAGCCTCTACTACTTCCTCAAACTCTGCTGGATTCCTTATCGAGGTTTTAATTTCCGATAGGCTGAAATCAAGGTCTCTCCTATATGTTTCCCAGTCTGTTTCCCTGGGATTCCTGTAGGCCATGGTATGTCTGGTTCATATTTAGACCTTGAATTTAATATACATGTGATCTGATGAGGATGGCTCAAAGACCACATGCCACTGTTTGACATAACTGCCCATCATCATGGAACCAAAGGTTATGTCAATTACTTCTTCCCTTCTACTATTCCTGAATGTAGGTTCATCACCCCTATTCAGGATCTCCAAGTTTTTAGATAGGAGAAATTAAAGAAGGTGCTCACCTCTACTGTTAGTGTTCCTGCTGACCTACACTAGATTGTGGGCATTGGTGTCACATCCGACCAACAGTTGTCACCTTGCCAATGGCAGGCTTCCGTCAGTCTCCTCACTTCCAGAGGAGGAGGAGAGCTGTCTTCGTAAGGAAGGTATGCCGAGCCAAAACAATTTCCCTCGTGATACCTTCCTCATGTTCCTGCATCCTGATGCTCACCAGGTCCCTGGAACAAAAATTCATCATTGGCATGAAAGGGATTCCATTTCTAACATAAATACATGTTCTGGAGTTTTCTAGATTTCTGGCATAAATCGGCTTACCTCCAGTACCACCGAGGCCCGATACACCCCCTTCGTATAAATAGGGTTCTTGTTTCAGGGCCACGTCCACTTCCTGTTTCTCCAGGTGACAGCTCAGGGCAGCAGTGGCCCCTTTACTGTGCTGCAGGTTTATCTGCAGCACTTCCAGTCCCCATCTTGCTTCCATTATTTCCTTTAAGGTCTTTGATAACCCTGACGGCGACCTGCGAGAACATAAAACAGTTGCTCTCGCATTGCCTTCAGGAAGTTCTCTCTGACCTCGACCACCAGTGTTCATCCTTCCTCCAATCCTCCGTCGAAAATTTTGGGTTCTGGACCTTTATTTTCTCTAACAGAGTCTTTGGAGGGACATCATTAAGGATTTTTGGTACCCCTATAGATACCTTTGTGGTCTTTAGGAGTTCGGCTGCTGTCTTGACTAGCAGCTTCGCATCCTCCAATGGGGATATCATGGGCACCTTGTCCTTAAGCCATTCTGCTGAGTACTTCCCCTCGCAGACAAAAATGAGGGCACCGAGATCTAGATAGACCCTCCTGAATTGGGTCGTGGACCAGCGTCCCCCCCCCCTTCCAATCTTTTCAAAGAGGCCATCTACACGAGCTGCTCCTGCTCTGAGGTGATGCTCACCAGTGGATATCCTTCTTGGACAGCCGCCATACTAAAGACTGAGACTGCAGTACTATAGGTCTGTTTTTCTATTTCCTGCCTCAGCTTTTTAGGATCATGCTTGTCCAGAGAGGAGGGAGTCTTAGATTCCTCCCTAACCCTCTTGCCACCTGTCTTTGACGTTGAGGGGTCTGTGTATCCCCTTCGACCTGAGGCAGTTTCTTTTTGGGGGTCTTGGGCTCAAGCCCTTTTAATTCCCGCTACTTAGGCTTAGGAAGCCATTCTTTTCCTGCCTTTTGCTTCTGTTCCTTGAGAGGTTTCCTCCTCTGAGCCCCAGACAAGGCCTTAGTCCTAATCTGGTCCAACTTCTCTGTTACAGTTCCCACTTCTTACTCAGGTCTAGCACCTGATTCAGAAGTGTGAGTGCACTCCATTGGTCCTGATCCCGATGTCAGAGTATCTGGGGTCTCAGATTGCCCCCTCAGTTTCTTTTAAAATAATTTCTTTTTTTGTTTCCATCTTGGTCCCATGAGATTTAGGGATTTATGCGGTCTACACCACGATAGCCCCCATGTGGTGTAAGGCCACTTACTCAGGGAGGTCGCCCGGTATCCTTGAGGCTCCATTTGAGACACATCTACCCATGCACCCCTTGGCACGGATCGCATGACACGTTGGGTTGGGAAGGGTATTGGGAAAGGCCTGGGAGTGAATGAGGAGGAGGAGGATGGGACGTTGAGGGACACTCTTAGTCTGATCCATCAGCTGAGGCCTTTCTAGGAGTAGGTTCTCTACCTTCGGTATAGCCCTCAGCTTCTCATGAATGTGCAAGCCTCTCCACCCATATGGACAGTGATTCGTCAAGGTGGTGTCCCCTGGAGAGGCACCTGCTAAATTGTCAATGATTAACAGAGTTGTTGCTGTATGAGTTGTGATAGGTGCCTTCAGCAGAGAGACGGAGTCCAGAAGTACCAGAAAAGTTCAACTGATTAGCAGAAACCACACCTTGTTGCCAGAGCACACGGTTGGCAGGACAGCGCGCGCGCGCACACACACACACACACACACACACACACACACACACACACACACACACACACACACACACACACACATATATATATATATATATATATATATATATATATATATATATATATAAATGGTATAAAATAAAGATTTTTGACTTACCTAAAGTACAGGCTGGTCGATAGGAACACTAAACACACACAAAAAAAAACACACAACCATTCGAGCTTTCGCCACCAGTGGTGGCTTCTTCGGGAAAAAGAGGGAGGAAGGAGAGGAGAAAGGGAAGGATACGGGTTTTAAGGAAGTGGAAAAGGAGCCATTCCAATCCCAGGAGTGGAAGGACTTACCTTAGGGGACAAAAAGGAAGGTAAACAAATACACACACACTCACACATATCCACATCCAAACACACTTAGGCAGACAAAATGTCTGCCTAAGTGTGTTTGGATGTGGATATGTGTGAGTGTGTGTGTATTTGTTTACCTTCCTTTTTGTCCCCTAAGGTAAGTCCTTCCACTCCTGGGATTGGAATGGCTCCTTTTCCACTTCCTTAAAACCCGTATCCTTCCCTTTCTCCTCTCCTTCCTCCCTCTTTTTCCCAAAGAAGCCACCACTGGTGGCGAAAGCTCGAATGGTTGTGTGTTTTTTTTTGTGTGTGTTTAGTGTTCCTATCGACCAGCCTGTACTTTAGGTAAGTCAAAAATCTTTATTTTATACCATTTTCCTACCTGGTAGGTCTCCTTCTATAATATATATATATATATATATATATATATATATATATATATATATATATATAATTTTACACACACACATTCAGTGGAGCGGTTTCTGGCCTGAAATACAAATTTTGCACGTTTGTTAAGTTCAAGTTTTGCAAAACTTGAGCATTAGGAGCACACAAGATGATGTGAAGTATATAATTACCACTGTTCATGGATGAAACACTAGAAAATATGAGCAGTGAACCAAGGCCTGTGTCTGTTTTGTTCTTCAGAGTACCGGAGGCACTTGGCGTGGCAAACGTGTCCTGGCAGAAGTGTTCTGCATATACAAATTTGAAGCACTAAAAATGGGAATACACTGGATCCGTTGTGATGAAGTTGCTGCAGCTCAAAATCCCAGTGGAGGTGGCACTGTTGTGGTCATTGTAGCAACTGTCAAGACAATGACTTCCATATTTCACGGCAAAATTCCACACACAAACTGGCTGCTGCTGCACAACTCGCATAAATCAGCAGTGTAGTTGACTTTGGGGCCATCAATATGGATTTTATTTGGTGTTGTAGCCCCAATAAGAACCATATATACTTGATACAACACTTTTTTATGACACAAATAAAGGCTACATCAGAACTGAGGTTAATCTCAGCTGGCAGGCCGAGGGAGGCTGAAACCCCAAAGAAGCCAGCTATAAAGACATGTCGCACATTGGTTTTATCGGTTCAGTAGTCGAGCATTCGCCACATAGGTTTTAATATTCAAAATTATGGTTCTATATAAGATTCTAGTATATGTGGTCAATGACACTAAAGAATCTGAATCTCCCTCAAAATTTTCAAGCCAAAGGTGCAGTTCAGAGTTAAATTGTCAATTAGACAAAACTTGTGTAATGTTTGTCCACACCATTATGAAGAGACAAGTTCAAATAATGCGATTAGCCTCCTGTGATTAGCAAATGTGTTGTGGAGGTATTGTTAACAGTGAACTTCCCATATGGATTACATTTTTTAGACTTCTGTAGTACAGTTGTTGTGCACTTCTCTTCATCTTGTTGGTTGGTTAATCAGACTTGTCCTGCTTAGTTATTTCATAAATGTGGTTGTAATCTCCACCTCTTGCTGACCAACTAGGCTGTAATATTGGTTGCCTCCCAGTTTACAGAGACCTATTCCATAAGACAGCCCAGATTAGTTGGACAATTTAGGTGGTAACAACAAATAAAAAGAAAGAAAAACACTTGTGAAGATTTCTTGATACGATGTTACATTGTGGCCGGCACTTCTGTGACCCTAGTTTGCTGTAAATTTCAATGTTGAATCCATTTAAATGACAATTCAAATGCTTCCACTTATATCCTTTCTTTATGTGTTGTAATCTGTTCAGAGTTTCAGATAATTTTTGAAACAATTTCCTAAGAGACATCATAAACAAGACGTGTATACAGTGCCTCCCTGTTTTCAAGTGTCATTAACATGGCTGCGACTTCCTCGAGACCACATGTACACTAATAACCACAGAAACATTTTATTAATGGCTTTTAGTTTAAATATGCTATTTCTGATATTAAACATTTTTTTAATACAGTTGCCATTTCAGTATTTGATTTGACTTCTTTTTTGGAAGTTTCAAAAGAGAAATTTAAAGTTATGGTTTCTTCATTCATAACAGTCTTACGTTAATGTACGGTAAATCTTGATATTAAAATGTATTAGATTTTCTGAGCAAATAGTTCAAAGTTTCCAAATGCGAATTTACAGTAAATTAACTACTGAATATTAAATCATCTGTTTTACGCACTATTTGTTTATTACATTGTTATATACCAAATGAGTGAGTGTATTGTATTCACTATGTTCAACTGTTAGACAGTGATTAAGTTTGTACTATAAATAATAATTTTTAAACATCAACCAAAATTATTCTCTCTGTGCAAATGTGCAATATGACGTGAAATATTTTATATCTATCAGTTTTGGCAATATTATATTTTGCAGATATTAAATTGTATAACAAATATTGTAAATGAAACAATGGAAATATCTTAAAGGATTAAATGATATTTTGGAAAAGATAGCTTGCTGCTAGCCATAGAGACGTCAGTTGAGCCGCAGAAAGGCACACACATCAGAATAAACAAAAATGAAGCTTTTGGTAGTTAAGCCTTAATCTGCCACACACACACACACACACACACACACACACACACACACACAGAAAACCCAACTGCCATCTCCGGCTGTTACCACAAACAGTGGTAGGGTTTGTTTGTTTTTGTGTGTGTGTGTGTGTGTGTGTGTGTGTGTGTGTGTGTGTGTGAAGATGTTAGCTAATGCTAAGGACTATTTGTTACGGACACACAGATTCACATAATAATTTTATTTATGTATTTAGTGATTTGTTAACCTTCACTAGATATTATAAACAGGAATATAATTGTTTTATTTCAGGTTATCAACATGCTGCAGTCAAAGGATTATGCAGAGGCAGTTAGAAAGAAAATTAATGACACACACACTTACCAAGACCCAGAGCACTACGGTGCTGTCTATTACAACAAGGATGATCATGGAACAGCACATATCTCGATAATAGGACCTAATGGGGATGCTGTCTCTGTTACCAGCACTGTGAACATCTAGTAAGTCTCCCCCCCCCTTTTCTCTCTCTCTCTCTCTCTCTCTCTCTCTCTCTCTCTCTCTCTCTCTCTCTCTCTCTCTCTCTGCATGTATGGTGGTTTATTTACTTCAAACATGAAACTATATTATAATGTAGTGTTTTTGACAGGCAGAATGAAGGGAGAGGAAAAAAGATGTTGGTAGAGCCCAAGTCTTTGTTAGAAAAGGAGAAAATACACAGATTTGTAGAATTGTACATCTATAAATTGTGGACTTGTGCCTGTCTCCAGCTGATCTAACCAATCTTTCTTATGTACTTCAATAATCTAATGAGCGCAGTTTCAGAATCAGAATTTTATTGTCTCATAACATAAAAGCTAAATAATTGATTTAATGTACAGGAGACGCGTCAGTTGAAAATAATAATATATCCATACAATGCAGCTACAAAAACCCAGTACATATGTTTTTATCCAGCTCAAGTACTCAGATTATCATTTAAGAATTCATCAAATGAATAATAGCACTACTTTACCAGAGTGTGGTATAATTTTTAGTTTCAACCTTTCAAAAGTGTGAGTTTTTTAATTTATTACATATTTTTATTCCCAATTATTGTGGAGCCTGGTCATATAGATGTGTTTGTGTGTAGGAATTGTGAAACTTTTTGTTTCATGCCTGTGCTGGAAGTTGTTATGGAGAAATAGTTCTGGATATCTAGATCTCTTACTAGTGGCCAACAAGATTCTCTTGGCTTTGCACCACACGTTTCTAATAATTTTTTTCCTGCAGGGTTAATATTGTTGTCATGGTGCTAGCATTTCCCAAAAGATGCTGCCATATCTCACAATTGGCTCAAAATAGCTATGGCACACTATTTTTCTTCTGTCTAAACTAGTTACATTATCTAGGATGGATGTAGCAAATGGGTGGCTGTTTAATTTGTTTTTTAGTTAGTCTGTCTATGAAGACCAGGATAGAGTTCTGTCCAGTTAAATTCCCAAGAATTTAATATGACCTGCTTCATGTAGTTCCTGACCATTGTGCTTAATTTGTATATTGTTTAATTTAGACTGTTTTGTCTTAAATTGCATTAACTGTGTTTTTGTTGTATTTAGTTTTAGACCATTTAGATAGAACCAGATGTCTAGGTTTCCTAGGGTTTTTGACACATTTTCAGGAATTGTGTCTGCTTTTTTATTTTCAGTCAGTAACAAGTTTACAACAGGCCACAGACGTGATGCCGAGCTGCGACAGGCGCGCGCGAGCACACGCGCGCACACACACACACACACACACACACACACACACACACACACACTGTTATAGTTAACTATAACCCTAATTAGCTCATTTAAGTGCTCCTTGATTTCATTCATAATAAAGTCCTACTAATAGAATAATAATAAATAATATTGTTGATAATGTTCATACTGTAATATTTGATGTTTTTATGATAATTACAATTGGTAAAATTAATGCAATTTCTACATCAAAAATCACACACAAATCACTTGATCTATTGGTCATCAGAATAAAGAGGACTTACACAATCACACAGGCACACTTGTCACACAGTCGTCATCTTCGGCTGCCACACTCGAAATCACTCTTGGGGGGGGGGGGGGGGGGGGGGCGCCTTATACAGCATATACGTATTAGATGGGTGGAGCGAGATGCAGCTTGGTCAGAAGAGCAAAAAAAGGGAATGTGTAGACATGTAAAATTATAAAAATAAAAGCATATTGATGATAAAGATATAAAATACAAAAAAGGTGACAAACAGTTGGCAGGAGATATAGGATAGTGAGTAGGAAGGGGGCACTGTTGAGCTTGGGGTGTAGAGAGGGTAAGCTATGTTAGGTTGTGGGGCTGTAGAATGTGTTTTAGGGACAACTCTCATCTGCACAGTTCAGAGGAGCTAGTGTTTCAGTGATTGATGCAAATGGATTGGATTGTAAAGCACCTGCATCTAATGACCGGGCTAGCGAACTCATCCCTGACTCTTCTTAAAGTTCTGTGTTTAAATCAGTTTCTTTGTCTCAAGCTCCTTTTGCACCTTTTTCCATGAGCACAGCTTCGGTTGTGGACAGTGCAGTGAATTTGTCTTTCAGACAACCACCTATGCAGTGTTTACCCAGTGACTGTGTTTTTAGCCCTCATACTCTGTAGAGTGATTTCTCGTGTGTGAACTTGTCAGGCCAGGACAATGTGTTTGATGTGAAACCACATTCGGCGTCCCGACACGCCACTCTTAGTTGAGCCCGCTTTGGCCTACAGCGTCTGCTCGTGTGGCTGGTACATCGTGCGACTCTCTTACGCTATCTCACACTCAACTGCCCATTTCATCAGCACAATTTGGTGCCTCTGCTGCATCGGCTTCCATGAGTGCTACTTTTGATAGTGAATATACCAAATTGTCGGATGACTTCAACACATTGCTGAATAAGTGGTTTGATGAACATAAACAAGTGCTTGACTTCATGAGTGAATGGGAAAACATCGTGCGCCATCTTGCCCGTGCTGAATCGCAGCTGTCTGTGACCAAACATCATCTTTCTGCTCTGTGGGTTGAATTGCAAGGTTAGTACCAATGTTTCCTCTGCTATTAAAGTTCCTGCACCCGCTCTTAGGCAAGATTGTGCTTCAGACAACCCGCCTAATCTCCCTCCCTTGCTCTTATGCTGATGTGTGCAAACAAAACACAGTTGCCAGGCCAACCACCACAGCTGTCAAAACTGTACGTGCACTCTGCCCTCCAGTGCCTGCTCCCCACACTGTTCACAACTCTCAGCCTACTGACCTAATAACTGAAACTTTAACTTCCACCGTCTTTAAACAATCTGTCAGTAGCCAGCCCCTGGGCATACATAACTCAAAGTTTATCTCTGCTCGCAACAATTGTGCTTCCATTCGAGCTAAAGGATCGTACACTAGAGTTTATCCACAGTAGCACAGTGTTTCAAATGTTCATGCGTACGCTGCCGTACTTGCCGCGGTTCGGCCGCCTTCCGTTTCTGCGACGGTGGCGCACCCGCGTTCTTCAGTGGCCACTGCCGTAACATCCATCTCAGGTGACCTCCCAGCTGCTTCGACTCGGCTGCCATCTTGCACTATGCCACAGGTGGCAACGCCACCTGCCATGGTGGTTGCCAAGTCAACTACTGTGCTGGCCGATTCGCACACCACTGCAGCTCGGCCGCCATCTTGCTCGTGCACCTCGTCTGCTATGACGGTGCCTTCTTCAACTACTCCACCTATCGATCCGCACGCCTCTGCAATCTGGCGACCATCTTGCACTCTCGCACTTGTGGCACCTCCAGTGGCACCAGTGGATATCACAGCTGGCCGCACAGTCAGCTGTCCCACCCATCCCCGCACCGGCTGTCACATCGTCGGCCACTGAATTCGACGCATCAGACACCATGCCCCCCCCCCCCCCCATTTCCTTCCACTCTCTGCAGTGCATGTCTGTAGTAACGAACAGCACGGTTCACATATTCAGACTCACCAAATGACACGATGCTGCCATTGTGCTGAAAAATTCGCGGCTGTGCAAGCACAGGTTGCATAATTACTAGAGACAGGCATAATCGAACCTTATTCTAGCTGTTGGTCCTTCCCCATTCACTTAGTAAAAAAAAAAAAAAAAAAGAAGAAAAAAATAGTGATGGTTCTTGGAAAATGTAAGGGGACTACCATAGGCTCAATACTAAGACGATCGTGGACAGGTATCCTATTCGTAATGTAGCCAATTTCACTTGTGCTGTCACTGGTGCTAACATTTTTTCTGTGGTTGACTGCAAATGTGTATACCATCAGATACCCGTGACACCGGAGGATGTTGAGAAGACTGCCATCACGACTCCGATAGGCTTATACCACTACTGCTTCGTGCCATTTGGACTTAAAAACGCCACACAAACCTGACAACCCTTCATCACTAAGATTCTCCATCCCCAAGAGTTTTGTTTTGTTAACTTAGATGACATTTTACTATTCAGTACCTCTGTTGAGGATAGCAAATGTCATTTACAAGTTCTCTGACACTTTGGCCAAGGCAGAGATTGAGTTGAATCACACCAAGTACCAACTTCACCTACCTTCCGTTAAGTTTCTGAGGTACACTGTTTCGGCTGATGGCATTTCCCCCCCCCCCCCCCTTCCAAAAAGGTCACTGCTATCTAGGAATTACTGTGCCTCTCAACATTCAAAGAATTGAGGTGGTTCTTAGGCACTATTAATTATTATCGTCAGCACTTGCCGGTGCTGCTGACATTCAAGGCCCCTCCCCCAACCCTCTCCTTACTGATGCACTGGCAGGTAAGAATAACTCAGTCACCAACCCCGTCTCTTGGACCCGTGCGATGTCTGAGGCTTTCTCTTGCCTTAAAGACTTTTTATCGTGAGCTATTATTATCGCTCACCCTCACTCTGAGGTGGACATCTTCACCATGACTGAGGCCAGCAACACTGCCATCGGTGCCGTTCTTAGCCAATCTCTAGACAGCAGTATCTCTCCTCTCCAGATCTTCACTAAAATATTAAATCATGCTCAGAGGAAGTATTTGGCCTTCGACCGAGAACTCCTTGCCGTTTACGAGACCATTAAGCACTTCCACTTGGAGATCGTGGGCAGTCCTTTCCATGTCTTTAGGACCACAAACCTTTGGCCGCCGCAATACAAAATCCATTTTCTGATTCTCCTCCTAGGCGCTTCCGATACCTAGATTTCATCTCCCAGTTCACCACTGATGTCATGTACATTGAGGGTGCTGGCAACATTGTAGCAGACTTCCTCTCCTGAGTCGATGCCGTGTCCTGTGATCATCCTCTCCAACCTTGCCATTCTCCAATCAGCTGATGACGAAAGATCCAAAGACTGAAAAGATGCCCAGCTCACTCCAATGTTCAAGAAAGGCAATAGTAGTGATCCCCAAAATTACATGCCTTTCTCATTGATGTCGATTTGCTGTAGGATTTTGGAACATGTACTTTGTTCAAACATTATGAACTACCTCGAAAAGAGCGACCTATTAACCAATAATCAACAAGGATTCAGAAAGTATCGCTCTCGCGAAACACAGCTTGCTCTTTATTTACAAGAAGTGATAAGTGCAATTGATAAGGGATCTCAGATCGATTCCATATTTATGGATTTCTGAAAGGCTTTTGACACTTTACCTCACAATCGGCTTCTAATGAAATTGCATGCTTATGGAATATTCCCCTAATTGTGCGATTGGATTCATAATTTCCTTTCAGAAAGGACATATTCATAGTAATTGACAGTAAGTCATTGAGTAAAACAGAAGTGATATTTGGTGTTCCCCAGGGAAGTGTTATAGGTCCCCTACTCTTCCTTGTGTTTGTAAATGATTAAGGAGACAATCTGAATAGCTTTCTTACACTGTTTGTTTATCGGTTAGTGAAGTCAACAGAGGATCAACAGCAACTGCAAAGCGATTTAGACAAAATTTCTACAGCGTGCAAAAATTGGCAATTGACACTAAATAAAGAAAAATGTGAAGTAATACACATGACCACCAAAAGAAATCCGCTGAACTTCAATTACGCGATAAATCAGTCAAACTTTAATGTCATAAATTCTACCAAATACCTAGGAGTTAAAATTATGAACAACTTAGACTGGAGAGAACACACAGAAAATATTGTGGGGAAGGTGAACCAAAGGTTATGTTTCATTGTGTAAGAGTCCCTCGTTTGCAGATCCCTATAATAGGTCCAGACAAACTGTGTCCATACTGGCAGAGACAGTTTTATTAAGCGAATTAGGCGATGCTAAGGTGCTCTGTATTATAAAACAAAATCTACTTACCTTGTACTAGTTGCTTGTAACAGATGGCCGGGATGCATTGTAGTAGTGGTGGTCCATTGATCCAGGATCTTACAGCAATTACTTTCACTCTTTTGGTGTAAATGAAATGGTGGTCGAGATTGAATGACACTCACATAGCTAAATACACAAATGTTTTATTTTCTTGTTACTCATTTTTCATATTTCACAACAACTTTTTGGACAACCAGTCCAACGTCAACTACCCTCCAGCACAGCCCAAACTGTTCTCTCACAATATTTCCTCTCTCCAAACATTTGTGATGGTACTGCATAAAAATGGGGGGTGGGAGTGGGGGTGTATTTCGTAAATTAAACACACATGTTAAACCAAGATAAAAAAAATAGATTATAAATTTGCCTGAACCGGATCTTCACAGCAATAATAAATTTTGGTAGTGTGGTTGTACTCAGTTACGGTAATTTTATTTAAACTGGTCATATAAATAACAAGTATGAACATGACTTTGTAAATTTACATGTTAGGCCTACTCAAATTATGTGTTCTATTTATGATTGTTATCTAGGTAAGTCAATAGTTTGTAATTAGTGTTTTGGTGTTTCATTTTTAAGACTTGTAATTTGTAATAAATATGGATTTGTATAAAGTCATAGTAATTTTGTTAATTTCGGCGATAGTTTCTCAATACCAAATGGATTGATGAAATGAGTGTTGGAATAATAATAATTATAATTATAATAATAATAATTATTATTATTATTTAGAATCCGGTAATATATAAAACATGGTTCACCCTAATTTATTTAAACAAAAGGTAAATGTGTAATAATGTGTGCAATAGTTATAACATGTAGTATTCTTGTTTTTATAGTAATGTGTATCTTTATATGCTCAACATATTCCATAACTAAGCGTAATGCATTTTTAGTGTTCGTAGTTATTATTCACGAAAATATCAAAGTTGAAAGTCATGCAAAAAGACAGCCAAAGTTATACTATTTCTTAAACGTGTTTTACTAACAGTATTAATAGGATTTCAAACAGAAAGCGAAAATGAGATTTTACATGACCGGTGGTGAAGTTTTTATTTAGGTGTCCGATAGTTTGTGTTTGTAATGTTGGTAATGGATTTGCAGGGAGCGCGCAATGGATTTTTAGGGAGCAAGGGTTTCTCATATTTTGTGTTTGTAATCATCGTGACGTTTGAAAAGCTCTTCAATCTTAAAAAATAAATTTGCTTTATAGGTTAGGTCCGCCTTGAGCAAACACAAATGTTTTTTTGATTTCTCCCATACATGTTTCGCTGGCATTGCAGCATCATCTGTGGGATGTTTAATTCATATTGTCTGTCAAATTAACAATGAAATGATTGTTACTTTTGTACATTAACAGTAAAAACTACAGATAATTGTGAGACTAGTATACATCATTCCTTATTTGTGTTTGCTCAAGTTGGACCTTACCTATAAAGCAAATTTATTGTGTTTGTAATGTTGGCAATGCCAAGCAACTCGTGATAAATGGGATGTGCAACATAGCAGAAATATTAAAATTGGCAGAAAGCTTCAAAGATGCAACATCTCCACCAGAGAGACTGTCTACATCACACTTGTGCGTCCTGCATCCTCTCCTGGAGTACTGTTACCCTCACTAGGTGGGACTGTCGGAAGACATTGAGAAGGTCCAGAGAAGGGCAGCTCATTTTATCACACTACAGGAGGAAGAGTCACGGAAATGTTGCACGATTTGAGGTGAAAATGATTAAAAGAAAGATGTTATTCGTTGTGGCGAGATCTATTTGTGAAATTTCAATCACTAACTTTTACTTCTGAATGTGAAAATATTTTGTTAGCACCCACCTACATAGGGAGACATGACCATCCCAATAAAAAAAGAGAAATCAGACCGAAAACGCAACGATTTAGGTGTTCTTTCTTCCCGCACGCTATTAGAGAATGGAATGGTAGAGAAAAGGTTAATGAACCCTCTGACAGACACTTAAATGTGATTTGCAGAATATCTATGTAGATGTAGGTACAGATGTAGTGATCCATCACCTACTAACCTCCACAACATTCTCGTCTGTTTCTATGCCACTCCCAAATCCCAACCCCAACCCTTTACAACAGGGATCATATTCCACTGGATAACCCTGCTATATAAACGTGCCCATCCACCCTCCCAGCAATTCTTATTCCAGTCCTGTCACAGGCTTATTCTACCCCCTCAGAAGTCAGGCCACCTATGAAAGCAGCCATGTGCTTTACCAACTTCCCCACTCATTATCCTGTATCCCTCCAATTCATTGTCTTCTTTCTCTGTGTTGCCGGTTACATTATCTCCTGAATTAATTGCCATTTTAAATCCCCCCCCCCCCTCCCTCCCATTCTCACTCACTCACTCACTCCCTACACACACACACACACACACACACACACACACACACACACACACCTCTACCTCTCTACACCTCCATTTTATCCTCTCCTGGCCCTTTCTTTCACTGCTTTCAATACTGCATCTAACTTTCAAACTAATCAGAGCATTTATAATCCATCATTCAACGTGACACTTACCATCCCCACCTTCACCTGGTATCCTCGCCCCCTTCACTCCCCTCCTCATTGACTGTCAAGATGCTTGTAGCACTGGAATGAAGGTGATGGTGGTTGTGTGTGCATGGTTATGTTTGAGTGATTATGTGAATGTTTTGTTGTCGTTGACAATGTCATTGTCAACGCTGTCTTCAGTCCGGAGATGGGTTTGATGCAGCTCTCCACCCTACTCTAACTTGAGCAAGTATCTATATCTCCTCATAAGAACGACACCCTACATCAATTTGATTCTGCTTACTCTATTCGTCTCTTGGTCTCCCCCTGTGTTTTTTTTTTTTTATTCCACACACATCCCTCCAATGCCAAATTCACAATTCTTTGATGTCTAAGAATGTGTCCTACCAATCAATCCCTTCTTTTAGTCAAGGTATGCCAGAAATTCCTCTTCTACCCAATTTTGTTCAGTACCACCTCATTAGTTACACGATCCACCCACCTAATCTTCAGCATTATTCTGTAACATCATAATTCAAAAGCCTCTCTCCTCCTCTTGTACACACTGTCTGTAAGGTATGTGTTTCTTTTTCTGATGGAGACCGTGACTAAAAATTTAATTTGTGTGAATGTGATTGTCCATTTTACATGCCTGTTATCACCTCAGCAAACATCTTTATGGTGAGTTGTTATCTATCCACATATCTGAGTTATCTGATTGGTTACAATACTTTATTGCTGTGATGACGTGTTTGTTAATCCTAAACTGTAATCCTCATGAGAAATATACAAATCAGTAAAACAACTTGCCCTTTTTTATTTCAGTTTTGGTGCTAAAGTGGTTTCAAAACAAACTGGAATTTTACTGAATAGTGTAATGGATGACTTTTCATTTCCCAAGTACAAAAACTATTTTGGACTCCCAGGTTCCCCTGCTAATGCAGTCAAACCGTGGAAGAGACCACTTTCATCCATGTGCCCATCAATTATTGTCGATGAAAACAAAAATGTTAAACTCGCCATAGGAGCTGCTGGTGGTACAAAAATTACAACTGCTGTGGCAACTGTAAGTAAAGAACTCCTAAGACTCTGTAACAAGTAAATTTATGTGTAATAGTGAACTGCAGATGAAATAACAGAAAATATGGTTATATTATTCCAGAGAGAGAGAGAGAGAGAGAGAGAGAGAGAGAGAGAGAGAGAGAGAGAGAGAGAGAGAGAGAGAGAGGCTCATGAGCACTTACATCATCTCATTTCTTTCAATAGTCGTACAAAAAAAGGACACAAATTACGGCAAAAAAATGTGGACATAAGAGTTCAGAAATATTTTCCTTCGTCAAGTAGGAGAAAAGACGAGATAGGGTACAAAATGGAAACATTACTCATAACCCAGGCTGTGAGGTACACATATCACATCACCCATTCTTACCTTGTGGTGGTTATGGGTGACCTTTCCCTTCTGTCCCCTTCTGTTCATTCTTTTCTCTTACCTGAAGAAGGAAAAGATTTCCAAAACCTTGTGTCCACATTCATTTTTGTCTTCATTTGCTACTTTTTCTTTTGTATGACTATTTGTGATACTGGGCTAAGTATTGGTCTCTCTCTCTCTCTCCCTACCTCCCCCCTCCCTCTCTTTTCAATAACATTTTTACATCTCTGTGATGAAGATACTCTTGTGCAGCTTTAAGGCCACCTAGAAAAATACTGAAAGTATTTGCAGTTTTGATAAAAAAATTAAACTTACTCATTAGATTTGTCAGCCTTAATCAAAGGGCAAACCAAGAAACTCCTGTGATAGAGATAAAGGCCCCTCACACATTATTATTATTGTGAATACTTAGTCTAACAGCCTAGATACAAGCATTCTTGACTTATCAAAACTGCAACTATTGACAAATAGTATTGGCTGCAGTCAAAATCTTCTCGTTATTACCAGTACATGCAGAGTGTGTGAGGTTGATGATTAATTAACAGTTCACCATTCTGCTGCTTAAATTTTTTCCAGTGTGGCTTCTGTGCAGTAAAGCTGATACTGTATATGCTAAGTTCAGACAACTGATACTTTTAAACTATTTACACTGGACAAGTAAAGAATGGCTTAATTTATTTATAGTGAAAGAACAAGTGACTATACAATCAGTGGCAAAAATATTTGTTAAAAGATAGTGAAAAAGAAATATTATGCCATTAGTATGCAGTATCAGTTAATTTCATTACATCATAACAATCCAGTACTTAAAAATAAAGATGATGAATTGCTCATTTGTATTGATGAAATAGATTCATCTAACCCAGTTTGAACATCATGTGACCACTGGTATAGATTGGAGTATGGAATTACAGTAGTTCTATGACAGAGCTAGTACTTTTGAGTCTTTTAGAACAGGGGCTATTGAAATAGATGTAGCCTACAGTTCGAGCAATGGAGCCACCGAGTTCACTCTCACCAACACCTCAGACCCAGCTCTAAGCCAACTAAAAGGACAGCATCGGCGGAAAGCAACTTCAATGCCCGACAAGGGCCGCAGAACAATTGACGGAGCACAGTCCGCAACTAGCAGCCGAGGGCACAGTACCCCCCCCCCCCCCCCCATCGGCTTAGTACACGACCAGCAGAGATGGAATCGGTGGGGGACACTGGGAATATAAAGGGGGCAAGAAGCAGTGGAGGTGCTCATTGTGAAAGTATAACTTGAAGATGAAATATCATGATGTGAAGACAACTGCACACAGCTGGACACACAAGAACAGTACGGACAGTTGATTCACCAAGAGAAGCACAGGATCACACCCAAAGAATAGTGTGAAATATTAAGAACGTAATTCAAACATCTAAGGAAATGCATTATGAGAAGAAAATGGGAATGTCAGGCAACAAAATAGAAACAATATGGGATATTGTGAAAGAGGAGATTGGTAGAATAAGAAAGGAACATGAGCAGATAGCTTTAAGAGTAGAAGATACCTTAGTAACTGATTGCATAATGTGGCCAATCTATTTAACAAGTATTTTATCTGTTACTATAAGTATGGGATTGGCAGGGTCAGTAAATAATGGCCTTGGTTATCTGAAACTAGCATTCACAAATAACTTCAGGTACATGAATGTTACTCACTTAACCATAACAAGTAACTTCCATAATAAAATTTTTAGAAACAAGGCATTTTATTGGTTAATGAGAAATATCAACAAAGTTAATTAAAGCATGTTCTTGTGAGTTAACCATTTTAAATTATTTGTGTAATCAAGCGTTTACTTCTAAAATAAATTTAACAGATGAAGACAGAGCTTTAAACACAATAGCTGTTTATTGTTCCTTCCATTACAACAGTATACTTAAGACTAACTCTTCTTTCTTATTACAACACTGTCCACTGAAACAAAAAAGTATAGTCTCTCTTAATCATAATTGTTCTTAGGGACTGTGACATGTCAAAGCACTCTGTATTATTTAAAGCACTGTCTTCCATGACAGTAGCAGCAAGTGGATTTCTCAACATATTACCTGTAGGGTAAAGAAAATTAAAAAAAAAAAAAAAAAAATATCTTCCTACCAAAAGTTCCTAATAAACATATTTGGCAACCTTATGTCAGTTCAACTCATTACACTTTACACTACAACCTGAGGTACCCTGTGCGTCACTCGGGACTCTGCACCCCACCACATCACACACTGAGGCAGCAGCCTGGACGTGGCGCACCTCGGCCGAAAGGACATTAAGCTGTTTTTGGCTAACTTCTGCATCTGTACACAGCGTGCACACACCCTATCTTCCCTGCCAGTACTATTGAAATACATAAAAGTTTAAAATTGTTTACTTTTTTCAAAATGTCTGAAATAGTAGACATTCCCACACCAAACATCTTGGTCAACTGCTTACGAGTCACACCTTTATCTAATTGTTCAAGGATTTTTATTTTTTCTGCCAATGATAAACATACAAAATACAGTAAAACAAAACACATGAAAGATGGAACGTTTAGTGAAAAAAAAAATCACTTAACATACACTATACTTTAAGCACTTGGCGCAGACTGAGGTACAGGTCACGCACTTTTTCGTGGCGGCAGAGTTCATGTGTCTACGGAATGTTTACGCTCTCTACCAACCTTACCTCGTAACAGCATTGTACACCATAGACATTGTCAATGTATTGTTGATTTGTGCTTCGTATTGATTATTTTCTTCCACTTTGTTATTTGCTAAAATTAGTCCACATGTCCCGACGACTTCTTTTACAAAAAGGAATGCTGTTCTTGAAAAGGGTGTGAGGAATGTTAATTCCGATTGTTATTCATTTGCGACAATACAAATGGACAGGAAGCATTGCTACACCCGCTTAATAAGTCCCTTAAAAATAAACGTTCCAGTTTTCTATTACTCAAACATTAAAGTGATAATTTCCTGTTCCATTTGTGATTCTTTCAGCCCGTACATGTTTCTTTTAAAACCTGTAAGCTATGGGCCATAAGCTTGCAGCACTGGGAGAAAGAGGTGGGGCTTGTTCTAACAGCCAATGCGCTAAGAGCTGAATGCAAGCTTCAGCTCCCAACATTCTCCACTCAGGGGCCACGTTTCAGTGCGAGATCTGTAGGTCGCGTGCCCGACAATACAAATACAGTAATCATTGTTTGCTGCAAGGTTTAATGCTTTTCCTATTAAGTGATTTTACAAGTATAAATAATCTCTAAAGTTCTGTTAGCTTTGTCTTGGAAAAAATCCTTTATTGTTGTTTCCAATTGTATTTTTATAATTTAAAAATTCTTATACAGAGTAAAAACACTGTTCAAGCAAAATGATTTAAGTTTATGTTTAAACACATTTTTATGTAGCTGCAATTTAAAAAAAAAAAAACAGGTAGGCTATTGTATAGTTGAACTGACATCTGTGATACACTTTTTTAGAACAATGCTGTTTTTACACTGAGACATGTGAATATTATTCATGTTCCTTGCATCGTCGGTGTGTGTATATGCTTGCTTTGTTGAAGATGTCCAGTTTGCTTTAAGGTACTCATTTATAAACAGAATAGACTCGTGTATGTAAAGGCTTGGCAGACACAATGTAATGTGGTCTACATGGTTCCAGGTATGTAGATATCCCTGACTGCTCTTTTCTGCATCCTAAAGATTTTTATTCTGGTGGCTGAATGTCCCCAGAAAAGTAACGCATATTGGAGTAATGCATGGAAATATGCCTGAATAACTGTTGATGGGCTTACAATTCTACTTAACCCCTTCCCCAGGGGGCCCCACAGCTCTTTTGTGGGTACGTGTGTGGCGCGCACGGGGCCCCGAGCCGTAGAGCCCTTTCTTCCGTCCCAGGCCGCTTCCCTCTTCCCCCCCCCCCCCCCCCGGTTTGTACCTTCGCCCGGAGATGGGTGTTTTCAGTAAGTCAAAGGTTTCCTTTTCTCTTCCTCTAAGACTTTTCCTTTCCTTGGCCCTCTTCCTTTCCTGTTCTTTTGCCTTCTCCTCTTGCTCCTTTCTCATTATCCTCAACCCACCCTTTAATCTCCTCCTCGGCATTTGAGTCTCCCTCCTTTTTCCCCTTTCTCCTTCCTCTCTTCTTTCCTCCCTGTGTGTGTCTGAAGGTCAACCCACGCTTTGCGCAGCCGGTGACGGGGTAAGGCGTAACTCCCCGCCCCGGGTAGACATGTAGGGCACATACGTACCCCGTGGTAAAGGCCGGGCCCAGGGAGGGGTAATTACCCGAGCTGGTACCTTCCGAACATGCCGATTAGTCCCTCTGTCCGTTCTCGGGAGGTGTGACCTGAGGTGCGACCAGTCACCTAAGGCGGGTGCGCCCTCAGTGAGGGCCCCCACAAGGAAGGAGTGCGCCATTGGAGACGCCGGTAATCATGGGGGACACTTCCGCTATGAAACCTCCAAAATCTATCTGACCCTGACACACAAAAAAAAGAAAAAGTGATGAATCTCAGTCCAAGAAAGTCTCTCCCAACATTCCAAAGTTTCTTGTAGTATTGCATACAGATGATCCGGATTTTTCTTCTGTGAATCCTTTTCTTATTCAGAAGGGAGTCGATGCCATTGCAGGTCCCTTGAAGACCTGCTCCAGACAGCGCAAAGGGACCTTGTTACTTGAAATTGAGAATGCCTTTCAGGCACAGAAGTTACTTTGGGCTACGCTTGTGCATACTTTTCCTGTAAACCGCATCCTCAACTCTTCGCGGGGGGGTAGTCTTCACAAGATCCCTGGATAGGTTATCCGACAAGGACACATTCATCTATGTGTCCGATCAGGGAGTTACGGCTGTTCATCACGTAATGAAAAAAGTCAACAATGATCTTGTGCCAACTCGTACTGTCTTTCTGACTTTCGACAGGGTTGACCTACCATCTAAGGTAAAAGCGGGCTAAGAAGTCATCTCCGTTCGCCCATATATACCCAATCCTATGCACTGCTACCATTACCAGAGATTTAATCATACTAGTAAATCTTGTCCTAATGCAGGCAAGTGCGCCACCTGTGGCAGGGACGCCCATGAGGGTGAGTGTCCACCTCCATCCCCTCGCTGCATTAATTGCATGGGTGACCATGCTGCTTCTTCATGGGACTGCCACGTCTATAAAGAAGAGCAGATCATCCAGGAGATTCGCGTCAAGGAAAAGGTTTCAACCTATGCCACTCGGAAGTTATTAGTGAGTAGGAAGCCCGCTGTACTCCCAGCAGGTACTTACAGCCAGGTCCTCTCCTCCCCTCGACCAGCTAAGGAGGTAGGCACTCAGACCCGCGATTTCACCTTCTGTGACACTGTTGTCAGGTCAGCTAGCCCAAAAATTGCTCGTTCCACCTCTCCCATCCCTTCTGCCCATTCTACAGTGAATTCGTCGACCAGTTCCCATGCATCCTGGGCACCTAAATCCGCTGCCTGGAGTTCTAAAAAAGAACTCATTCATAATGATTTCCTAAAAACTGTGTCTTCTCAATCGTCATCTGCTTCTTCTACTCGCCATGCCTCCAAGAAGGCTCACAAAAGAACAGCCCCCCCCCCCTTCCCTGCCGCAGCGTGACTCTATGGTCACGCCATCCAACAGTACCAGCCTCGGCCGTCTTCTATTTCACCGGGACGCTCTGTCAGCCGGGCCCTTTACTGGCGGTGGAAGCTGCCCCTCCTGCTCAACTCGGGGAGATGACAGACGCGTCGGTCGAACCCATGTAACAAGACCCTTTGCCTCTCGATAGCAATAGAAGTGCTCCCTCGAAGTCCGGTCCTCAGTGGCCGTCGAGGTGACCCCGCTTGCTTGTTCCTTCTTTTCTTCTCTGTTTTTATCATGGCGCTCCTTCAATGGAATATTTGCTGCATTTGTTCCAATTGAGAGGAATTAAAACTACTCCTCAGATTGCACTGCCCGCTTCTAGTCTGTCTCCAAGAAACCAAGTTACGTCCATATGATTAAGCAGGCTTCCCCCACTACACCTCTGTGCGTTTCGACCTGCCCCCCTGTGGAAGGTATTCCAGCCCATGGAGGGGTTCTGATGCTCATTCGGGGCGACGTGTATTACCATCCCATTTCATTGCATACTCACCTACAGGCAGTTGCCGTCCGCATCACCCTATCCACCTTTTTCCTTTTCCTTCTGTAATATCTATTTGCCATCGTCATCTGCCCTTACTAGGGCAGATGTGATACACCTCATTGACCAGCTCCCTTCACCTTTCATGTTGGTAGGCGACTTCAATGCCCACTACCCCATATGGGATCCTCCAGCAGCTCCCTTCTAGCAGACCTCTTCAACCATCTTAATCTTGTCTGCCTCAACAACGGTGCACCGACCTTCCTTTCTGACACAACACATACGTACTCCCACTTAGACTTCGCAATATTTAGTCCTCAGCTTGCGCGTCTGTTCAAGTAGTATGCTCTTTCTGACACGTACTCGAGTGACCATTTTCCTTGTGAAATCCACCTCCTGCATCATACCCCATCTCCTCATCCCACCAGTTGAAACATCTCTAAAGCCAACTGGGGGATTTATTCTTCCATGGCTGTTTTTTCACGATCAGACTTTTCCCAGCTGTGATAGTCAGGTCGAATACCTCAGAGGTTATTCTCACCGCTACCGAACATTCCATACCTCATACATCCTCTTCTCCACCTCGCATCTTGGTCCCTTGGTGGAATGCAGCCTGCTGCGATGCTCTTAGAGCCTGGCGACATGCTTTACGCATGTTCCATTGCAACCCAATGTTGGAGAATTGTATAAATTATAAACGACTGCGAGCACAATGTCATCGTGTTATAAAAGACAGCAAAAAAGCTTGCTGCACTGCTTTTACCAGTTCTTTGAACAGATTTATTCCCTCCTCGCCTGTCTGGGATGGCCTACGCCGTTTATCCGCCATAAAGGTTCACTCCCCGATCTCTCGCCTGACCGTCGAGAATGCAGTCCTTGTGGATCCGGCTGATGTTTCAAATGCTTTGGGCCGTTCCTTTGCGGAGGTTTAGAGCTCTGCCCATTACCACCCTGTCTCTCTCAAAACAGGCAGAGGAGGCACAGCTGCCTTCGTTCCACTCTTTTAATCGCGAAAGTTACAATGTCTCCTTCACCATGCAGGAGCTAGACCATGCTCTCGCCCTGTCCCGATCTTCTGCCCCTGGGCCCGATTCGATCCATATTGAGATGCTGAAGAACCTTTCTCCTGCGGGCAAGTGTTTTCTTCTTAGCACCTATAATCGCATATGGACTGAAGGTCAGGTTCCCACAAGTTGGCGTGAAGCCATTGTTGTCCCCATGCACAAACCAGGGAAGGACAAACATCTTCCTCCCATTTCTCTCATGAGCTGCGTCTGTAAGGTGATGAAATGCGTGGTTAATGCTCGGTTGGTCTCGCTCCTCAAATCTCAATGCCTCCTGACTAATGTTGAATGCGGTTTTCGTCGACACCTCTCTGCTGCTGATCACATCATTACCTTGTTGACCTTCATTATGAATAACTTTCTAAGGAAGTGTCAAACGGAACCAGTATTCTTCGACTTGGAGAAGGCCTACGATACCTATTGAAGGGCGGGCATTCTCTGCACTTTGCACACATGGGGCCTTCGTGGCCGCCTCCCTCTCTTTATTCAAGTGTTTTTGGCAGATCGTAAGTTCCGGATAAGGGTGGGCTCTATTTTGTCAGATACCTTTCGCCAGGGGAATGGGGTGCCACAGGGCTCCATCTTGAGCGTGGCTCTCTTTGCCATTGCAATCAATCCGATCATGGATTGCCTTTCAGCCGACGTTTCTGGATCCCTTTTTGTAGACGATTTTGCAATTTATTGCAGTGCCCAGTGGACATGTCTCTTGGAGCGTTGTCTTCAATGCTGTCTTGACTGCCTATATTCCTGGAGCATTGCGAACGGCTTCCATTTCTCCACTGAGACAACGGTGTGTATAAACTTCTGGAGATACAAGGAATTTCTTTCACCATCTCTAAGTCTCGGCCCCGTTGCTCTCCCATTCGTGGAGACAACAAAATTCTTTGGGCTAATGTTTGATCGGAAACTTTGCTGGTCCCCATACGTGTCGTACCTGGCTGCCCGTTGTGCCCGATCCCGTAATGTTCTTCGTGTCCTTAGTGGCACATCGTGGGGAGCGGATCATACCGTCCTGCTTCACCTTTACCGGGCCATTGTTCAGTCAAAGTTGGACTACGGAAGCTTTGTATACTCTTCTGCACGGCCGTCCCTTCTCTGCTGTCTCAACTCCATACACCATCCGGGATTATGCCTGACTACCGGTGCATTTTATATCAGCACTGTTGAAAGGCTTTATGCCGAAGCTGCTGTATTACCCTTGCCCTCTCGGCGTGAAATACTATTGTGTCGGTAAGCATACAGACTGCTCTCAATGTCCAACCATCCATCTTACCCATTATTCTTTGATGACTCCCTTGATAGCCAATATCAGTTGTCTGCGATAGCCTTGCTTCCACATGGAGTTTGGTTTCACCGCCTGCTTCAGCGGTTGATTTTACCCTTCCTTCCACCTTTCGATTGAGCGACGGCCCATTGCCACCTTTGCATCAGGCCCAGGTTCACACCCACCTTGAACTTAGTTTGCTCCCCAAGGAGAGCACTCTGGATTTGGTATATCGCTCTAGGCTTGTCAAACTCCGTTCGCGGTTCGATAATGCCATATTTGTCTACACTGATGGTTCCAAGAGCACCGACGGTGTCGAATCTGCCTTCGTCGTCGTGGACGACGTGTTCCAATACGAGCTCCCTGACCAGTGTTCGAATTTCATGGCTGAGCTTTTTGCCCTCCACCAGGCTGTTTTATACAGCCACTGTCACCATCTTTTTTATGCCATCTGCTCTGACTCCCTTAGTGCTCTGCAGAGTCTTAGCGACCCTTTCTCGACCCATCCTGTCGTGTACCGAATTCAACGCTTCCTTCAGTTGCTAGCAGATAACGGCTGTCACGTTTGTTTTCTGTGGGTCCCTGGCCACGTGGTTGTGCCCGTGAATGAGACTGCCGACATTGCAGCCAAGGTAGCAGCTCTTTTGCCTCACATTGCTCCCTCAGGAGATATTCAACGGGCTCTTTGCCGGTGTATTATCGTCCTGACACAGTGCGTGGTTCTCATTCCACAACAACAAACTGAGAACCGTAAAACCGATCCCGACGGCTTGGAGGACCACCTCATGCCCCTCTCAGCGAGAGGATTTCATCCTGGCCCGGTTGCGGATCGGTCACTGCCATCATTTGCTCACCACTGACCCTGCACCGTTGTGGTCCTGTGGTGAATTGCATGTTTTACTGTCTTGTGTTAATTTTAATCATCTCCGTGTAGTCCTTAATTGCCGTCTACTCTGGAGGAACTTTTAGCTGATGACACAAGAGTAGCTGCTGGGGTTTTGCGTTTTATCAACATGGCTAATTTATCTAAGGCTATTTAACCCTTCTATTAGTTTCTTTTTATCCTTCTGTTTTTGCTTTCCCTTTATACTCTCCTTTCTGGCAGTTACAAATTTTTTTCGAGATCTAGCGAATCTCTGTTCCGATCCGGGCACTAATGACCTGAGAACTTGTGCGCCCTAAAAAAACAACAACAACAACAACGACAACAACAACAACAACTACTTAACACTCGAAGAGCCTAACAAGCTTTTAAAAGCTCCCCCACCCCCAAATACTTTCACATGACATTTCCATTTTAAATTATATTGTACCCATATCCCTACAACTTCAGTTTCGGTAACTGTGCTAACTGTGTTCAATTACATGTTGTCAAGGAATGACATTGTAACAAATTGTAAAAGTGAAGAAGTGTGGCAGTCAATGAACACAGTTCTTTCTTGATTTATCACTTTTACACTGGCCATAAATGGGTACAACTGGGCACTATAAATTCATTAAATTGTCAATGAACTGCAGTTCTATGTGTCACCTACATTATTTGTAGTAGACTAGATTTTAGATTTTCCCCCATGAAATTTCAAGTCAATCATGACAGAGAGCATCGATCTATGAGAACTTCAAGAGGCAACGTTTTACAACCTGATAATGTCAAGAGGTCCATAAAGAAATACGGAATGTCAAAGTACTCGGAGGAACCAACCTAAATTCTTTCTCTACCTTCCTAAAATAAAACTCAAAATCATTCTCAAAAGAAAAAAGTAGTGTGTGGTAAAAGTGAATCTCCTCACTGCTGTTTAACTGTGCTCTGGCATTGTAGGAGAATGGAATGTGAAGATCTTGTAGTGGAATTGATCTAGAAATGGAAAAACAATGCCATCAAAATCAATTGTCTAGCATTTGCAGATGATGTGGCCCTATTAGTAGAAACCTGAGAAGCAGCTATAGAACAGACACTTGAACTGGAAAAAAAATCAGAAAAATTGGGTTTCAAAATCTCCTTTCAAAGACCGAAATAATGATACACATTAAAAACCCACCAAAACATCTTTAAAGTGGGAGAACAAAAATAGAAATTGTGAAAGAATTTGTATATCAATTGGGGGGGGGGGGGGAGAACCGTGGCATTTAGAAGTGGTAAAAGGTGGAATGTCCTGCCAATTCGTGAAAGACACATAATGAAAAGTTCCTTTTATGTAATTCTAAACTAAGGCACTACAACACAGTAATCAAACCGGAAGCCCTGTATGTAGTTGAAACACTGTCCATTACTGACCACAGTACAGTTGAAAGGCTGGAGATCAAACAAAGAAAAATATGTTGCCCCTGAGTCACATAAGAAATGAAAGTGTTTGCAAAAGTTAATTTACTCATCCATCCACCTTTAAGAACTTCCTAACTGAAGAGAGCAGTCTCACAAAGTTAAAACAATGTGGGATATCATAAAGAAGGGAAACTAAGTTATACGTACCAACATAGAAATAAATCACAACATTGAACTAATATCTAATCCTTGAACTGTGGTAGACACTTTAAATATAACCAGGCAATTTGCTAAAAAGAACTCTAACATGTCACATCAGCCACCATACAAAAAAAATCACACTTTCATAGAATCAATATACATTACTAAAGCCAATATAGATGATGTAATCAAAAGCACTCTATTAATTAAAAATTTCTTATTCAGCTGGCATTGATGATATTCCACCAGTTGTCATAAAAACTGTGTACATACTATTGCTGTACTGCTAGCTCATATGACATTGTTCTTTTCAGGAAGGTACTGTCCCAGAGTCACTGAAACTGTGCCGAGTAATTCCTGTTTATAAAAAAGTGATAATAAAGATATGAACTACTTACTAAAAGCCTATCATAATTTCATGCTGATTTTGAAAAGTGTTTGAAAAAGTTATGCACAAGAAACTAGTACACTTCATAAATTAAAAGGCTCATTCTATTAACCACAACATGAGTTCAGAAACAACAAATATACATAAATGGCAGTATGCGACTCTGTCAATATGATACTAGGCTTTGTAGTTACAAGACAGTCAACTACAGGTATATTTCTAGATCTGTCAAAGGCCCTTGACACTGTGGATCACAAAATATTACTGTAAAAAATGGAGCTGTATGGTATAGGATTTGCGAAAAAAATGGATAGCATTTTTCCTAAGCAATCGCACACAGAAAGTCAGCATGAAATATACCTACAAACAATGTAATTGAGTGAATAAAATCCTGACAAGTAGTCAGTCTGTCAAGCAGGATGTGCCACGGGGCTCTGTATTGGGACCTTTCATGTTCCTCCTGTACATTAATAACTTGAGGCTGAATGTAGTTGCATATAAAACAGTAATATTTGCTGATGACACAACTGTACTCCTAAAAGGGGACAAAACAGAGGCAGTTCAGAAAGTAGTGAATGTAGCTTTTGAACAACTCAGCAATTGGGCTACAGTTAACAATCAGAATCAGAATTTTATTGTCTCATAACATAAAAGTTAAATCATTGATTTAGTGTACAGGAGACTCGTCAGTTTAAAATAATATATACATACAAAGTAGTTATAAAATCACACTACATAATTATATGTTTTTATCCTGCTCACATACTCAGATCATCATTTAAGAATTCATCAATTGAATAATAGTATTTTTGTACCAGAGTACTGTATAATTTTCTTTTCATTGATTCAGTTTCAACCTTTCGAAAATGTGTGTTTTTTAATTTATTACATATTTTCATTCCCATATAGTGTGGGGCCTGGGCATATAGATTTAGTCTGTGCATAGGTAGCATGAAACTGTCTTTGTTCCTTGTTTCATAACTGTGCTGGAAGTTATTATGAAGAAATAGTTCTGGATTATTATTTATGAATAGAATTATTTCGAATAAGTACAATGAGGGAACACTCAGTATATTTAGATTTCTTAATAATGGCCGACAGGATTCTCTTGGCTTTGAACCACACATGTTTCTTATAATTTTTTTCTGCAGGATTAATATTCTTATCATAGTGCTAGCATTTCCCCAAAATATGATGCCATATCTCACAATTGACTCAAAATAGCTATAGTACACTATTTGTCTTGTGTCTAAACTAGTTACATTGGCTAGGATGGACATAGCAAATGCAAGGCTGTTTAATTTGTTGTTTAGGTAGTCTATGTGTGAGGACCAGGACAGATTGCTGTCCAGTTTCATTCCCAAGAATTTAACATGATCTGCTTCATGTAGTTCCTGACTATTGTGCTTGATCTGTATGTCATTTAATTTAGACTGTTTTGTCGGAAATTGCATTAACTATGTTTTTGTTATATTTAATTTTAGACCATTTAGATGGAACCAGACATCTAGGTTTTCTAGGGTCTTTAAGTCATTTTCAGGAATTTCGTCTGCTTTTTTGTTTTCGATCAGTACTGACGTGTCATCAGCAAATAGAACTGAATGATAATTTATATTTATGGGTAAGTCATTAATATAGAAAAGAAAAAGGATTGGGCCTAGAATTGAGCCTTTTGGTACCCCCCTGTGGACTAGATCTCCACTTAAAGGGGTATTTTCCTTTGCTCGATGTTATGACAACCCTTTGTTTCCTCTCTGTTAGATATGATGTACACCACTGTAGGGCAGTACCCATAATTCCATATTTTTCCATTTTATATAATAATAGGGAGTGGTTCACACTGTCAAACGCTTTGGACAGATCACAGAATATTCCTGCTGCTTTTTGTGATTTGTCTAAGGTGGAAGTAACTTTGTTGACAAATTCATTGATAGCATAGATTGTACTTTTCCCTTTTTGAAAGCCAAATTCCTGTTTTGATGTTATATTAAATTTGTGACAGAAATTTTGAATTTGAACTGCAGCAATCATTTCAAATATTTTGGAAAACACGGGAAGGAGTGAAATTGGACGGTAATTTCCCATATCTACTTTAGAGCCTTTTTTAAACAATGGTTTCACTTCCGCGTGTTTTAGGGAGTCTGGAAAGTAGCCTTCTTTAAATGATTGATTGATTATTTTACACAGAGGATATGCTATTATATTTGAAGCTGCTTTAATGACCTTTGAAGGTATTTCATCCCATCCCACTGAATTTTTATTTTTTAGGTTTAATATAGTTTTTTCTACATCTTTTACTGTTACTGTGTCGAATTTAATTAGACACTCATTTTTGTTCAGGCTAGAGCCAAATAGATGTACATTATCTTGATATGAGGGAACATTAACATCAGATTTTGCTACTGTTATGAAAAATTCATTAAATGTTTCTGATATCTGAGCAGGATTTACAATTATTTTGTCTTGTATTTTTAGTTTAGAAATTTCTTGGTTGCTCGGTTTGGTTCCAAGTTCAGATTTAACAACTGTCCACACTGCCTTAGATTTATTTTTGTGCTTTCTGATGAATTTAGTATTTGCCATTTCCTTTGCTGCTTTTACCACCTTCCTAAACAATTTTTTATAAGATTTGACATATTCAATGAATTCAGGACTCTTATTGGATTTCAGCTCGTCATGTAGTTCCCTCTTTCTTTTACTCGATATTTTAATGCCAGTAGTTATCCACTTTAGCTTACTTTTTGTCTTTCTTTGGCAGACCGTGGGTGGAAATGTTTCATTGAAAACATGCAAAAAACTATTAAAGAACCTACCAAAATTTTCTGAACATGAACCTTCATGCTGCAATGACCAATCTATATCATTTAATCTACAACAGAATAAGTTAATGTTGTCTGGATTAAATTGTCTTTTCAGGAAACATTTCCTCCCATTTTCTTTGTTTGTTTTTAATAATTCCATAAGCAGAGCATAGTGATCTGAGATGCCTAGGTTTAAAGTGAATTTGGCATTCTCATTTAATGTATAATTTTTTAATATGTTGTCTATGCAAGTTGCTGATTTATTACTTACCCTGGTGAATTCAGTGAAATTTAATCTAAAGCCATATTGTTGAATTAAGTCATTAAACTTAGTTGAAATGCTTGTTTCACTTGCTGTATCTATATTGAAATCAGCAGCAATTATAATTTTTTTCCTCATTTCTTTCATGAGTTTTTGTTGGAGACATTGGAATTTGTCGAAAAATAATTTGGTCACTTCATTACCTGGAATCCTATATATAGATATAATAACAATATTTTGTTGTTCAAGCTCTACACAGCAACTTTCAAATATAAGTTCTTCGTTAAGAAAATTAAAATCATCTCTTTCCTTATATTGTAGCGAGCTGTTAATAAGAATACAGGAGCCTCCATGACTTTTGTTTTTTCTACAAAAACTACTAGCTACATTAAAGTTTTCTAATTTATTTAGAACTGTGATAGTCTTCTGTGATCCAATGTTCGTTTAAGCAAACGACATTGCTGTTTCTACCTTCGGAAAGAATAATTTGCAGCTCGTCAATTTTTGCAGTTTTATTCTGTAGATAGGGGGCACGCAGGCCATGAATGTTCCAGTGCATTAAGAACGACGAATTATACCTATTTACTGTTTTCAACACGTCTTCCTTTGTTGTATCTTTGTCTACTACATGTTTTAGTTCATCCCCCTCACTGACTGCCAGTTTCCCCTGTTTCGTATAATTTTGCACAAGTCAATAAACATTTTGCTGAAAGTTGTGGAACCCAGCCTATTTAGATGCAAGCCATCCTGCCCTATACAATCATCTCTAATAAACTTGTTTGAGTCTACAAACATTGCACCTAGTCTGTTACACTGATCACGGATATTGAAGTTTATTTTGTCTATATATTTGTCACTCACCGATCTTCTGCGCAGTATGCTGGTTATTATAATTCTTGAATACGGGTAGATATTTTTCACCGATCGAATAACATTCCGCGTTTCGTTGACCAAGTCCTCTTCACTGCAACTTCGGAGTGAGTTTGTGCCGACGTGTATGAAAACGCCTTTGTAGTTTTCACTGTTGGTTATGTTTTTTGAGTTCTGCTTCGCCTGTTGAATGTTCTTGAAGTGATTATTTAGCTGATTCGTTCTTAGTCCTGGACACACATCGATTTCACAGTCTGGAACGACGACATTTTTTATCATGGAATCACCGATTATTAAGAAGTCGTTTTTAGTGTTCAACACTACAAGACAATCTCAATGAACTCCCATACCTAACAAAGTGCTAACACCACTTGTAAAACTAAATGACCAGCAAATAGATACTAATACAGATTTCAAATTCCTGGGTTTATGGGTAAATGACAATCTTTCATGGGATAATTTATTTAAAAGGTTAATGCCAAAATAAGTACTGGTTGATATGTACTGATATTGCGCACCAGCCTGAAAACAGTAATAAGTGCATACTGTGTGTAGTGGTCTTGTCTTGGTTGGCAGAAGACGAATTTGTAATTTTATTGTGTGCTGATTTTCGTCAGACAAGCCCTCTTTCAAAATCTGTAGTATTTCTGTCATAATGATTTCCAAGTACTGATACGAGAAACCTTATAGTATCACAGAGTAAAGATCTTTTACACACATTTAACTCTTCGTATTTAAAATAAATCAAATACATGTAAACTTTACAACATTTGGTAAAAGAATACAGTTACTTGGTTACTTGTTTACAAAGTCCATTAATATCTCATGGAAGTTCCTTGGTGCTTCCATGTGAACTGCCAAATATTTAGCTTTACTATGCCAATTATCAAACAGTTAGTGAATTATGCTTGTGTCAAAAGTGAAGAAGATGCTCAACACTCGCCATGCAGATTTTCAAATGCCTACAGGCAGAAACATGAAATAAGACATCAAAACGGAGACCCAGCTTCTCTCTACTGACTTTGAGCGTACACAGTCTACGTTTCACATGAACTGCTGTCTGGGTGCAGAGCTTTACATAAATTCAGACATGAATCAAGAGTTTATATATTTTTAGCACTAACTTTGGGGGTTGAATATTATGCACAGTTGTGGCTGTTCTGTAGCTGTGACATGCTGATGCGGGTGTCGTGGCTGGTAGTGCAATACAGAAGACGCACAACCTACTGTAGGAGAGAGGACGGAAAGCTTGCTTACCTTCACAGACTAGAGAAGCAATGGTGTAGCCTATTGTGGTAAATTTAAGTGTCACATATTTGACAGACACGGTCTGCACTGCCACTACGGTCGGGGGTTCGAATCCCCCCTTGGGCATGGATATTTGTGCTGTCCTAGTTCATAAGTAGTTTGTAAGTTTAGGGCCTGATGACCCCGTAGTTAAGTCCCATAGACTCTACAAACATTTGAAACAAACATTTCACATATTTGAGATAACCACATCTATGTTGTGTTTAAGTTACAAACAAAAATAATAAATAAATGCCCAAATTGTCAGAAGTTAGGGTGTTCACACGCCCTTGTGCAGTGCAGTAGTAGCCACCATTGTGTTCATCATAAATTTATAGTTCTATTATTCCGGTACATAGTTTTATCTTTTGGCAATAATCAGGAAGACATCAGCTGAATAACAGAATTTAAAGAGCAGCGAAGTACAGTGAATATTATTTTAGCTCAACAAGAGGCATACATTCCACAATATGCATTCTACAAATAACTCCAGCTTATTAGTTATTATTATTAATTACTAGAAATAATTACTTGAAACATTGAAACAAAAAGTAGTGCAGTTTACACACTCATAAAACAAGATGGGTTTTGCTTTTTCTGTTTACAAGGTGCGTCTCACAAGTTTGGTGAATGGTCTCGGGGAAAATATAGGAAATAAGAGTTATAAATAGAATACCTTTACTGGCCTTCAAAGTAATACCCATTGGCTACAATACACTACTGACATCGACAATACAGCTGTTGGAAACTGTCAGCAAACGTTTCTTGTGGAATTGCTCAAAGCCATCCACGTTGTCGGATCTCCACAACCATTGCAACTGCCTGTGCTTATTTTCAAATAATCTGCTATCAGTCTTAAAAACAGCTCCTGATCACCTGCAAGCATCTCAGGTCTCTGTCGCCTTTTGTCAAATTTGAAACAAAACTCGATGTTACACATTGCTCCATTTTGCACTCCATGTTGTTCTCACACTGACCCTGTTTGCTGGGTCACAGTGTGTACCACCGCTTCAGTGCAGTGCTTTGCGTGAAAGGTGTTGCTTATTGACATGTCCCTCAATGTGCATGCTCAGGCATCTCGGCCTCATCCTCATCCTGAGCAGTGCAGTTTGTAAAATATGGCACCATTCACTGAACTTTTCAGATGCACCTTGTATTTCACAGCATTAACTATCTGAAAGCCTCTGTAATTATTAAAAACTCTGCCTTTTTATTGATTAACAGGTTATCATGAGATACCTTTGGTTTGGATATAATATTAAAGAAGCTGTAGATGCTAGCAGAATTCACCATCAGTTGTACCCAATGCTGCTCAGTTATGAGTACGGTGTCCTTGATGTAAGTAAAAATATAAAAAATATATGGATTTAAAAATTAACCTGTTGTGGAAAAAAGTTTAATCTAGATTGTAGGAATTTGTAACAATCCATCCAATTTTTACATGTGCATGTTGTTCCTATCCATGTAAGTAATTTTTTGAACAAATACAAATGGAATAGAATGTTGGATTGCAATAATAGGAGGAAGAGCGGTAGTAGGTAGATTTCAGTTCATAGTTAGAAATTCTTTTCAGAAAAAGGTAAATAGAAAATAAATTGGTTGGGGGGGGGGGCAGATTTAAAAACTGACAGACAGAATTGAAGGGATGGAGAGGTAGAAAGAGGGCACAAAGAATGAATGTAACTAGGTACAGTGTTTTGAGAGTGTAACACCATCAATGAGTATTAGTGTAAAATAGATAGAAGAATGAAGGTGGGGAGAAAAGAGAGAATATATCTATTGATGAGTTGACAATATTGGCAGAATGATTTATGTAGCCTAAGTGGCTAGTAGGAACGAAGTATTTCGTAACAATGTGGAAAGATTAATTGCACGTCAAGCCCTTCTACTTCAGCCTCTGCATCCATACTCGACAAGCTGCCCCACAATTTGTCCTGGAGGGAAATTGCCAGTTTTTGTCTGTGTGGGTGCTAATCTTTCTAATTTTATCCTTGTGGTCTTCTCACAAGATACATGTAAGAGGAAGCAATATATTGGCCTTATCTATATTTTATGTGGTCATTCCATTTCAAATTACTTCTTATGCCTATTCCCAGATATGTTTTTAGAAGAAACTACTTCCATTTATAGTTCTCCTGTTCTATGATGATACAATCTTGATCTTGAAACGTTGTGCTTGAACTTGGAACTATTGTCTCTGTAACACCAGTGCAGATTTGTTAAGGGATGCAGTACCATCGATCGTGCTGCATGCCTTTTGATGGAAAAGCACAGAGAGAGACAGAAGAGTGTACACATGGCGTTTCTAGACCTAGAAAAAGGCTTTTGATCATATCCCACATGATCTTATCTGGTGAACTCAGATCGCACGGCACGCATATGGGGCGGGAGAGTAGGGGCAGGAATTATTCGGTATTGGTTTATTGTAGGTCGGATAATCTCAGGTTCACAGTACATACTGTGTACAGTTAAAAAAAACTGGTGGTCGGTGGGATGATCCAAACACTCCAGGTTATGAAACAGCTGTCAAAGTAAAGTGTATGCTCTGTCGTATGCCGTAGCGCGGCACAGCACAGTCTACCTCGTATTTAATCGCAGTTTGCAGTGACCGTTCGTCCTAATGCATAGCTGATAAGCAGCCTGCCAATGTAAAAAATAAATAAATAAATAAATAAAACTACTATGCAGTGATTGCTGCACAGTTGGTAAATTATACAGCTACTTTCACAGGTGCTCTGGCCTCTTATTTGGTAGGATAAACCCTTGATGGGAGTGGAATAGAAAGTGCCGACCGAATGGATCGGACAGATCTTACGGCAGGGTCTCGCGTTAGGGATACGGCTGGGGGTCGGGGTTTGGGACGGCGAAGTAATGGATGAGGATGTTATGAAAGATTAGACGCCTGCCATACGTTTGGGGGGGGGGGGGGAGGGAAGAGAGGAGTATGAATAGGCCAGAGGTCTTCCCGTCTTTCGTAAGAGGTGACGGATGGGAGTTCTGTCCCCTATGTGGGTTTTCCAAAATTTTAAGGAAATAAGGGCCATTTGGGGAGGACACCTTGTATGGTGTGTCACGTAGTTACTGTTCAATAAGATATTAGGCACAGACTTGTGACTGCACCCTCTATCCAGCCAGTTTGCACTGTCCCCACCTGCATCCACTGTCAGGATGGTTTTCTATCACCCAATATCCTGCACATTAGTCAGTCAGTTATGGGGGGGGGGGGGGGGTTTCGTGTAACCTATTCATCATAGCCCCTTGTGCCGCCCCCCCCCCCCCTCCCAACAACACAGGGATCCCACTGCTGAGGCAAACTCCTCAAGCATGCCGAGGAGTAATGCCCATATGCCTGGGACATCAGGACTTCTGGCAATGATCATCCTGCCAGATGGTCCTTGCTTTGGCTGAGTGGCACGTGTGAGGAGAGCCCCTGGTCAGAGTGGGTGGCATTGGGAGCAGACGATCTGCAATGAAGAGGCCAAAATTGGGTTCGACCCTCGCTCGTTCCCTACCTGACTACACTCTGGGAGGAACGTAGGGCCCCTCACTCGATCTGAGCCTTACTTTCTCAGATACCTTGAACGTACACAATTTGATGGGGAATCTTTCTCATTGAATGAGCCACTCTTCTTTGTCAAGAACCTTGAAGATAAGTTTGGTGAGGTGATGCCACTATCTAAGAGGCTAAGTGGTCTGTTTTGATACAAATGGGATCCTCCGCCCAATCACAGGCATTACTTGCCTGCAACAAGCTGAGTAATGTTTGTGTATCGCACATCATAAGATGCTAAAAATGGTCCGGGGTATAATTTACTGTGTAAATTAAAACTTTAATACTGCTTAAATAATTTGTAATGTTTGTCAGGATTGTGAGAGAAAATGTTATGTAAACGCTAATGTGTGCGGTCTAACTTTACTGTAGACTGTGGAATAAAGGAGTCCTCTGCCACCTCGTTGCACAAGGAATTTCAGTGCTGTAAAACAAGCTTCCAGATGTATTCTTAATATAACTAATATATAGGTGGTAAATACATTTGTTTAGAGGTGAGTCTTCATCTGTGGAATCCTGTTTTTGCTTTTGTTGCTACATAGTCACTCGCGGGTTATGTGCGTATATATAACTGAATTCAGGTACAAATTATGCCTTTTTTTTCACCTGCAGGTATTGAGCTGTGAGATTGTGTGTGTGTGTGTGTGTGTGTGTGTGTGTGTGTGTGTGTGTGTGTGTGTCAACAACTTATTCTCCCAACAACTCTAACAAACAACTTCTTGTATTCACTGAGCATCAATTACAGAATATATAAAGTTCCGGCCAGGTATACAGTAAATGCACAACTTGCTCTGAATGTTGCATTTTTCACCTACTCTTAAATAATTTAATTAGTGTCATAACTGACGATGCTTACATCCTGTATTGCTCATTTTCATTAATTATGACTAATTGTTTCGCTAGTCAGTATAATACGGCTTGTAATACAAGCAATAACTTATCTGATACTCATTTGAGTAAATAGGAGTACCTGGATTAATTCAGAAATAATAATATACATTTTCTTCTTCTTCTTTGAGTTGGTCTGTCCTCACAGGTTTCAACTGGACGTCCTCCACTTCACTCTGTTCTGGGCATCCTCCTTCATTTGCCTGTAGTTCCTTCCTTTCTTCAGGTCAGTCAGCATCCCAAATCTTCTCCTTCCTCTCCTCCTTCGTCCTTATACTTTTCCTTCCATTATTCTTAGCAGAAGGCAGTTCCTATGTAATATGTGCCCCAAACCAAGATGTTTTCCTCTTCTGGGTTGTCCCAATGAAGGTCCTTGCCTCTCCTACCCTGTGCAACACCAAATCGTTTTTCATTCTGTCGGTCCACTTCACTTTTTCTGTTCTTCTCCATAGCCACATTTCAAAACTTACTAAATACTTTTTTTTCTTTCTTTCTGATTGTCCACGTTTCAGATCTGTATAGCACCATGCTCCACACAAAACATTTGGCAAACCTCTTCTTTAGAGTAATGGGAATACTTTTAGTTGTTAGCAAATGTTTTACTTTCCTGAAAGCTTTCTTTCCCATAGAGATTCTTTGCCTTACTTCCTCTGTGCAACTTCCACTGGATGTTATCATGCTTCCCAAATATTGAAATGATTGCAACTGTTCCAATACTCTTCCCTCTAATGATATTTTGATTGTGTCATCTTTTCCAATTTTCATGACTTTGGACTTATCAATGTTTAACCGCATTCCAAAATCTTTACCCATGCTTACAATATTTTCCAGCATTTCCTGGAGAGTTTCTTCTGTTTGTGCTAATACTATATCATCTGCATATTTTATAGTTTTTATTTTTTCTCCTCCCACTAGAAGTCGTTTTGCTTCTTCAAAGGCCTCATCAATTAGGTTTTCAACATATATATGGAAAAGTGCTGGTGACGTACTACAACCCTGTCTCACATTTTATAATTTTTGATTAACTCCACTTTGTCCCTTGTTTACTCCAAGTCGCCACCTCCTGGTTGTACCTCTTTGACAAGTAGGAGGTTCTTGTCTGGACATTCACCTATGAAAGAAATAGCCCAGGACACTAATAGTCCAAAAATAAACCTCCCAAATAACCAAAATTAATCCATTTGGTCATCTCGTCTAGCTAGGGAAAGCTCGTAGTGCTCGAGACACTACAAACTGCATTGGTTATTTCACTTACCTGTTGTCTGTGTAGCCCTATACCTGGTTTCCTGTCCAGTTGGCCCTTACCCTTAGTAGCTATTGGGGCTACTATGAAAACCGTTCAGCCAATGACAGGGTATCTGCCTCTGTCCTTGCCACTGTCCCCAGTACCCTTTAGAGACAGTGGCTGACAGAATCAGGGCAATGCAGGATATCACAATCTGTTTTGTTTACCTCTCCCCAGATGAGGTTGTGTTCCCCACTGACCTTGCTGCCTTAGTTGCCAAATTTCCCCTGCCATTTCTTCTTCTGGCAGACTACAATGACCACCACCCTTTGTGTAACAGTGGAACCTAGACCTCGACTGAGGTTGGGATTTTGACTCTTGAAAAAGCAGAACATTTACCTCTTCAACACAGGTGCTCACACACATTTAACGCAGTGCTAAGATACGTATTCTGCCATTGTCCTGTCTCTGTGGAGCTGAAGCCTTCTCCCAAATCTCAGTGGGGGGTCCGAAATGATCTTTGTAACAGTGGCCACATTTCTATTCTTTTGTTGCTCCTGCAGTTTCAACCTGCAGACCACTTGCCCTGATAGTCTCTCTGCAAGGCTGATTGGCCAGCTTACACTTAGTCTCCCCCCTCCCCCCAGGGGCTCATGGTTCTTTCATAAGTACATGTTCGGTGAGCATGGGCCCCCGAGCTAATGCAGTCTTTTTCCTTCTTTACTTCCTGGACTGCATTTCCTGTCCCCCTTCCCTTCTTTTCTATCCTCGCTCCTTGCCCTCTGTACTGGGGGACTGATAACCTCAGCAGTTTAGACCCCGTATCCCAAACAACCAACCCCAACCCGACCCAACTTGAAATGTAAATGTGTTCTTGTAAATGTTGACTGTGCAAAAAAATTAGGGCCACTACTTCTTCCTTTAAATGGTACAAAAGTAAAGAGTACTGATGATGATCTCCATTCATGAAGTATACGTTAACATTCTTGACTGCAGGCAAAGCTATCCCGTTTCTGCATACCGCCAACTGAATTAACTTCCTTGACAGCCGAGTCAATAAATTCGTGGCAATAATCTTATTAAAATTATTCTTAAACTACTTCTTGAAATAATCCACCACCTTTTACCTTTTAAAAGTATGTAGAACATTTTATTGTATTTAAAATAAAATAGAAGTAGTATCTGACCTTTCACATTTGGTCTGCAATCAATCAGTATGAATAATAAACAACATTCTAACTTAAAAAAAAAAAACAAAGGAACACCATTTTTCATGGAATACACCATGTAACAAGCTTTCCTGATTTAAGATTTTCCCTGTCAGCGTGTACTCTGACTTGGCCAGGTGCTTGCTGAAGTGTTCCTGAAGAAAAAAAAGCTCCCACAGTATCTCTTCCAGCCTTTTAAATAAATACACCCATAAATAAAAGCGGATATCTTGTGCCTTATCTGGAATAAGTGATGTAACATGTTTAAATCACATCTCTCTCCACTTAGACACAAGATATCCAACTTTTCCCTTTACATACAATAAACTTTAAAGTAGATACGTGTATATGTGTTGTTACACAATTTTTTTTTTTTTTTATACATGATGGTTGTAAATTTTTAAATTCTAATTCCCTGGAGTATGACTCAACAAGTAGGTAAAATTTTAACAATGGAAAATCTGACAGGAACATCAATGATGGAGGATAGGTAACAACTTACCATAAAGAGGCTCGCTGAGCTGCCAACAGAGAGGAAAATAGATACTCACATTTACACAACTTAAATTTTCGGCCATGGCCTTCAACAGAAAAAGAAACACTGACATTCACGCAATCACTCGGACAACAATACACACACACACACACACACACACACACACACACAATCCTATCGTGTCTAGCCACTCCAGAAACAAAGTTGTGTGTGTATCATTGTCTGAGTGATTGCAGAATGTGTGTGTTTCTTTATCTGACGAAGGCAAAGGCCAAAAATTTAAGTTGTGAGAATGTGATTATCTATTTTCGTGTCCATCAGCATCTCAGCCAGCCTCTCAGCAAGTAGGTAAGTATTAAATTATACTGTATTCAGAAACTATATTTATTACCATCCCTCACCTGCCAACTAAAACCTTAATTCTCACAGCTTTGATTTTGGACCACAATCAGTCATTATCAGTTCTCATAATTATACTCAGGGCATTGAACCATCTAATACTATGAAGTCTCTCTCTTGTTACTTACTTTATTTAACTGCTCAAGGTGTAATTCCAGGATAAAAGTAGGTAGTATCGTTGAAGAGTGAGTGAGTGAGTGAGTGTGTGAGTGACTGCTACCCAAGTTGTGATGCCAGCACAAAATATAATGATAATGATGATGATGAAAATAGCATTTTGAACAAATGAAATTGATTGTACATATATGGTTGATACAGAACATACATTATGTAAAGAGTGGAGAAAATATCATAATCCCCAAGATCGTTTGGTCTGATAGAGCAACATGTAGTTCTGTCACTTGTTAGCAAAATGCTAGTCCCCATACTTAGCATAAAAAAAAAGACACGGTTTTAATTACCGTATTTGCTCGAATATAGGCCGCACTTTTTTCCTCAAATTTTGGCGTAAGAACTCGTGGTGCGGCCTATAATAGAGATTCAAACAGCAAACACGCAAAAACAGAAACAGTTTGCTCCAGAACAAGAAGGTGCTGCGTGCAGTTGGTCGGAACATGTGTAGGCTGCTACCAATTATTTGGTTTGTTAGACAGCTTGGTGGTTGGAAGATAAATCGGAGCATGTGTAGGGGCCTTAAGATAGTGGAACAACTGATTTGTGTTGCTAATGCTGATGTTGAGTTCCAATGCTAAGTTTTAAATTAACGTATTTTGCTACAACCAGATTCACTGGTTTCACATTCGTTGGGGTTATTTCCTTGAAAGATGTACATGGAACTCGCAGCTATTTTGCAGCCTTGCAACTGAATCATTTCTGTTGTACCTGCAAAATCACAGTTCCTGTTTCGAATTATGTAGTCAAGCAAACACGGGGATATTTACATTTTAGCCCTAGAAATGCACAACGACTCTTCGAACATTTTAATAGTTTGTCCTTGCACGCTAGCGTCGAACTTTTTGTCGTCAGCATCAGATTTACGTCGAACTTCCCGTTTTTCATGTCCGTTACTGTGACTAGGCAACCTGAAGCTTACATTCGGCGGTATAACTCCTACGTTCGTTTCCCACTACAACCTTACAAACCAAAACATTGTGTCTCTCTCTCGCGCGCGCGTAGCACAAGCCTACGCTATATACAACACTTAAAACGCCTGGTAACACGCCTTGGTTCGGTGTCCCCTCACTTGGGGCGCCCGGATCGGCCTGTCGCCTAGCTTTTTTTATTCGTTGATTTACAGTTTTGCATGTTTGTTTTGAAAAGAGAACGTTATTTCGTTAACATTATGTTTCTGATTACGAAAAAGTTAGATTATACAAAAAAAATTAATAAAAAATAAAAATAAGTAAAATAAAAATTAAAAAACCTGCAGCCCATACTCGAGATTTTTTTTCCTATAATCTCGTGTCAAAAGTTTAGGAGCGGCCTATATTCGCACGCGGCCTATATTCCCGCAAATACGGTATATGTGAACTGAGAAAGAAATTATTGAAACTCCACATTACACATTTCCTTCAAATTCCTTCATTTCTCTAAACAGCCTATCATTTCATTGAGTCATATGTGCTTTAGCTTTTAATTTTATATTTTTTCTCCTGTTTGAGAATAACAAGTTTAAATTATTCATTGTTGGCTTTTTTTTTCCACAGCAAGTGGTAAAGGGCTTGGAAAAGCTTGGTCATCTTACAGATCGATATAGGAGCAGAGGGTCAATAATTTGTGCAATAGCGAAAGAAGCAGAGTATATATTTGCAAATGCAGACTACAGGAAAGGTGGTGATGTTTTTGGCATTGACTGAAATTGAGACAAAATAGGTACTGAAAAAATATATTGTCTCCATTGAATAACCTCCACATTTCCTGCTTGCATGTAATGCAAACTATCATCAAGTGTTAGAAGTGTGATGACTCTGTGTACTACAGTATTCAAAATTTCTTTTCACTTTGTCAGTGATGGCCTAGTTAATAATTAATATTGCTTAACTTTATTTCAGTCAGTATTTTGTTAACAGCGGTGGTTCCTTGTTGCACTGCTATTACATAAATTTAGTTGTGATTTGCATCTGACAAGTTCAGACAGCAGATTTTCAACAGTGAATATTGTTCTATCCCTGTGGGACATAATGAGCTTTGTATATATATATATTTGTGTGTGTGTGTGTGTGTGTGTGTGTGTGTGTGTGTGTGTGTGTGTGTGTAAAAATGTTTGTTACTATTTACAAAATTGTATTTTTTGATAAAAACAGAAGTTGGTATTGTTTAATGATAATGCAAAAGTGATAAATTTGTTCAAATATTTATTTTTTCAAAATAAATTTGTAATCAAACGTAATTTCATAAAGTGTTTCATTTACATTATTAGATTTATACTTAACAATGCAATAAATTTTGTGTAAACAACATGGAAAAAATGAAAATTCCTTTCAGTTTTGACATTTTCACTATTCGTTAGTATTAGGAATAAAAAGAGGTAAGTAATCCAGAATTAAAAACAAAACCATATGTAGCATAAGTAACATAGCAAATATTCTAGGTGTTGGGAAGCAAATCTCATTACTTAATACCGACAAGGCTTGCAGACCACACTGCATACCTACTCAGTTCTTTTAATGTACAGGATTTGGTTAATAGAACATCTGGAACTAAACTTCATGGTAAAGACAAAGGTATCGCTTCAGGTGCAATAAGACTTTAACAAGATGATAGGAAGACCTGTTGCAGAAATATAAGTTCATGCTCTTTTATGTAAAATTGTATAGATTCAATTATATAAGCAGAAGAAATATATGGCTGGGTTATTAAGAAATACTATCCAAAGGGGGAATTAAACCAAACAAACTTAACTGATGATAATGATGATGACAAAAGGAGGAGGGGAAAATACCGAAATGTATGGCAGTACACAAGAGAAATTATATTGTGAACCACAAAACAACCGCATGCCGGTAACAAGAGTTGCGTTACGTGTCACACTAATTGTAATTAATGAGACTTGTAAGTTGGTCATAAATGGGGACAACTGGGCATTTATAAATCATTAAAAGTGTGAACGGACTTCTATTCTGTGTGTTGCCTATATTATTTGCAGTGAATCAAAATTTCAGCCAGCTGCAACCAAGAGCAACGATTGACAACATCGAGAACCTCTGTCTACGACCAGGTAACAGCGCATATGGTGCCCCAAGTCAGGATTGTGATGTTGAGGGATACATCCCCCGGCATAGGGATTTTTCAACTGAAAAGGGATTTGAGGGATTTTATTGTCAAAATCGGGGGAATGTAGGGATTTTTTTAGATTGCCAATTCAGAATTTTTCTAGTTTATTATTTTCTAGCTTAGATATTACATAATAGAGAAGGCATTAGTAATAAAAATTATTCTAAATATATTATTGTAACACAGACCTGACCCAGGGGGACCAACTCGGCGATTTTGTCACTAGTTCTAATGATTTTTAATTGAATCTAGCAACAAGATTTTTGGTTTTGAGACATGTCTCATTCCTAATGAGTTTAAAGCATTTTAGCGACAATTCTGGACCTTATAAGAAAGGCAGTAAATTGCTAGTTTCAGTTGACATATGACACAATTACACAAGATTAGATCTAACTTTTTTTTTTCCTTCTTCGTTATCATCCACAAAATATCAGTGTTAGATCCAATTCGTACGGTAGACTTTATCACATCAACTTGGTTTTGTGGGTGCCAACATGGCTGCTTTTCATCGACAGCTGCATTCTTCACATTTAAAATATATTTTGTTACTGGGCTTTGGGTTATACCTCTCTTAAAAAATGAACAACGAAATATTAATTGAATCTAATAATGGAAAGTCCAGGTTGGAATTAATAATATAGTAATAAGGGCAGTTTACAACACACCGCAAAGCAGTAGTGACGAGCTGTGTCATGGACATACAAAGGACACACACATAAAACACTTTCAACTATCGGCCATGGCCTTCTTCAGAAATAGAATATTCGTGCAATCACACAGGCACACAACACAGTCATAGAACTGTCACCTCCAGCTGCCACACTTCAAATCACACTCTGCGGTGTGTAAATCTGTGAGGGGCGGGGAGGGGGGTTAGGAAGGTTGTGTCACAGTGGTGAGGATGGTTACTGTACAGCCTAGATGGAAGTAAAGAGATGCTGCTTAGGAATGGTGTGGGGAGGCAGGTGAAGGGAGGAAAATGAAATAAAAATAAATACAGATATAAAACTAAAATAGGGTGGGAAAAGCCTGTGATATAATTAGAATATAAAGTGCTTCCTATTCCAGTCCTGTCACAGGCTTATCCTACCCTATCAGAGGCTGGGACACCTGTGAAAGCAGCCTTGTAATTTACCAACTGTGCTGCAACCACTGCATTGGTTTCTATATTTGCTTGACCACTAACCAGCTGTCCACTAGGATGAATGGCCACCACCAAACTGTGGCCAAAAACAGGGTGGACCACCCTCTTGACAAGCATGCATTGGAGCACGTGCCTGATTTCAATGGTTGCTTCACAATCCTGGCCACCTAATCCTCCCATCCACCAGCAGCTTTCCTAAACTGCTCAGATGGGAGTTATCTCTAAAGTACATTCTCCAATCCCGAAACCATCCAGGCCTCAACCTAAGATAACTTCCCTTTTTTTCCACACTTTACAGTTCCTACCTCTCTATCCTAAACCTCTCCTATTTTGAGTGGTGCATGATGTGCGCACATTTTATTTTTATATCTGTATTTATTTTATTTTCCTCTCCTCACCCGCCTCCACACTCCATTCCTAAACTGCATCTCATTACTCCCATCTAGGCCATGTTGTAGCCATCTCCACCACCATGACGCAACCTTCCTATCCCCCTCCCTCCCGTACCTGCCCCTATTTACACACCAGAGCATGATTCAACTTGCGGCAGCCAGAGATGACTGTTGTATGATTGTGTTGCATGTCTTTGTGATTGCGTGAATGTTCTGAAGAAGGCCATGGCAAATAGCTGAAAGTGTTGTATGTGCATGTCTCTTTAATGTGCCTGTCGCAGCTCATCGCCACGTATTTCATTGCTTCTAGCATGTAAAAAAAGTGAGTTTCTATATGTAATACCTCTAGCACCAGCTGTATGTTTGCACACTGCGCACATTGCAGACTCTTCCTATCAACTTAATGAGTTCGAATTCATAACCTTACTTGGAATCAGACAATTTACAGTATTCTTTACATTTGATGATGAACAACAATATAGTTTATCAACATCGACATTAAATAGCAGGTAACTAGTACCAATCAATCGCAAAATCTATGACAAAACATAGGCCGCAATTTAAATTTGTCCAATTGTTAATGGTGAAACTGGTGCATGGAAAGAGCTTTGTTTAACAATTTGACATGATTTCATTCAATATAATTGATGTTTTTAGATATGAATTACTTGATAAATGAAACACTGAAAGAGTTAACAGTAATGCATGTTGTTATGCTTTACATGATGAATACTGAGTAATTCTTGAGATGGAAATCAAACATTTAGATAAATAACGTACGTTATTTCTGTGATTTTTAACTGCCTCTATTGCACTGTAATCGGCTTCAGGTTACAAAGTACAGCCTCCTCCATTCTCTCTCTCTCTCTCTCTCTCTCTCTCTCTCTCTCTCTCTCTCTCTCTCTCTCTCTCTCTCTCTCTCTCTCTCTCACACACACACACACACACACACACACACACACACACACACACATATACCACCACTGTTTACCATTTTACCATATGTAATTTTCAGTGGTGTGGTGCCTTATAAACTCTAAAACATGACACAGACTGGATCAAAATCAGCAGAATGTCACATGTGTGAACGTCACATAAATATTTGTATTTAACGATCCAATAAAGTCTGAAAAGGTCTAGTGCTAAGCACAATAAACTGTTGCTGCTGTTGTGTTTCATTATTTTAAATCGTAAAGCTTTCATCAACCAAGCTGAGAGAGCAAATCAGTCAATTAGTGCTGCAGGTGGCCAAACCACGAAACACGAGAAATAAGCATTAGAGTTGATGTTTGCGGTTGCAACTGGTGGAGGCTGCGCATGCACAGTAGAGGTAGTCAGAAACAGTGGTGACTAGTAAATTTCTTGTCACTCGAACAGACCAAATTTCGCTCTCCGCATGGGTCTTAAAATTGCAAACAATGCGGAACGTCTCTGCGAAGGAACCCTGTTGTCTATTTTCTATTCAACCAGTGTATTCTGTCTTCTGCATTATATTCTTTGGTGTTGCTTCTGATACACTTTCTGGTTTAGGTTAAAGCAAAGACCTATATAAATAACATAGACTGGCCACAGCGTCGCCATATTTGTAGCCGTTTGGAAAGGTTGCCGCCATCTTTGAGAACGACAGTGTCACGCCAGGTGGTACTGGGCGTCTGCTAACACTGAATCGTAGGTTTTATATGAATCATTGCCAATCTTGATTTTTCCTTAATTTCTGGGTGTCACATTCCCTCCGTGAATAGCATTTCTTGTTTAGTATTGCAGCCTAAGTGTAATGCTTACAATCATCGAACTGCTACATTATTTGGTGATGTTACTATAATGGCAATAACCGTTTGTATTTGCCAACTTATCTCCTCTATAAATACAGGTGAATTTCTTTAAAATCTTTAATTACCTTTATTTTGCCTGTGTTTCAAATGATGTTTCATGCTTTGAAGTAAATTACCTGCTTTATCAAGCTCTCCACAATTTGACATTTCCTTGGTACTCTCCATACAGATTTTGGTTTCTGTAGGTGCTCAGGAAACAAAAATACTGTTGGAATGGCATTTGCTAGTAGCTGCTTTCGATCGGTGATAGCATACATGAACTTTTCTTCAAAATGAAAAGAGCATATGTAACTATATTTTGTAGGCTGCCACTTATCACACCTCATACTGGCTACCCACTGGATTAGCAACTCCTTGTTTTTCTAAGGAAATCTGTATACAGAATATTTTAATTACAGTTCATGTACCTAGGCTACTTACCCAATGATTAATATGCATTTTTACACTATATGAACAACTGTCAATACATTAAAACAAACCAAATACAACCATTATCTGCCTAGGTTTTTGGTCATCATGAAGTAAACATAATCTTGAAACTTTGTAAATGCAAAAATTAAGTATAATGAATGATTATAAACAAATACATGCTGATACATAATGACCTATACAATTGCATATGTCTTTCTTTATACCTACCTAAAGTATGATATGATATTCCAACAGTTTTATGGCGAACATACACTGGGCATGATTTACCACTAATAATAGTGCTTACAGTTAGCTTAGATTACAGACAGAAGAGTCTGCTCACTCTGCTGCATCAGACTGACGTTCTTAAATATGGCGCCCGATGTTGCTTAGTGCTGCCACAGAGCACTGTAGCTCGCCTATAGCCTCTCTGTTGTTAATGTACCTCTTTGGGTTAAAGCTGTATTATGTGTTCAAGATCGTGGGTTGCCTTTTGCTTCAAAATAAATTATGAACTTAAATATAAATATAAAATTCCAATAAGAAAGTCAGTGTTAAATGATGTGCTCTTGGAGAAATACAAATCATTCAAGAGAGGAAGAAACAAACATGAAGCAGAGTGTTTGATTTGCCCTGCTGGAGCGTACATTATCATTTACTAAACATACATATCCATTGTAAAATACAGGCTATAAATGCTGTTGTACGGTATGCATTGTCTGAAATTATAAGAATTATATGGTATACAGTGTTTTAAATTATAAACATTTGATATGCCTGAGCTTTTATCAGTACTTGAAAAACTAAAAGGTCTTGAGAGATTTCATCGTACTCCAAATATAGTTGGTTCAAAAGTGAAAAAGAGAAGAATGAGACAATTGAGTGTAGTGATGACAAACTGTCAAGGTTCATAATATTTTGTTTTACCATAACCACACAAGGTTATTGTTTCAGTTTGTATTAGTGTTATATTGTTCATTAATAAAGTTGTAAATTACATTATGTTAAAAATGTGGTTTTTTTCTTTTTTTATTATATGAACTGTCCTCTTTTTTTATGTTTAACATATGTTTACCCAACATGTAGTACTCTCCCCCCAGGGGGCCCACAGTTCTTTTGTGGGTACGTGTGTGGCGCGCACGGGGCCCCGAGCCGGAGCAGCCTTCCTTCTGCCCCAGGCTGCTTCACTTTCCCTCCCGGTTTATGCCTTCGCCCGGAGACGGACATATTTCGTGAGATACGGTGGTTCTTGTTGTGCTTTTTCTTCCTTCGTTCCTTCCTTTCTTACCTTTCGTTTTCTGTCTTTCTCTCCTTGAACTCTCCTAGCCTTCTTCTCCTCATTAGTCTCCGCCTCGGCGTTTGAGACACTTCTTTTCTTTCCTTCTTTCTCTTCCTTTCCTATCCTCTTCTTCTTTCCTCCCTGTGCGTGTCTGAAGGCCGACCCACGCATTATCGTGCGTAGCAGGTGACGGGGTAACGCGTAATTCCCCGCCCCGGGTAGACAAGTAGGGCACGTACGTACCCCCTGGTAAAGGCCAGGCCCAGGGAGGGGTGATTACCCGAGCTGGTACCTTCCGAACGTGCCGATTGGTCCCTCCGTCAGTTCTCGGGAGGTGTGACCTGAGGTGTGAACAATCACCTAAGGCGGGTAAGCCCTCGGAGAGGGCCCCCACTAGGAAGGAGCGCGCCATCGGAGACGCCGGTAATCACGGGGGACACTTCCGCGATGACTTCCTCCTTATCTTCTTTCATGACGTTGACCCATAAACGTAAGTTAGACTCGCCTCAGCCTAAAAAGACTCTGCCTAATGTGCCTAAATTTCTGGTTGTCTCTCGCACCGACGGAAAGGATTTCAATTCTGTCAATCCTTTCGTTATACAGAAAGGTGTAGATGCAATTGCTGGCCCTGTTAAAACCTGTTCACGTCAGCGCAATGGCACATTGTTGCTGGAAGTGGACAGTGCCTTCCAAGCCCAAAAACTTATACGTACTACGTTGTTGCACACGTTTCCCGTTAAGGTAGAAGCACACCGCACACTCAACTCGTCAAGGGGGGTAGTTTTTACGAGATCCCTTGACGGGCTGTCTGATGAAGACATCCAATCGTATATGTCCGATCAGGGTGTGACAGCCGTCCACAGGGTGATGAAAAAGGTCGATACCCAATTGACACCGACTCGTACTGTGTTTTTGACATTCGACAGAGTTGACCTCCCGTCGAAAGTCAAAGCAGGGTATGAAGTCATCTCTGTCCGACCTTATGTGCCTAACCCAACGCGCTGTTTTCAGTGCCACAGGTACAATCATACCCGTGAACATTGCCCAAATGCAGCAAAGTGTGTCACTTGTGGTAGGGACGCCCATGAGGGGGATTGCCCACCTCCGTCCCCTCACTGCCTAAACTGCAACGGTGACCATGCGGCTTCCTCTCGCGACTGTCCTGTATACAAGGATGAGAAGGTAATCCAGCAAATCCGGGTTACGGAGAAGGTATCAACATCTGCCGCTCGTAAGTTGTTGGCGAGTCGAAAGCCCACTGTCCTCCCAGCGGGTACATACAGTAAGGTACTCACCTCACCTCGACCTACCAAAGATTCCAGCACCCAGACATGTGATTTCACTTTCGCTGACACAGTTGTGCGATCCGCCAGCCCGAAGATTGCCCGTTCCACGTCCCCGCCTCCTCCTGCTGCTTCTAAGGTACAGTCTTCGTCAACATCTAGTAAACCGCGGGCACCTAAACAAGATGCCCGGACCTTGAAAAAGGAACCTGTCCGTGAGGATTTTCTGCGTTCTCAGGCTTCCCAACCGTCAACTGCCTCTTCCCGCCGTCACTCTTCCAGAAGAGCTGACAAGAAAAAGAGTTCCTCTCCTTCCCCGCCGAGGCGTGACCCATCTGTCGCGCCATCCAACAGTTGCCGGCCTCGGCCGTCTTCTGTTTCACCGGGACGCTCCGTTTGCCGGGCGCCCGGCCCTTTACCGGCGGTGGACACTGCCCCTCCTGATCAACTCAGGGAGGTGGCAGGCGCGTCGGTCGAACCTATGGACCACGACCCTTTGCCCCTGGACAGCGATAGCAGTGCTCCCTCGAAATCCGGTCCTCAGCGGCCGTCGAGGTGACCCCGCTCGCTACTTGGTTTTTATCCTTATTTCTTCTCTCATTTTTATCATGGCGCTCCTTCAATGGAACATTCGCGGCATCCGTTCTAATCGGGAGGAGTTAAAATTACTCCTTCGATTGCACTGCCCGCTTCTAGTCTGCCTCCAGGAAACTAAGTTGCGTCCACGTGATCGTGCAGACTTTCCACACTACACCTCTGTGCGGTTCGACCTGCCACCCGTGGAAGGTGTCCCAGCCCATGGAGGGGTTCTGATGCTCCTTCGAGACGACGTCTATTTCCATCCCATTTCCTTGCACACTCACCTACAGGCAGTTGCCGTCCGCATCACCTTATCCACCTTTACCTTCTCCCTCTGTAATATATATTCGCCATCGTCATCTGCCCTTACTAGGGCAGATTTGCTAAACCTTGTTGACCAGCTCCCTTCACCTTTCGTGTTGGTAGGAGACTTTAATGCCCACCACCCCCTATGGGGCTCTCCGGCACCTTGTCCGAGAGGCTCCCTTTTGGTGGACATTCTCCATCACCTCGATCTTGTCTGCCTCAACACCGGTGCACCGACCTTCCTTTCTGACACAACACACACTTATTCCCATATAGACCTCGCAATATGCACTCCTCAGCTTGCCGGTCGGTTTGAGTGGTATGCACTTTCTGACACGTACTCGAGTGACCATTTCCCTTGTATCATCCACTTCCTACATCATTCCCCATCTCCACGTCCCACCAGTTGGAACATTTCTAAAGCCGACTGGGGGCTTTATACTTCCGTGGCTGTTTTTCACAATCAGAATTTTCCCAACTGTGACAGTCAGGTCGAATACCTCACAGAGGTTATCCTCACTGCTGCTGAACGTTCCATACCTCGTACATCCTCTTCTCCACGTCGTGTCCAGGTCCCTTGGTGGACTGCAGCCTGCCGCGACGCGCTTCGAGCCCGGCGCCGTGCTTTACGCACCTTCCGCCGCCACCCAACTTTGGAGAATTGCATCAATTACAAACGTATGAGAGCGCAGTGCCGTCGTATCATAAACGACAGCAAGAAAGCTTGCTGGACAGCTTTTACTAGTTCTTTTAACCGTTTTACTCCCTCCACGGTTGTCTGGGGTGGCCTACGCCGTTTGTCCGGCATCAAGGTCCACTCCCCGATTCCTGGCCTGACCGTGGAGAACGCGGTCCTCGTGGACCCAGCTGATGTTTCAAACGCATTGGGTCGTTTCTTTGCGGAGGTTTCGAGCTCTGCCCATTACCACCCTGCCTTTCTCCCTCGCAAACAGGTAGAGGAGGCACGGCCGCCTTCTTTCCGCTCTTTTAATCGGGAAAATTATAACGTCGCCTTCACCATGCAGGAGCTAGATCGTGCTCTCGCCCTGTCCCGGTCTTCTGCTCCCGGGCCCGATTCCATTCACATTGAAATGCTGAAGAACCTCTCTCCTGCGAGCAAGTGCTTTCTTCTTAGTACCTACAATCGCATATGGACTGAAGGTCATGTTCCCACAAGTTGGCGTGAAGCCATTGTTGTCCCCATCCCCAAACCAGGGAAGGACAAACACCTTCCTTCCAGTTATCGTCCCATTTCTCTGACGAGCTGCGTCTGTAAGGTGATGGAACGCATGGTTAACGCTCGGTTGGTCTGGCTCCTCGAATCTCGCCGCCTCCTGACTAATATCCAATGCGGTTTTCGTCGACACCGCTCTGCTGCTGACCACCTCGTTACGTTGTCGACCTTCATTATGAACAACTTTCTGAAGAAGCGTCAAACAGTAGCCGTGTTCTTCGACTTGGAGAAGGCATACGATACCTGTTGGAGAGCGGGCATTCTCCGCACATTGCACACATGGGGCCTTCGGGGCCGCCTTCCTCTTTTCATTCAAGCGTTTTTGGCGGATCGCAAGTTCCGGGTGCGGGTGGGCTCTGTTTTGTCAGATACCTTTTGCCAGGAGAATGGGGTACCACAGGGCTCCGTCTTGAGTGTGGCGCTCTTTGCCATTGCAATCAATCCGATCGTGGACTGCCTTTCAGCCGACGTCTCCGGATCTCTTTTTGTTGACGATTTCGCAATTTATTGTAGCGCCCAGCGGACGTGTCTCTTGGAGCGTTCTCTCCAACGCTGTCTTGACCGTCTGTATTCCTGGAGCATCGCAAACGGCTTCCGATTCTCCACTGAGAAAACTGTGTGTATCAATTTTTGGAGATACAAGGAATTTCTTCCACCTTCTCTACGTCTCGGCCCTGTTGCTCTCCCTTTCGTGGAGACTACAAAATTCTTGGGACTCATGTTGGATCGGAAACTTTGCTGGTCCACACACGTGTCCTACCTGGCTGCCCGTTGTGCCCGATCCCTTAACGTTCTTCGTGTCCTCAGTGGCACGTCATGGGGAGCGGATCGTACCGTCCTGCTTCACCTTTACCAGGCCATTGTTCAGTCGAAGCTCGACTATGGAAGCCTTGTATACTCTTCAGCACGGCCGTCGATTCTCCGCCGTCTCAACTCTATCCACCATCGTGGATTACGTTTGGCGACCGGTGCATTTTCTACCAGCCCTGTTGAAAGTCTGTATGCCGAGGCTGCTGTATTACCCTTGACCAATCGACGTGACATACTCTTGTGTCGGTACGCATGCCGCCTACGGTCGATGCCCAACCATCCATCTTACAGATTATTTTTTGACGACTCACTCGATCGCCAATATCAGTTGTCTGCGATTGCCTTGCTTCCACCGGGAGTTCGGTTTCGCCGCCTGCTACAGCGGCTCGATTTTACCCTTCCTTCCACCCTTCGGTTGAGCGAAAGCCCATTGCCACCGTGGCATCAGGCCCAGGTTCACACACACCTCGAACTTAGTTCGCTCCCCAAGGAGAGCACTCCGGATTTGGTATTCCGCTCGAGGCTTGTCGAACTCCGTTCGCGGTTCGATAATGCCGTATTTATTTACACTGATGGTTCCAAGAGCACTGCCGGTGTCGGATCTGCCTTCGTCGTCGGGGACAACCGGTTCCAATACAAGCTCCCTGACCGGTGCTCAAACTTCACGGCTGAGCTTTTCGCCCTCCACCAGGCCGTTTTGTATACCTGCCGCCACCGCCAACCTTTCTATGCCATATGTTCTGACTCCCTTAGTGCCCTGCAGAGTCTTAAGGACCCTTTCTCGAACCATCCTCTCGTGTATCGGATCCAACGCTCCCTCCAGTTGCTGGCGGATGACAGCTGTCACGTTTCTTTCTTGTGGGTCCCTGGCCATGTGGGTGTGCCCGGGAATGAGGCCGCCGACACAGCAGCCAAGGCAGCAGCTCTTTTGCCTCGCATGGCTACCTTTTGCGTCCCATCGGACGATGTTCAACGGGCTCTTCGCCGGAGTATCGTGTCGCAATGGCACAGTGTGTGGCTTTCACTGCACAACAATAAATTGCGAACTGTCAAACCGATCCCGACCGCTTGGAGGACATCCTCACGCCCCTCTCGGCGGGAGGAGGTCATCCTGGCTCGGTTGCGGATCGGTCATTGCCGTTTCAGCCACCGTCACTTGCTATCCGCCGAACCTGCACCGCTATGCTCCTGCGGTGAACTGCTGACAGTGCGACATGTTTTACTGACTTGCGTTAATTTTAATCATCTCCGTGTAGCCCTTCACTTTCCGTCTACTCTGGAGGAAATCTTAGCTGATGACACACGAGCAGCTGCTCGAGTTTTGCGTTTTATCAATTTGGCCAACTTATCCAAGGATATTTAACCCTTTTAATTGTCTTTTATCTTTCGTTTTTAGCCTCTTCTGGAAGTTCTGACAGTCCCCATTTTTTTTTGAGGCCATAGCGAATCTATGTTTTTGACTGGGCGCTAATGACCATAGAAGTTGTGCGCCCTAAAACCACAAAAAAAAAAAAAAAAAAATGTAGTACTCTGATGTAAGCAGCAAAAATATTCCAGACTGTATTATTATAGCAGAAAAGAGTTTATGCAAGAGAAACTGCAGCAGAAAGAGGCCAACATACACTGCTGCTTACTGTGTCTTACCCCTAGTTAGAGCCTTAAACTTAAAACTGACTACTGACTAATCACAACTAACAGAGATCGTTGTTTGATAGTGTATAGTTTTTTTATGGTGTAACGTTTTAAAAACACAAAAGTGTTGTATACAATAATTTGAAATAGGAATAAAAACCCGTAAAGGACTTGGTAAAGCTGAAACACCAGAGACAGCTCAAGATGCCACCACCTGATTTTTTTGTGGGGAAGGGGGAAGAAATCGCTTGGCTCATATTTGTCTGCTTTCTTGATCCTCCGCTAATCAGAGACGGTTAACTGAAAAATTGTGTCCATTCTAAAGGTTTTTCTTTTTTTTAAAAAATGAAATGTAGTCCTTAAATTCTCTATGCAGAGTGTGAAATTTGCCTTCATTCATTCTCTCCAAAAGAATTTTCTTAACTCTATTCCTTTTAATTGCTTTACACGAGTTTCTGCTCTCCTTTCTCTTCATCTGAGGCAACTGCAGTTATAATTAATTCTCCAATACTAAATTTAATGTTTGCCAAACTTTTGTGAACAAATATCACCGCAATTCCGTTTTTAGAAATGTTGCACGCATATGGTGCTTTACTTTTGACATCTCTTGACGTTCCGACCAGTAGGAACCCTCTTGGGTTTTCCACGGTGTGTAACATCGCTGACGTTGACATAAACTACGCTTGTCTGTCCTCATTTGGAGTATTGCTGCACAGTGTGGGATCCTTATCAGGTTGTTTTGAGGGAGGACAGCGAAAGAGTCCAAAGAAGGGCAGCTCGTTTTGTACTGTCATGATACAGGGGAGACAGCGTTACGGAAATGATACAGGATCTGGGATGGGAAACATTACAATAATGGCGTTCATCATTGCGGCGTGGGCTACTTACGAAACTCCAATCGCCAAGATTCTCCTCCGAATGCAAAAATATATTGTTGACTCCCACTTACGTAGGTAGAAATGATCATCAGAATAAAATACGAGAAATCAGTGCTAAAACAAAGATTCAGGTGTTATTTCTTCCTGCACACTATTGGAGAATGGAATGGGAGATAAATAATATAAAGGTGGTTCGATGAACCCCCTGCCAGGCACTTCAATGTGATCTCCGGAGTATCCCATGTAGCTGTAGATGTATACGACGTCCACCTTGTGAAGTCGGCCTACCCCCACCCTGTAATTTATTGAATGTGTGAAATCAAGCGACTTTCTGTGGATTTTTCATGCTCAAGCTAGTGACAATTTAAGCTCTAAGATTGGTCGTTGTGCACCGGCCCTCTGTGTTAATTCAATAAGCGCGTTTGCGAGTCTGAAACTTATAAGGCTAGCACCAAAACTTCATTTTTAATCCTCTTCCCACCACAAAACAGTACAGAAACATGCTGAAAATTGCGTTCGAAAGGTTGGGTATCGGTTAAATAATAAATCAACTGAGCACATACAAAAGTTCTTCGCAAATAGTGACAGGAATTTAGACTAATCAGTAATATGTGGTACAGAAGCTTCAGCTGTTTTGAGAATGCAGAATTTTTTACGTGCAAATTTAGAACAAAATGCTTGGTACACAAGAAGATATATTTTAAAAAATGAACATGGATGATGATGTGAGGGCAGGTAGTCATGCAGCTCATCTGGTCTTGCTGTTTATTTCATAATGTTTTGAATTTTTCTTTTTGATCAAGAGAAGAATATTATTTAAATTGACTGAAAAACAAATATGAACATCATGAAAGGTACTTTGGTAGTTTTATATAAGGTAACAATTTGCTACTTTCATTTCATTGTGATATTGAATACAATGTGTGTCTGAAGTCAGCTGTAGTCGTGTTATGCCCATTATTGTTGTCCTACCATTATGCAGTTGCAGGCAGACTGAGAGATTGGTGTCGGTGGGAAGTATCCAGGTAACCCGGATGATGTATCATTGTGCCAAGATGTGCTGGCCATACACCAAGGCATGATTAGCCACAGGGTGATCCTCCTTACCACCAAACACTATCTGCCTGTGACCGTTCATGCAAGTGGACAGTTTGTTGCTGGTCATTCCCACAGAGAACGCTTCACAGTGCAGGCATGTCAGTTGATAAATCACGTGGGTGCTATCACAAGTGACTCTGTCCTTGATCGTGTACACCTTCCTGGCTACGGGACTGGGGCAAGTGGTGGTGGAAGGGTGCATAGGCCAGGTTTTACAACCGGGGGGGGGGGGGGGGGGGGGCGGCGGTTACTTGAGTTGGAGCCAGAAGGTTCTGAAGGTGGTTTGGGGCTTTCATAGGGATGGACTAAGAGGTTACGGAGGTTAGGTGGGCGACGGAAAGACACTCTCGGTGGAGTGGAAAGGATATCACGAAAAATGGATCTCATTTCGAGGCAGGATTTAAGGAAGTCGTATCCTTGCTGGAGAGACACATTCAGAGTCCGATCCAGTCCCGGAAAGTATCCGGTAACAAGAGGGGCACTTATACGGTTCTTCTGTGGAAGGTTCTGGGTTTGGGGGAATGAAATGGCCCTGACAATTTGCTTCTGTACCAGATCAGGAGGATAGCTGCGGGATGTGAAAGCTGTTATTAGGTTATTGGTGTACTGGTTCAGGGATTTGGGACTGGAGCAGACTCGTTTGCCACAAAAACCTAAGCTGTAGGGAAGGGAACGTTTGTTGTGGAATGGATGGCAGCTGTCATGATGGAGGTACTGTTGTACTTCTCAAAACTTGTAGATGAAAGTACTGATGTAGAAAATGAAAAACATTTATGCATTTTCACAAGCAGCATTGGTGACGACTCAGATATAAATATTCATTTGTTAGAGTATGTGAAAATTAAAGACACAAATGCTGAAAACTTATTTTCCATATATATGCACTGCCTGTCTAAATATGGCTTATCCTTTAATAGCATTGAGGGATACTGGAGGCCGGCCGCGGTGGCCAAGGGGACTGAGATGCTCCAGTCACGGTCTGCACGGTCCCTACGGTTTGGTTTGATTACTTTGGATGATATCTGTAGGTGGGACTTCACTAGGCATGGCCTTCACCTCAACAGGAAAGGAAAACTGTCTGGGTTGATTGCAAGTAACTTACAGGTGGGGGAGGGGGAACTGTCACAAATGGTAAAATACCAGTGGTTACAGGTGTTAGAGGGATGCCTTTTTAAGGATAGGGAGGGTTAAAGAAAACCAGTTTTGAGAGAGCTTGGAAGACAACCTCAGTTTGAAGAAAGAAAAAAAAAAAAAAAAAACAGATAAACAGGAGATAGATTTTAGCAAACAATCATTAACAGAAAGTATTTAGAAATTGCCAGTAAATGTTAGTCAAACCATTAGTATGCAATATCAGTTATCTTTATTGCATCAAAATATTCCAGGACTCAGAAATAAACTTGATGAACTACTCATTTGTATTAATGAAATAGATTCATCTAACCCAATTGACATAATTTGTCCCTCTGAACATCATGTGGCCACTGGTATAGATATGTTAAACATTCCTAGATTCAAATTAGCTTCACACTTCTGTAGCGTAGATATGGAGGGAGGAGGAGTAGCCACATTCATTAAAAACTGCTATAATTTCAAGAATATTGATATAAATAAATTCTGTCTAGAGCAGCATTGAGAAGCTTGTGCAACAGAAGTAGATTTCCATAACATATGATATATAGTTAGAACTATTTACCGAGCACCTGCAGGAAGTTATAATCTACTCCTAAGTGATCTAGAAGCTCTGTTATGTTATTTAACAGGAAGAAATAAAGAAATCCTGGTTGCTGGGGACTTTAATACATATTTTCTTATGCAGTCCTCCAGTAAAAATATATTGCAGTCAGAAACTTTGTCTTTCAACAAAACTCATACCATTAACATTCCAACTAGGCAGTGGTGGACTAAGTCTGTTGGAGGCCCGGGGCAGCAGCAACACAAAATGAGCCGCCCCCCCCCCCCCCCAGGTCCACTTGGAAATATATTACTATAAAACAGTAACTTTTGAGATTAGGAGGCCCACAGGACAAGAGGCATGGGCCAGTCTAAAATGAAAAAAAAAAAAAAAAAAAAAAAAAAAAACAAAAAGAAATACTTTCGAGTTTTGGAGGCCCCATCAGAAAGTGATGCCAAGCGCACTCAAAACAAACAAAAAAACAAATTGTTTAGAGGCATTTGGAGGGCCCCCCCAAGACTGGGGACCCGGGGTGGTCCGCCCCATCTGCCGCCCTCCCCCCTCCCTTAGTCCGCCACTGCAACTAGGATAACTAAAACCTTTAGGACAGAAATTGATAATATATTTATATACAAATCAAAGGAACACAATCGTATCATAGAACAAATAATAAATGGCTTATCATATCATGATATGCAGCTCTTGTTTTAGGTATAGATTCTAAACAGATTATAAAGACCGCAACATCTGCATACAGGAGAGTAGTCAACCCACCAAAAATTGGAAATTTTAGAAAACTCCTCAAAGACATGAACATGAAAGATGTATGTAGTGCTCATGGCATGAATGAAAAATTATAACATATACATTAATAATGTTAGCATCATGTTTGAAAATTGTTATCTCCTAAAAGTAACTCAAATTAAACAGAAGTCGATAATAAAACCATGGATTACACAAGCAATAAAGATTTCATGTAAGACAAAAAGGAAAATGTATCTATCAGCCAAGAGTAGTTGCAATGATGGCGATTTAGCTAAATATAAGGAATACAGTAAAATATTTAAAAACGTGATTCAGGCAACTAAACAAAAGCAATATGAAAAGAAAATAGCAACATAAGGATACCAAATGAAGACAATATGGCATACAGTGAAAGAGAAGACTGGTAGAACCAGAAAGGAACAAGAGCAGGTAGCATTAAGAGTAGATGAGACATTAGTAACTGATTGGCATAGTGTGTCAAATTTATTTAAGTACTTTATATCTGTTACTGATAGTATGGGATTGTCTGGGACAGTAAATAATGCCCTTGAATATTGGAACTAGCATTTACAAATAACTTGAGGTACATGAATATGTTACTCACTTCACCGCAAGAAATAACTTCCATAATAAAATCTTTAAAAAACAAAGCATTCTAGTGGTTATGATAAAATATCAACAAAATTAATAAAAGCACGTTCCTGTGAATTTAGCACAATTTTAAGTTACTGGTGTAACCAGTCCATTATAACTGGAACATTTCGTGATTGGCTAAAATATGTGGATATTAAACCTCTATTCAAGAAAGGGGAAAAAGAGATACCATCAAACTACAGACCGATTTCACTTTTGCTTGCATTCTCAAAAATTCTAGAAAAGGTAATGTACAAGCAGCTTCTCAACCACCTGACCACAAATGATATATTGTCCAGAACGCAGATTCCCCCCAGGGGGCCCACAGTTCTTTTGTGGGTATGTGTGTGGCGCACACGGGGCCCCGAGCCGGAGCAGCCTTTCTTCTGCCCCAGGATGCTTCACTTTCCCTCCTGGTTTATGCCTTCGTCCGGATACGGGCGTCCTTTGCTAGTTCAGGTCGTTTTTTGTAGTAGCTTCTCACATTCCTTGGTTTCTTCCTTTCCAAACCTTTGCTTCTGTCTTTCTGTCCTTATACTCTCCTAGCCTTCCTCTCCTCCTCATTAGTCTCCACTTCGGCATTTGAGACTCTTCTTTCCTTCTTTCTCTTCATTTCCTATCCTCTTCTTCTTTCCTCCCTGTGCGTGTCTGAAGGCCGACCCACGCATTATCATGCATAGCAGGTGACGGGGTAACGCATAATTCCCCGCCCCGGGTAGACAAGTAGGGCACGTACGTACCCCCTGGTAAAGGCTAGGCCCAGGGAGGGGTGATTACCTGAGCTGATACCTTCCGAACATGCCGATTGGTCCCTCCGTCAGTTCTCGGGAGGTGTGAACAATCACCTAAGGCGGGTAAGCCCTCGGAGAGGGCCCCCACTAGAAAGGAACGCGCCATCGGAGACGCCGGTAATCACGGGGGACACCTCCGCGATGACTTCCTTCTCTTCTTCAGTGACATTGACCCAGAAACGTAAGATAGATTCGCCTCAGCAAAAGAAGACTCTGCCTAATTTACCGAAATTTCTTGTTGTGTCTCGCACCGACGGAAAAGATTTCAATTCTGTCAATCCTTTCGTTATGCAGAAAGGTGTTGATGCAATTGCTGGCCCTGTTAAAACCTGTTTGCGTCAGCGCAATGGGACATTGTTGCTGGAAGTGGACAGTGCTTTCCAAGCCCAGAAACTAATCCGGACTACGTTATTACACACGTTTCCAGTCAAGGTAGAAGCACACCGCACACTCAACTCGTCACGGGGGGTAGTTTTTACGAGATCCCTTGACGGGTTGTCTGATGAAGACATCCAATCCTATATGTCCGATCAGGGTGTGACAGCCATCCACAGGGTGATGAAAAAGGTAGATAACCAGCTGACACCGACTCGTACTGTTTTTTTTATGTTCGACAGAGTTGAACTCCCATCGAAGGTCAAAGCAGGGTATGAAGTTATCTCTGTCCGCCCTTATATTCCAAACCCAACGCGCTGTTTCCAATGCCACAGGTACAACCATACCCGTGATTCTTGCCCAAATGCAGCAAAATGTGTCACTTGTGGTAGGGACGCCCATGAGGGGGATTGCCCACCTCCGCCCCCTCACTGCCTCAACTGCAACGGCGACCATGCGGCTTCCTCTCGAGACTGCCCTGTATATAAGGATGAAAAAATCATCCAGCAAATTCGGGTTACGGAGAAGGTATCAACATCTGCCGCTCGAAAGTTGTTGGCGAGTCGAAAGCCCACTGTCCTCCCAGTGGGCACATACAGTAAGGTCCTCACCTCAACTCGACCTACTAAGGATTCCAGTACCCAGACTTGTCATTTCACTTTCGCTGACACAGTTGTGCGATCCGCCAGCCCGAAGATTGCCCGTTCCATGTCCCCGCTTCCTCCTGCTGCTCCTAAAGTACAGTCTTCGTCAACCTCTAGCAAACCGCGGGCAACTAAACAAGATGCCCGGACTTTGAAAAAGGAACCCGTCCGTGAGGATTTTCTGCGTTCTCAGGCTTCCCAACCGTCGACTGCCTCTTCTCACCGTCACTCTTCGAGAAGAGCCAACAAGAAAAAGAGTTCCTCTCCTTCCCCGCCGAGGCGTGACCCATCCATCACGCCATCCAACAGTTGCCGGCCTTGGCCGTCTTCTGTTTCACCGGGACGCTCCGTCTGCCGGGCACCTGACCCTTTACCGGCGGTGGCAACTGCCCCTCCTGATCAACTCAGGGAGGTGGCAGGCGCGTCGGTCGAACCTATGGACCACGACCCTTTGCCCCTAGACAGCGATTGCAGTGCTCCCTCAAAATCCGATCCTCAGCGGCCGTCGAGGTGACCCCGATTGCTAGTTGATTTTATCCTTATTTCTTATCTCATTTTTTATCATGGCGCTCCTTCAATGGAATATTCGCGGCATTCGTTCCAATCGGGAGGAGTTAAAACTACTCCTTCGGTTGCACTGCCCGCATCTACTCTGCCTCCAAGAAACTAAGTTACGTCCAAGTGATCGTGGAGACTTTCCACACTACACCTCTGTGCGGTTCGACCTGCCACCCGTGGAAGGTATCCCAGCCCATGGAGGGGTTCTGATGCTCCTTCGAGACGACGTCTATTTCCATCCCCTTTCATTGCATACTCACCTACAGGCAGTTGCTGTCCGCATCACTTTATCCACATTTACCTTTTCCCTCTGTAATATCTATTCGCCATTGTCATCTGCCCTTAATAGGGCAGATGTGCTACACCTTGTTGTCCAGCTCCCTTCACCTTTCGTGTTGGTAGGCGACTTTAATGCCCACCACCCCCTATGGGGCTCTCTGGCACCTTGTCCGAGAGGCTCCCTTTTGGTGGGCCTTCTCCAACACCTCGATCTTGTCTGCCTCAACACCGGTGCACCGACCTCCCTTTCAGACACAACACACACTTATTCCCATATAGACCTCGCAATATGCACTCCTCAGCTTGCCGGTCGGTTTGAGTGGTATGCACTTTCTGACACGTACTCAAGTGACCATTTCCCTTGTATCATCCACTTCCTGCATCATTCCCCATCTCCTCGTCCCACCAGTTGGAACATTTCTAAAGCCGACTGGGGGCTTTATTTTTCCATGGCTGTTTTTCACTATCAGAATTTTCCCAACTGTGACAGTCACGTCGACTACCTCACAGAGGTTATTCTCACTGCTGCTGAACGTTCCATATCTCGTACATCCTCTTCTCCACGTCGTGTCCAGGTCCCTTGGTGGACTGCAGCCTGCCGCGATGCGCTTAGAGCCCGGCGCCTTGCTTTACGCACCTTCCGCCGCCACCCAACTTTGGAGAATTGCATCAATTATAAACGTATGAGAGCGCAATGTCGTCATATCATAAACGACAGCAAGAAAGCTTGCTGGACTGCTTTTACTAGTTCTTTTAACCGTTTTACTCCCTCCACGGTTGTTTGGGGTGGCCTCCGATGTTTATCCAGCATCAAGGTCCACTTGCCGATTCCTGGCCTGACCGTGGAGAACGCAGTCCTCGTGGACCCTGCTGAAGTTTCCAACGCATTGGGCCATTTCTTTGCGGAGGTTTCGAGCTCTGCCCATTATCACCCTGCCTTTCTCCCTCGCAAACAGGTAGAGGAGGCATGGCCGCATACTTTCCAATCTTTTAATCGTGAAAATTATAATGTCACCTTCACCATGCAGGAGCTAGACCGTGCTCTCGCCCTGTCCCGATCTTCTGCTCCCGGGCCCGATTCCATTCATATTGAGATGCTGAAGAACCTCTCTCCTGCAGGCAAGTGCTTTCTTCTTAGTACCTACAATCACATATGGACTGAAGGTCATGTTCCCACAAGTTGGCGTGAAGCCATTGTTGTCCCCATCCCCAAACCAGGGAAGAACAAACACCCTCCTTCCAGTTATTGCCCCATTTCTCTGATTAGCTGCGTCTGTAAGGTGATGGAACGCATGGTTAACGCTCGGTTGGTCTGGCTCCTCGAATCTCGCCGCCTCCTGACTAATATCCAATGCAGTTTTCGTCGACCCTGCTCTGCTGCTAATCACCTCGTTACGAATAACTTTCTAAAGAAGCGTCAAACAGTAGCAGTGTTCTTCGACTTGGAGAAGGCATACGATACCTGTTGGAGAGCGGGCATTCTCCGCACATTGCACACATGGGGCCTTCGGGGCCGCCTTCCTCTTTTCATTCAAGCGTTTTTGGCGGATCGCAAGTTCCGGGTACGGGTGGGCTCTGTTTTGTCAGATACCTTTTGCCAGGAGAATGGGGTACCACAGGGCTCCGTCTTGAGTGTGGTGCTCTTTGCCATTGCAATCAATCCGATCGTAGATTGCCTTTCAGCCGACGTCTCCGGATCTCTTTTTGTTGACGATTTCGCAATTTATTGCAGCGCCCAGCGGACGTGTCTCTTGGAGCGTTCTCTCCAACGCTGTCTTGACCGTCTGTATTCCTGGAGCATCGCAAACGGCTTCCGATTCTCCACTGAGAAAACTGTGTGTATAAACTTCTGGAGATACAAGGCATTTCTTCCACTTTATCTACGTCTCAGCCCTGTTGCTCTCCCTTTTGTGGAGACTACGAAATTCTTGGGACTCATGTTGGATCGGAAACTTTGCTGGTCCACATACGTGTCCCACCTGGCTGCCCGTTGTGCCCAATCCCTTAACGTTCTTCGTGTCCTCAGTGGCACGTCATGGGGAGCGGATCGTACCGTCCTGCTTCACCTTTACCAGGCCATTGTTCAGTCGAAGCTCGACTACGAAAGCCTTGTATACTCTTCTGCACGGCCGTCGATTCTCTGCCGTCTCAACTCTATTCACCATCGGGGATTACGTCTGGCGACCGATGCATTTTATACCAGCCCTGTTGAAAGACTGTATGCCGAGACTGCTGTATTACCCTTGACCACTCAACGTGAAATACTATTGTGTTGGTACGCATGCCGCCTGCGGTCGATGCCCAGCCATCCATCTTACCGATTATTTATTGATGACTCACTCGATCGCCAATATCAGTTGTCTGCGGTTGCCTTGCTTCCACCTGGAGTTCGGTTTCGCCGCCTGCTACAGCGGTTCGATTTTACCCTTCCTTCCACCCTTCGGTTGAGCGAAAGCCTATTGCCACCGTGGCATCAGGCCCAGGTTCACACTCACCTTGAACTTAGTTCGCTCCCCAAGGAGAGCACTCCGGATTTGGTATACCGCTCGAGGCTTGTCAAACTCTATTCGCGGTTCGATAATGCCATATTTATTTACACTGATGGTTCCAAGAGCACTGCCGGTGTCGGATCTGCCTTCGTCGTTGGGGACAACCGTTTCCAATACAAGCTCCCTGAGCAGTGCTCGAACTTCACGGCTGAGCTTTTTGCCCTCCACCAGGCCGTTTTGTATACCTGCCGCCACCGCGAACCTTTCTATGCCATATGTTCAGACTCTCTTAGTGCCCTGCAGAGTCTTAAGGACCCTTTCTCGAACCATCCTCTCATGTATCGGATCCAACGCTCCCTCCAGTTGCTAGCAGATGACAGCTGTCACGTTTCTTTCCTGTGGGTCCCTGGCCACGTGGGTGTGCCCGGGAATGAGGCCGCCGACATAGCAGCCAAGGCCGCAGCTCTTTTGCTTCGCGTGGCTACCTTTTGCATCCCACCGGACGATGTTTAACGGGCTCTTCGCCGGAGTATCGTGTCGTCATGGCACAGTGTGTGGCTTTCACTGTACAACAATAAATTGCCAACTGTCAAACCAATCCCGACCGCTTGGAGGACCTCCTCATGCCCCTCTCGGCGGGAGGAGGTCAACCTGGCCCGGTTGCGAATCGGTCACTGCCGTTTCAGCCACCGTCATTTGCTAACCGCCGACCCTGCACCGCTGTGCTCCTGCGGTGAATTGCTGACAGTGCAACACGTTTTATTGTCTTGCGTAATTTTTAATCATCTTCATGTAGCCCTTCACTTTCCGTCTACACTGGAGGAAATTTTAGCTGATGACACACGAGCAGCTGCTCGAGTTTTGCGTTTTATCAACTTGGCCAACTTATCGAAGGATATTTAACCCTTTTCATTGTCCTTTATCTTTCGTTTTTAGCCTCTTCTTGATTTTCTAACAATCACCATTTTTTTTTTTTTTTTTTTTTTTTTTTTTTTTTTTTTTTAGATCTAGTGAATCTAAGTTCTCGTCTGGGCGCTAATGACCGTAGAAGTTGTGCGCCCTAAAACCACACACACACAAAAAAAGATGGCTATTTACATCTACAGTGAGAATGTACTTAATTCATTAGATAATAAATTACATGCAGCAGGTATGTTCTGTGATTTGTCGAAGGCATTTGATTGTGTGAACCATAACATCCTTTTAAGTAAATTAGAATTCTATGGTGTCAGAGGAAATGCTGCAAAATGGTTCAATTTGTACCTCACTAACAGGAAACAAAGGGTGTCGGTGCAAATGACTAGTGAATTAAGCCAACAGTCATCATCGGATTGGGAAGAAATTACATGTGGTGTCCTACAAGGATCCATCTTGGGGCCCTTGCTTTTTCTTGTATACATTAATGACCTCTCATTAATTACACTACCAGAAGCAGAGTTCATTTTGTTTGCAGATGATATATGTAATGCAATAAAAAGTATGTCAGGCATAATTATAGAAAGGTCTGCTAATGATATTTTCATGAACCTTAATAAATGGTTTAAAGCCAACTCATTGTCATTAAACTTTGAAAAGACTCACTACATGCAGTTCAGAACATGTAAGAGATTTCCCATCACCATATGCATTAAGTCTGAAGAAGAGCAGAAAGAAGAGGTTGACAGTATTAAATTCCTGGGATTACAGCTTGATAATAAATTCAGTTGTGGGGAGCACACCACAGAACTGCGCAAGTGACTCAACAAATCTGTATTTTCAATACGAGTGTTATCAGACCTAGGAGACATAAAAATAAAAAAGCTTGCATACTTTGTTTACTTTTATTCCATAATGTCATATGGTATAATATTTTGGGATAACTCTTCGAGTCAAGCAAAAGTTTGCAGAGTTCAAAAGTGTGTAATACATATTATTTGGGAGTAAATTCACAGATATCCTGTAGAAGCCTCTTCAAAGAACTGGGTATATTAACTACTGCCTCTCAGTATATTTATTCCTTAATGAAATTTGTCATAAATAATATATCCCTTTCCGCAACAAACAGCTCCATTAATACATACAATACTAGGAACAAAAATGATCTACTCAAGATCTTAAAAGCGCCTACTTTAGTTCAAAAAGGATCCACTACTCAGGAACACACATTTTCAATAATTTACCATCAAGTATAAAAGATTTAGTTAGAAATAAAGATCAGTTTAAGAGGAGCCTTCTAGTGGCCAACTCCTTCTACTCCATTAGTGGATTTCTAAATTGTACCAAATGATGCATGTATTGGTATTCATACTATATTAGTACCATATTATTATATCAGCTCAAACCTTAAAGTATCTGTATTTATATTATTATAATATTATTGTGTTTGTGTTTGTTTTGTGTTTTTTGTGACTATCTAAGAGCCTGTGCTTTCGGTAAATTATTTGAATCCTATTTTTTATGCGTATTTATATTATTAGTATTATCTATTATTCAGCTTGTAAATTTTGTTTCTTGACATGTTCCACATCCACGAAATCTTCTCAACATTGATCTATGAAATGAAAAACTAATCTCATCTTTTCAAAATTTAATAAGCTGTACCCCATTAGAAAAGCTACCGCATAAGCAGTCTATAGCAAACTGGCTAATGACTACTTTGTGCATATTGGGAAACCGAAGGCTATTCTTTCCAATAACTGAGCTCAGTTTACTTAAAAATTGTGGACAGAAGGGATGAAGAGTAATGGGATAGAAGTGATTTGTACATCTGCTTATTATCCAAGTGGGCATCCAAGTGAACGATATATGCGTGAAATAGGAAGACTTGCTCTTATGTACTGTCATAACAACCATAGGGTGTGGGGCAAGTATGTCAGTGGTTTTGAAACAATTATGAACTTTTTTTTTCTTTTATGGGACTTAACTACGGGGTCATCAGTCCCTAAACTTACAAACTACTTACGAGCTAGGTAATACTATGGACGGCTCAAATATCCATGCCCGAGGGGGGATTCAAACCCCGACCGTAGTGGCTGTGCAGACCGTGACTGGAGTGCCTCAGTCCCCTCGGCCACCGCGGCTGGCAATTACGAACTCACTGACCTATGAGTCTACTGTTTTTATGCCAGAAGAAATTTTATTCAATAGAAAGTCTAAAAGCCTGGTGGAAGAACTAATTGATTTTCCACTATGCATTCAAGTTTATCTTGCTATTAAAAAGAAACTATTATGAGAGATGATGAAAAAGAAAACTGAGTCTGGGCCTGCTATGCTTATTTTAATACCCATCTAAAATATGGCCTCATATTCTGGGGAAATTCCCCTGCAGCTCTGTGGACCTTCAGAATATAAAAAACTGCCATTAGAATAATCACTTGGATATCAGCCAGAAAATCTTATAAACCAGCATTTGAAACACTTAAGGTGCTCCCATTGCCTTGCTTGTATATTTACGATACTTTAATGTATATTAAAAGAAATACAACTGATGATAATACTAAAAAAAAAAAGTGACTAACATTAACGTAACACAAGATTAAAAGAAAACTTACATGTTCTCCCAGGCAATACTAGTCTATACAAGAAAGGCAATTGCAGCATGGTAATAAAACTTTTTCTTAAGTTGCCTACTAATATTAGAAGTATTCAAAATACAAATGCATTTGAAAAATCCATTGAGAGTATCTACAGTACCACTGCTTCTATTCAGTATGAGAGTATTTGAACAGCAATGATTGTAGGCCTATAGATAAGTGATTTTGGAAGTATAACATCTCATACTACTCAAATGATATACTGGTAGCCTAATATTAACATGTTGTGTTTTCAACCAACACTGGGATTGAGTAACACCAGAAATACTGGCAGAAAGTCACGTTATTTACGTGCTGTAACAGAGGTGTGACACTTTCAACTTCTCGAGCAACACTCGCTGCTTTGCTGCTGAGGCAGCGATCATGTACCTCAACCAAAGAGGTTAGTTTTGGCTCCCGTGTGTGATATTGATACGCGGGACGCCACAGAGCTCCCCCCTGGGAACATGGAGCACGGGAGAGGCGTCAGCGTCTATGCCGTCTGTGTGTTGTCGCGTGGTGCTGGCCCATAGTCTGATGAGGGGCGAAGAGCGCGCGCCGTGGTGAGGCCGTGCAGTTGTGCGTGGTTGCCTAGGAGGGTGTGGAGATAAAGGAGAAACGTTTTGTCCCGCAGCTGGATGGGCACATCGTCCTGTGGATAGGTGGAGATGTCCACAGTGTGTGTGTCGTAGGCGTATGCGTCGGTGGCATGGGAATCGGTGAGGTGCACTGTCGTCAGGGCGCAGGGTTGGGAGGCATCAAAGTTGGGGGTCGGAGAAAAACCTGCGAACGTTGGTGTGTTGTCTGGCGCAATATGCGGCGTGACGTGCGTTGCACCGGGAGGTGGCTGCAGAGGGGGCAGTCTGCCTGATCACTGCCTAAAACTTGATCGTCACATGCACGTTAAGCACTCGGGGAGGCCATCGTCACACGCCGGAACTACGTGTATAGGCGAAAGATCGTCACATGATGTAAGATCACTGGTGAGTGGTAGTCTGCATCATTGCTTCCTACCTGTGGGTTGTCAAATGCAGAGGAAAGTGTCCACACAGGTTTCAGCCAGTTGGTGGAAACCGTAACCACGCGTCCATTAAAGGAAATGTCACATGTCTTCTTGGATCTGCGTAGGATGTGGTTCGGCCCAGAGTAAGGTGGCTGTAGTGCGGGGTGCATGGTGTCATCACACAGCATTACAAACTCGCAGTCCTCCAGCGCTTTGTATACAAACAAACACGGTGTACAATGCGCATGTTATGGGGGTACTCACATTCGTGCAATATGTTCGTGTACGCATTTGAGGAGCGTTGGCAAATCGATTTCAGAGGAGTGGTCAGTGTCAGTGACGAATTCCACAGAAAGTACGAGTGGTTTGCCGTAGATTACCTCGGCCAGAGAGGAGCATAGATCTTCCTTATATCTGGCGCAGATACCGAGAAGAACCCACAGGAGTGCGTCAGTCCAGTTACCGCCATGGCACGTGAGGGCCGTTTTGAGGGTACGGTGCCACCTCTATACAAGCCTGTTGCTCTGTGGGTGGTAGGCTGTCGTACAAAATCTATTGGTGCCACACAGATCGGATAAATTATTGAAAATTATCGAACTGTCGCTCCTGATCCGTAGTAAGTGAGGACGGACAGCCGAACCTCGATACCCACGCGTCAATGAAAGTATGTGTGACAGTTGCTGCGAAAATGTCTTTGAATGGGACGGCTTTGACCCATCAAGTAGTAATGTGGATCATTGATAGTATATAATGAAACCCGTCCGAAATGGGAAGGGGGCCCACAAGATCCAAATTAAAATGTTTAAATCGGCCTGTGGGGGAGGGGGGGTTCGAAATTGCCTACTGGAGGTTGCGTGTACCTGTCGACTTAACTGTGTTGGCACGATGAGCATGCCCAAGCCCATGACTGGCAGTCGCGTCGCATATTCGGCCAAAAGATTCGTTCGGAAATCAACTTGAAGGTCGTCTTAACCCCAGGGTGGAGAAGGCCATGAAGGGAATGGAAAATATCCGTGCAGAAACAAGGGGGCGCGCCTCGTTGGTGGAAATTTCACAAAAAACTGGGATACCCGAGCCAGGTAACGAGCGTGGTTCAATGCACAGTGACATGTCCGGAGAGTGGAGTATCTTTTATATTTTGTCGTCCATCTGCTGAAGTCGCGCAAGTCTGTCAAAATCCACAGGTGCCGAGATATCACATATACATGACATATAATCTACTACGACATCGTCTGTACTGTGGACGTATTTTACGTCGGTTGTAAATTGTGAAATAAAGTCTAAATGCCACCAGTGCCGAGGAGGGGGATCACCTGACGGGTTACGTATAGTGTCAGAAAGTGGCCAGTGATAGGTATAGACAGTCAGATGGCGGCCCTTAATGTCCTCTCTAAAATATTTGATGGCAGCGTAAATAGCGTAGAGTTCCCTGTCAAATGCGGACCACTTACGTTGAGAGGGCGTTAATTTTTTTTTTTTTTTTTTTTGAGAATAAACGTAACAGCTCTGAATGGTCACCTACGTGTTGTAGCACAGCGCCCACTGAAGAGTCGCTAGCATCCGTGGTAACAAATTTTAACATCCGGAATAGCATGTGCCAAAGTGACTGCGGGAGCGAGTGCTGTCTTTAATTGTTCGAACACGGCAGTCATATTGTCCATCCAAGGGACCTTGCGCTCACCTGACGTGTTGCTGCCTGCTAGTGCATCAGTTAACTGTGCTTGTAGTGAAGCTGTATACGGAATGTGGGGCCTGAAAAAATGATTCATTGCCAGGAAGCAACTCAGCTCTTTATATTTGTCCGGAACTGGGAGTTGTAATATGAGTGAAATGCGATCTGAGGTGGGGCGCGTGCCTTGCTCTGAAACCTCGTGTCCAAGGAAAGTGACAGTTTCTTTGCACAGTTGGGACTTGTGGTTAATATGGACGCCATTCTCTTGTAATGCCTTAAGTACGCGCACCAGATGTTCCTCTTGTTCTTGCTGGGAGGACGAAAAAATTAAAATATCGTTGAGGTAAGCATATCAGGAAGGGAACTGGAAGAGGATGGAATCAGTGAATCGCTGCCACATCTGTGCTGCGTTCTTTAGGCTGAAAGGCATGAAACAGTGTCCAAAAAGAGTAATGATAGCCGTTTTTCGTATGTCATCTAGTGCCATCGGAATATGATGGTATGCTGTGTGGCAGTAGACTACTGAGAAAACTTTACCGCCGTGAAGCTGCTGTGCAAAATCTTGAATGAGGGGTATCAGGTAATTGTCAATTATTGTTCTGGTGTTAATCTTGCAGTAGTCACCACACAGTCGGTAGGTACCGTCTTTTTTTGACAAATAAATGGGGGACGACCAGTTGTTGTCAAAAGGATGCAATATTCCACTGCCTAGAAACTCCTGCACTATAAGTTTTGCGGCCTGCAGTTTATGGGCCAATAAGCATCTTGCCTTGTGGCGCACCGGGGGGTCCTCCGTCGTATTAAGTCTGTGGAGGGTACCGCTTGTCACACTCGATACTAACCTGTGTAACGTCGGGAGCGTCGACGGCAGAGGCGGGGAGGAGTGGCAGTACCCTCAGAGGCTGCTGCAGGTGTGGACGCCCTCGCGCCATAGCTCGCCAGTGCGCTGGAGATGACTTCGAGTCGATAGCGCGTGATGTCATTGTCGCGTCGTAAAACGTAACACGGTGTGAACGAGAGCGATTTCCATAACAACATTATCCAGTTACGCTGAGAGGTGAGCGCACTCAGAAGTAGTTGCTAAAAGGTCATCTTGTACACTATGCTAGGGCTTTGCAGGTGCAAACTGACTGCAGAAACATCGTTGAGAAGGGGCGTGATGAATGGACACCCTCTCAAGGTCCAACGAAAATTCGTAATGTTTCAGGAAGTCAATTCATAGCACAGGTGTGTCAATCTCGGCGACGTAGAAAGTCCAAGGAAATATAGTGTCCTGTGTGAACTGTAGTAGCAGTTCAGTAGTGCCGTAAACTCGTATGGGCGAGTTGTCAACAGCTCATAACAGACCTGGATCGAGTTTGATATTTGACGGCGCGAGGTTGCGAGGAATAACACTGGCCTCAGTGCCAGAGTCCACCAGGAAACGGGTTTGTGAGGACAAGTTGGTAATGTAGAGTCCGTCAGATGTAGTGTCTGGACAGGACGAAGGCAGAGCAGTCGAGTGGCGCCTGTGCGAAGTTGTGCAGAGGGCGGCGCCGTTTAATCCTCATGCTGGGAGTTTGACGCTGCTGCGTACGATGGCCTGCAGTTGTGAGCTTTGTCGCTGTGCATTACGTGGAACCAACGCAGCAGGTAGGTGGGATGGGGGGACCCACCCATCGCGCCAGTGCAGGGAGTAGTTGTAGTGTACATGGCAGATGGCGTGCCCGGCTATGAAGGCGAGGAGATAGGGTTGGCCGAATACGGCGACGGTAGCAGCCTGTTGTCGACAGGTTGCTCCACTGTCTGTTGAATGGCACACCACTTGGAACGTTCGATCGCCGGAAAGTGAGGCGGAAGTGGCGAGTCCGGTTGTCGAACTCCGTGCGCCAGTGAATCAGAAATCAACTGGCGGTGGTGCATCACTTGGTACGCCCTGTCAGCGTGTCAAGTGGCTGTGTTGACAGTGCTAAGAGCTGGATTTGTAGCTCGACCGGCAGTTTGAGTAAACAGATAGCCCATAGCGCTGGATCCGGTAGAAAGTAGCGATCCACTTGAGACCGTAGGCAGCACCAGAGCTGGCCAGGGGTGGAGTTGCCAATGTTTACCTCCTCGATAATGTGAGCCAATGCCTCGTCTGGCAAGCATGACAATCATCGTAGAAGAATCTCCTTCGCATTGCGAAACTTTGGTGCTGGAGGAGGCGATACAATGATAATACTTGCCAAGTCTTTCTGGTTGTGGAGGAGTGTGACAAAACACAAGAATTGAGCGTCCTCGCTCATGACGTTGTGTAACTCGAAGATAGAATCCACCAACGCAAACCATGTTATAGAATTAGATTTGTCCAGTGGTGGCAGTTTCAGGAAACGTGAATGGTGTGAAGTTGTGTCCAACAGTGGTCCCACCCAGGGACGCTGATCACGAAGACCGGGCATCATTAACGGTTCGTATGGCCGCGCGAACGTGGCGTCACGCGGTGTAGCAGGCGCGGATGAAGGCATCACAGCGGTGACGCCGGTTGTCGAGTGCGGAGTGTACGGCGGCGCACGCGTTGGACCGAACTGCGACACACGAGGGTAAGCGCGACGTGGGTGACGCAGCAGACGGTGTTGCGACAAAGACGCTGGGTGTCACGTGCGGATCGGAAAATGGGCGCGCGAACTACTGTGGCGGCGTAGTGGGTGGTGTCAAGATGCCGGGTACAGCACACTCACTGAACTGTTTGTCAGAGGCACAGGCAGACGTATATGGCATCACATTTGCAGTAATCGAAGTACTTGCATTAAAACACTGCGTGAAACACTCGTGTCCTTGGGTGCACACTAGATTTTTTTGTCCAGATGAGGCAACGTGGTGGCAGGAGTATATGGTACCGAAGACCATGCCAGTTGTTGGAAAACACTGTGCAGCGCGGTTCAAAGAGGTGAACGGTCAGAAGCGTTCATTAAATCTTCCTCGAATTTAATTAGTGATTCATCCTGCGAGAATTGCGAAGGCTCCTGGGGATCCGGTGCAATTTGTCCACTGTTGAAAGCCATTGTTTGGCCATAACGATATTGTTGTCGGATGCAGTTCCACAGCAAAAAACGAAGTTTTTCACGCGTGATGCAGTTGACAAATGATGTCTGGGTCACCGCTTTGATTTCTACCAACACAACGATTGAGTAACACCAGAAATACTAACAGAAAGTCACTTTATTTACGTGCTATAACAACAGAGGTGTGACACTTTCAACTTCTCGAGCAACATTCACTCGGTAGAGAGCAAAGATGCCAACTAGCACTATGGGTAGCCAAACTGCGAAACAGGTGAAATAAGCGTTCGAGTTGGCTTCGAAGTTGGCAACTGTCAAAAAGCGCGCATACGCAGTGGAGGCCTTCCAAATCGTCAGGAACTATCAGCGTTTGGGCCACTCGAACGAACCTAATGTAACACTGAAACTGTTAAGCATGTTGTTATGCCTTTTATGGTGCATAGCAAGAGCAAAAACGTACGTACGTAATGTATGCTATTTCTGTGATTTAACTGCCCCACTCGCACTGTAATTGGCTTTAGGTTATGTACTGCCTCCTCATTACACACACACACACACATAAACACAACCGTCACCACTGGTTCGTTTGAAGAGCTGCATTTATCCTGCAGCGCATGTGCAGTACGAAAAGTCGTGTTTGAAGAGCTGCAGGCACCGCTCCTGCAGCCTACTTGCAGTCTGCCGGCTGTTCGAAGAGCTGCAGGAGGAAATTTTCCCTGCGCTCATGCAGCCAAACTCGCGCATGCGCATAACTCTCAGGCTTGTAGTGGGGGTATAAGAAGCGCCTTTGTTCAAAGTTTTCGGAAGTCCGCAGTGTTGTAGTATATAAGTGTATTACATGTTACTTCTGTCGTTCTGCGTTTATTCTACTGTTTGTAAAGGAAGTTCGTTATTTGTTTGTGTATATTGATGTATTAGTATTTTATTTTATAAGTATTATATTTGTTTGTATGACATCGCCTCTAAAAATTAGAAGAGCAAAATTGTCTATAATAGGTAATTCGTCTTATGCAGACTGTAATTAAAGACAGTTGTTTTACACCAGACGCGTTTCGCTTTTTATTTTAAAAGCATCTTCAGTGGACTGTAAATGATATAAAGGTTGTACGGTTTGTTTTGTATACACAGATTAAAAAAACTTTGTGCACGTTAGTCCTATGCGTTTTTAAATTGATATTCGATCTACTCAAGGTGTTGTCTCTTCTTTACATCTCACTACTGTTTTCAGTCTTGTTGTCTGATGTTGTTCGGTTCCTGACGTGCATTTTCCAGTAGTGTACGGAACGGAACTTTTCGCCTGTTTGAACTGAAGTGGAAGAAATGGAAGAAACGCCACCAAAACAGGCGAAAAGTGCCGTACAAACCGAAAAACACACGTCAGGAACCAACCAACCCAACCAACAAGTCGGGAAAACAGCAGTGAGATGTGAAGAAGATACAACACCGTGAGTAGACCGTATATAAATTTAACACCACATAGACCTAATGTGCATAAAGTTTTAAAAAAATTGTTTTCAATCAACGAATATAAAACAAACCTTCACATTATTTACAGACCACAGAATATGCTTTTAAAATAAAACGCGTCTAGCGTGAAGCAAATGTCTTTAATTACAGTCAGCATAAGCTGGATTACGTAATATACTCGATTTTAATAGCTGCTGCGTAAGATGGCCACACAACCAAATATAGTTACAAGAGCATTCATTTTCCAATTCCATTTGTTCCAAATGTTGAGCGACTCAGATTTTGTGTCCAGTGATGACGATTTTGATGAAATTTTGTGCCGAAATAAAAGGTAGAAAAGTGAATATGTGGTTCCGCAGTATTCAGAAGATGAATTTGTAGAACATTTTCAGGTGTTTCTTTATTATTTTTGTAAAACTCTATTAATACTAATGTGGCGTCCGTGCTCCACACCGATTCCTGTGTAGGTGGTTCCTATTCTTGTGCAGGTAACTGTACAGGTACAAGAGTAGGTGCGGATGCGGGAGGTTGGAACTTTAAAAATTCCGCGCCTGCAAATAAAGGAAAACTTAATATGGAAATTTTCAAACTGGATTACACGGAAATACACAAACTATTACACGAACACTTCAATTCCTTAAACGTAAGAAAGTAATTTACTTTTAGACGCTGGCAGAATAAATCGCTCTCTTATGCTACACAGAACAAGTGAGCACACACATGATACACAAACTGCAGGCTGCAGGTTAGTGTTTGAAGAGCTCCGGCAGCATGCACAGCACATGACGTCATCTTCGCAGCGCATGGACAGTAGTGCCTTCATTGCTGCTGCTGGATCTGCATCCATGCAGCTCTTCGTACGAACCTACTGTTTGTGATGTTGAATTTTAAGTGGTGTTGTCTACTTTATAACCTCTAAAACACGACACAGCAAGGATCAAAATAAGCAGAAAGCCACTTATGTAGACGTCACATAAATATTTAGACTTAACCAACTAATGAAATCTGAAAAAGCATAGTTTTTCACATAAAAAAACTGTTGCTGTTGTAGTGTTTCATTATTTAAATCATAAATCCTTCATCAACGCAGGTGAGAGAGCAAATGAGACAACTAGCGCTACAGGTGGCCAAACCACAAAACACGAGAAATAGGCGTTCGAGTTGGCGTCTGCAGTTGCAACTGATGGAGGCCACGCAAGTGCAGTAGAGGTAGTCAGAAACAGTGGCGACTGGTAAATTTCTCGCTACTCGAACAAAGCTAGTTGCAAGTGGCGGAGGCCGTGCATGCGCAGTAGCATGTCAGCTGCCGTGTGGCCGCTGGCGGCCACAACAGGCGGCTCTGGCGCGCGTCTGACGTGAGCGCGGCAGCCAACGTGTTAAAAGGCAGTAAGAAACTGGTGACGTAAATTTCTCGCAACTAGAACGAACCTATTTTTGAGGAAATGCATCCAGCCAAGCGGAAGGCAAATAAATGTTTCTGCCGAAAAGCATATCTAGTACCACGACTTTTCCAGGGTTTTGGGGAAAACTACAAAAATTCCCCGAGATTTCCAGAACGAAAAAATTCCCTGAGATTTCCCGGTTTTCCAGGAGGACACCCTGAGTTAGTAAATTACAAGGCTGCTTTCACAAGTGGCCCAGCTTCTGATGGGATAGGATAGGATAACCCTATGTCCGGACTGGAGTAGGAAGTGCTGGGTGGGTGGATTGGACAGATCATGCAGCGGGGTCCCCATGACAGTGGTATGGCTCTTTCCTGGCTGTCAATCTCCACGTCAGTGATGGCTCCATCCACACTTCCATCCATATTAAACCTATCAACCACCAACATTGCCTACATTTTGACAGTTGCCATCCCTGCGACATACAGCCTTGCCACCCAAGATCGGCATAACTGCAGTGCCAAGAACTCCCTTTCTCAATATGCAGAAAGGCCTCCACAGACAAGCTACCCCACAGACCTAGTGTGAAAACAGATCTCACGTGTCATATCCCCCACATCCCAAATCCTCCCTCTACCACCAGTAACCATCCACAAAAGAGCGCTCCCCTTGTCACCTAGTACTATCTTGAACTAACCACGAAAATTGCATCCTTCGCCAATGTTTTTATTTTCTGTCCTCATGTCCAGAAACGAGACACATAATGCCCTTCCTAACCTTCCTAAAATGGTGTTCTGGTGCCCTCCCAACCTCCATAACATCCTAGTCCATCCCTATGACACCCCCAAAACCAAATAGGAACATGTTCTGCAAGGTCATGCTGTATCCATAGCCACCACAGTGACTCAACTTCCTATCCCCTCCCCTCCGATTTTTTCCACATGACACAGTGTGATTCGGAGTGTGGTAATTGAAGATGTCAATTGTGTGCCGGGGTTTTTCAAAAGGCCATGGTCTTTCTCCAAACTTACAGACGCTAAAAACGTAGGTTTCCCTTTCCTTAGCCTATCTTTTAAGATAAGTCGTAATGTGAGTCTTGCCTCCCGTGTTCCTCATTTCTCCTAAATTCAAACTGATCTTCCCCGAGGTCGGATTCCACAAGTTTTTCCATTCGTCTGTAAATAATTCGTGTTAGTATTTTGCAACTATGACTTGTTAAACTGATAGTTTTGTCATTTTCACACTTGTCTGCACTTGCTTTCTTTGGAATTGGAATTACATTATTCTTCTTGAAGTTGGATGGTATTTCTCCTGTCTCATACATCTTGCATACCTGGCTCTCCTAACAACATCAGCAGTTCAGATGGAATATCATCTATTCCAGAGGCCTTGTTTCAACTCAAGTCTTTCAGTGCTCTGTCAAATTCTTCTCGCAGTATCATATCTCCTATCTCATCTTCCTCCACTTTGTCTTCCATTTCTAGAATACTGCCTTAAAGTTTATTTTCTTTGTATAGGCTCTCTATATATTCCTTCCACAGTTCAGCTTTCCCCTCTTTGCTTAGTACTGGTTTTCCGTCTGAGTTCTTGATATTTATACAGCTGCTTTTCTTGTCTCCAAATATCTCCTTTATTTTCCTGTAGGCGGTATCTATCTTTCCCCTAGTTATGGCATTCTTCTACGGTTCTGCATTTGCCCTCTAGCCACTCCTGCTTAGCCAGTCTGCACAGGGTAATAAATGGGGAAGATGTTAGGCATAGGGTGGAGGGGTGGGTACTTATCTTAGGTTGAGGCCAGGATGGTTCCGGGACCGTAGAATGTGTTTAAGTGACAAGAGCTGTTGGCGGAGAGGAGAATCCAGATGGCTCGGGTAGTGAAGCAGTCATTGAAAAACAGAGTGCGAGCCAACCCAAGCAACTGTGTGTCGCCTCTTACTTTAATTACTTTTTATTTTTTCTTAGCCTTTCCTGTTTTTTTCCTTTTTATCATTTCAAATCCTCTCACTTCCTCCCCACATTCCTCTACACTTACCTTTTATCTTTCCCGCCCCCTTCCCTTCACTGTATACATTATCACAATTCAAATTACCACCTATCAGAGCCTTTATAATCCGTCACGCTACGCAGAACTTTCCATCCCCACCTTCACGTGGCATCCTATTCCCTCCATTCACCACTTCGCTCACAGTATAGATCCTTGTGGCGCAGGAGTGGCCAGACATGGCGGTTGTGTGTGTATATTTGTCTGAGTGATTGTATGAATGAGTGTATTTCTTTTTCTGATGAGGGCCATGGCCAAAAATTTAAGTTGTGTGAATGTGATTGTCTATTTTCGTGTCTGTCAGCAACTCAGTGAACTTCTTTATGGTGAGTTGTTACCCATCCTCCGTTATTGACACTCCAATTGGATTTCTCGGTGTTAATATTATTAATATTTATAGAGTTTGTTAATTTACATTCCAATTTATAGGTTATTTGTATGTTGTGTTTCATGTTCATTGTGCTGATATAAGTTGCCCAGGTACACCACCGTGATAGGCACAGGTTATTATATAATGAGCAATAGCCAATGGTACACATCACTGGGCAGCTGTCCGCTCAAGCAGCCAGCGGCTATAAACATAACAACAATTAAAATATTTTTGATAATTCCAATATATAAAAAAAGGAAATTTAATGTTATTAATTGTTTTCTGTCCCCCACTGGAGTCAGATGATTGGTATTATATGTATGTTATGGAACTTTGAACAATAAAAGAAAAATTATTAAAAGATAATCGAAAATCATTTACATAGAAGATTTATCTGAAGAGGGATATTTTATTTTATGTGTTGTAATTAAATTTGACATTTGTAGGAGCTGTCACCAAATTCCAACAATAATATATATTCCAGAATTTATTAGTAGAATCTGCTGATGTCCATTTACTAAATAAATGGTGACCAAATTTTGACAGTTTACATAGAGTTTAGTTGTATTGGCCAGTGTCTATGTGTGTCAGTGAAGCGATGCAGACTGATAGACACGGCCAAACCCACATAATTCAACATTAACTAAAGTTGACTACAACTATGAAACATAAAAAACTTTATATAATAATGGAAAGTCCAGGATGAAATTAATAATATAGTAATAAGGACAGTTTACAACTCACCACAAAGATGTGGCGACGAGCTGCGACAGGCACATACAAAAGACGCACACAACAGTCATACAACCATCACCTCTGGCTGCCGCACTTCGAATCACGCTCTGCGGCGTGTAAATCGGGAAGGGAAGGGGATAGGAAGGTTGTGTCACGGTGGTTGGGATGGGTACAGCATGGCCTATATGGGAATAATGAGATGTACTTAGGAATGGAGTGGGGAGGCAGGTGAGGGGAGAACAATAAAATATGAAAATAAAACAAGCAAAATTAGATTTAAATAAAAATAAAATATGCGTGCGCACGTGCACACACACACAAACGCGCACACACACGCGCGCGCCACTCAAATTAGGAGACATTCAGGATAGAGAGGTGGGAACTGTTGGGTGTAGAAAAAAGGGAAGTTATCGTACGTTGAGGACTGAATAATTTGGGAATCGGAGAATGTACTGTAGGGTTAACTCCCATCTGCACAGTTCAGAAAAGGTGGCTGGGAGGATACAGGTGGCCCAGATTGTGAAGCAGCCGTTGAAATCAATCATATGCTCTGCTGCATGTTGTGCCAAACAGTGGTCCATCTTGTTTTTGTCAACAGTTTCATGGTGGCCATGCATCCTAATTGACAGCTGGTTAGGCATCATGCCAATATAGAAAGCTGCACAATGATTGCAGCACAGTTGGTAAATTACATGGCTGCTTTCACAGGTGGCCAGGCCTCTGATAAGGTAGGATAAGTCTGCGCCAGGACTGGAATAGGAAGTGCTAGGTGGGTGGATTGGACAGGTCTTGCAGGGGATCATCCACAAGGATATGATCCTTGTGGCACTGGGCTGGGTTTCGCAGTGGCATAAGGATGAACTAGGATGTTGTGGATGTTGGGAGGACAACAGAACACCACTTTAAGAGGAGTGGGAAGGATCTTGGGCAGTATGTCTCTCATTTCTGGGCACATGGATAGAAAATCAAAACCTTGGCGAAGGATGCAATTTCGTTGTTCGAGTCCAGGGTAGTACTGGGTGACAAGGGGAGTCCTCTTTTGTGGATGGTAACTGGTGTTAGGAGGAGGATTTTGGATGTGTGAGGATATGGCATGGGATATCTGTTTGCGTACTAGGTCTGTTGGGTAGTTTCTGTCTGTGAAGGTATTTGTGAGACACTCAGCATATTCAGAAAGGGAGTTGTTGTCGCTGCAGATATGCTGTCCATGGGTGGCCAGGCTGCAAGGAAGGGATTTTTTGATGTGGAAGGGATGGCAACTGTCAAAGTGTATATACTGTTGGTGGTTGGTAGGTTTCATATGTACAGAAGTGTGGATAGAGCCATCAGTGAGGTGGAGGTTGACATCCAGGATTGAGGCATTGTATGTTGAGGAAGACCAGGTGAAGTGGATGGGGGAGAAGGAATTGAGTTTCTGAAGAAAGGAGGATGGGGTGTCCTGGCCCTGAGTCCAGATCATGAAAATATCATTCATGAACCTGAACCAGGCCAGAGGTTGGGGTTTTGGGATGCAAGGAAGGATTCCTCCAGATGGCCAATAAACAGGTTGGCATAGGAGGGTGCCATGCGGGTGCTCATGGCTGTGCCTTGTATTTGATGGTTATCTTATCCCTCAGACGAAAAGTAATTGTTAGTTAGGATGAAATTAGTGAGGGTTATGAAGAATGAGGTATCAGGCTTGAGTTCAGAGGGACATTGGGATAGGTAGTGTTCCAGAGTGGCAAGTCCATGGGCATGTGGGATGTTGGTGTATATGGAGGTGGCATCCACTGCGACAAATAGGGATCCAGGAGGCAAGGGGGTGGGAATGGTGGACTTTAAACTTTGGGGTGTAATCAAGTCCAACAGTTGTCACAGCCCGCACCACACACACCACTGTATTTGTAAGCTGCATCTCCCACATACAGTCCGATCCCATCACTGCAAGAGCGCAACTGACTGTGTCTCCTCCTGATGAAGGCTACTGGGAAGGGAGGGGGCCGGAGAGAGAGACCTCAAAAACTAATGTAACAGTTTTCTGTATAATGCTTCTATGTACCACTCATCAGCCAAGTGTATCTGATTGGTTTGCTTCCTTTAATTATAGGTGTAAAAAAAAAAAAAAAAAAAAAAAAAAAAAAAAAAAAAAAAAAAAAAAAAAAACGAGAAGCTGTCAGCTGATTTTGTTCGGAGTTTGAGCTCCGACCACCAGGGGTGCTGTGATACACTGACTGAAGAGATGCCAGGAGCACTGCAATTGATTTATCTTTGCATCCATGCGACATTCTATGATTTTTATTGGTCTGAAATAACTCCTTAGTTACTGATTTAGTTGACTACTGTATCTTCTGATTATTCTTACAGTCTTCATATAAAGTCAACAGTTTTTCTTTAGCAAGCCATTATACAACAGTGCTGGAATTTCTTCATTGAAATTGACAACTGGCTGAAAACAAATTATCAATCATGAACACGTCTAAATTTGATCACAAGACTAGCGTCTAGTTTTGCAACATTGGCAACCTGTCCGACGTGATAAGCGAGCTGAAATTGAAGATCGTAGAAGAATCTTTACAAGAAGTTACGGAGATGGTAGACAACGTGACAGCAAAATCAAGACTTGCTGTAAGACTCCCCCCGTTTTGGCCAAATAATCCTGCATTGTGGTTTGCACAGGTCAAGGCAAGCATTCTCTGCCCGGAATAACTGCTGATACTACTAAGATTGTGTTTGGGGCGAGTCGGCTTGATCATCGTTATGCTGCAGAGATGCAGCACATAACCACGCCTCCAGAGACAGATTCGTATGGAAGACTTAAGAGTGAGTTAATCCGCAGAGTATCAGCTTCACAAGAAGAGCAAGTGAGGCAAGGGTACTCGTGCAAGAGGATACTGGAAACAAAGTCATCACAGTACCTCTGCAATCTGCGTAGCGAGGTCGACTCAGACACAGTACCTGATAAGTTCTTGTGCACTCTGTGGAGCAGCCGACTGCTGGATCAAATTAAAGCTATTGTAGTGTCACAGACAGATGTGTCACCCTATGTAGTAGCAGACCTGGCCGATAGAATTCAAAACGCGATTGTGCCAGTTTCGTGCAGTTCTACGGTAGCAGCCTGCAGCAACACAATAGAAATAATGCTAGTGGATTACGACCATGTAAAAAGAAATTTTGAAGTGCTGACTGAACAAATCGGTGAGCTACTATCAAATCGAAATGCCTGAGGACGTTTTTGCGGTAAGTCTAGAAGCAGAAGTCATTCTACGCATTAATCGGCAATGGGAGGCACTCCACAAGACCCGTGTCGGTATCGTAAGAAGTTTGGCGAGCGAGTGCACATGCACTTCGCCGCGCACCTACCAGTCGAAAGACAACGGCAGTCAGAAGTAGGCGCACCCAATTGCCATTCATCCTTTCACCTCTTTATAAAAGACAGAAAAACTGGACAGAAGTTTCTAATAGACACGAGATCAGACCTATCTATTTTTCCACAGAGTCTGTTTCACAAGTATTGACCACCTACATTATTTCACCTCTCGGCCACCAATAACTCAACAATAGCAACATATGGCACCCTGGATACAGAACTGTATTTGAACTTGCGCCACGCCTTCACGTGGAATCGTACTGTAGCAGATGTGATGGAACCCACAATTGGAGCAGACAGTGTATTATCGTCTGCTGCCAGATGCCAACAGACGCCTCGTCGACAACATCACAGGACTGTCTACTACTGGCTTTCGACGCAGTACGAAGATGCACAAGGCCAAAGTGATACAATCCGCAGACAGCGAATACGCCAAGTTACTGAGTAGTGTCCAGTTATTACGAGGCCTCCTCGAGTACCGCAAAAGGTATGTCATGACACTGTGCACCATATTAATACCACTCCAGGCCCACCAACCTCTTGTAGGCCTTGGCACCTGATCGTTATGCAATTCCCAAGGCAGAGTTTAATGCAGTGTTAAAGGAAGCCATCATACGCCCATCCAGTAATGCTTAGTCGCTCCCTTGCATTTAGTGCCTAAGAAGTCATGTGCGTGGCGGCCTTGCAGTGATTACCACGCCCTCAATGCTAGAACTACATCTACAAGGGATACTCTGCAAATCACAATTAAGTGCCTGGCAGAGGGTTCATTGAACCACCTTTATACTATTCAACTACCATTCCATACTCTAATAGTGCACGGGAAGAAAGAACGTCTGAATCTCTCCGTTCGAGCTCTGATTTCTCTTATTTTATTCTGATGATCATTTTTACCTATGTAGGTGGGAGTCAACAATATATATTTGCATTCAGATGAGAATATTGATGACTGGAGTTTCGTAAGTAGACCACGCTGCAGCGGTAAGTGCCGTTGTTGTAATGATTCCCATCCCAGATCCTTTATCATTTCCGTGACGCTGTCTCCCCTGTATCGTGACAGTACAAAACTAGCTGCCCTTCTTTGGACTCTTTCGCTGTCCTCCCTCAAAACAACCTGATAAGGATCCCACACTGGGCAGCAATACTCCAAATGAGGACAGACAAGCGTAGTTTATGTCAACGTCAGTGATGTATTGTATTGTGACAATACAAAATGAGCTGCCCTTCGATGGCTTCTGTCAAACCCACTTGATAAGGATCCCACACTGGGCAGCAAGGGTGGTGTATGCATTCTCTTTAGTAGTTCTGTTGCATCTTTTAAGCATTCTGCCAATAAAACAGTCTCTGGTTCAGCTTTCCTGCAAAATTATCCAAGTCATTTTTCCATTTTAAGTCTAATGTAATAGTAATTGTTAGGTATTTAGGTGGAGTTAACGGCTTTCACCTTTGATTGATTTACCTTGTAAACAAAGTTTAATGGATTTCTTTTCGTATTCATGTGGATATCTTCACACTTCTCACTATTTAGAGTCAATTGCCAATTTTCACACCATACTGATATCTTATTTACATCGTTCTGCAGTTGGTTATCATCTTCAGATGATTTTACTAGATGGTAAATGACAGCGTCATCTGCAAACAACCTAAGATAGCTGCTCAGATTTTCTCCCAAATCATTTATGCAAAGAAGGAACAGCAGAGGACCAATAACACTATCCTGTGGAACGCCAGATATCAAATGTTTTAGTCAATGCCTTACCATCAATTACTACAAACTGTGTCCTCTGACAGGAAATCCCCTATCCAGTGATAAATCTGGGGCCATATTTCTTAACCACACAATTTGATTAAAAGCTGTTTGTGAGGTACAGTGTCAAAAGCCTTATGGAAATCTAGAAATATCGAATCAATTTGCAATCCCTTGTCGATAGCACTCATCACTTTGTGCAAGTAAAGAGCTAGTTGTGTTTTACATGAACATCTTTTTTCTAAATCCGTGTTGACCCTGGGTCAATAGATAATTCTGTTTGATATAATTCATAATATTTGAATACAGGATATGTTTAAAAACCTTGCTGCAAATTGACATCGATGAAATACGCCTGTAGTTTAGTGGGTTACTTCTAATGCCTTTCTTGAATATTGGTGTGACCTGTGCAACTTTCCAGTCTTCCGGTACAGATCCTTCTTTGAGCAAGATCCTTCTTGTTAAGTGATTTTAGTTGCTTCACTACTCCGATGATATCTACTTCTATGTTCATTCCAGCCTTTGTTTGTAATTCGAAATTTGGAATACTGGTTTCGTCGTCTTTGATGAATGAGTATTGAAAAGCTGTGTTTAATAACACTGCTTTAGTAGCACTATCTTCGGTGGAATAGCCATTTCTAACATGTAGTGAGGGTATTGTTTGTGTTTTATCCCTAGTATATTTGACATATGACCAAAATCTCTTCGAGTTCTCAGTCAAATTTTGAGAGTGTTTCATTGTGGAAAGTATTGTAAGCATCTCGCATTGAAGTCCTTACTAAATTTCAAGCTTCTTTGTAGGATTGCCAATCCTGGGGATTTTGTGTTCATTTAAATTTTGCCTGGCTTTTTCGTTGTTTTTGCAACAGTGTCCTGACCTGTTTTCTGTACCAAGAGGGATCTCCTCCTCCATTTATTAATTTATTTGGTATAAAACTGTCAATTGCTGTCAATACTACTACCATACTTTGAATTGGAGCCACACCTGGTCTACACTTACGTTTAGGGTTTGGAATTAGGTTAGGTTAGGTTCTTAACTGTCTTTCAAGAAGCAATTTTGTGTATTTCTATCTGATTTTCTGAACAAATATACTTTGTCTATTTTTGGTGACTTTGGGACTTTCAATATTCAGTCTCGCTACGACAGCCCTGTTTTCACTAATACCTGTATCCATTTTTATGCTCGTTATGAGCTCAGGATTATTTGTTGTAAAGAGATCAAGTGTGTTTGGACATCCATTTACAATTCTAGTTGGCTCATGAACTAATTATTCAAAATAATTCTTAGAGAATGGATTAAGTAAAATTCCCCACAATGTTTTACGCGTAGCTCCTGATTTTAACGTATAATACTGCCAACAGATTGAAGGTAAATTGAAATCACAACTTACTACTATTGTACGAGTCAGGTACGTGTTTGTAATTTAACAGGTTTTCTTTGAACTTTTCTGCTATTATATCGTCAGAGTCGGGAGACCGATAAAAGCACCCAATTTATTAACTATTTCCGATTTTCAGGTACAACCTCTACCCATAATAGCTCACAGGAACTATCAACTTCAACTTCCCTGCATGAAAGATTACTTTTGATGGCGACAAACACATCTCCGCCTATTTTGCTTAATCTATCCTTTCCGAAAACACATCTTTTGCAAAAACTTTGGCTGAACTTATTTTCAGCTTGAGCCAACTTTCACTGCCTATAATGATATGGGTTTCGGTGCTTTCTATTAATGCTTGGAGCTCTGGTACTTTCCCGAAACAGCTTCGACAATTTACAACTGTTATACAGATAGTTCCTAGATCTACATTTCTCCTGTGATCCCCATGCACCCTTTGAGATTACCCATTTTGTTTTTCCCCCCGAAGCCCTCTATCCTACAAAACCGCCGAGTCCATGCCACACAGCCCCTACTACCCGTATAGCTGCTTCCTTCATATAGTGGACTCGTGACCTATTTAGCAGAACTTGAAAAACCATTACCCTTTGGCGCAAGTTGAGGAATCTTGAGCCTACACAGTCACAGAACCACCTGAGACTGCTTCAGATCCTCCGCTCAGCTCTATACCAGAGGACTGCAGTCAGTCCTATTGACGAAGCTGCAGATAGTCAGCTCTGCCTTCATCTTGCAAGCAAGACTGACAATCTTTACCCCCTCAGATAGCTGCTCAAATCTGGAGACAATCTCTTCCGACCCAAAGCGACATACGTCATTGGTACCGACATGAGCAACCACCTGCACTTGGCTGCACACTGTCCCCTTCATGGCACCCAGAAGAACCCGTTCCACATCTGGAACGACTCCCCCAGTATGCACAATGTGCCAGATCGCTATCCTGTACCTTTATTAAGGGAGTATAATTATGCATTACGTGGTACTACCATTTACAGTTTTTTTTAGATTGTGCCAAGGCCTATAGTCAAATTCCTGTGGCCAAAGATGATATACCAAAGACGGCTGCTATTACACCATTTGGCCTATTCGAAAGTCTGTTTATGATGTTCAGGTTACGTAATGCCGCCCAAACCTGGCAATGATTCATAGAGACTGTCTTACGAGGTTTACCATATTGTTTTGCTTATCTCGATGATATTCTTGTTTTTTCAGCCAAACCAGAACAACATCAAGACAAATATGAGGTTGTACTGAACACCACCAAACATGTTTTTGGGCAAACAGAGATCACTTTTCTTGGCCACAGAATCTCACCTACAGGATCGCTGCCGCTTCCAGAAAAGGTCGAAGCAATATTAAATATTCCACATCCTGAAACCGCGAAAGAACTGCACCATTTTCTGGAGGTTCTAAATGTTTACAGACGTCATCTACCACATGCTGCAGAGACTGAACAACCTCTAATTGCAATATTGTCTGGATCTACGATTACGGGTAAAGTGCCGATACTCTGGACGTACGATTTGAACACTGCTTTCAAGGCAGCCAAACAAAGTGTTGTGAATGCAGCTCTCTTGGAACATCCTGCATTGGAAGCTCCTCTTGCACTCATAATTGATGCCAGTCAGCTGGCAATCTGAGGAGTGTTAAAACAATACCTAGATAGCGTGTGGCAGTCACTTGCATTTTATTCACGCGAGGTCACTTTGTTGAAACAGAAATTGAGCATGTATGACCGTGAACTACTTGCAGTCTACGAGTCCATTAAATACTTTCGCACACAGAGGTGAGCGAGTTTACTGTTTATACCAACCACAAACTGCTCATCTTTGCATTCAGGCAGAACAACGATAAATGCTCACCATGTCAGCATAATTATCTGAAATTTATCGCACAATTTAGCACTGACATATGCCACATTTCAGGAATTGAAAACATTGTAGCAGACTGTGTCTCGTATAAACTGTTTAACGAGCACAGATTTTGCCAAGCTCGCTAAAGAACAAAAATCAGACCAAGAGCTTCAAAATCTTCTGAAAGACGTCTCTTCCAAAATTCACTTGACACTCATTGCCATGCCTGGCACAAATGTTTTGCGAACAAACTTTCCAAAGCATTCACAACTTAAATCGCCCAGGCATCAAGTCAACAGTTAAATTGGTTGCTAGCCATTTTGTTTGGCCTGGTATGCAGAAAGATTGTAAAACCTGGACTCGCGCATGTATTCAATGCCAATGTAGCAAAGTTTCCCCGCCACGTATGTACACCTGTTGGAGATTTTCCAGACACTACTGCAAGATTTGCTCCTGTCCATATTGATGTCGTTGGGCCAGTAGCACTTCTGAATGGTCAACTGTATCTATTAACAGCAATCTATCATTTTACACGATGGCCAGAAGCCATACAAAGACAACATTTTAGCGGAAACACTAGCCTCTGCATTCATTTTTCAGTAGTTTTCCCAATTTGTTTGTTCTCTACATATAATGACTGACCATGGCCAAAAATTTGAATATTCGAGTCCGAATTATTTGCCAAGCTGAATAAATTCTGGGGTGCCATTCATCACAAGATGAGTTATCGCCTGTCGAGCAACAGCATGAATGAGCACTGGCACAGGTCGTTAAAAGCTGCCGTAATGTGTCATGAATCGAGCTGGACAGTCACTTTGCCATTAGTGTTACTTGGCCTAAGCAACACTTGTAAACACGATCTGGACTCATCGCCAGTCGAACTGGTTTATGGAGAAGTACGATGACTTACTTGTAAGTTCATCAACGAACACACTGTCACGTTAGATGACGCCAGTCAGGCGGAATTCATGGCTCAGTTGAGAGAGCATGTCACAAATCCGACCACGCGGGGCAGCTAGACATGGAGGATCCCAAACCTTTGTGTACCATGACTTAAAGACTTGTACACACGTTATGTTATGAAGTAAAGGAGGAGTGAAACCGGCGCCAACATCTCCATATACAGGCCCTCATAGGGTGATTTTTATTACTTATTTATTTAGCGTACAGCTTACAGAATTGTATACAGAGTATGTACAATAATTATAGGGTGATTAGCCGAAGTGACAAAACTTTTACTATTCTCACTACTGATAAACCCAGTACAGTCTCTATTAACAGGATCAAACTGGCCTTCGTGTTAATTGAGTCTCCTCAAGTGTCAACATAACACACACACAGCATAAGCCTCAATCTTAACAAAGAAGACAAGAACCGGAAAATCATCCAGTGTTGAATGCAATCTGGACAGTCTTGTTCTTGGACAACATTACCAGAACATTCAACAGATAACACTCTTCTTTCCACGAGAGGGCCGGAGTAGCAAAACAACACGAAGCTGTCAGCTGATTTTGTTCAGAGTTTGAGCTCTGGCCATCAGGTGCACTGTGATCCAAGCAGTGAAGAGAGTTTTCCTGCCATTGCCAGGAGCACTGCAATTGATTTATCTTTGCATCCATCAATGTTTCATGATTTTTATTATTCTGAAATAATAACTTCCTTAGTTACTGATTTAGTTGGCCACTGTATCTTGTAATTACAGTAGAATCCCTATTTAACATTTTTCTATGGCTCGGAATTTTTTAACCTTAAATGGGGGTTTACCTTAAAATGAGGTTTTGATAGAAAGCAATCCTTTTTCAGAACTGTTTGCCTGTATTGACATGAATTGCACCACCAACACACACAATTTACACAACAACAAACAATAAAACAAGGAGATGCTTGCCCTACACACTATACGGTAATGAGAAGCAAGAAATGCTTAAATGTGTTTATAGCATCAGATATAAAGCTACAGTCTGGTTTGTTGTGTTCGTGGGTGATTATAGCAGGATGTGCCATTAAGTAGATGAAGTTGACTGAATATATACTCCACCGTGATGTCATTGAATAGTGTGTGTGTGTGGGGGGGGGGGGGGCAGCATTTGTTTTGTTACAAATGTGTCATTAATTTTTACAGTACCATGTGATCCATTTACAGTCACCAATTCACCTACTGAACCACATGATTTAATTTAAATACACTAATCATTTCAAACAATGATAATTTGCAATTTTTGTAAAGTATGCATCTTTACTTTTCATAATACAAACGGAACCATTTACATCTACGCATTCACCAACTGAGACCCATGATATAATTGGAAGAGACTAATCATTTAAAACATTGATAATTTGCAACGGAAATTATAGTGTCTTAGAAATTTAATGTCATAATATTTTTCATAGGAACATGGGTGTATCACTTCACGCACATTAACAAACAAGTACTACCGACGTGCACAACGACCACTGCCAACATATCACTTAAGTACAGTATGACCATGCCACTGATCCAGACTTGACACATCGGCTTTTTGTTTACGAGCACACAGGCTCGTTTTCCACTCACAGGATATGTGTGCATTACATGTCATTATGAAATTTGCGGAGGAAAACCTCAATTATAGGCCTTAAATTGTCCTTCACAAGCTTATGACGTGTTTTTCAAACGTTTTTATTGTCGCATAACCATAACAAATAGAAAAAAATCGCACTGAATGTGTTTTACGGCCCACTTTAGATTTGTAGTTTAAGTTTTTGCAAACATTTTTGACCAAAATAATATCGTAATAATCAAAAATTAATAAGTATGTCTGATCCCTTTTAGGAAATAAAAAATTTAGGTAATGGCGGGTTCTGAACCACCGACCTTCAGCGTCATAGTCTAACGCCTTGCCCACAACGCTACGGCTATTAATCAAAACAAAAGTGCTTTAATCTCTTACTATTTATGTCCGTTGTTAACTGATGCTAATATGGCATTTGTAGACGCTAGATTATCATTTATCGTATGAAGAACAATGTGTTTTGTTAATTCTTCAGTGCACCATTGCTTTGAAATGACAATGTGTAAGTTACAATAAGAAAACCATCAAATACGCAACGCAAGATGGCGTATGCCCAAGAGAGTTATGGGCGAGGAATGTCACGTGACATTATAAGAAGAATAATTAAAGTCAACAGTTTTTCTTTAGCAAGCCATTATAAGACTGTGCTGGAATTCATATGTTGAAATCGACACCTTGCTGAAAACAAATTATCAATCATGAACACACCTAAATTTGATCCCAAGACTAATGTTTAGTTTTGTGACAATGGGTATTACTCCAGCAGAATTTTACATTATTAGCTATTATGTGGAGGTTTACCGTCTAGCAAAAACAAGTTTGACAGAAGTAAAATTAATCACTGGAACGTTTATTTTGCAGGAGCTTTACATAAAATATCAAACAAAATACATATTTATACATATATAAATACAATCTAATGCAATGTAATAACTGAGAAATAAAAGGAAAATCAGCCTTTATATAATGCAACTTGCCTCAGAGATTAAAATTTGTAACAATTCCATAATATATCACCTATATTTCATCACATTAAAGCCAGGACACTCATGTACTCTGTTATTTACGCTCTATTTACCCATATGCAATAGAAGTTAACAGTCTGGCCCTTAAGTCTACTTTTGAGTATTTTCACAATTAAATGCAATTAAGTATGACACATCTACCAGATTATGCATACTTTTTAATGCCTACTGCCCAAAGCTGACAAACTTGTTTTAAAATATTATATAGCCAAGAAACTGGAGATTGAAGAAAGATAAAGATGCTCAAGAATTATCTTCTGTGGTTAATAGTAATTAGCCATTTTCTGTATACATCCTAATTATTTTGAAGGTATTTTCTGCATGCAATACAAGTAAATATGTCTCAGAATTTTATAAATGACAGCTGTACACAGAATTCAGTATATCTAAGGTGATAAAACATAAAAGCTACTGCAAAATATACAAATTTCATTCTATAATGGTACTGCAAGAGAAAGATATATGCACAGTGAAAACTCCCTTACAATGAGAATATTCTCTTTTCACTCCAGATACAATTTAAGGATTAACATCTTGTGAATTACCTCGTTTAATTAACATGTGGAGAGAGGCTTACAAAATATCCTTATTCAAATATCGAACAGTGCTCACATTTTAAGTGCTTGTTACAATTCAGTATTGACTTTTCATGTACATTATGGGAATTACATTTAACATTTATTTATGATTGAAGAAAACTCTCTTGTAAAATGATTAAATTGCATACCAACTGCCCCAATTCACAAAATTTTACCGTCAAAGCTATTTGTGAATTATAAATGCAGTTGGGCTCAGTAATCTACGCCAGCTAGTCAGCTTCAGTATCTTAATCACAGCAATAAAATGCATTTCAGGAAATAACAATGTGGATATAGCAACACTGTGACAGATACCATTACTTTCTTCAAAGGAATGACTTCAACTGTAGCTACATTTCTGATCAATATACTTCAAGCTTCAGTTTCCTTTTATGGAGGAGCAGTGGGAGATACAGCTTATTTCGACTAAGCTGCAATAGTATCTAAGCTATGTTTCTAATTTTCTGTAATTATTTATTTAAAAAGCAGACAGCAAATTTAGTTATCAACCCTCAACACAATCATGTAGAAAGGATCATATTTATTATACACTTGAAATGCTGAAAAAAAATTCTCCAAGACAACTATTATGTAACACCAAATCAAATTTACTGCAGCAGTTTTTATCTTTCATATATGCTGGCAGGAAGAACACCAAATTGCACTTTAGTCTGCTTCCTGAATATCAATAATTAGATCAGAAGAAAGTTCCATTCACAAATGTTTAATTGTGTATATCAATAGTGACCAATCCAATAACATGCAATACTGTCATTTGAAGAGTATGGATACTTCAGGTATACGCCACAGCTCAAGAATGATGTCTTGCTCCTATTCACATGGGGATGGTATAACCTCAAGCCTACCATTACAAATGTATTTAAAATGTGTTACAAGGCTACTGATTTTTTAACTGCAGTATGAGGAAATTTTACTGCTTTAATTGCACTGAATTCCAATCAGCTTATTGCATTGTCTAGCACCACGTCACACAAGTGGGAGCTGCAGCCCCTGTGAAACAGCTAATAAAAGTCTGCACATTTAGTTTCCCTAGGCATTGTACACTTATCTCTATGTGAAGAAATTCATAATAAGAATACACAACACACAGTTGCTTACTACATCAGAAACAATTCAATAATATTACCAACAAGGCAATTCTAATGGTAACATTTATTTAAATTCCATATATGCCCCTGCACAAACTCCCTTCTCAGACTTAACATCTCAACACTTCTATGGAGTGTTCTGTAGTAAATGTAAAAAAGATAGAGTGGTAAAAAAATTTATAATGATCAGGTAAGAAATAAAATAAAACATTAACTAGGAGTCAGTTCATTTTCTCTAATAAATACATTAACTGCTGCTCAATAGACATTTCAATTCTATTTAATAACAAACAAAATTTTAACAATGGAAAATCCCATTATTGACATAATAGTAAACAAATTGTGTTTAGATTTTGTTTGTTAACAGTTTATAATAGTAATTATAAACATCCCTTCAATCTATACAAAACTTTAATGCTACAGTTTCTACGAAGTACAAGCAACTACTGTGAGTTGGTTTTGTACTCATTAAGTGAAAAATTGAGAGCTGTTTTAACAATGGAAAATCTGATGGGAAAGTCAATAATGAAGGATAGTAACAACTCACCGTAAATAGGGTGGATGAGCTGCTGATAGACACAAATACATTCACACAACTTGAATTTTTGACCATGGCCTTTGTCAGAAAAAGAAACACACACATTCACGCAATCACTCAGACAATTATACACACACACAACCATCATGTCCAGCCACTCCAGTGACAAACATCTAGCTAGATTCTAGATGATGTGTGAATGTGATGATCTATTTTCGTGTCTGACAGCAGCTCAATAAACCTCTTTTCGGTGAGTAGTTATCTATCCTCCATTATTGAAATTGATAACTGTGTGTTTTTTTTCTCTCTTTCTCCTTTCCATGCAGACAAATTGCACTTGTGAGCACGTTCTTTTACTTGTAAATATTTGAGGTCCCAATAAGTAAATGGGAAACATACAAGTCATGTCATACAACTAATATAGTCACTTACCCATTATAAAACACAGTGGTTTCTAATAATCAGAGCAAAGGTGTTTACAAAGTAGTAATGATGGGTAACAGACTTAGTACCAGCCTTGAAAGTAAAACCTACATCACTGTAAAAAAAGTAAAGAAAAACATAGTCTCCAAGAGTATGCTTACTATAAGGAAACACACTCATTTTGTATGAGCAATTACCAATTGATCTGATTGATAAAATAGGCATATCTGAGACAAAGATAATAAATTAAGAAGTCAGAAGCATGTGAAAATACTTTCAATCAACTTTCAGATCAATTCATACTGTGTTGATACAAACTGCAGAATCCTCAGAGATATTACCTAATGTATTTTCTGATACAATCAGCATGAGCTCCATAAAAATGCCCCATCATTTCACCTGTTGCATGCTGAGGCAACATCATATTTTGAATTTATCTTCACAAAGAAAAATGCTAATGTAAGACAAATGATCTAAAACCATTAAAACATTTTAAATTAACACGATTTCTCACTTCAGGTTTCATTTTTACTCTGATATATCAAGGCTATATTTCCATTTAACACTGCTCATACCATCCAACAAATTCATTAAGTAAAACAGAAGCACCTTCAGGGAGATGTATATAACCCTGGCAGACATAATAGCTGAACAGACATGAAATTCATTGTCAGACTGTTAGGCATCACACATATTCAGGGTATATGACAAAGTAAGATGACAACTCTCAATATAAAAACCATAACTTACACACACACTTCCACTTGATAAATTATTGAATCTCCAAGAAAATGAAGTGTCAATAAGATACAAACTGGAAATGTTATCAGAATAATACAAGCACTAAACCACCTTCAATAGCGAAAGTGAAGTATATAAATTCAAAAATATCTTTCCTCTCCATATACAACTTTACTGAAGCAAGTAAGAAAAACTCCAATACTGTTACTTCATAAGACTTCCAGTGCAAAGCAACATTTATAAAATATAATTACAATGCAGGAAGTATTGCACATTTTGTCAGGATGAAGCAGAAAATGCACAACAAATAATATGTACCATTTTTGTATAATCAGAATTTAAAATATAGAATTTAATGAAGTTCCTTAACTAAAGGAAGTAACGTGAAACATGTAGTTTATAAAATAATGAAATGTGTGTCAAAAATCTAAATGCACGATATAATTAAACTAAAAAACCCTCAAAGCTTCATTGTTTTGCCTCTCGAGATTCTCTACTTCCTCTTCCACTGCCTCCTCTGTATCTTCTATTCTCTCCACTTTCGTCTTTACCACCTCTATAATAATGGACATTCCCGTTTGAGTTATAATGCACATTACGCCGGTGGTTGTTCCCATTACCATTAGAATAGGAATAGCCACTGGAGGCACTACTACGAAGATTTGGAAGTGTAGGAACCGGACGTCCAACTACATGTGTTTCCTTCTCCAATCTACCCGCACCAGCAGGTCCGTATCGATGAGACACATATTCCGCCCTTAAAGAAAAAAGAATAATTTAGCAGAAGTAAATGAAGTGCTGTCAATAATTTATTATGTCTACACTTAGGAATATAAACAGGAATCTTTGTTTTGCACATTTTCACATTAAGTGTCAGAAAATACAGCATTAGCACTAACCCATTCCTGTGTGGCTGTGCATTCTGACCGTGGTGCCAATAGTTCTGAGAGTGAAGTGGCGGGAATCGCTGAGACTGTGTTTGCTGGTGCTGTGATCGATGATGACTAGCTCCTCCCCCTCTATGGGAATTAGTTGTTGCACCAAGATGTCGGTTGATGGCTCCACTGCCACCCACCGATTTGCTCAAGTTTGATTTTATGGTGGCAAGCTGGCAATAAGTGAAACAGACCTACTATAGAAATGAATAATATACTTATAAAATTCTGTACCTTGCAAGCAATATTTATATTAGTAGGGTGGAAGGGGGGGAGGGAAGAGAGAAATAGCACTTATTTTTAGTCATAGCACAAAAGCATAGTTGTGGAATACACATTGCTATGGTTGTTTTAAAGTTTCAAATGAAACTCAGATTTCTAAAATGTAGCATAGTTGTGAATTCTGCATTTACATATTCTAAAATATAGTTTTCTCACAAGAAACACAAGTTAATGATAAAGTTTGCTAGAATGAATAAATAACTACTGTATTCTCTCATATTCTTCAATGGATAAACTCAATCACTGAATTAAAGAAGCTCCTTGAATATTTAAATTTCTATTAAAACACTCCCACACCTAATCTTGACAACTGATAGGAGTTAGCCTGACACTGCTGTTAAGCACTATTGAACAATTAACAGCTGCAATTTCCCAATATTTCAACAAAATGGGCATTACACAGCTAACAGAGTAAAGTCATTTATCTTTTTAAGAATGTGGGTTATTCCCTGAATTTTTGAATGGTGATACAGAATGGCAAATGTATCAACGTGGGAAAAGGAAATCTAGAAGTTACACAACAGTCTAATGTTACAACAATGCCAGTAGAATATGGGAAAATACAATTCTAATAATGGAAAGTCCAGGTTGGAATTAACAATATAGTAATAAGGACAGTTTACAACTCCCCACAAAGATGTGACATCAAGCTACAATAGGCACATAAAAAAAAAAAAAAAATAAATAAAAAAAACCACACACACACACACACACACACACACACACACACACACACACACACACACACAACACTTTAGCTATCAGCCATGGCCTTTTTAAGAAAATAGAACATTCACACAGTCACACAACACAGTCACCCAACTGTCAGCACCGGCTGCAGCACTTCGAGTTGTGGTGCAATTCTTTTTTATGAGCCTCTCGCAGCTCATCATCACACCTGTGTGGTGATTTGTAAACTGTCCTTATTACTATTTTGGAAAATACAATTCATTATTTTTATAACGGTAATAAAATTTATGATATGGAGTACTATCTAAAATAAGAGAAAAGCAACCATTCACCTACAGCTACATATAGTAAAACACCATTCACACTAGCTTTTGAGAATTGGCTCATTTTCCAGCAGGACTACATACATTCACACATACAAACACACAATGCTGTATCAATGTCAAGACTCTTAGTTTGTATTACATAACTAACCGATTTTTCTGATCTTAATGGATTCCTTTTTGTGACTCAGCAAGTAAAGTCTGTACTACTGACAAAAACTTCCTTGCCATTGCAAATATTAAAAAACCTAGTAATTTCACAAAAAACTATTGAACTGACACGTTCCACATCAAATAAGTATTAATATAATCTATGGGCATTTGAAGTTCCCTCCCTCCCTCTCTCTCTCTCTCTCTCTCTCTCTCTCTCTCTCTCTCTCTCTCTCTCTCTCTCTCTCTCTGTGTGTGTGTGTGTGTGTGTGTGTGTGTGTGTGTGTACTAAATTTCTTCCCTTTCCTTGTGTAGCTGTTTATTCAACAATTTTGTTATTCAGTAAGTGGTCTCCCATTACTGCCAAGTTACTCACATTCTGCTAGAACAACACTTACAATTATTTCTCAGCAGAACATATGTTTAATATCTGTACATAAATACATGCAGAAACTACATAACACAGAATTTACACAGATAACTAATAACTAATACCTCACGCCGTTGGTCCTCATTTTCACGACGTAATTTTCTAATAAGCTTCTCTGCTTCTTCTAGTTTCAGAATTAAATCTGGGTCTGCAGAAGTCGTTTCCAATTTGTTTCCTATGGGCTTTGAACAAGATTCAACTTGATTCTGTTCATCTAGTTTTGTGTTACAGTGACTTCTATTGTCTGCAGTGCCAGTGTCATTTTCTTTTTCATTATCTTTGGCCTTTCTGAAATAAGATATTTATAAATGACTTAACAGCTCTATTATAGAGAAGTATATACTCCTATTAAGCTAGACTAAGCACAAAACAGGAGACAGGGTAGTTAGACTGTTGGGCGACCAGCGATGGCTGACGTGTGTGGATGAGTGTGGATGAGTGTGCCCGAGTGATTGTGTGGATGGGTGTTCTCTTTCTGAGGAAGGCCGCAGCCGAAAATTTAGAATTGTGTGTATGTTTGTGTGTGTTATTTGTGTCTGTCAATGGCTCAATGTTCGTCTTTATGGTGAGTTGTTCCCTACCTACATATTATTATTAACATAAGAGTAGAATACAAAAATGTTCAAATGTTTATAAATCTATCGGACCAAACTGCGTGGTCATCAGTCCATAGCTTACAAAATACTTAAACCTAGGTAAACTAACCTAAGGACAAACACACACACACACACACACACACACACACACACACACACACACACGCCCCAGGGAGGACTCGAACCTCCACGGCGAGCAACCGCGCGATCCGCAGCGAGACGCTTTACACCGCTCGGCTACTCCACCACGGCAAGAGTAGAATACATACATACCCAAGCAATGCCAGGTACTAATGTCAGTTAATAATAACCAACACTTGAATTAAAATCAAGTTCTGTGATTTAGTAACATGTATACTGAATAATAGCATTATGAACACACACCAGAGATTACAGTATAACACTAGTTTATTTTTAGCTAAGAATGTACATCATATAATACATAACAGGTACGGAAAATTGATGTCCTTTAAGTGTATGATTAGAAGTGTCAACTTACATCATCTTCCTAATCCTGGTCAAATTAGAGAGGAATGGTCAGTAGATAGGGACGGGAGATCATGAATCCTTTCAAAGTTCGTAACGTTACAGTTCATAACTTCCCATGTCTTCCATAATGAAAATCTTCTATCCACACTTTCCTCCAAACATGATTTGAATTAACAAGTGCCTGTAGAAGTACATCACCTCTCAAATGTAATCTTTCAGAATCTAACCTTGGTTCATAGATGTCTATTTTTTCCACCTGTTTGTAACATTTCCATACATGCACATCCACCCTTTCCTTTATTAATCAAACCTAAAAAATTCTATGATCAATGGCAAATAACATCACACCTTCATACTCATAGTTAAACCTTTGAATAAATTGTGCTAGCTTAGGTGCCCATACTAAAACTTTCATGAGGATAGCTTATTTTATACTTCACCACAACTATTTTTGTGGTGACAGTGTTGTGGGTTGCTGCTGTGAGATATTTGCTCCTGTATAGCCATCGCAACCAAATATCCAATCTATAACTTGACACAATGTACACACATACCACAAATACAATACATAACTAATTTGACAGAAACCTCAATGTTACTTACACAACATGTACACACACATTAAGAAAATACGAAAAATGACAAAAAATACACTAGTAAAACCTAATATAGTACCTCATTAGAACCGTTATAAAGTACTGTTAATGAATCAAATAATCACATACACAAACAATACAGAAAAGCCAATACAAACATGTAAATAAATTTATATAAATAGGTACCTCAAATCAAGATAAGGATCACAAACAAACTAATTACACCATATATACTCACCACAATACCACACCATATGATAATACACACAAACCTTATTTACCCATCATAAATTAGTAAAATAACATAATTTTTTACTTTATGTCAGGTGCTGTACTGATCAAACATTGTGTCAACATGTTGTGAATATTGAGATGGCAGAGTGAGAGGAGCAATGCACTGTCATTATACTAGGTGCGATACTTGAGAAATGCTTAACACAGGCACACCAGATGATGCAGCAATCTTACGATGACGGGGTTTTCGAGACATAATCTGTGTTACAAATGATTCACACAGTTTAAAAATGGCGGGACAGAAGTTAAAGGTGAGCCTCGATGGGACACCCTTTGACGTCTACCTACAATGGCTCACTTCCAGAATGTCAACAACAATGAGCGTGCCAAATGAAGACTGACAGATTACAGAAGAATGTATCATTTCAGTTAGATCACGTCACGATGCAGCATTTTGGAATGAAATCTTGACGCCATCATCTTCGTTCCTCGACTAACGAGTCGAGACCTTAAAGTCTGTAGCCTCACAAACTGAAGAGCTTTTGGATCTCATAAATGAGAATGACCTGAGCCCTGCATACTTATTTTATTTACAACGTTGAAAATCCCTGAGCCATGGGCTCGCTCTGTTCGAAATCCGTGCCCTGATTTGTGTTGTTTCTCCTCCTAACCGTGCTGGTGCTACCTCTGCTGGCATTTCCATTGGTCGCCAGGACCCAACGGCCAGGAGGTAGGTCTGTGACAGCCGATGCGAACACTTGGGCCGGGTCTTTGAACGTTTCCCGCTAGGCTGTGGACACTGAGCTGGTTTTGTGTCTAGCGTCGCCGGCTGTTTACTGCTTTGGAGTTAAGTTTGACTTCCCTGTTGCGTTAGTTACGTGTTTTCAAATGTCTAGCCTCCCATACGAGTACGATCTTTAATTGGTATATTGAGGGGAAACAAGCGGAATTTATTTGGCGTTTTGCCCTTCTGTGGCTTGGTTGCCACCACCAGGCGTAGTCTGAACTTAAGGTATGGTCCTTTTCCCTCTCATCGTCATTGCTGCCGTTGGTGAATTGTAGTTTGCAGCCTTCTGTTTGTGTATTTTCTAAGTGGTCTGGTGACGATCCATATATATGGCAGTCACTCTAGCCCGTGTTCTTTGAGGAAGTTTGGTTTTAACTGTTTCTCGCCTCCTCAGCCGTGGCAGTCCTCTTCCTATAAAGGTGCTCAAGTGTTACGATTATTGATTTAGAAATTGTTGTTGTATCACTGTTTAGCAAACTCTTAGGAGAAGCCTTACCTGATGTGCACAATGTGCTCTGGCCAGTATTTAAAGGGCACTGTTCAATTACACTGTTGACATTGATGCTTGCATATTGTCTATTGTTTTTATCATCTCATTTGGCCAATGTATTGTGTAAAATGATATCTTTATTGTGAAGTTGCAAACTTGATCTGAGCCATACGTCTAAGAAAGGAAATTGCCCAATTTCATCCAAAAAGGGCATTGTTAATAATATATCTAGAGTTATTGCCTTCCCTTCTTCTGATCAGCAGCTGATGTTTAGTATAACTTGTCGAGTTGAAACGGCCATTTAGGTAAAGGTCTAAGTCTTCTCTCTGTTGCGCAACATCTTCTGGCCAGTATTTAAAGGGGGTTGTTGAATTACGCTGTTGACGGCTTTGGTATAATTGTATATTAACCCAAAGGGATATCTTAATATATCTAGTGTTACTGTCTTAATTGTCTAATTTTGGCCAAGGTTTTTTTTAAGGTATTTTATATGTGAAAATTTCCAAATTTAAACTGCGCCATATGTATATAAAAAAGAAAAAGGGGCCCATTATTTTAGTCTATTTAGGGTTACTGTGTGCACCTTTCGGGGCAGTCTTGTTTATTGCAAATGGTCATTTATGTTATGTGGTGAGGTTTCATTCTAAACTGCACAGAGTGCTCTGGCCTGTGTTTAAGAGGCATGGTTAAATTACACTGTTGGCATTTGCTTGTATAATTACCTAAGCTAAACTTGTTGGCACCATTGTTAATAGGGTCTAAGCTTTCTCTCTTTGCGTAACGTGCTCTGCCTAGTATTTTAAAAGGCGCTATTTAATTACCCTGCTCATTGTGAAATTTCCAGAACTGACTTGTGTCATCTATTTAAAAACATGTGGGGGGGGGGGGGGGGGGAGATTTTATATTGTCTAAACAGAATCATAACTGGCCCATTATTTTAATGTGTTCAGAGTTACTGTTTGCATCTTTGGGCCTGTAGTTGTAACTGTAGTCTTATTTATTGCAAATTGTCATTTATGTTATGTGGTAAGGTTTCATTCTAAATTGCACAGTGTGCTCCGGCCGATGTCTAGAAACACGGTTCAGTTACACTGTTGGTGTTTTTATACTTGCTTAAGCAAAGCCTGTAGCACCCACTGTTAATTATATCTAGTCTTCTCCCTTGGCTTTTCCTTGCTCAATTTTTCTTTTAAAAATGGTATCTTTGTATAAATAAATCGCACCTGTTATTTTATAAAGGCAAATGATTGCTCCCTTCTTTGTTTAAATTTAGAGGATCTCCTTATTGTATCGTGCTGAGCACTTGTATGTTTATCTATTCATAACAGCTGTTATCCGATGTTAAGCGAGATGTTAAATTTTGGCCTTACTAATAAATTACATGGTCTTCGTATTTTTATGAAAATGTCCATCAACCCTTCTGTGCCCAGTATTTGTGTGCTTTTATTAAAGGGATTAAAATCCCGGTTTTCAATCCCATTGAAAGGATGAAGATTTGCAATGATAGACAAGATAAAAGAAAATTCACAGGTGGTGCTTAGTGCAATGTAGCAAGAGGGATACCAAGACTGTTCCTGGTAATAGAAACAGACTTTGGAGTGGTGTATCAATTATAGACAAGACATTTTCAAAGGAGACAGTGCAAAATAAATAAATGTCAAGTGTAAAAAAATTTTGTGGACAGTTTGAGAATGTGCTACACAACAAACCTTACACATTTATCCTTAAATTTTAACTAACTGTTCCAATAAATTTGTTCAGATAATCTCAATGTATTTCTGTAGCTGCTAGCCTACACCCCTACCATAACTGCTGATAAAGAACTCTTGTTGGGATATCCTGACTTCACCCAATTTATCAATAATTTTTTTCAGATTGGCTATACTCTTATTTCTCCATAGCTATTTTTTCTTCTATTTATTATAACAACAACCATATTATTTTTCCTTGCCTACTACCTTTTTCACACTACTTCCCCCCCCCCCCCCCCCCCCGAGTGATAATTCAGATTTCATGTTTCCTAACTCTGCCTGAAAGGCACTTTTTCTGTCTTCTGGCATAATATACACTTCCATTGAAGAGGGTCACTGAATACTCCATTAGCTTCTCAATTATTATTCCTCCACTGGAAAAGTGTAAGCTTCTCTGAAACTTCCCGGCAGATTAAAACTGTATGCCTGAACTGGGATTCGAACTGAGACCTTTGCCTTTTGCGGGCAAGTGCTCTACCACTGAGCTATCCCAGCACGCTTCACGGTCAGTCCTCAAAACTTTATTTCTGCCTCTACCTCGCCTCCTAATTTCCAGACTTCACAGAAGTTGTCCTTGGAACCTTGAAGAACTAGCACTCCTGGAAGAAAGAATATGGTGGAGACATGGCTTCGCCACAGCCTAAGTGATGTTTCCAGAATAAAACTTTCACTCTGCAGTGGAGTGTGCGGTGATATGAAACTTCCTGGCAGATTAAAATTGTATGCTGGAACCAGGATTTGAACCTGGGACCTTTGGCTTTTGTGGGCAAGCTTCTCTGTTTAAACAGCAGTGACACACACACACACACACACACACACACACACACACACACACACTTGCCAAACATGGCTGAATATAATTGTTTTACCTCTATATAACATTGAAGGAAAGTAACACATAAGTGAAATAATAATATGTTACTATCTTCATACAATCCAACAAAGGAAAATCCAGGTAGGAATGTCAATAATTGAGCATAGGTAGCAACTCACCATAGAGACGAACACTGAGCTGCAGGCAGACACAACTGCTTTAACAGGAAGATGGCAGTAATTTATGCGTGAGTTATGCCTTCATGATTGTGTGAATGTACATGTGTTTTATTCTGATGAAGGCGGCAGGAGAAAATTTTATTGTGTAAAGGTGATTGAATATTCTACATGCCTCCCTGTGGTTCAGCAATTATCTTCAAGGCAAGTTGGTACATATCCTCAATTATTTTCACATGACCCTTGCACACATACAATTCGGTCTTAAATTGCAACTGCAGATACAAGAAGAAAAATGCACTTTTCACACTATTTAGCTTATTTAACACAACACTACATGAGCCTTGCAACTGCTGCCTGGATGCCCAGAGTCACAGCTCTCCTATAAGATAAGTAATTTAAGAAGTAATAAACCATCTTTTAACACTTAACTAATTTAATATGTTCATAGTGTGCTCTTAAAGAGTACTATTGAAGGTTTTTGTTTTACTTGAGTATTTTCACAGTAATCACAAAAAGTTCGATTTGTTTACATACTTGCTGCTAGGCCGAACTTCTAAGCTTACAGATTAAACTTTATACCACAATTTTAAATGCAATCACTGATGTGAACCACCATCTTTTCCATTTCGTATTCCACTATAACTTACACTGTCACACATTCAGTGGATCTGACCCCACCAGGATGAGGAGTCCCTATCTGTACTCTGTAAACTTAGAATATATCATCTGTTTATTTCAATCCTATGTTTTATTTATCAATTGGTTCTGCTTCCTAGGAGGGCCACAAGCTTTTGCAAATCTCTTGCCTTCCTGTTCACCCCTCCATTTCTTTCTGTATATACATTGACAAACTCCAATGTTCAGTAACTCCTCCACACAAAGGATGAGTTATGTTGAATGAAAGCCATGAAGCACACACGTCACACAGTTTTTCAGCTGCTAATTGGTAAAGAACTAATTCAAGAGGAGGCCTGGTCTAAGAATTTCTAAGGTGCGACAGCAGCACTGCTTAGTTTTCATTAACTGAAATAAGTCTATAGAATGTGTAATGTAGTTACTTTGGGGTTTCTCTACAGTTGTGATTTATAACCCCCCCCCCCCTCTCTCTCTCTCTCTCTCTCTCTCTCTCTCTCTCTCTCTCTCTCACACACACACACACACACACACACCTGATATATGTTTACAATAGCCTTACTCCAAAAGTACAAGTTAATATCTGATACTTACTTTTGTTCTTCAATGATTCCACATAAATATGAATTCTGTGCCTTGGAATCGCTTAATGCTGCTTTCAGTTCTGTAACTTCTTTCTCCAACATTTCAACCTGTAGAGGTACTGTATTGACTTGTTTTGGACTCAGGATAATCTGAAAATAAAATCCTGAACTTTTTGGTCTGACACGCTACATTATTTGCTGCAAATATAAATAAGTTACATTTAAACAATGATTTATCTGTAAAATGATAAGTATGAAGAGCTGAACAAATTTTGTTTCTTGCACTTGGCCTTTTCACAAATACACTATTACCAAATTTTATTCATTCCGTGTGGATTGGTTGTCTGTCAACAAAATGGTTTACTTACATTACTGGATAAAGGTAAAGGAGGAATTAATCTGAAGGTGGTTTGATCCCACAGTTCTTTATTAGGAACAATCCTGTTGCAGGTGGTATGCCATTGTATTCCACCAGACTTGGAACTGATGTACCAAGCCTCTACATCTACATAAATACTCTGCAAGTCATATTTGAGTGCATGGCAGAGGTCAATCGAACCGCTTTTTTGATGTTTCTCTATAGTTCCATTCTCTAATAGCTCGTGGGATAAAGGAACACCTACAGCTTTCTGTTTTCAATCTGATTTCTCTTATTTTGATTATCATGTCTTCCTATGTAGTTGGGTGATAACAAAACACGTTCGCTATTGGAAGAGAAAGTCGGTGAAAGAAATTTTGCAAATAGATCTTGTCACAATGATTAACACATTTGTTTTAATTACTTCCATTCCAAATCGTACATTATCCCACGACACTATCCCCTACATCTCAATAATACAAAACTAACTGCCCTTCTCTGAAATGCCTTTAAATTGTCTGTCAGTTCCACTTGGTAGGGATCCCACAATGCACAACAATACTCCACAATAGGATGCATAAGTGTGATGTAGTCAGTATCTTTAGTAGAACTGTCACAGAATCTAAGTATACTACCAATAAAACTTATTCTTTGGTTCATTTTCCCTACAATATTTTCTGCGTGTTCTTTCCAATTTAATTTGTTTGTAATTGTTACTCCTTGGTATTTTGTTGAACTTACAGCCTGTAGTTGTGACTGATTTACCATGTAAATTAAGTTTAATGGGCTTCTTTTAGTGGTCATATGGGGCTATTGCAATAATCTACTGTGAAAGGAAACTAATTGGTATACAATTGGAAACAGGAGACTGACTTTTGTTCAGTGATTTAAGTTGTTTTAATACACCAGGGCTATCAACTTCTAAATTACACATGGTGGCAGCTGTTCTTGATACGAATTCTGGAGTACTTGCTTTGTATTCTTTTGTGAAGGAATTTCAGGCTTTAGCATAACAGTTGCAATAGCATCACCCTTTGTAGTGAAGGTATTGTGTTTTACCACATACAACCAGAATTTCTTCAGATTCTCTATCAAATTATGTGACAGGGTTTCGTTGTGGTATTTGTTATAAGATTCTCGCACTGGAGTTTCTGTAAAAGACTGCGAGTGTTGAGGATTGTGTGTCCGTTTAAATTTGGCATGCTTTTTTCATTGCTATTCCAAGAGTGACCTGACCTGTTTTAGGTACCACAGCAGGTCAGACCCCTCTTGTTAATTTATTTGGTATGACCAGCTAGTTAAGTTAGATAAAAGAATAACAAAAGTTTTGGAAAAAAATGATAATAGACTAATTACATGAATGTCTTATTGTGCAACAGTGGTATCGGGAGGTACCGTAATGCAAGCAGCTGTGAATAAATCTCAAGCAGCTGTGAATAAATCCCAACACACTTCATTACAACAGGAACTATCTACTTCAATTATGTTACAAGATAAACCACTTGTGACGGCAATGAATACACCACCACCTGTTTTATTCAATCCATCCTTTCTGAACACCATTTGCCCCTTATTAAAAATTTCAGCTGAACTTATCTCTGGGTTTAGCCAGATTTCCGTACCTACAATGATTTGAGATTCTGTACTTTCTATTAGTGTAGCCGCTTCCTGTGTATAGTGGACTCCTGACATATTCAGTGGAACCCAAAAACCCACTACCCGATGGCGCAAGTCAAGAAATCTGCAGCCCACACAGTTGCAGAACCGTCTGTGTCTCCGATTCAGACTAGCTCGGGCTGCATCCGCACACATCAGTCACAGTCCCTATTCATGATTATGATACCCAGAAAAAGTAACGACTTGAAAGATGCGGTGTAGAGTCGACAGAGGGTAACTAAGGTAAACGAAGATGGGTACAGACGGTATTAATCCAATGAAAACAAAACAGACGGGTGTTGCAATTCACATGGCAGAAGAGTACACACGGTGGAAGAGCACACTAACCAGATCCTTAATACAACTTAGTATTTTTAACACTACATCACTGCCAGAGGTGACTGGGGAGCGAATCCACAACATTTAGATTTGTAGTCCGGCACATTGCCACAAGTCTCTGACTGACACAGAGGTTCATGACCTCAAAACCCACCATCTCTCTAAATTTTCTATTTGAATACGCAACCAGTGTTCTACAAATTTTCAATTAATTTATACATACTGTGTATTGTTACGTTTGTTCTTTTTGTGCTCTTGTATGTGCACAGCACCCGCTGAACAAATCCTCATTGCATTTATTCCAGTGTTCATGTAGAACCTAACTACATACAACAACACCTGACACTTTTATACATCATGACATTACTTTGGTGTAAGCAAATGTGTAGAAACTAGCGATCCAACACATACTTGTCAGCACCGTGGCTCATATCTTATCACAACAAAGCCATAACTTACTTGTCAAGAAACCAGGTTGAAACCCATTAGCTCTACGATTCTATCAATCCGTCTCATCCTCTACTGCCTCCTTTCTCCTTACGGCTTCAATTTTCCCCAACATTAACATCTTTTCCAACAGACCATGATCATAACCTGCTCAAAGAAGGTCAGTTTTTCTTTAAGACCTCCCAAGAAGCAATCTTATTTTATTTGTTGTATACTGACCTATTCATTTTTTCTGCAATACACGTAATGCCAAGGAGTTTTTTCGAACACCACTGGGATGATGATACTTTCCCACCATTGTGACGGGAAAAGGCCTTCTGTCCATAGACGATTGTAAATGGCAAGTATCTGGCATTGAAAGTCTGCTGAAAGGTGACAGACGAACTGGCTGTGAATATGGTATGGTCTGGGACAGGTATCAGGGGATACAGCAAGAGCAGTTTTGAACTCCCACTCATTAAATGGGGTATTATACATGTGGTGTCTGTTCCGAAAGAACAGACTTCACTTCTGATCCTGGAGTTGTTATTCTTTCATATTCACAGAATATATGAGAACTGCGAATGAGCAAAGCTGAAAATGTGTACCTAGCCAGGATTCAAAACCGGGTCTCCTGCTTTCTAGGCAGTTGCACCAACCACTACACTACTGGGGAGGCAGTGATCACCACACCTGCACAGTCTACCTAAGCATGTCTCCCATCAGATACAAATTCCCAGCCTTACCCTCCCACAGTACTCAAACTCGTAGTAGGCAAGTTTGGTACCCTTACTCTTATGAGAATTAGTTTCGAAGTGACAAATATTAGTACTGTGGGCAGGGTAAGGCTCAGAATTTGAATCAGAGGGGAGGTGTGCTTAGGTAGTCCTTACAGGTGCGGTGATCACTGTGTCCCCAGTGGTATAGTGGTCTGCGCAACTGCCTAGAAAGCAGGAGACCTGGGTTCGAATTCCAGCTGGGGAATGATAACTACCTCCACTTGACCCGCTCTGAGTGCGCAGAAGTCAGCGTTTTAGGCTGCAGTCGCAGAGCAATGTGTATAATCCTCTGCCATGTGCTGCAATAACTGTCAGGTCAGTGTAGAGAGCACCTTGAATTTTGAGTGATGGGATTCCACTAGGTGGGTGGTACCAAAAAAGGTGCCGTACCTGCAACCACACTTGAGAAGGGGAGGTACAGGAGCCTATGATGGCTACATATCACTCTCAACAGTCCTGATTACTCAGTCAGATCAGTCACCAGGCTCAGGCCCGCAGACACTTAAACAATGGGGTGCTGCTGGAGCACCCGCCAATGCTCCCGGATAGCTTCTCCAATCTCCCCTGTCCACCGAGGCACAGGCACAGACCAAGGTGAGAATGTGGGACAGTTGCCTCGGTGGCAGAAACAATGTAGCAGTTGTGATGTAACCCTGCCAGTCAGTTGTATGGGGGATGGGGACCACCGGGGCAGGTGGTCTGCGGTGAGACACTGTGGGCACGACAAAAGGATGGGAAAGTGGTCACTCCCACATAGGTTGTAGTGGTAACCCAAAATATATGCGGGAGTAGGTTAGGGCTACAGAGAGACAGGTCAATAGCTGAGGAAGTGCCACTTGCACACTTAAGTGCGTGGGGGCTTCACTGTTCAGAACACATATGTCGAGCTGTGTTAAACAGTTGTCATTGTCTCTACTGTGCCCTGCGGTCTCAGTTCCACCCCACAAAGGGCGCTGGTCATTTAAGTCGCCCAAGAGGAGAAATGTTTGGAGTAACTGGGCAACCAATCAGGTACGTCAGCAGGAAAGACAACAACGTCCAGGGGAAGGTAAAGGAAACAAATGGTAAATTGCTGTATTGCCCAGATGTGAACTGCCACTGCATCCAGGCTCATGTCTAGAGGCAACAGCAGCACTGGGGACGGTGGCGAGGATGTAGACACGAACTGTGCCAGATAGCGTAACAAATACAATTTTTGTAACAGCCCCAATAGCCACAAAGGGCTGGAGTTCTGCAGAGCTACACAAAATGGTGGGAAGCGGCACAACAAATGCTGCAACTCAGAAAAATGGAGGAAAAACCACTACAGTTCCACTGCAGCATCATAGTCTCTGCTGGTCGCTGAGACGTGCTGATGATGAAGGTGCGGAGAGGTCCGCAAGATCGTCTGCTGTCACTGACAGTGGAGGTGGAGCCTCAATGTCTGTCACTTTTGAAGACTCGGCAATAGCTGAGTCCTCAGGGAACGCGAGAATCACCACCTCGTCCTCTGAAGAAGAGGTTTGTTGTAGCGGCAAAGGAGCCACCAGGGATTCTTTCTTTTTCTTCTGCTGTTCCTTTGGTTTCCCCTGCTGGGAGGGCTTTATGGAATCATCCTCAGGGACTGAGGATGCCCTTGAAGACCTACGACCAGTAGCTGGTGGCTTTTCAGCCACTCACTAGTATCCACTATACCAGTGGGAGAAACCACAGGAGGAAGGGTTTCGAGGGAACCCTGAGAGGAGCCAGAGGTGGCTGTTAGTTCTCTTGTTCAGGGATGGGGACAGTTGTACCCTGTGGGTGTGGAGTTATTGCTCCCAAAGTAGTGAATTTGGGGGCAACAGAAGAGGAGGTGCCCCCAGACACCGAGGGGGCAGATGTTAACGGTTGGGCCTGAGGGCCCAGCATGGTAGATGTCACAGGAGATGATTTTAACATGGATGGTGATGTAGCTGTGACATATGTTAATTTCATACTGACAGGGTGGATCTTTTCATACTTTTTCTTAGCCTCTGAATACGACAGACTATCCAGGGTCTTGTACACTATTATTTTGCATTCGTTTTAAAAACTGTGCAGTTTGAGGAGCAGGGGAGTGGTGCTGGCTGCAGTTAACTGTTTCATTCCCACATTATGAATTCAGCTTTGGAAAAATTAAAATTCAGTGTTTTCTGTGTTAATACAGTACGCTAAACATAAAAATGTTTGTTTTAAAATTTTTGATCGAACTATTGTTTTTTTATGTCATGTAATTCATGCCTAATTCAGACGTTTCTATTGAGGTATTTTATTACTTTGGACGTTATTTTGTTGATAGCTAACACTGTCAGATCAATAATGCGACATAAGCTTCGCCACAGCAGCAAATACAAGACAATTCACCGGTGAAATAAAATAACATAGCAACACTCACACTCACAGCAACATACTGATGGCAACCTAACACAACCTCCAAGATAGATTAATGCCTCATAAGAGGCTACAAGCCATACGAAGCAGCAAAATGTCATACTAGAAGGATGTTGTTCATCAACAACAATGCGACTAAGGACTAATACACAAAACACGGTATATAAATCTGCTTTTAATATTTTGTTGCCTAGGAACAACACTGGGAATAAAAGGGTTAACACAAACAGGAGGAGGGGTACACGGGACATCTGGATGAGACGCACACCCACACTCCTGACAGCTGGGGTTGGCATCGCAGCGGAAGGACATACAGCCAAACCTCCACCACTTAAGCAGCACATAGGGGGAGGGACATAGGGTTTGACGTCAAACTGGTAGATCACCACCTTGACCTTCTCGGGCAATGAATCGCCTTCAAAAGCCAAGATGAAGGCACTGGTGGTGACCCTTTTGTCCTTCAGACCCTATAAACACACCAAATAAACTGCATTTCTTGCCTCTAAGTTGTTCCAGAGTTCTTCATCGGACTGTAATAAAAGATCCCTATGAAAGATTATACCCTGGACTATGTTCAGCCTTTTTGTCTGGGCTGGGGACGACGTCATTATCATGACCGACCCGGATCTCATCTTCGACATTCTTTCTACCTCCCCAAACTTGTCTTCAAGATTCTCTATAAAAAATGGAGGCTTAATTGTCATAAACGATTCATCAGGTATTTTGGGGGGGGGGGGCGCATACACCTCACCTTGATGACAAGGTCTACATTCTTCCCATGGCATGGCCAAGAAAGGAAACGATTGGGGGTCATATGATGCTGCATTAAAGGCAACTCTTCCACACTTACACTAAAGACAACACAGACATCCACACCTGAAGGAGGATTCAAACCCCAGACAGGGAACGGCCTCGCACATCTGAGCATAGTGCCTCAATGTGCTCGGCCACTCCACTGCAGCAGGTAAGAAGGGAAAGGGATTCGGGGTAGAGATTCTGTCTGTGTAGGGCCATAGGATATTAGGAGGTATGGTGGATGCTACATAATGTTGGAGTTTCGGGGTGGGATCATCCTGGAGCAATTTGTAGACAGAGTAATCAGAAAATTGGCAGAGATCTTCTGCCACTTTGTCACTGTGCTTGATCACAACAGTGATGGAACTTTTATCTGCTGGGAGGGTGATTAAGGTGGTCCTTTCTTCTGCTGAAAGGTTGGCATTCTCATGATGGGACTTTGGAAAGCATGGTAATGCACAGTTGGTGGTCAGAAATTACTGGAAACTGTGACCAGAGGGTGGATGGTTGGGAGTAAGTAAGGATCACATTTGAATTGCGGTATGAACTGGGAGAAGCAAGGCTCAATGCTTGAATCAGGTTGGCATTCATTAGAGGGATTGGTGGCAAAGTATGGATCGGCAGGTCTTTCACAAATCCAAAATGGGTAAATTTGAGTGCTGGCCTGGAGGTGAGACCTATGAATAAGACATATTACTGTGTGATTGAGGTTTCTGTAGAAATGTTAACAACAAAGTTGTTGGGATATTTTGCTTCTGGATATTATGGAGTGCTATTGGGCAGTTTTGGGTTGTGACAAGTTGAAAAGGTCAACAAGGAAAAGGTTTGGGTGCTACGAATGGAAACACTATGTGTAGGATACAGATTACCTAATGCATACATGAATGCGTGTGAAATGTGCCTGCGCAAATAAAAGTGTGTGTCTTTTTCTGATGACGGCTGTAGCTGAAAACTAAAGTGCCAGTGTGCAACTGTCTTCTTTACGTGCCTGTGTGATTTGACGAATGTCTTTGCAATGAGTTGCAAATTAGCATCGTTACAATGATGAATTCCAACCTGGACTTTCCATTGTTGAAATGGATGTAAGACTTCTTGGGTGGGAGACTACACCTGTGGTAATTTGGACACTTAGTGCAATGCAAGTCTTAAATGTAACACCACTTGGTGACTTTCATTATGATGATGAAATGATAATGAGGACAACAAAACATCCAGTCCCCAAGTCAGTAAAAACCACAGACCCAGCTCAGATCGTAATGGACCCCTCGCACAGAAGTCAGCTATGTAGGTGGACTGCTATATAACAATACCTGCTCCTTTCATACACACCTCTTCGATGTCAACAATATAACAACTGACGGTCAAGAAACGGGATTCTGTTACTATTTACTATCGGTATGCTGTTCCACTGAACAAAATGAGTCTTACAATTGTTTTTCTTGTCCTTGGTCTCACAAGCACCAGACACTGATTAAATATTATTCAAGAGAGAGAGAGAGAGAGTGCCTGGCCAATACTTACCTCGGCTCTGTACCGCTCATATGCACACAAAAAAATATTTTAATGTTAGTCTTTTTTAAGTGGCTATCTGTACTACTGAGCTTTTTTGAATAAAAATTTTTGGCATATGAGTGGAGAATTTCTACTAGATCAATCAAATATTTATTAAAAGAAATCAAAGGCACATGGTAGCCATCTGAATGAAACACTAAATTCTTTTTATAGTTGCTTAACTTCATTCAACACATGGATGACAAGAGTACAAAAGTATTAAGGTACATAAAGTCTAATCAACTTAATTATGAAGTTGTACAGAACAAACCTTTGGTTTACTGTCATCCTCTGGTGATGAAGGACTGCTTTGAATCACTCCTCCATTACTGAAAACTAGCTGAAACTGTAACTCTGAAACAAAGAATACATGAAATTAGATTTAAGGAGGGGGGGGGGGGAGACTTATCATTAACAATATTGAATGTAAGAATTCTATTGATTTGGGGGGGGGGGGGGGAATTATGAGAGAGAGAGAGAGAGAGAGAGAGAGAGAGAGAGAGAGAGAGAGAGAGAGAGAGAGAGAGAGTTGCGACGGAAAGCAAGGTGCAGTGGTTAGCACCGCAGATCACTGTGCTTGTGGTCCCCAGTTCAAATCCCGATGCGGACAGAAAAAAAAATTATTTCTTTGTATTTAATATTTCTAGAACGTTCCATGTTTGATGTATTGTACTTGTAAGTTCCAGAAAAATTCTTCCTAAGTATAAATCATGGAGCACGCCAAACAGGAGGCAGTCTGTACCAAGCGTGTACTTGTGTCAGCAATAAACATTAGAACACGTTTATTGTAAATGTAAAGTGTTGTGCTCTATTAACGACCAGCCTTCAAATTCTGGACCACCTGCAGTTTTCAACATGACAATATTTATGTTCTCAATAAATGTAAATGCAGACTAAATGTGATACAACATTTTTGTTTGGTCACATTTTCCACCCCAGAATGGGCCTAGAACATTGTTCAGCAATTAAAATTAGATGCAACTTTATCACTTATACTTCCACTACCATAATGACTGAGGATTATCTTTAATTCACACAAAAGACTATCAGCTGAAATTTTTCTCATCAAAATTTTAATTTCTGGACAAAGTATTTCTTTTTTATGATGTCTCCGACCATATTTTACGAAAGTTTTAAAATTTCCAACAAAATGTATAACCAAAAATGTGAAGTTTTAGTAGTAAATGAGTCCTTTAGAATGAATGTTATTCAATATTTTTATATTAAAGAACAAATTTACAAATCAATAACTGCATCATTTGGCACAAAATTAATTAACAATTGGAACATTTTTTTGTAAAGTGCCTACTTCCAGGTAAGAGAAGAGTGTCAGTATTGCTAATAGTATGCTAAAACATATTTGCAGGTTCTAGACAATACTTAACTCTACGTTTCACTAAGTCCACAACATTAACAAACTTTGTGTATTTTCAATTTTTATTTTGTGCATGCAAAAAGAAAACACCATGAACTCCATATGAACGACACTTTCAAGAATACACCCAGTTCAAATAGCTTGGTGTAAGAATGAGCACAAACCGAATTTACTTTTCCCTCCAGAAAGTCTACCTCCTGACTAAGAAAATAGAGTGTTAACTCTACAATATAATCACAACATACTACTGTACACCCTCATGAAACACAGACATTGCTGAAGTAGGATGGCTTGCATGCCTCAACGATACAAATAGCCATACTGTAGTTAAACCGTGGTAGAGGCATATCTACGCAAAGGACAAATGTGAGGTTCCTGAACATTTGTTACAAGAGGAACAGTTGGGATTACCGACTGAGCTGGCCTTGTAACATCGGCTAATCTAGATTATTGTGAATGGCTGAAAGCAACGGGAAACTACAGCTTTTAACTTTTCCTGCGGACATGCAGCTCTACTATATGAACATAGGATGATGGTGTCTTCTTGGGTGAAATATTCTGGTTGTAAAATAGTCATATATTTGGATCTCCAGGCAGGAACTACACAGGAGGCTGTTGCCAAGAATCACGAAACAGGCTTTCTATGGATAGAAAGCATGCAATGTCCTATTACTTAATCAGGTTAAAAAATAGATGGTAAGTTACTATGAACAGCATGATGAATGCATTATCATAGCAAAGATAGACATGAAGTCAATACTGACCACAGTAGTACAAGTTTATAAGCCAACTACATCTACCAATGATGAGATTTAAAAAAAATTATGATCAGAAAAATAAGTTATTTAAACAGTTATGGGAGAGGAAAACTCATGGGGGACTGGAATTCATTAGTAGGAAAAGGAGAGAGAGAGAGAAATAATTGGTGAATATGAACTGGGGAATAGGAATGAAGAAGACAGTCACCCAGTATTGCGCAGGGCTCAACTTCTTGTTGTGTTCTTCAGTCCGCAGACTGGTTTGATGCAGCTCTCCATGCAAACCTGCCCTGTCTTCATCTGAGAATAAGTTCGGCAACTTACATCCTTTTGAATCTGCTTAATGTATTTGTCCCTCGATCTCCCTCTACGATTTCTACTCCACACGCTTCCTTCTAATGCTAAGTTGATGATTCCTTGATGTCTCAGAATGTTTCCAAGCAACTTGTCCCTTCCCTTAGTCAGGTATGCCAGAAACTCCTTTCCTCCCAAATTCTGTTGAGCACCACCGCATTAGTTACATGTTCTACCCATCTAATCTTCTTCATCGTCTGTAGCACCACATTTCAAAAGCTTCCATCATCCTTGTGTCTGAACTCCTTATCGTCCGCATTTCACTTCCATACAATGCTACACACCGGACAAATGCTTTCAGAAACAACTTCGTAATGTTTAAATTAATATTGAATGTCAACAAATTAAGCTTTTCTTCCCATAGCCATTTTGTCTTATATCTTCTTTACTTCAGCCATCAGAAGTTATTTTGCTACCCAAATTACAAAACTCATCTACTACTTTTATTGTCTCAGTACCTAATTTAATTCGTTCAGCATCACCTGATTTTCTGACATTACATTCCATTATCCTCGTTTTACTCTTGTTAATGCTAATCTTATAATTCCTTTCAAGACACTGTCCTTACCATTCAACTGCTCTTCGAGATCCTTTGCAGTCTCTGACAAAATTACTATGTTATCAGCAAACCGAAAAGTTTTGTTTCTTCTCTCTGAACTTTAATTCCTTCTCCATATTGTTCCTTGCATTCTTTCACAGCTTGTTCAGAACAATTCACAGCTTGTTTGAACAATTGGTGGAAAGGCTACAACCCTGTCTTACTCCCTTCCAAACCACTGTGTCCCTTTCAAGCCCTTCAACTCTAATAACTGCCATCTGGTTTTTGTACTATTTGAATATAACTCTTCGCTCCGTATATTTAACCTCCTTCTACCTTCAGAATTTGAAAGAGTGTATTCTAGACAACAGTGTCAAAAACTTTCTCCAGATCAACAAATGCTAAAGACATAGGTTTCCCTTTCCTTAACCTATCCTCTTAGATAACCTGTAATGTATTGCCTCCTGTGTTCCTAAATTCCTCCTAAATCGAAACTTATCTTCTCCAAGATCAGATTCCACCAGTTTTTTCGTTTGTCTGTAAATAAAGTGTGTTAGTATTTTGCAACCATCACTTATGAAACTGATAGTTCTGTAATTTTCAAATTTTCACATTGGTCTGCACATGTTTCCTTATGAATGTGAATTACTATATTCTTCTTGAAGTCACAGGGTATTTCCACTGTCTCATACATTTTGCATACCATGTGGAACAATATCTTCATGACTGGATCTCCTAACCAAATCAGCAGTTCACACAGGATATCATCTACTCCAGAAGCCTTGTGCTCTTTCAGATTCTTCCCACAGTGTCTTACCTCCATCTCATCTTCCCCTACTTTGTCTTCCATTTCTATAACACTGCATTCAAATTCATTTCCTTTGTACAAGCCTTCTATATATTCCTTCCACATTTCAGCTTTCACTTCTTTGCTTAGTACAGGTTTTCCATCAGAGTTCTTTATATTCATCCCACCGCTTTTCTTGTCTCCATAAGTCTCTTATTTTCCTGTAGGCGGTATTTCTTTCCCCTAGTTATACATTCTTCTATGTTGTTTCATTTCTCCTCTAGCCACTTCTGCTTTACCCCGTCTGCACATCCCGCCAACCTCATTTTTCAGACATCTGTACTTCCTCTTGCCTGCTTCACTGGATGCATTTTTATTTTCTCTTCTTTCATCAATTAAGTTCAATATCTTCAGTGTAATCCAGGAATTTCTATCAGGCCTTGTACCTCTGCTTATACGATCCTCTCTCTCTCTCTCTCTCTCTCTCTCTCTCTCTCTCTCTCTCTCTACCAATTATTCTTCTACTATGTTAATTTATCCCGTTTCAGACAAAGCCTAATGTTGCCTCAAACTCTCAACCATCTCTGATTCCTTCAATTTGTCCAGATCCCATGTCCTTAATTTTCTACCTTTCTGCAGTCTCTTAAGATGCAATCTACAGTTCATAACCAGTAAGTTATGGGCAAGTCTATATCTGCCCCTGTATATGTATTACAGTTTAAAATCTGGTTTCTAAACCTATGCCTTACCATTATAAAGTCAAGCTGGTACCTCCCAGCATCTCCTGGTCTCATGTATATAACCTTCTTTCATGATGATGCAGGCATGCAGCCCCTAGTGACTAGCCCTTTCTAAAAATTTCTTTTTAAATTTTGTGACGTAAGTTTTACAGCTGAGTTGTAACTTTTATTATGTGACTTGTTTTAATTTGTGATTATTAAATTGTGCTCTGCACAAAATTCTACCAGGTGATATTTTCCTTCATTCCTTTTGCCCAGTACTTATTCTCCTCAAATTTTTCCTTTTTGTCATATTTTTTTTTTCATCCCCCCTCCTTTTCCCTTTCCTACTAACGAATTGCAATCCCCATTGTCATTTAGTTTTCCTCTCCCTTAACTCTCTGAATGATTTCTTTTATTTCCTACAACATTTCTTCAATCTCATCATTGGCAGAGCTAGTGGCATATAATCTTTTACTTCCGTGGTGGGTGTTGGCTTTGTATCTATCTTTGCTACGATAGTGTGTTCACTATTCTGTTCATAGGAACTTAACGCATTCCTGTTTTCTTATTCATTATGCGTTACAACCTACTGATGATGTATTTATAACCCTGTACTGCCCTGACCACAAATCCTGTTCATCCTGCCACCGAACTTCACTAATCCTCATCATATCTATCTTTAACCCACCCATTTCCCTTCTCACATTTTCTAATTTACCTACTGATTAAGGGTCAGAACATTCCACACTCCGATCCATAGGATGCCTATTCTCACCCCCCCCCCCTCCCCTTCTTTTTTTTTTTTTTTTTCTTTTTAATGACTGTATGCTCCTGAGTAGTCCCTGCCCGGAGAGCCGAATGGGGGACTATTTTACCTCCTGAATATGTTACCATAAAAGACATCATCATCATCATATATTCATACAGCAGAGCTGCATGTTCTCAAAAGTAACGACTGTAGTTTCTCCTTACTGTAAGCCATTCACAGTAGCTGCATGGCAAAGCCATCCTCCCTTTGAGGTGCTTAAACCAAGTTTTTGTGAGCGCAATTTAATCAGTACAAAAATGTTGTTAAATCACTACAAATGAAAATTGTATACATGAAACAGACAAGGAAATTCCAGAAGGTACCAAACTGACTTAAAGTTATAAGATTTGGAAACCAGGTTTTAAACTGAGGCATATCCTTAGGCAGATATGGATTGTGACATAACTTATTAGTTAGGAACTGTAGATTGGATCTTAAGAAACTCTTGGGAAAAAAAAAGGAAAGTAAGGAGATGGAATCTGGATAATCTGAAAGAAATATAGTAGGAGAAGAATAAGTAACTTTGAGAGGTAAAGTAGTGAAGGCTGCAGACAATCAATACATGGGACAAGGCTTAATAGAAATCTTTTGGTAACACAGGAAATACTTAATTGGTGAAAAGAGAAAATATACCAATGCGCTAAGGGAAGAAGGCAAAAAGAGACTACAGACAGCTAGAAAATGAGGTTGACAGGAAGTGCAGACTGGCTACGCAAGAGTGGTTAGAGGGACAAATGCAAATCCATACACAGCAATGTATAACTAGAGGAAAAACAGATACCTGTTATTGGAAAATAAGAGATATGTTTGCAGGCAAAAGTAGCTGCATGGATATTAAGAGTTCAAATGGAAAACAAACTAGACAAAGAAGTGAAAGTTGAAAGCAATATATAGAGGGCCTAAGCAAGGGGAATGAACTTTAAAGCAGTATTGTATAAATGGAAGAGGAAGTAGATTATAGTGTAACATATTACACTACATGTTTCTCTGTGGTGGCTCAAGGAAGATCAATAAGATCCCTTTATTTCCCCTTATTTATATTCCTTTATGTATATTCCGAGTTAAGAACTTTTACTGGCTCCAGAACCTTTCTGTGCAGGTTTCTGGACATCAGAAGATGCAGCGATTATATGTGAGTACACAGTGGATGGAACAACTTCTCTTTGCTGCATCACAAGTAAGCAGAAATTAGTATTCCACAAAAAAGAAGAAAAAACAAAATTATTGGCAATGTTAATATAAACTAGGAACAGTATAGACATATATTATGTCATATGTTTGGTCAAATGTAAGATGTTAGTGGTTACAATACACTTCAAAGTTTCTGCAATGGTGAAGAAAGTTTTTATTCAGTAGTTTGAAAACTGATATTATTTTACCAAAGACAAGACGATGAAACAGAACCTGCAAACAATACCAAGTCATCAAGATTTGACACTACCTGATATAAGGGGTCCTTGTTCACCAAGGACTATGAGTTTATATTTCAGTCTAACCTTGTAAAATAAGGTGTGAACTCCAGGGAGCTTTCAGGGATTAAACACAGTTGGTAGCTGTCAAAAGAATCTGCAGATCCCTGGAAACGTTCTAAAATGAAGATCAGATAGGAGACAATACTGCGAGAAGTATTTGACAGAGCACTGAAATATTTGAGTCAATACAAAGTGCCAGGAGTAGATGATATTCCCTTGGAGCTGCTGACAACTTTGGAAGAGCTAATCATGAATAAACCGTGCCACCTTGTGTGCAAGATGTACGAAACAGGTCACCTACTCTCGGACTTCAAGAAGAATATAATAATACCAATTCCAAAGAAAACAAACCACGCAAATGTGAAAATCAGTTGTTTGTAAGACAGATTAAGGAAATGCAAAACTACATTTTTAACTTTTGTAGATTTGCGGAAAGCTTTTCACAATATTGACTGGAATACACTCTCAAATTCTGAAGATATCAGGGGTACAATACAGGAAACAAAACATTATATACGACTTGTTCAAAAACTAGCAATTATAACAGACTAAGGGCATGCAAGGGAGGCAATGTCTGCGGAGGGAGTAAGACAGGGTTGTAGGCTATTGCCAATGTATTGCAGTCTGTACATTGAGCACGATGTGACAATACAAAGAAAAATTTGGAGGAGGAATTAAGTTCAGGAGAAATAAAAACTTTCTGATTTGCCGATGACATTGTAATTTTGTCAGGGACAGCAAAGGACATGGAAGAGCAATTGAATAGAACAGACAGTGTCTTGAAAGGTTATGAGATGAAGAAAAGCAAAACAATGGTAATGGAAAGTAGTATAATAAAAACAGGCGATGCTAAAGGAACTGGATTAGGTAATGAGAAGATAATAGTAGTACACAAGTTTTGTTATTTGGTAACAAAATAACTTGTGATGGCCTTAGTTAAGACGTAAAATGCTGAATAGCTATGGGAAGAAAAGCATTTCTGAAGAAGAGAATTTTGTTGACATTCAATATTAATTTAAATGTTAGGAAGTCCTTTCAGGAACAATTTGTTTAGGGTATAGCACTGTGTGAGTGAAATGTGGACAGTAAACAGTTCATACAAAAAGATGTTAGAATAACAAGAATTCGTCGATTTTCCTGGAATTGTCAGGAAAGCAGCAGTTTTCAACGTGATTACCCTGTATCTGGGTATGAAACGTCATTAGTCTAATGATGACGTTAACATATTTCATGTAGAAGTGTTTCATATCCAAATATGGTGGCTATTTTATTATTTTGTAAGAAATATTATAATAATACAGTGCCACACATAGACAGGTGCACATATGATCGATAACTGTTGGCAAACCTATTTTTCTGTGTTAAGTTATGAAAATATTCGGTCACAGGGCTATTCAAAAAGGAGGACCAGAAGTCAAAGATTTATATCTTCCAAACTACAAAAGATAGAACCACAATTCGAATGTTCCTCAACAGTCACAAGTGTGAAGTTTGAACGTGAAATAGATTACCTGAAGACTAATGTCTCCTGTGTCTTATCTCTTAAAGTGTATGGGCCTTTGTTGTCCATGGAGAAAACTGACAGGACTAACCTATCAAAAAATGGTTCAAAACTAGTTATTTCCTCAACTTGAAGATGATTCAGATGGCTTTATCTTCATGCAAGACGGTTCCCTGCCTCATTTCTGTACCAACATCCAACATTATCTGAATGACACCATTACAGGGTCTTTGATTGAATGAAGAGCAGCAGCAGAAGATCAAATTCATCAACCATGGCCTTTCACATTTCCAGACCTCGCACATTATGTAAAAGTGTTTCTAATCACACTGTTGCCTGACATGTTTGAAAGTCTGCTACATAACATTGTTGACGTTGTGAATTCGATAACGAGAAACCAGCTACTTCATGTGTCACAAGAAATCAGACACTATTTCAAAACTTGTCATTTAACACATGATGTTCATATTGAATGTATAAAAATCTGACCTTTTCTCTTTCCAGGAATGAATGTTGGAACTGTGTTTTTATCTCTCATAGTTTGTTAGTAATAAATTTTTGAAATCTCTTCCTCCATTTTGAATAGCTCTGTATTTATATCATTGTTTTCAAATTTCAGTGGATTTCTTTGCCAAAACGTTTCTTGCAATTTGATACAATTTTGGATTATTTTCCGTGATAGAACACCAACTTGGCAGTTTGTAAATCAAACATACTGCCTTTTAACATGGCCTTCGAGTAGCGTTGAAGCTGAGCAGTTTTTTTGTTATATTCTTCGCTTACACTGTTATTGTTATTGCTACTGCTTTGCTGCAACTTCGATTATTACTATTGGACTTGATGTTTGATTTCTCTCAGCCTTATAATTACCAAAACTGGATTTAAACACACATTTTTCCCCATGCTCATTTTTATCATCATGGCTATTTTAAACTAGTTGGTAAAATTTTATTTACGACAGCTTAGGCGTAATGTGTTCATATCAGCAACGATCTTTGAATGCTCATCAAAAATTCAATAACATAACCACAAAATAAATAATTAATGCTGTTCCTGCTGTATTCTCTTCTATGAACCCTTATCTGGTCAGTCAATTATCCTCGCAAATGTACATTTCATTGCCAACATTAGCATATTGTGTCACCACTGCCAAAACAAAAATTTTTCAAATGTTTCTGTTCTAACTTCTCTGCTACAAGGCTGAACACTGCTTCTTTTGATCATACAATGTAAGCTTTCACGGCTGGCATCAACTTCATTTAAAACTTCCGGGCTCATAAGCCGTGGTCGATTTATAAAACTTTAGGGGAAAGTTTCATCTTCGGCTGCAGAAGACATCTTCAGAGGTAGAATGGCGAACTGCGATGAGAACTTGAGGGAGCGCCGTATATATAGGCAATGTAGAGGGCACCACAAGGCATCACGTGACGTCTGCTACAACACTATCTCTGGTATTGCCAACATTCTTTGTAAAGCATAAGTCCAAATTCTGTCTAATTTAACAGCTTCCTCTTTCCTGTTAAAGTTATTACGATGTTTATAGATCTCGATTGCTTCTCTATATGTGCCCGCATGATAGTGCGAAGTTTTTGAAATGACACTAGTCTCATTAAATTTAATTTCATGATTGCCATCTTGGTATACATGTTCCGCTACGGCCAATTTCTCCGTGTGCTCCAGGCGGCAATTCCTTTTATGTTCGTCCAGACGAGTATTGACGCTCCTTTTTGTAGTTCCAATGTAGACTGAACCACAGCTGCAGGGAATTTTATATACACCTGGTGTATTCAATGGATGTCGTACATCTTTTGCAGATCTTAAATATTCTTTTATCTTCCTTGTAGGTCTAAAAATGGTTTCTACCCCATACTTGTCCAGCACTTTTCCAATACGGTTTGTAACCTTGTTTATGAACGGAAGAAAAACTTTCCCCTTAGGCGGTTGTTGTTCCTTGTTAACATTAACTTTCTCCCAGGGACGAAGGGCTCTGTCTATTTCTTTGGTAGAATAACCGTTCTTCTGGAAGGTGGATCGTAAATGCTCCAACTAATCTTTTAAATAAGTAGGTTCACAAATTTTATGCGCCCTGTCAACCAATGTTTTAACAACACCTCTTTTGTCTGGGATGGTGGTTAGAGTCTTTATGCAGGTAACGGTCAGTATGAGTAGCCTTCTTGTAGACCTTGTGGCTCAACGTCCCGTCCACTTGCTTGATTACAGAAACATCGAGAAAATTCAGCTGCCCATTGCTCTCTGTTTCCATCGTAAATTGTATTCTGGGTTTGATACCATTCAGATGCGTTAAGAAGGCATCTAATTCCTCTGCACCGTGTTTCCATAGCACAAAAGTGTCATCGACATGTCGATACCACCTAGCTGGCTTTTTATTAGCAGTCTGCAACGCCTGTTGTTCGAACGACTCCATAAAAAGATTGGCCACCGCTGGACTCAGTGGACTGCCCATAGCCACTCCGTCAATCTGTTCATAGAACTCGTTATTGTACTGAAAATAAGTAGTGGTGAGGCAGTGTCTAAACAATGATACTATGTCAGGTGGAAAAATATCCGCTAAGCAAGAGATAGCTTCGTTTACTGGAATCATCGTAAACAGACACACTACGTCAAAGCTAACAAGAATATCACTATGGGCAACATTCATCTCTTTTAGTTTTTCAATGAAATGAGCCGAATTGAACATAAAAGGAATTGCCGCCTGGGGCACACGGAGAAATCGGCCGTAGCGGAACATGTATACCAAGATGGCAATCATGAAATTAAATTTAATGAGACTAGTGTCATTTCAAAAACTTCGCACTATCATGCGTGCACATATAGAGAAGCAATCGAGATATATAAACATCGCAATAACTTTAACAGGAAAGAGGAAGCTGTTAAATTAGACAGAATTTGGACTTCTGCTTTACACCAGCGAAATGACAATCGATTCTTCTCTGCCAAGAATGTTGGCAATACCAGAGATAGTGTCGTAGCAGACGTCACGTGATGTCTTGTGGTGCCCTCTACATTGCCTATATATACGGAGCTCCCTCAAGTTCTCATCGCAGTTCGCCATTCTACCTCTGAAGATGTCTTCCGCAACCGAAGATGAAACGTTAGGGGAAAGTTTTATAAATCGACCACGGCTTATGAGCCCGGAAGCTTTAAATGAAACTGCTTCTTTTGTTTTAAGATGGATTTTTGTTTCATCTGTTTTTGTGCCACTTCTCCAGATGTTTGTAGAAACTGTACTTATGGGGGATGGGGGCGGAGTGGACGCAACAAAAGGACGCCAAGGGGGAGGGAGCGGGGAGGAGGAAGAAGAGAGTGTGTCGTGGTTGGGTAAAGTCATAGATCCAATACTGAAAAACAGCTGAAAATGCACAGCATAAATGAGCTTTACTGACATTTATTTGTGTGTCAAAAAATAAGACAATGTTAAAACAAAAGTTTGTATTAAATGTCTGTATTACTGATGGCAAACAATTTAAAACTAAAACCTAAAGCAAAACATATATTATAAATATATTTTCTATTTTTCACTATTATTCTCTAAGAAATTGTGACAATATAACAGAAATATTTAAATCATGTGAAAAGTCCTAGCATCAAAAACTACTTTGCGGACCTGAATAAAGGGGTAACATGCTGGATCCAACCATTGGCAATAAATTTTTTTTCACAGTATTAAAAATACTTGGTGTATATATAAAGATTTTTACATTCTTATTTGAATAAATATTTTTTGTTCAAATTACTGTAAAGAGGTTCAATGAGCTGCTGACAGACAAGAAAACCTTCGTCAAAAAAAGAAACACACACACACACACACACACACACACACACACACACACACACACACACACACAAACCCCAACCACAACCACCAAGGCCAGCCATTCCAGTGCCACAAGCACCTAGACTGTGAGTGAAATGGGGAGCAGAGGGGGAAGAATGCTGGGTAAAGGTGAGGATGGGAAAATTCACATTGCATGATGTATTGTAAAGGTTCTGATAGGTGGGGATTTGAACTGTGGCAATGAGAAAAGTGAAGGGAAGGGGTGAGCAGGGATAACAGGGAGGTGTAGAGGAGCATGGGTAGAGAGTGGGGGTGTGGATTTGAAACAATAAAAAAATAAAAAGGAATAAAGCACTCAGTATTTCAATGGCTGCTTCACTACTTAAACCATCTGGCACCTACCGTCCACCACCAGCTCTTCTGAAATGTGCAGATAGGCATTGTCATTTCAACACATTCTATGGCATGGTGTGAAGTGTACAGTCTCCAGTTCGCCATCGGTGACCAAAAATTGGCAATTGGCAAACTTGGAATACAAATAAATCTTATTTTTTGGACCCGAAGAGGTAAGCGGTAATTTTACTGATAAATAATGCAAACTTACATTTCCAGGAAGTTGTATCAGTATTTTGTATTCTTTAACATCATTCCTCAGTATTAGTGCAAAGAAAAGATATTAAAAGCCAGTTCCGTTTTGAAATTACAGCTATCGTACCTTCTTCGTACACTTCAGGTTTGTCGAGGCAGCTGTTAGCAAGTCAAAGCGCACGTGCAGAGCTGAAATAGTGTATAGCTGTATCTTCTCCTGCGCCTTCTTTCCATATAAACAGGACACAAAGCAACCAGACTAGCAGACTCTGCTTGGATATTTTTTTTTTCTTTCTTTCTTCTGTTGCACCTCCAAGCTGCCCAATATGCGAATGCACAGAGCTGTACAAATTGGAGTGGGGTTAGATTCAGGTGATCCATGTTTTTATTTGAGGGAGTTCTGAAGTCACCAGCTAGTTCAACAGCTTTGATTGCTACAACCCCTTCATCTGAATATGAATTAATTGCCTTTGCTGCTCCCTACCACTGTTCAAACAATGTCTTTACACATTACACTATATCAATTTTTTTTTAATAGAAAGTGCCATAATCTAGTGTTCTAGCACTTCGTTATTGTGTAGCGTTGTATTTCTACGGAGAAGTACTACTTATCACAGGCACCTTTGGGACAAACTGAGACAGAGGATGTCCATTCACAGATATTACCAGCAAATCCTCCAGTTTATCTGTCTTTAAACAAGTTCTGTAAGCTGCATTTAGTATTTGGTACTTGCTCTGCTAATACGTTTTCCGCGCAATTTCCGGTCGAATTACCGCAAATGAATCGGCTGACAAAGTGTGAAGGTGTTTTACAGAATAAAATGAAATACTTACATTAAAACTGACTATTATTATTGTTGTTGTTGTTATGGTCTTCAGTCGAGAGACTGGTTTGATGCAGCTCTCCACCCTACTCCATTCTCAACAAGCCTCTTCATCTCCTCATCAGAATGGCAACCTGCATCCACTTGAACTGCTTACTATATTCATCTCTCGGTCTCTGTCTACCCAGCACACTTCCCTCCAACACTAAATTCACGATTCTTTGATGACTAAGAATGTGTCTTATCAATTGATACCTTCTTTTGGTCAAAGTATACCAGAAATTCCTTTCCTCCCAATTCTGAACAGTACCTTCTCAATAGTTACGCAATCCACCCACCTAATCTTCACCATTCGGTAACACCACATTTAAATAGCCTGAATCCTCTTCCTGTTCACACTGTTTATCGTCCATGTTTCACTCCCATACAAGGCAGCACTCCACACAAATGCCTTTAGAAAGGACTTCCTTATGCTTAAATTAATATTTGATGTTAACAAATTTCTCTTTTTCAAAAATACTTTTCTTTCCACTGCCATTCTTCATTTTATATCCTCTCTACTGTGACCATCATATGTTATTTTACTGCCCAAGTAACAAAACTCATTTACCACTTTTATTGATTCGTTACATAATCTAATTCCTTCAGAATCGCCCGATTTTCTTAGACTGCATTCCATCACCCTTGTTTTGCTCTTTTTAATACACTGACCATTCCATTCAATTGCTCTTCCAGGTCTTTTGCTGTCTGACAGAATTACAATGTCATCAGCAAAATGCAATCTTTTTATTTCTTATAGTAGTAGTAGTAGTAGTAGTAGTAATAATAATATGGTTTTCTTTTCCATAGGACCCAACTGAGGAGTGAGACTCCATGGTCATGGAACAAGTCAATACATGAATTTTTACACAAGAATGGCAATAGAAAATTTTTAAGTAGTCCTATGCACACGACAATCTTAAGAAAAAGTGAAAAGAATTAATAAAGAAAAAAGTAAATTAGCTTAATTGTTTAACTTTTCTAGGAGTTCCTTGACAGAATACAAGGAGTGAGCCATGAGGTAACTCTTCAATTTAGATTTCAAAGCGTGTGGGTTAGTGCTAAGATTCTTTAGTTCTTGTGGCAGATTATTGAAAATGGATGCCGCAGAATGTTGTACATCTTTCTGCACAAGTGTCAAGGTGGTGTGATGTAAATGTAGATTCGACTTCTGTCTAGTATTCACCGAGTGAAAGCTACTAACTCATGGGAATAAGCTGATATTATTAACAACAAATGACAGTAAAGAAAATATGTATTGTGACGCCAGTGTCTTAATTCTCATACTACTGAAAAGGGGTCGACACGATGTTCATGAACTTACACCAGATATTGCTCAAACCGCCCATCTTTGAGCCAGAAATATCCTTTTTGCATCAGGCGAGTTACCCCAAAAAACAATGCCGTATGTCATAAGTGAAAGAAAGTAAGAGTAATAGACTACTTTTCATGTTGAAAAATCACTTATTTCAGATACTGTTCTAATGGTAAATATAGCAGAATTTAGTTTTGAAACAAGCTCCTGAACATGGGCTTTCCACAACAGCTTACTGTCTATCTGAATACCTAGAAATTTGAACTGTTTAGTCTATCATATGCCCATTATGTGTAATCAGAATGTCAGCTTTTGTCAAATTGTGTGTTAGAAATTGAAAAAACTGAGTTTTTTTTATTTAACATCAACTTGTTTTCTACAAGCCATGAACTTATCTCTTGAACTGCATTATTTGATTCTGTGTCAATATTACAAGCAACATCCTTCACTACCAAGCTGGTATCATCAGCAAACAAAAATATTTTACAGTCACCTGTTATACTCGAAGGCAAATCATTTATATAAATAAGAAACAGCAACAGTCCCAAAACAGACCCCTGAGGCACCCCACACTTAATTGTGCCCCATTGTGATTGTATGTCATAGCCATTTTCTACATTGCAAAAAATTACCTTCTGTTGTCTGTTATTAAAGTAAGAGGTGAACCAGTTGTGAGCTATTCCCCGTATTCCATAGTGTTCCAACTTCTGCAACAGTACGGTATTTTGTGATCAACATAATCAAACACTTTTGTTAAATCAAAGAAGACGCCTAATGTACGTAGCCTCTTAACTCGTCAAGTGCCTCAGAGAGAAACGAAAATATAGCATTTTCAATCGTTAAACCACTTCTAAAACCAAACTGTACGTTTGACAACAAATTATGTTAACTGAAATGATCAATTAATCTTGAATATACAGTCTTGTCAATAACTTTACAAAAAAACTGATGGCATAGAAATAGGTCTATAGTTGTCTACATTATCCCTTTCTCCTTTTTTATAAAGTGGTTTCACTACCGAGTATTTTATTTTTGTGGCATGAACAAATACGAGCCAAAGGCGGGCTAGTTAAGATGCTCTACTTCTTCCAAAAGTAATGACTTTTTATGAGCTCATTGAAGTAAGAATTCCTCGGAAATTATGGATCGGTTCAAGAAGCGGAGTGGCATTCGCACATTTTACGATCATACTTAGCAGTATTGACGCAATTCGGTGTGTTTAACGCATGAAAACAGAAGGCTTTGGTTTTATCCCAGATTTTCTTTATCCGAACCGGCTGCCATACCAATCATTTTGGATACACGGTAGTTTACTATTTTGAGTTTATCCTTTTCTTAACAGAGGACAGTTTTATTTTCCCCATTGTTGTCCATTCTGAAGTTTTACTCTATTATCTTACATCTTACAAAATAAGCTGTATGTGTGTATGTATGTATGTATGTATGTATGTTCCGCATCTCCCCCTGAACTACTGGACCGATTTCAACCAAACTTGGTACACATGTTCCTTAATATCAGACAACAATCGCTGTCAGGGTAAGAATCACCTACAACACATACGTAAGGAGATATGACGTCATAAACAATGAGATGCGTGAAAAACTGCTGCATCAAACAACAATGCTGCACATTTTCTCCTAAACCACTGGACCAATTTCACCCAAATTTGGTACACATATTTCGTATGTGAGGTAACAACTTGTGATGCTTTTTTATTGCACAACACTAAAGCCACATTATTAATACTTCACCTTCATCTGTCGGTTGTTCAGTGGTAGATGATGTTTTAATTTTCTTTTGTAATATAATTGCCCGTAGTAGCTATTGAGGGAGTCATTGAAGAATGAGGGATAAGACGAATGATTGGGCATCAACAGCAGACAGTGTCCGTACTGATATAGCAACATATTGCACCAATAGGTCGAAGGTAATTTGGCAGCACACACACACACACACACACACACACACACACACACACACACACAACCTTCTCATAGTAGCAGAAACAGAACAAAAATACCCTCACTAACTACAAAGAAACTATGGACAATATGGCTACACAAATGAAGAATTTAGTGTTCCAACAATGGAAACTCTTAAGTTTGAATTTAATAATAAAATGAGGATAGGTTGCAACTAACCACAAAGACCATCACTGAGCTGCAGACAGATATTTAGAAAAGGCAATTGCACACAGTGAGTGCTCTCACTGTGGTGACAAAACTTTAGACACAACAGCTGAGGATGGCAATCATATTTCCACGAGTTATGCTTACATGATATGAGATATAACCACCACTAATACATGCCCATAATTTACTATGGCCACAATATTAATGTGCCACCATTTATGCATTTTGTGACAATACATGTGGTAGGAGACAAGGAATAGGAGGGAGAGTAGGGAGAATAATTTTTCCTCTCGGTTTTAAGACAAAATATATTTTATTTTGAAGTGTGATATTTCATTTGATCCAACACATGATAAAGAAAATATCAATTTTACATTACTTCCTAGCTAGTATTAAATAACTCTGATTCAACAAGGAAAAGAGTAATGGACTACCAAACGTTTTAAGATATATTACTAAAGTCAGTCTGCTACTAGTTGTTAACAGAAGCAGACGTGATGTATAAGTTGCCTTAACTTTGTGAAATATAAAAAACAAATTTTATCTACTGTTTGAAGTTTATTTAGATTCAGTGTACAATGATAGGCCTGTAAAAAACTAAGAATCCACAAACGTCAAAAATTACTACAGATACGTAAGATTTATATAGTCGGGCATATATTCAAAGAATGACGACTAAGTACATCACTGGAATAATGACTAAAATTATCATACGTAGCAATGGCTTTTTCAATTAATGAATAATTTCAAAAACCAATTTCCTATTATTTTAAAATGTTTATTAATTTTAACAGTATAATTTCCACATTTGCACCTTTTCCCCACAATTCACAATTTATGAAACCATGTTCCTGGAGAGGAAAACTGACAAATTGATGCTGAATCACAGTCACCTTCATCTAGTGTTTATCAGGGTTACACAGTTAAGTTTCAAGAAACTTTACATTTATTCAAATCCATATGTCATGTTTTGTTATTTACAACAAGTGCAACCTAAGTTGACTTACAGTGTGGTGGCTAATGGTAGTGACCGTAGAGGCATTTCTCATTTACATTCACTTCCCTCAGTCTTTGTAGCAAGTGTCGGATTAGTCGACAAAGCCAGTAAGTTTTCATGTTTAGCATGATCCATTTTTAAAATTTAATCTTCTTGTGAAGTACACGACATCAGACCCGAGAGAAGCTGGGACCACTGCTGTCAGAGAAGATCTACCGCGAGTAGCCCAATTTAAGTATCTCAGCTCTACAATCAGTAGCGACGGCCCACTCGCAGACGAGGTCAATGCAGGGACAGAGGCAGCCCGGACGGAGTGGCCAATGACAACAGGAGTGACCTGCGATTGTCAGATGAAGGCTCACCCGAAGTCAAAGATCTACCGGACTGTCATCCGCCCTGTCGCTCTACAGTACTGAGTGCTGGCCAACTACAATGGCAACTGAGGGCCATGGAGACAATTAGACGGACAGGTGGCATCACTCGGCTGGATTGCGTGTCAAATTAAACCGTCAGGCAACTTTTGGCAAATGCGCCCATCCAAAAGAAAATACAACAAAGTCGTCTGCAACAGTTTGGAGATGTACTGCGTGCAGATGTCAAGTCAATCGCAATGGCAGCTTACTCGATGGAAGTCTTTGGAAAGAGATCTGAGGGACAACTGAGGCAGCAATGGGCCAATACCCTACACCAGTGTTTTTCAACTTGAGGATCGCGACCCCCAGAGGCGGCACATAAGTCTTACTAGGTGGACGGGGTCACCGTCACAGGAGGAAGTGAAATTAATTTTACGTTAAAACTACTTAGTTCCTTGTGTAACATTCACTATGAATTTAACATATCTTGCATTGTTTTCAAGTACAGTGTGTTAATCTATACTAATAATAAATCTGTAAATGTAGGCCTGTTGCTGTTCCCCTCAATCTTCAAAACTACTGGACTAATCTTCATGCGGTTTTCACAGGAAACATGGGAAACGTTTGGGTCAACATATTGGCATAATTTTATCAAAACCAGATTACGGAACAAAAAGATATTGTAAATTTAAGTGTTTTCAGTAACCGCCATGTCTGTTTGTTCAACTATTAAAAACCTCTTATCTCGAAAACTACTACATCAATTTTCATGAGGTTTTCACAGGTAACTTGAGCGTAACTCGGGGTAACATATAAACTTCATTTCATAAAAAATCGGATCACAGAAAAAGAGAATATCATAATTTGAAATTATTTATCTATGACCATCATGTATGTCTGTCTCTTTGAACATGTTTATCTCAAAAATTATGTGACAAATTTTCATGGGGTTTTCACATGTAACCTGAGCATATCATATGGTTATATAAAGGCTTCAATAATTAGAATCGGATCAGAGAAAGTGAAGATATCATAATTTAACGATTTGTTTAAAAGCCTTCGTGTATGTCCATTTGTTTAAGGTAATCTCCAAAAGTACTACACGAACTTTCATGGGTTTCCACAGGTAACTTTGGAATAGTTTGGAGAGTAACATAGGATACATTTCATCAAAATCGGATCATAGGAAGGAAATATATCTTAATTTGAAGTTTTATGTGTATACTATGCTTATAAGTATGTTGTAGTTCAGCAAATCTACAAGAATACTATACGAACATTCGAGGTCTTTCATAGGTCAACTGAGAGTACCTTGAGGCAACATATAAGCTTCGTTTCATTAAAATCGGATCAGGGGAAGAAGAGATATCGTAATTTGTAGTTTCTGGTGTACGCTGTGCTTGAATTGCGGTGTAGTATAGCAAAGATCCGATAGAGGCGCTGTTCGTAACATAGTATACCAAATAACTAATAGATAGCCATGTCGCATTTTTATTCATGTAACTTAGGTGTAATACACTCACACAAGGGCTACGATTTTCCTTATGGCAGTGGTATTGTGTATTGATGTTGGCAACGGCCATTGAATCCTTTTTGAAAAATCAGTCATGTACAATGAGAGGAATAATTCTTTGTGTTGATGATGAAATAAATAATGTTGTTCCGATCAGTAAATTAATGATCCCCCTAGAGCGAATATTTAGTTACCAACGTTAACATACTAAAATGCTGCCACTGCAAGTAAAATTTAACCTAGGTACAACACAAAAAAAGAGAAAAAAATCATTTTCTTACTAGCTGTATCCCGCATGCCTTGCAATGCCATGGAAAGAAAAAAGTGCTTCTTTCCAGAGGTATCATTTTTATTTAAAACATAACGAATTTCCTTCACGTATATCGATGTTTCCATTTACTAAGAATTCTTTGCGAGGAAACACGAATTTATGTACTTTCCTTTCTGATTTCGGTACGTACTTATTTCATCTTGAGTCCATTCTGTTTAGTAATGCCTAGAAAACTGGATAGTACAGTACAGAACAAACAGAGGCCCTGTTAATTACGTAGTGCACCAAAGAACTAATAGTTGGCACTGCTGAATTTTTCAATTTTTTTTATCTTTTATTTCTTTTGGATGATTATGCCATAGAACAGCAGCGAACCACTAAAGGTGCTGTTGATTTCGTAGTGCTGCAAGGAAACAATACATGATCGTGTCATGCGTATTCCCTCAGTGACAGAAGTATTTTGAATTAAGAGCCGCAATCTTATCTCTGTAAATACAAACTAACATCAAGTTGCTGATTACACTTTGTATCTTCACAGCTTAATGGCGTATATTTGCTTCTTTTGACAGGGAAAATTTGAATTAAAAACAGAACAACATTCCTTCGCTTCTATCGAGACTGTAATTTACATAACAATTCTTTGCAAGAAAAATCGAATTTATGTAGTCCCCCTTTTGATTTCGGTGTATCCTCATTACATTTTGAGTGCGTTCTCTTTAGGAATGCCTCGAAAACGCCATAGTACAGGAAAGGACAACGTGAGGTGACTAATTACATAGTACACCAAAGAATTAATTATGGTGTTGCTGCATTTTTCTTTTTCATTCTCATAACTATAGTGTAATACACCACAAGAAGGGGTACAATTTTACTTATGGTGGCGGCGTTGTGTGCTGATGTTGGCAAGAGCCGTTGAATGCTTTTTAAAAAGTCAGTCACATAGAATGAGGGGAATAATTCTTTATGTTCCCGACGAAATAAATAATTTATGCTGTTCTGGTCAGTAAATTAATTCTCCTCCTAAAGCGAACATTTAGTTGCCAATGATAGCAAACTAAATCGCTGCCACTGCAAGTAAAATTTAACCCAGGTAAGGTACAATTTTTTTTTTTTTTACATAATTCCTAACTGTATCCCATACGCTTTGCAATGTCATGGAGAGAAAAGAAGTGCATCATTTGACGGGTATAACCACTAAATTGTGCATGGAAGAAATATCTATGGAATGAGCATTGCGTTCTGTTCATCTTATCAACATTAAGTTGGAATTACACATGATATTGAGGCAAATGCACTCTTTCCACAAATTTATTTGCTCTTACGATTGGTTTGTACTGCATTCGCTGCAAACATGCCCCCCCTCCCCCTCTATTTCGCAGAGCAACCACGTAACATGAAACAATATCTTCATAAATGTGTCACAGAAGCAACAAGGAAGTTGAGGAAGCGTCGCTAAAAGAGCCATTTACACATAGTCATCTGTCTTAACCGAACAAAAAATGACCAAGATAAAGTCAGCGGTTAATATATTTTTCCCATTATTACGTGACATTTCCACCTTAATGTTCAGGACACGAAAACTGTTCTGCGCATTTGAATGATCACTCCAGAGATGCTCTGTGCCTGCCACTAGAGATAATATACACACACAAGCAATAAACTCATCAGAAACCTCTCTGCTTTAATAATTGTTCCATACAATATTGACATTAAAATTTGAAATTACTTTTGGTGCGGACTACATTAAGATAGATACAGATGTCTTCTTTTGCAGAGAAAATTGTACTTTGTGTTCTGAATATATAGTTCTATTAAAAAGGTCAATATCAATTTCATGCTTTAGGAAGTAATCACTGCACAACGTGGGGACATGTATTATGTGAAAGAGTAGCTGATGCTGCTAACACGTCGAGACAATTCCCTGGAAATATTATACTGTAGTTAATGAAAAATTCTATACAAATATTGTTAAAAACGAGATAGAGTGGCTGGCCAGTACTTACCATTGTGCTGTACCGCCGATAGTAACACAAAAGTAGAATCAGAAAAAGGGGACAAAAAGGACAAGCTTTCGGAACACAGTTCCTTCGTCAGGTGGGAGAGAAGGGAAGAAGAAAGGATGGGAACAGAAGGGAAAGGTAGTTCACGATCTAGGTCATGAAGGTGGTGTTTCAGGAGTGTGGACGTCAGAGATACTGCATGATCGAAATTCAAAAAAACTGGAACGGTTATTTGATGTGGTTAATAATTTGCGATTTGAAATCGCAAAGAGCTCTGATCCGAGTGCAAAACTGAACACAAAGGATTGCAAAATAATGTACAGGAATTTAAAAGTGAAATTACCTAGCAGAACAATCACAATTATTAGTATTAATAATCACTCATTTCTTCGCCATTTGTGAATTCTGCCGACGATGGCTGCATTCTTAAAGACATTCTATTATTTTGTTACAAATGAAAATTTGTGCCGGACTGGGACTCGAACCCGGGTCTCCCGCTTATCGCGAACGGTCGCCTTTACCTCTCGGCCACCCAAATATTATTGATTATTAATATCATATCTACAGCTGCGGTGCCATCAAAAATGTCTGTTCCTTCGGAACAGATGTTTCATAACAATTATTAGTGACCAAAGCTCAAGTGACAATTAGTGCTCAAAATGACGAAATTATTAAAATCAAGAAAACTTGTACGGGCAACAAAGAAAACATTGTTAGATTAATTGATGGCGTTCAGAAACAATGTACTGCTCTGGACACCGAAGTTAATGAAATTAAACTGAAGGTGCAATTACTTGACAATGGATTACCACCGTCAGACAAATATGCATAATGTGAAGAAATCAGCACTGTTATTTGTGAAACACAAATTCCAAGATTACGATCTGAAACAAAGATTACATGCTGTCGCATTTGTTAAATAATTCAAACACTCGTTTGAGACATTTTACGGAATGTGCCAAAATTAACACTTGTGTGAGCCACATGAGGGGCGAAGCATGTGTGTGGGGAATTAATGCATCCGAAAATTATTCTATGTATTCAGAAATTGAAACATCATTCATGAATAAATTTTGGTTGAAAGAGAAGCAGAAGAATATAAAATCTAAAATTTTGATGGCTCCTAATTATGCGCGAAACCATGGGACAATGCGTGAATATACTCAGAAATTTTGGGATGACAATGCTTACCTAGATGATCCAGTAAAAGAAGAGGAATTTATCTTAATTTTGCTACAGAGATTGCCATATTCCAACAGAGAAGTTGATGCTTTCTCCACAACTTAAAATGGAACAAATTTGTTTATTAATTGATCACCTCAAAATGCTGAATTCCAAGCATGAACAAAGGAACCGGAACAATGAAGAAAGGCAACATAATAATAATGCACCGCTGCACCGTGATTTTTAACAGTAACGGAAGATCTGACAGAAATGATAGGCGTGATGAGTGGCCACGAAGAAGGAATCGTGGTGATAAGCAAGACAGATCTAACACAAATCAAAGATAAGAGCAGCATTATAGTAATGATGATAAGAGAATTAATCAATCAAACAAAGAAGACAGAAAACATCAGTGATCAACAGAGCGAGAGAGAAGTAGCGATCATAACCAGGAAACAATAAACTAAATACAGTTTTGGAGGTGACCCACTCCTAAACTAATGTGTTGAGGAACAGGTCAGGAATTAGAATGAATGTCATTCAATATGAGAAACTTAACAATGTAAAGGAAGACTTTTATAGAGAAGACGACAGCAAAGAATCTGAAAATTTAATTACATTTACTGTAAGTGGCGTACGTATGGTGAGTGACATTGCCAATAAGTGCAAGCCCATTAAAGGACAAGCACTATTAAAGTTTCGAATTTCTGACATAGAATGTGAGCAGAGAGTGCTAGTTATGGGATCTCTAAATACAGGATTAGTTCTTGGAGTAGACTAGTTAGCTAGCAAGGGATGCTATGTTGATTTCCAGAAGAGTTGTCTGCGAATGAAGAAGAATAATGAAGAGATGAAGATTGTATTTAAAGGATTTGTTTCCGATGATGGAAATGACGCTGTGTGTGCACATATTAATGTGATTTGTTGTCGGCTGGATGCTGGAGGAGTTATTGATTCCAACAATTCTGAGAATGAAGTCGCACAACACGGAAACACTCTCAGTGGGGATGCTCTTGCTGGTATTCACATCAAAATTTGTGATTTGGTAACCTTGTCGGAAGAGCAAAGAAAAGATTTATTTGAAGTACTGAAATCTTATGTCTGTCTATTCTCCGAGATTCCTGGTCTGCTGAAGGGATGTGTTTGCAAAATTAAGGTGAAAGAACATGAACCATTTCGCAGCAAGTCGTATGCAATACCTTTAGCAAAGAGATCAGCTGTTTATGTAGAAATTAAGAGGACACCAGATAATCAAATTATTGAAGGTTCAGACAGTGAATATTCCAACCTCATTCATGATTTTGCGAAAAAGGAAAGCACAGTACGACTTTTTTTAGATGCCAGAGCAATAAATCATGTCATTTTACCATAATGTGACCAACCTGAAAGTTTGGAATGTTTATTGCAAAAGTTTATTACAACAGAGTTTGCAAAGCCACAAATTAAATTCTTGGGACACACAATTTTGGCAAGAGCGATTGAACCTGATCAGTCAAAAATGGACACTGTGCGTAACTTTCCTGTCATAAACAACTCAAATCTTTCATTGGTTTCTGTAATTTCTTTAGAAGCTTTTTGTCTGGAAGCTGTTTGTCATCACCAGCACTGATGTGTTCTTAAGAAGGAAGTCATCTGGAAGTGACAAGCTCCTCAACATGAAGCACTTGATTTGATTAAACAACTGTGTAATGCTCCAATTCTTCACCACCCTGATTTGAATGAAAGGTTTTATCTTGTTACCAACTCTAGTGATTATGCCCTGGGTGCAGAACTTTACCAATTAATTGGTGTGGAAAGTACAATCGAATATCATACAATTGCTTTTGCGAGTTGTGCTTTGACAGAGGCTGAACGAGAGTTTAGTGTAACAGAGAGGGAAGCACTTGCTATCATTTGGGGATTTTAGAGTTTCAGATATTACTTATTTGGAAGACATACAGCAGTTGTGATTGACCACAAAACACTATCTTTTTTGCTGAGTAGTAAATTGATGCACAATCGCCTAACCCGTTGGGCAATGGCATTACAAAAGTACAGTTTAGAAATTCAGTATTTATCAGGACACCAAAATGTTGTACCAGATGCTTTGTCAAGGCTAGTAGATAGTCAAGGAGAAGTTGATGTCACTCATCCTAGACAAAGAGATGTTCAAATTTACTTTATGAAAGGTGTAGAAGGCAAGAAGAAAATAAATATGGTTTTACATAATATAAAACAGGAGCAGGCAAACAACGAAATTTTGGCTATGATAAATCAGAAGTATGATGATGCGACAATATTATTTGAAGCAGGACAGCATTTTGTATCGACGAACAAATCTAAATTCTGACCAATGGAAATTGTGTATAGAAAAAAACTGGTATATTCATGCCAGTTATGCACTTTTGGACCCAGAAAGTGTTTATTAAAATTGAAAGAGCATGTAATTTTTGATAATATGTCACACAAAGTACGTTCTGTTATTCAAGCTAATAGCAACCTTATCATCAAGAAATTGCAAGAGGACTACTTTGTAAACACTGTCAAACCAGAGTGTATTCTCTCAGATAATGGCCCACAATTTCGTTCAAACACTTGGAAGAAATTTGTACATAATGAAGGTATTTGTCACATTGCAATTTCATCTTACAGACCAGCTTTAAATCCTGCTGAATGTGTAATGCGTGAGCTTGGCAATTTGTTTCGTGCATACTGTGATAAGCTGCATAAGGAATGGATTGATTATCTGTCAGATTTTGAAACAGTCATCAATATTTTACCCCATGATGCCACAGGATTTCCACCATGTACAATTCTTTTCAGAAAAAAAAGTATTATTGATAAATATATAAATTTCCCTCAGGCAGATGAAATGATACAGATTGAATGTATTCAGCATGCATTAGAAGAAATGTCAAGGAAAGTACAGGAAAGGAAGCAAGCTCACGACAAAATTGTTAAGCCTTTGACCTACGAAGTTCGAGATTTAATTTTGATATGGACACATACCAAATCTTCAAGTATTAATGACAAGATCAAGAAATTACATCTCTATTATAAAGGTCCATTCCGAATCAAGAGAATTGTTCATCCAAATGCAGTAAAGGTTTAAACCATTAATGGCGCAAAATATCATAGTTTACAACATGTTGAGAACATTAAACCATTCCAGACACTAGAAGAGCAGTGAAGTAAAATTTTACATGTTTAAAGTGCAATGGACCCAATTTATGACTGTAATATGTATTTGTGTTGGACTGTAATTGGTAGTTACAGTGAATGATAAGTATGTAGGCCTATACTTTGCATGTGAATATACTGTGTTGCTTTGATTTACTAGGTGTATACAGTGTTTACTGTGATACAACTGAGGAATGCGTGGCACCCGTTTATTGACATGAATGAGGCAGCCCTGCAAAGCCTAATGCGCAATGCGAGTGTTTTGTTATGAAGCACACTACAGATATTTTCTATTGCTTTGCATGTTACGGGTTGGGTGGACACCACGTGACCGCCGACACAAGGAATGTCTGAGCTGACATCACGGACAACTGTCTTGCGCCGTCCGCATAACATAAACAAGTATGGCAGCGACTTCGGAGTGCGCAACCTTTGCGAAGCTATTCACCTTGGTTTTGCAGGAATCTTCGAGAGCTGAAAGTCTGCAGCGGCTATGATACCACTCCCTTTTACCTACGACGAATACATTGCATGTGAAAGCCAGCTCAACATATAGTAAAGTGCAGTGTTTCCCCTTTTACAGAAAAATAGAGTATGTGTGCAATGTTTATCGACAATATTCAGTGTTCGTAATTTGTCCCCACCGGCAATGATGCCACACCCTTCTTGTGCTTGTGTACAGCGCTTTTGTGTGTGAATACCTCTATGTCGTAGATAGGGCCCAAAGCAGAGTACTAGAGAAGTGATCATCTGTGGTTTTTGTTTTTGTTTTCTTTCTTCCTGAAGTGAAAGTGTTAACCACAGGATTTCTTTGTGTGTTCATTTAGATATGATATTATGAAATATGTAAATATTTTCTATTTATCTATATGTGTAAGCAGTTTGTAAGCTGTGCGCCAAGGGTTATCTAGGATATCTTAATTTATCTAAACAGTGTAGTGCTTTCGGAATTACTACATGTTACTGATGTAATGACTTATGGATGATTTTAAAAAGGGACTATGGCATTACACCTATCAGTGACAATGTTTATTCTATTTAGGACAGGAGTGATTACAATTTTATGCTGGAGACTTGTATGTGAATAGTGACGAGCTGTGGTGTAGCTAAAATGTGCTCATGAATGCACACATTTTTGAAGACTTACCTGTTTATTAAATGTTTTTGATGACGATCATATAAACATTGAGTACATTTTAATTAACAGTTTTTCTAATGATAAATTTTATGAACTTTCCTTTTGTGTATCTACCATCAACCCACACTTATCTATAATCCCTTTTGTAGATAAATTTTCATAATGAATTTGGATGTCCCAGGGCCTGTATAGTGTGTGTTTACTCTCACACATTAGTAAAGACTACTTGTAGATGCTAGGGTATTAATTAACATGGACAGCTTATTAGTATACTGTCATAAAATGTTGTATATAGGTTTGAATTTATCTAATCTCGATTCAAAAATTATTCATGACATTGTGCTGACAGTTTTAGCAGCAGTATAACTTACCTTTTTCATTTCATTAAATTTTGGGGACCATTAATCAGTACCCCCTCTTGATAAACTGTTGTCTCAAAAATTAAGATATTATAATTGATTGATCACCTGATTAATTACTAATTAATGCTAATAAGCCCATCCTTTTTTGAAATTATGATTTTTTCCTTACATTTTGCCCCCCCCCCCCTTTTTTTTTTAACTGTTATAACTTTTGTGTCCCCACAAAATGTTATATTTACAGTCTTAGATCGGTGGGAATATGTAACATATCTTAGGACATATTATATTTCCGGTGTGCGACACCAGTCGTCAGTGGTTGAGCGTCAGCAGTCCAGTAAAAGTCACGGATCTGAGCTGACGCAATTATTAGGCTGTACATTTCTATAATTAGTGGCACACAGTATGGTGTTCAAAAATTTTGTTTTTATATGCATGTGAAGTTTTTTTTTTAATAAATGTGAGATCTTGCTAAATCAGACTGCAATTCTCTATTGAAGAATTGTTGGACATTGTACTGTAACGAGTTACACTATGTGCTCCAGTACCAATACAAGATGACCAAGGTATTTATTTATGGTTAATTAGATATGGAATTGGACTGGTACTGCCCTGGATTTTTCCTTTTATACAGGTAATGGCCAGGCTGTATACAGCAAGTGGCACAGATAACACTGAAAGTGTTAAGTTCTGTGCAAATCAAAAAAGATGTATGGACTACTGTGAATACATTTATTTCATTGTTAAAAACCTACGTTCGTTTGTTCTTCATGATTCTGGTATTGATTCTGCACAGTTTGTTAGTCAGAGACATGTGTGGAATATTGCACTCTCTCTTTTGTATAAATATGGTGCAATAAATGAAGATTATTGTATAGCATAATAGCATGTCAAGACTTTTCCTTCCATAGAAATTGAGAAGTAGTATTGAAGGATATTTCAGTTCTCTCCAGCATTCTGTTCCTGCAGTAAGAACTTCAGTGACGGAGTCTGGGGATCTAACTGAAGAGGATCCACACTCATTGACAGAGTCATGGCATAGATGGTCCTCTACATCCTAAAATAGGCTGGTATACCACACACTCAGTATAATCAGCTAAAGGGCAGTGAACTGCTACCAGCACGGTCATATTTAAGCAGTAACGCTGCAACATAAGAGTGTCTGATAGGGAAATAATTAGTTTAGTCGTAGCTTCTAATAACTGCTCTACAAGTAGGGTAGGGGAAGCTCTCAAGAGGTCGCCAGAATAATTTTACTTGGAAGGGGGACGCATATTCAAAGAGGTTGAAAAACACTGCCCTTTACAATGACCTGTAAGTCTTAAACCTTCAGCCAGACATGACCCACGATCAAACAAAATGGAGACAGCGAATCCATTCAGCAGGCCCTGCCAGCAGGTGGGACAAACGCTGAAGTAAAAGAAGAAGAATTGTCTTGTGAAATGCAAATATTTAGAGAGGTATGTTTTGTGACATTTCATAAACAGTGTAAATGACGGTTTACAAAAAGGTGTAGTTTTCTGTACATCAGTCCGCCTCTGTAGTCTAGTGGACAGCATGGTGGTTTGCCAGGCAGGAGGCCCAGGTTCAATTCACGGTCGGGTCTGAGATTATCTCCACTCGAGGACTCATCGTGTCATCATCGTCATTATCGTTCCGTGATCATTGAACACTCGAGTCACCAAAATGGCATCACATAAAAAGACTTTAACCAGGCAGGCTGAACATGACCCCAGTTGGGGTCTAACAGCCATAAATGCCACACCACCACCACCACCACCACCACCACCACCACCACCACCACCTGCATATCACGTACAACCTCAAGAAGACAACAGTAAAATGGGTGCAGGTGAACACACATGCAAACCCCGCACAAATATATTTATGTATATACCTGTATATGACAATATGAATATGTTCTTGAAAGACATTTTTTGAAACATGAAAAGTAAACATTTCGTGCAGGGTTTCATTATTTAAACAATGAACAACACAATTTTAGTTTTTCTGACAACATCAATTATGATGAATTAACTTACATCAAATCTTTCTACTTCCTGTAAGGTAACAGTTCCAATTAGGCTTTAAGCTAAACATTACAAAATTCAGATAATCATTCTTACGTAATGAAGGCAAGTACTTTGACGATACAGTCAAATCTCCATAAAATGATTACCGATACAACCTGGGTACAGAGAAATTTTTATACGGTCCCAGCTGATCTCCTGTATATACTATACCGTGTTAATTATCCCTCATTAAATGATGAACTTACTTTAATAACACCCTGTTATAACAAAGTAAGTTTTGCGGATATTACTATTTTCTGCTTTTAAGAATATGACTTTAATGTTGCATATCGTTAGCTAAACCTCTCGGCCTTCAGCGCTGTATTTTCAGAAGCTTCGCTCCGTACTGTGCTGATAGTAAGCAGGTAGTGAACAGTGTGTAACCACCGGTGAGCTGTGTCGAGCGACAAATAAAAGAGTTCCTCTGAACCAGTGTTCAATTATTTAGTCTCTACATTGTTGAACTTGACAGGCACATGCAGAGTTGATTTCCACGATTTTTGCAACCTGTGAATGTTTTGAAGCTCATGTAAATATGCTTTCGACTTGTCTAATAAGATTTTGACAATGGCTGGAGTTCAGAAACTTAATTTTAGAGACAAAAGTGGAGGTTTTCAAAGACGTCAATTATGGAATGAAACAGGAGTGGCGAGTAAGTATGGAATGACAAAATTAACGTTGGCTACGTTCTCGAAGAAAAGAAAAACTGAAGATAGTTTAACCCTTCAAGGAAAAGAATGAAGTGGGCTGCTGCTGACAATGTGGACAATACTAGACTGTGGTGGTTTAATGAGATGCGTTCGATGAACATACCAATTAGGGGCTCATCGATAAATCAAAAGGCCTTAACTTTTGCTAAGTTACTTGGACATTCCGATTTTAAAGGCAGTAACAATGCCTGCAGAGATTTAAGGTGATTTCAGGTGAAGAAATGCAGAATCTTGGCAGAAAAACAATGATGGAAACTACACTCCTCAAAATGTCTACAATGCAGACGAGACAGGATTGTTTTGCCAACTGATGCCAGAAGATGATGGCCTTTAGAGGAGAAAAATGCAAATGAGGGGCAGTTCCCTGCAGCAGTGTGCCAGGGCCACACAAGTTGGCAATACTGGTGATCGGACAATCAACAAATTACCCATGCTTATAACAAAAGTAGTTTACCAGGTAAGAGTAGATACATTTTATTTTACCTTTGTTTAATTTATAAGTAGATTTATTACCTTCAGTCATAAGTCCACATTAATTTTTGTATTTTCCATTATTCTAAATACAATTCTTTTTATTTCAGTCAATTACAAGACAAACCAGAAAGCATTGATGACCTCTTGCTTTCTTTAGTGAGAGGCTACTTTTACTTGATAAAGAGATAACAAGAATAAAACAAATTGAACTGTTGGTGGCTAATTTTTGTGCACAAAACTAAATGCTACAGTTGGAGAGTGTGAAACTCTATGACTCCCTCCCAAACTGTATTTCAATTTTTCAGCCACTAGACATGGGGATGATTAAGAACTTTAAGACAAAATACCGTTCATGTCTAGTTCAACACATTATCGCAAACATCGAAACGAAGGTGAGAAATCCCTGCAGTTTCAAAGTGAAGCAAGTTTGTGACATGATTGCTAGTTCCTGGAACAGTATAGAACCGAATGTGATTGCAAGCTGCTAGGAAAATAAGCAAGGATTTTCAAAAGTGAAGATGCTGGTGTGAATGATGATGTTGATAAAAAATGCAGGGTGGTGTTCAAAGTGATCTTGATATGTATTCAGCAGTGACTACTACTTGAATATGTGACATTGGATGATGCCTTGATATTTTAAGCCCACTCTGACAAATCTATCATTGAAGAATTAAACAGTAATTTGCCTGTTGAAAATACTAACAACAGTGATGTGACAAGTGCAACTACTACTACTCCGATGGAGCTAATGGATCAACTGCAAACTATTCATCAAGTAGCATCTTCAATCCCAAATGTTTCAGCTGAACAATTTATTACGTTAGAGGAGATAAAGACAATATTAATAAAGCGTGTCAATAAGAAAAAAGAAACAAAGGAAAATAATTTAATTCTTCTGTACACAAGGATAATCTTACTAATATATGTAGTGATCAAAATGTGTTTCATTATTAATAATGCAAAGGTATTAAAATACAAATAAAACAATGTTACTGACTTACCTCTATTTCTTTGTTTCAGAAGTTCTATTTCACTGTGCAAGCTTGCTAACATGGCTTGATGCTGTTCTTGCAGGAAACGAATATTCTGCTCCAAATATGTGATTCGCAGTAAAGGGTCACTAGTTGGTGTCACAGGTAATCCTTCTCCCCTTCCTGCAGTGGCTGCCTCTGCAGTTTTCTTGTTCATCTGGTTAAATCAAATGACAAAATTTAAAAGTCTATTGAAAAATAAAAATGTTACAGTGTGACTGATTTAATAATAAAATTACACTACATACAATGGTAAGCGTCACCCAGTTTGTTTTTATTCTCAACGACCAAGACTTTCACCTTCAGCAAAGGCTCTCAGAAAATACAGTCATAATTTGATTGTAACTACATACAAAGTGTCAATAGGTAAACTTCTCACACTTTCACCACTGTCGATGGTGTACATAGGGTGTTTTGCTGACTACCGAGTTAGAGAACATTTAATTCTTATTTATTAGTGGAAAAGACATTTCAAAACAATGTAGGGTACTGAGGATAAGGAGGATGTTTGCTTTAGCCTAGCACTAGCTGAGGCCTGCCAATAGGCTGTGCACCAGTGGCTGCTGTCCTCCCCAGTATGACTTGACTTTAAGAGAGTTGTCACCCGAAGCACTGTTACTGCTTGTTGCATAAGAAGTGAAGATCAACAAAATGCCCTGATGTAGGGCATCGACCGAAATATTGTCGAATTTCACATACTGACAATGTCTTCAAATGTTTTTCTGGCAAAGATAATGGCCACACAAGCCTGTGAATTACATATCCACATGGTGTTCAATAGAGGAACAGAAGAGTACATACACATACTCAAAGGGAGGAAGCTAGAGCAAGTAACCTCCAGTAAGATGTCAAGCAAGTTAGACAGAAAGAGAAGAAGAACAATGTCAACCGAAAATTAAGCTCCTTTATATACACCATAAAGTAAAAACAATGCACAAACCATTCCCAAGTAACGCAACACAATCATTGAACCTTACAAATGGAACAGCATTATAATATGTAGAAATGGGACAAAAATTTGAACTTAAAATGAAAATTCAATTATAATAATTGTCACAAAAAGACTTAGTTGCATTTTTTAAAATAATGTTATTATCTCCATGACTGAATAACCCTCTCCCTCCCATTTCCAAACATCATTAAAAGGTATGTTTAAAAACTAAGTCTTCACTAATTTCAACTCTTGTACATACAACATTAGGAAATACAAACTAGTGTAAGGGACAGTCGGAAATACTTGAAAATTTACTGTTATTTAGGCAGTTGATTAATAAAAAGTAAATAATTATTAAGATGCAAGATGTTTGACAATCTCTCTCAAAATATGTGCATACACTACTTAGTTCAATATAACAGTGTTTATGATAATCTAAACAACTCAGAAAAGAGACAACTACCTTGGCCATGTATAGTGTTACTAACTATAATGAATTAATATGTTTCCACAAAATTGTGGTTTAAACCTCCATCTATTGCCATTTATTTGATTGTATAGTTTACGTTGACTACAGCATAATATTCAACAATTAAAATTTCTTTGCAATTGTTTAAAGGCATAATTTACAAATACATCAGAAACAGACGAAAAGTTAGTCATCAAAGCAGTTGCACATATTGTCAATTATTACACTACATTGTCAATACACTACAGAGAAAAGTTATTTCAATCTTAATAAGGTATATTAACTTAATGATAAAACCAGTAATGTTTCCTTAAAATATTAATATTCCTTTCCTGTTACAAATGTTACTGGAGGGAAAAATCACATTTATTATAAGAGAATGTGTGTTTACAGCATACTATAAAACTCAACCATGAATAGATGTTCCAATATTCAAAAACAGAATTTTAAAATGAAAACAATTGTGGGAGGAGAAATCAGTTACCTGAGAAAATGGCACAGTTGGTATTTTCACAAGTATCTTGGAGGCCATTGTGATGACAAATACAATGGAAAAAATAGCACAATTTTATATTTCACAAAATTCAATATATAGTTCACTTTCACTCAGAGCTGTGAAGTGATGCACCACCAGGTATGTTATCTTGAAATGCACCAATGATGTGATTTGTGTGAACTTATTTGACTGAAATTCATTTTACAACTCAGATTTATAATGAAGAATGACTGTTTAAAACAACAAACTAAGAATATATATGTAGTTTGAATTCCAGAAGAAAGCACAGAAAATGGCTGCCATCCTTTGTGCACCAAGCACAGCAAGCTGCTGAGTATTGATTATCTCCCACAGCTCCACCTACCTACCCCTCTCTCTCTCTCTCTCTCTCTCTCTCTCTCTCTCTCTCTCTCTCTCTCTCTCTCATGCAGCTTCACATCCTTAAAAAAAAGATAGTAACTTTGATTTTATTTTCAGATTTTTCCTTCTATGATTATTCTTCATATACTTAATTAGTGTAGATACAGTTATCTTTTGTAAGTAATTTACACAACTTACTATGGTTTAGTAATACTTGTGGTTGTTAATTTTGTTGTTTAGAGTAGCAATATCTCAAGATGCAAGTAACACTCATGTTATTTGAAAACTGCTTAGTAATAATTTAATAATTATTAGTTACACTTCAGGAAAAATTGTGTTACAAATTAATCAAAATACTGTCCACATTTAGTACTTGCAAAAAAAACTGCAATAATGAAATGAAATATATATTGCAGAACTACGTCTACAACCATTCACTTTACAAGTGTGATTTATAATGACAAACAATTATTCAAAAAACACAAATGAACATAATGTACTATGAACCACAGGAGAAATACATTCAATAAAATCTGACTGTACACTTACACTAAATAAAACTAACAGCAATCATTAGCAAAAGCTAACAGTTGGGGAGAAGGATGGGATTATTTGGTATTGTTACCTAGTGATCTAGGAATATTTGCAACCCCTGTTGCCTATTTGGAAACAGGATTCCACTTGTCTGTGTTACCTACTCTCAATTTGAATGCAATGGAATATCTATATAAATAAGCAACTAATCTGGGCCACTGCTGTAGATTGCATGGCTTCAAGAGGGGGGAAGAAGAGTAGAAATATGATATATACAACTGATGGAAATTCTCCCCAAGATTTTAAAATATTCTTGAAAAAGAGAGATTGAATGGCCAGTACTTACGTTAGTTCTGTACTGCCAACAGTCACACACACACACACACACACACACACACACACACACACACACACACACACACTCTTCGGTGATTGTGGGAGCATAGGATATATTGCAGGAAAATACATAATTTATTAATTTTCTGTCAACCTTAGTTGCTTAAAAAATTAGGAGTATTTCCAAATATTGCAACTGAATGAAAGACTTCGTGACATACACGTTTCGCTTTTTTAATTGTGAAGCATTATCAGTGGCCTGTAATACATGTTTGTTTTTGTATAATATTGCAGTACGGTTATAAATAATATTTTGCTATGTTTCACAGTATGACATTTATCAATCTTTACTGACCTTCTAGGTTAGAAACAACTTATGTAGCACAATTTTTTGTGTAGTTAATTTAATTTTCAGTAAGTAATACATGTGTGTCTTCGTGCAGCTGTGTGTGTGTTCTCCAGGTGGATGTATATTTTGGTTCATGATGAACGCAGTAATGTCATCACTTCACTGTGTCCTTAGTGGTGGTTTATTTACAACTAGCCCATGCTTCACAACGGTTGTTAATGAGGGCCCTGTGTATATCATATGGATTTTTAGGGTTCTGGACCTATGTCAGCAAAAACAGACTCCTTGTTGGATCGCTCTGTCAATAATCTTAGTTATCCTAGCCAAGATCTCAAATTTAAGTAGAAGTCATTGTCGATAATGATGAATGTTCATAAAGTCTTTCATACAAAATGTGAAACTAAGTCCATACTCTATGAATCAATGAATTTACATCGTTCCAAAGTTAAGACTGAGGTGTGCAATTTTCTGTCTTGCATAAACTGCTGAAAATACTTCTATCGTTGAGATGAGAAATAGTAATAATAATAATAATAATAATAATAATAATAATAATAATAATAACAGTGCCATCTATTGGTTCTATGGCATAGTACTGAACTGTTTATCTCTCACAGTATGTGTATGCTGAAGTAAGAATGTTGTAGAGTAGCACTGGGGACAAGGTAGTTATTCTGTATGCAGTGCTCCATATTATCGAAAACTCGGCGAATGCTGAAAGTCTGGTAATTAAATCAACAGAGCAGTTCATGTCTATTTAAATAAGACGTCATGTCAGAGTCAACGTGCGATAAAGTAAGTCTGGGTAATCATTGAAGGAATGGCATCAGCTGATTGTCTGTATAGAACTTTCCATTAAATATAGTATTTCCAGTGAATTGTCTTGACTGTGTTAGCAGCATCAGCCACATTTTCAACTAATACATGTCCTCACATCCTGCAGTGATTACTTCGTAAAGCATGAAGTTGAAATCGATCTTGTGTAACAGAACTATATATATTCAGAAGTTGGATTATAACTAAGTACAATTTTCTCTGCAAAAGATTATGCTTTTATCTTAATTTAGGTCGCATCAAAAGTAAGTAATTACAAATTTTAATAACAATATTCTACTGGACAATTATGAAGGCAGAGAGGTTTCTGATGAGTTTGTCACTTGCGTGTGTATATTATCTATAATGGCAGGCACAGAGCAGAAATATCTCTGGAGTGAGCATTCAGATGCACAGAACAGATTTTTTGTCTTCATCATTAAGTTGGAAATAACGCCTGATTTGGGAAAAATCTACTAATCGGTGACTTCATCTTGGTCCATTTTTGTTTGATTAAGACAGATGACTATTTGTAAATGGCCCTTTTAGCCACGCTTCTTCAACTTTCTTGTTGCTACTGTGACACATTTATTTAGATATTATTTCACGTTACGTGGTTGCTCTGCGAAAAGGAGGTGGGGCTTCTTTGCAGCCAATGCAGTACTAACCAATCCTGGGAGCAAATAAATGTGTGGAAAGAGTGGATTTGTCTTAGTATCACTTGGTACTTTCAGCTTAATGTTGAGAAGATGCACAGAAGCCAATGCTCGCTCCATAGGTATTTCTACTCTATATGTAATTTAGTGGTTATACCTGTCGAAAGATACAGTTCTTTTCTTTGTCTGCTTGTGTGTGTGTGTGTGTGTGTGTGTGTGTGTGTGAGTGGGGGAGGTGTTTTTTTTTTTACCTATCCTCCCCCCCCCCTCCCCAGGTAAGTGTTTCCTCTGCCACAATTGGAATGACTCCTCACCCACTCCATTAAAACCCACATTTCCTTTCCCCTCTCCTTCCCTGCTCTTTGCCTGAGGAAGCAACAAATGGTTTTGTGTGTGTGTGTGAGAGAGAGAGAGAGAGAGAGAGAGAGAGAGAGAGAGAGAGAGAGAGAGAGAGAGAGAGAGATAGTGTGTGTGTGTGTGTGTGTGTGTGTGTGTTTTGGGTGTTTGTATTTTGTGCTTCTTACAATTTCTCATCAGGTGAATTTTTATTTTTTGGTTGAGTCTATAGTGTTTGGGTGTTATAACCATTGTTTTTAGCTTTAAGTTGTCTTCTGTCACGGTTCAAAAAAATTATTATTATTTTATGGGTCGCCTATCATTAAAGTTCACTAGCCCTGTTATATTTGGCAATAAGTTGTCACTTCTTTACAATGTCAGGTAATAATTATCAATTTGTTTTGACGTCAAAATTATTAATATCACGCAACAATACATTTATGTTTATAGATATATTAATAACTTGACGTCTGTTATTGTCAAAACCAATTATATATTTATTTTTTTGTAAAAATAAATCAACAGCTGTTTCAATTAGAGAGATGGGTCTGACTATTAGTTTTTTAACGAATATTTCACAAATATCTGAACACCATTTATCAAATCATCTCTATCACCAACATAACTTGCATAATAGTTATCAAATAAATTTCACTGATTATTAGTTATTTTGTAAAATTTATATCAAATGACTAATAAATAAAACACAAAACACGAATTTTATGGTTTATGCCTGTAGGCTTTTTTCAAATATTTATTTTAGAACTCAAAGACATATATGTCTTTTTTTTTATTATATACAATTACAGTGTAAGAGAGTGACTCCTATCAATATCCAGCTTCTTGAAGTAGTGGTCGTTTTGGTTACATAAAAAAAATAAATGAAAAAATAAACCCTACAGCATCTACACCACTTATGAACCATGAAGAAATAACATAAAAAATAAATTAAAGGTTCTCTTCAGGCGTGGACGTCTTACCTACGTCTGTCCCAGGAAAACTTATTACTTCCCACCAGAACCTGTCACTCTTCACTTTTTCTTTTATTGGTTTGCTAGAAAATCTCCACATACCCTTATTGGTTCATGTCATACTAAAAAATCATCTTACATTTCAATGAACATACTTATATAATAAAAATCCATAATTAAAATGGGTAATTCTTACGTTGATATGTGGTAAGAAAAATTTTTATTCGTGAATATTTTCGACCAGAGCCAGTCTAAACCATCCAGATTAATTTAGATAACTCCCAGCAGGATTCTCTTAAATTTTAAACAAAAATAACGACTGCTCTGTCCCACAATGCACATTCAAATCCCCTCAGGATTTAATTTTCATTACAAATTACCACGATAATTATTTGTAAGAATTAATAACATGTATTATTACGCAGATTTTCACCATACAGGAAAAAATTAAATTTCTTCATCACTTCATAAATATTTTGTGGACTTTGACAATCTGTTCTGTGACTGACGCACACGCAAATAACTGTGAATGTCGTCGTTAAAGTGATAAAATCTACACTACCATAATATTATCAATATCAACCAATTTAGTGCAGTTTGTACTATCCCGTTCTTGCCGTCAAAACTATTGAGACAACCAAACTGGCCACTCTTATTAATTTTTTATACATATGGTGCTAAATAAAATAATTAACTTCAAGTTCAACATTGCATTAGAAACGTCTGTGGTAGAGAATAGTAGCACCACCATTTCAGATAAGCCAGGACATATTTAAGAGCTAGCGAGTGCATCGGGCATCGAGACTACGAAAGGTAAGGACAGGATAGTTACTACGTGGCGTGTATCTGTTGTTTTTCTGAAGCTGTCAAATGTGTATTTATCAATGTGTCTCTCTATTGTTATGTCCAAGAAGTGTATCTTCACATTTGTTTCTTTTTACATTGTGAATGGAATGTTGCAGTGATTAACGATCAGAACAACAAACAACAACATGCTGATCAAGCTGGCCACAAAATAAACAGTGGAAAAACAGTGATGAAAAACATGAAATACCCTCCCACTAAGCGGGTACACAGTAAAATAATGATATTTATGTTTTAACCGAGAACCAAAATATAGATCCACCTCAAGAAACACACACACAGCTGCATGAAGGCAATATGGAGTTAACAAAAAGCTGTAAGCAATAGCAAAAATTAAATTAACTTCACAAAAACTTGTGCTACAGGAGCAGTTTCTAACCAAGTAGATCAGAATTTAAGATATTACAACATAGCAAAGATAGATAACCTTCATACTGTGAAACATAGCAAAATGTTAACAATGGAAGGTCCAGTAAGGAATGTTAATAATAATATGAAGATAAGGAACAACTCACCGTAAAGATGAACGTTGAGCTGCCGAGACACACACACACACACACACACACACACACACACACACACACACACACACACACACACAATTCTAAATTTTCAGTCAGGCACACTCATCCACACACGTCAGCCATCTCTGGCCACCAAACACAGTCTCACAAGACTGTTGGGCGGCCAGAGATGGTTGACATGGGTGGATGAGTGTGCCTGACTGTGTGGATGAGTGTTCTTTGTCTGAAGAAGGCTGCAGCCGAAAATTTAGAATTGTATGTGTTTGTGTGTCTTAATTGTATCTGTCAGCAGCTCAACGTTCTTCTTTACAGTCAATTGTTCCATATCTTCATATTATTAATAGCAAAATGTTATTTATAACTGTACTGCAATATTATACAAAAAAAGGAACATGTATTACAGGCCACTGATGATGCTTCACAAAGAAGCGAAACGCATACGGCACAAGAAACACCTTTTATTTAGTTGCAACAGATGGAAATACACCTCTGCTATCATAATCGCCCAGGCCGAACCCTCCTCTAGCACCACCACCTAGAGAGAAGGCCGCATCGCTCTCGTGTGACGTCAGACAGAGCAGCTTGCGCGCGCAAAGCTGACTGGCTTGCTGCTTCAGCATAGTGGGCCGTGCCCCAGCGACTACACAATCCGCTATGTGCGCGCAACCTGCTCTGCCTGACGTCACACGAGAGCACCGCAGCCATCTCTCTAGGTGGTGTTGCCTGTAGTCCCTGTCCCCACCACTTTGCCCTCCCTTGCCTAAACTCTAGCCTGTGTGTGTGTGTGTGTGTGTGTGTGTGTGTGTGTGTGTGTGTGTTAGTTTTTGCCAGCTCGATCAGCAAGTTGTTGCTTATGTTTATCTGGCCATTAATCACTGTGTGCAACCAATGAAGGCCTTAATGGCCAATGTTATTTAAATAAGTTGTATTCTATTGAATGTGCCTTTGTGTGGCACATTGCTGGTTGTGTGAAAATGTAAATGAAAATATTCTTGGGAGCAGACTCGCTAAGAAAACACACAATTCAGTTCAATATCCTGCCCTGTGTTGCGTTGCTACTGCTATGTGTAATGCAGGAAAGGAACAAAAATGTTTGTAAATATATCGGACTCAACTGCTGCGTTATTAGTCCATGCTTACAAACTATTTTAACTAAGGTAAACTAACCTAAGGACAACACAAACACCCATACCCCAGGGGGGACTCTAACCCCTACAGCGAGCAACCGCGTGCTCTGCAGCGAGGTGCCTTCGACCGCTCGGCTACTCCACTGCGGCAGGGAAGGAACAAAAACGTTTTCACAGTATCTCATGTTGTAAATCTTGTGGATTGATTACATTTTTTGTCAATTAGTTTTCTGCAGCAACAAAAAGAACAGATGGTGCAACTACTGAAACATCTAGCAATTATTACTGTATTCTATGCAGCCCCTCCTCCCCCTATCCATCCCTGGTACTTGACCACTTCCTGGTTCCCCTCCATGTTCCTTCTGCTCTTCAGCTATCTCTGTTCATTTCCTCCCCCTCTTACTATCTCTTCTTTCCTTTCCATCTCATTCCATCCCCCATCTTGGTCTGTTCTGAGCCCCCCTCCCCGCCCCATAATTCTGTTGTCATCCATTCTCAAGGTATTTCTTCCCAGACAAATCTACTGTATGATGATGGCATCCTCTCAAAATGTTCCGGAGGTGAAAGTAGTCCCCCATTCATATCTCCAGGCAGGAATTACTCTGGAGGTTGTAGCCACCAGAAAAGATAACACTAGAATTATATGGATCGGAACATGGACAATTTTAGATCCCCCAGTTGTGCAGGGTGGTTAGAAAATTTAAAAAGGGAAATGGACAGTTGAAGTTAGATATAATGGCGATTAGTTAACTTTGATGGGAAGATTAACAGGTCATCAATACAAAATCAGTTGCGGTATTTATAGCAGTAGGTTTAATAATGAATAAGAGAATAGGAATGCAGGTGAATTGTTATAAACAGTGCAGTGAGTGCATTATCGTAGTCAAGATAGATACAAAGTCAACAATGACTGTAGTGGTACTTGTTTATACTCCAACTAGCTCTGCTCATGAGGAGATCGAAGAAATGAGAGAGAAAATAAATGAAATCATTCAGACAAATAAGGAAGAGGAAAAATGATTGTGATGGAGAACTGGAATTTGATTGTTGGAAAAGTAAGAGAAGGAATAATAGGTGAATATAAACTGGGGAAAAGGAATTAAAGAGGAAGTGTCCTGTTAGAATTTTGCACAGAACATAATTTAATCATTACCAACATTTGGTTTAAGAATCATGAAAGAAGGTTGTATACATGGAGAGACCAAGACCACAAGAAGGTACCAAATACATTTTACAATGGTAAGACAGATTTTGTATCCAAGTTTTAAACTGTGAGACAAATTGAGGGGCACATATAGACTATAGACCTAATGGTTATGAATTCTAGACTGAAATTCAAGAAACTACAGAAAGGTAGGAAAATAAGGCAAATAGACCTCAATAAATTGAAGGAATGTGAGGTTCTTGAGAGTTTCAGATGGAGTTTAGGTAACAATTGACAAAAATGGGGGGAAAGTAATAAAGAAGATGAATGGGTAACTTTGAGATATGAAATAGTGAAGGCAACAGAGGATCAAATAGGTAGGAAAGGAGCTACAAAAATGTTTTTGATATCACAGGAAATACTGAACTGATGAAAGGGGAAGATATAAAAACACACATGAAGGAGGTAAAATGGAGTACAGGTGACTAAAAAATGTCATTAACAGGAAGTACAAGATGGCTGAACAGGAATGGCTACAGGACAAAAGAATTTATAATTAGGGAAAGGACAGATACCATCTACAGGAAAATAAGAGACATTTCGAGAGAAGTAAAGCAGCTGTATGAATATCAAGAACTCAGATGGAAACCACTTATGATCAAAGAGGGGGAAAAAATGAAAGCTGGAAAGAATGATTGAGGGTCTCTACAAAGGAAATTAAATTCAGGGCAATATTGTAGAAAGGGAAGAAGAAGTAGATGAAGATAAAATCAGAGATAATATACTGAGAGAAGAATCTGACAACACACTGAAAGACCTAAGACAAAAACAGCCCCTGGGTAGACGACATTCCCTCAGAGCTACTTATGTGTCTGTGAGACCCGACCCTCACGAAACTATTTTGCCTTTTAGTTACCCTGCCCTTACCTTTCATAGTCTCTATGCCTGATGCACTCGGTAGGGTCTCTTTAGTATGCCATGGACCTAAAATTGTTGGTGCTGCTATTCTCTACCAATGAAGTTCGCAACACAATATTTTAAATTAAAGTTAATTTTTTTAATTGCCTCCATACATAAGAAAATATTGTAAGTGACCAGTTTGGTTCTCTCAATAGTTATCACGACAAGAACAAGTTGCACTAAATTAGGCAATATTATTAATATGATGTTAGTGCAGTATTTTAACGCTTAATAGCAACATTTACAGTTTTTTGCAAGCGACCGTATCAATTCTCAGAATAAATCCAGTAAACAAAATTAAACTTAGTGCACAGTAGCTAACAGAAAGTTGACACAGTTCACAAATTACAGCCAAGATTATCTATTGTGGATTTGCATTGCAATTGAGTATAAGTGGTGGCACTAGTTGTTGCTCGTTGTGTGTAACCGCCAACTAACTAATTCTCTAGATTTATAGACTGCCATAGGAACACTTTTATGATCTCATAATCAGCACAATTGTTGATAAAAGGACTAGGCCTAAATTTGACATTTGAATTAAACTATATGTTACTATTACAATTTGGTTACAGAAATCGTTTGACAGAAAATTAATAAAATATCTGGAATCAATTATTGTTACATATGGGGGATTCCCCAAACCTTTGTGACGGCAGCCATATTAAATTATTGCAGAAAATAATTCAACTTTCTAATTATGGCATCAATCAAATAATGTAATATATCAAAAGAAAGGGAAAAAGCAGCAGCAACTAATGTAGTCAAAGTCAGGAATCTAACAATATTTTATGAGTAAATGGTCATGAAAGTTAGTACCGATATAAAACTTTAATTTCAATTATTATACAAGTTAATTTTCAGATGATTCCAGATACCTTACTATAAAGTAGAGGAGTTCAGCTATACAATTGAATGGGTCATTACATTTAAATATGCTGATTACCACCCTGAAAATTTGTTGTTGGGTGTTTAAAGGGAACTAAACTGCTGGGTTATCAGTCCCCCATTCCCAGCTAAGAGTTAACATCCATTTAAAATGTAGCACACCACACCCAGTATACGCTGGGCACAGAGTTGGATGATAAAATATGACAGCAGAAGAGTGTGGCTGGCTGATCATGAGGATAATACCGGATGAGCCAGCCACTCTGCACACACTTAAAATATCCAGACAGAAACTAAATAAAAGACAACAGATTAAAAGTTCTGTAGGGTTGGGGGGTGGCCCTAAAAATCACACAAATGAGCCCACCACTAAGTAGGATGGTAAAAGCCAGTTGCGCAAATAAAACCTAAAACATGGTCAGCCATTGAGGCAACGTCACCTAAAATTGATGGAAGCGCAGTTGGCAGATTAAAGGAGTGCCTCAAAGCAGCTAAAAGCGGGCAGTCCATTAGTCCATTAGAATGTGGATCACTGTCAGCCAAATACCATAATGGCCATCTACCAGAGAACCATCAGTGTAATCAGTGAAGACCACTTCTGTACCATGAAACGAGCCGAGGAGTTCCTGGAACTGTCAACTAAGAACTGACAGTGTAACAGAGGCTTTCAAATCCTGGGCAAGTCCAACCTTAGCTTCAGACGAGGAATACCCAAGGAGGGGTATGGGAAGAGTATTGGAAAGTGGAAGGGAAGGGAAAGGATTCGATTGAGGAGAGAAGGGAATTGACATGGACCACATTCACTAGATCCGACCAAGACAGTCTTTGTGAGGATGGGAGTGCAGTAGTTGGGAAAAAAAAGAGCCTATAGTTTGGACGATGGACTGAAGTGTGGACGCAGGCAACATATGAGGCCAACAACTGTTGCTGACAGAACTGCAGGGGAGGGGGTGGGAGGGGGGAGAACCCCAGCCTCAGCAAGTAGGCTCATCAACGGGTTCATATGAAAAGCCCCCTTTGCTAAATGAACACCAGCATATAGGATGGGGTCTAAGAAGGAGCTGTCTAATCATACACCTACCTCAAATAATCCAGACATGACTAAGGGCCTTATAAAGCTGCAAGAGGGTTAGATAGGTGGCTCTCCAAGCAGTGTGGCTGAGGCAGTGTAGTATATTGAGGTACCGCCAGCACTTTTGTCGCAGCTTGTTGAAGGTGTGGGACCCCCCCCCCCCCCCCCCCCCCCCCATGAGCCAGGCATCAACAGCATGCCCAAGAAGCAATGCATCTGTTCTACGCGAAGAATTTCATTACCCAGATACAGTTCAGGCTCTGGGTGCACTGCCCGACAGCAACAGAAGTGCATGACAAGTTTTGGAGGCAGAAAATCTGAACCCATTGGCTGAGGCCCAGGACTGCGCCATCTGAATGGCTCCATGCAGTCGTCTCTCAGTGATACCGATGGTAGCGGAACTGTATACAGACAAATTCATCGGCATACAGTGAAGAGGAAACCTATAACTCTACTGCCGCAGCAAGTCCGTTGATGGCAATGAGAAATATTGGAACACTAAGAACAGAGCCCTCTCACATTCTCCTGAGTGTGAGGGGAGCTGAGTTGGGTACCTACCCTAACCCAAAAAGTGGGAAGTGAGAGGAAGTTCTGGATGAACAGTGGAAGTGGACCCAGCCAGGCAGTGTAGCCAGATTATCATAGCACCAGGTAGTTTTTAGGCCTTTCAAAGATCGAAAAAGACTACAACCAGGTGTTCACGTCTGGTGATACAGTGTGAATAGCCGAAGTGGCACTAAGTTTTCTAAAAGAGAACAACCTTGGTGAGAGCCCCCCCCCCCCCCCCCCCCCCGTTTTGGGGCACAGAGTCCGTGGTCTTCAAGAACCCACACGAGCTGCCTACTCACCATATGTTCGAGGAGCTTTCAAAGAACGTTGGTGAGGCTAATTGGATGGAACTGTCTGCCACCTGCATATCGACGCCAGGTTTTATCACCGGGATGATGATACTGTCCCGCCATTGAGATGGGAAGACAGCTTCGACTCAGAGGTGATTGAACAGGGTGCGGAAGTCCACACTGTAAACTGCAGTTTCAGAGTTACTGGCATAATTAACACAATGTGCTCAGCGATAGCACCTGGGTCCATGCATATAGTGCCCTGAATTTTCCAGCTGGGGATGCCTGTCTGTGGGCGGTACCCAAAATGTGCCAAACCTGTGACCACACCCGAGATGGGGCGGTGCGAGAATCGATGGTATCTCCCAACAGTCCTGCTTACTCTGGCGTATCAGTCTCCAAGCTTGTGCCCGAAGCCATTTAAAAGTGATCAGGTGCTCTACACAAAGATGGCGCCGGTGGTGCTGGAATGCCCGACGACATTCCCCCGATGGCCTCAGCTATCTCCAGGGACTACCACGGTAGCAACTTGCGCCGAAGTGAGCCAGCTGAGGGCGGGACAGTTACCTCAGCAGCGGAAATGATGGTCCTAGCGATACGATGAGCAGCCCGATCGACATCATCTGGGAGTGGAGTAGTCAACCTAGCAGCTGACGTGTAAACAGGCCAGTCAGGCCTACAGAGAGACCAGCGAGGCAAGAGGTCTTAAGGCTGACACTGGAGAAGAGAAATCTACATCTACATCTTCATCTACATCTACATAGATACTCTGCAAAACACATTTAAGTGCCTGGCAGAGGGTTCATTAACCACCTTCATAACTTTTCTCTACCGTTCCATTCTCTAATAGCGCGCGGGAAGAAAGAACACCTAAATCGTTCCATTTTCGATCTGATTTCTCTTATTTTATTGGGATGGTCATGTCTCCCTAAGTAGGTGGGTGCTAGCAAAATATTTTCACATTCAGAACTAAAAGTCGGTGATTGAAACTTCGCAAACAGATCACGCCGCAATGAATAACGTCTTTCTTTTAATGATTTCCACCCCAATTCGTACAACATTTCCGTGACGCTTTCCCCCCTGTAACGTGATAAAACAAAACGAGCTGCCCTTCTCTGAACCTTCTCAATATCTTCCGTCAGTCCCACCTGGTGAGGGTCCCACAAGGGGCAACAGTACTCCAAGAGAGTACGCACAAGTGTGATGTAGGCAGTCTCTTTGGTGGAGCTGGTGCATCGTCTAAGCGTTCTGCCAATGAAACGTAACCTTTGGTTCGCCTTCCCCAGGACAGGAAAGTGGTCGCTACCACATAGGTCATTATGGACCCACCAACTAAGTTGCGGCAGAAGGCTCAGGCTGCAGAGAGAGAGATCAATAGCAGAGTACGTGCAGTGCGCCACACTGACATGTGTGGGGTCATCTGTATTGAGTACGCAGCAGTTCAGCTGTGCCGTTAGAGTTTCAATGTCCCCACCACGGCCCGATATCTGAGTGTCACTCCATAAGGGGTTGTGGGCATTGAAATCCCCCAAAAGAAGGAATGGCGGGAGAAGCTGTTCTATCAAGGCTGCAAGGTCTGCAGGAGACACTGCCTCATCCAGAGGAAGGTAGATGGATCAGATGGTAATGTGCCGTCATGTCCAGATCCTCACAGCCACTGCCTTGAGCGCCGTGCCAAGTGGCACTGGTGCACTGGGGACAGTGGTGAGGAAAAAGATACAGACAACTCCGGATGCTCTATCATATGCAGTATGGTTTTTGTAGTAGCTTCTATAGCGACGAAGGGCAGGGGTTTCCTGTAGGGCTACACAGAGAGCTGAATACCGATATAGTAACTGCTGCAACTCAGCCAAGTGGCGGAAGAAACAACCACAGTTCCATTGGAGTATCACACTATTTCCAGAGGTACAGGACATATTTAAATGGAAGGTAGTAAGGTAGTGCAGATTCCACAGATCTATCCATCATCACTGACTGTGGAGGAGCCTCAACATCCACGGCTTCCAAAGTATCGGCAATTGCCAAGTCCTCGGGGGACGCGAGGATTTCCACCTCGTGCTCAGAAGCTGAGGTATGTTATGGTGGCACAGTAGCCACCTGTGAGTCTTTCTTCTTTGACTACTTTTTCATGTCTCACTGGTCCTTCGGTTTCTCACACTGGGAGTGCTCGGCTGACTACGTCTCAGGGACTGAGGATGCCCTAGAGGCCCTTCATCCAGCAGTGCGTGTGTCTTTCCGCCACTAACTGGCGTCCACTGTACCAGTGGGAGAAACTGGGAGAAAAGGATTCAAGCAATCCCTTCCTCACGAGAGGAGCCAGAGCAGGCTGTTGTGTGTCTGGCTCATGTGTGGGGACCGATGTCCCCGTTTGTTGGCGGGTTTTTGCTTCTAAGGCAGGGGCTTAGGAGGCACCTCTCACTTTGTTGCTTCCAACCACCAAGGGGGCAGATGTTGAGGGTTGGGCTTGAGGGCCCACTATGACTGAACAGGCTACAATCTAGTCTGCTGAACTAAAGATGGTGTCATGGCTGCTGCATACGATGTTTTGATGCTGACTGGGTAGAGTTTTTGATACTTTCTTTTAGCCTCTGATAGTCCAAGACCTTTACAAGAGAGAGAGAGAGGCCTGAATGGGAAAAAAATTAGGAGAGCAATGAAACCTCTTGCAATAATTCAGTTTGATGGCCTAGTTAACATACTAAAAGTCCCAAAAGCTCCAGGCTGTGGAATTGCAGTTATGACAATAAGGCAGCCTAAGGAACTGTAGAGTAATCTTGGATTGGCTATAAATTTTCACAGGATTGACATAAAAAGGTCCTTTTTGCACTAAATTGCAGAGGAAGAGATGAAACACGTTTATATAGCAATACCACATGTATTTCTTCCGAGTTATACTAACAAAAATGGAAAAAATATCATTTTTTCAACATTTTTAAGTTTCTTTATTAAGAACTGTGTATTTCGGCAACAAAATAATGATTAAAAAAATTAATTATGTATCACATTCTTAGAGATTTAAAACACTAGTAGAATGTTTTGCCTATAATTAAAAATAAGGGAGTGATCTGAAATTATTTACTGTAAGGTGTGATTATTCACTAATCAGACCGCATGTTAGAGTGGAGATATTGCTCAAAACCTTGTTCAAGACTTGCAAGTACATATGATTATTCTCAAAAGATAGTAAAACAACTGTTTCTATAAACATTGCACACATCTAAGCATTTATTTTTACAAAAATAAATAATATATATCACAACTGCCTGTAGGGGAGTTTGCAGTGGGATGAGATAATAGACGTCTTCCAGAATGAGCAGCATAGCACCTCCCTGGGGGTAATACCTTCCACAGGAGGTATATTAAAACGCACAGAGATATATTGTGGGAAATCGATATGATCATTTGGGCAGAGTTTCGTTTCTTGTATATCTACTATAAGCGGGAAGTGCAGTCGAACGAGTAGTTTTAATTAATTGCAGTTGGAATGAATGCTTTTTTTTTTTTTTTTTTTTTTTTTTTTTTTTTTTTTTTTTTTTTTTTTTTTTTTTTTTGTGGTTTTAGGGCGCACAACTTCTATGGTCATTAGCGCCCAGCCAAGAACATAGATTCGCTATGATCTAAAAAAATGTAGACTGTCAGAACATCAACAATAGGCTAAAAACGAAAGATAAAAGACAATTAAAAGAGTTAAATATCCTTGGATAGGTTGGCCAAATTGATAAAACGCAAAACTCGAGCAGCTGCTCGTGTGTCATCAGCTAAGATTTCCTCCAGAGTAGACGGAAAGTGAAGGGCTACACGGAGATGATTAAAATTAACACAAGTCAGCAAAACATGTCGCACTGTCAGCAGTTCACCGCAGGAGCATAGCGGTGCAGGTTCGGCGGATAGCAAGTGACGGTGGCTGAAACGGCAATGACCGATCCGCAACCGAGCCAGGATGACCTCCTCCCGCCGAGAGGGGCGTGAGGATGTCCTCCAAGCGGTCGGGATCGGTTTGACAGTTCGCAATTTATTGTTGTGCAGTGAAAGCCACACACTGTGCCATTGCGACACGATACTCCGGCGAAGAGCCCGTTGAACATCGTCCGATGGGACGCAAAAGGTAGCCATGCGAGGCAAAAGAGCTGCTGCCTTGGCTGCTGTGTCGGCGGCCTCATTCCCGGGCACACCCACATGGCCAGGGACCCACAGGAAAGAAACGTGACAGCTGTCATCCGCCAGCAACTGGAGGGAGCGTTGGATCCGATACACGAGAGGATGGTTCGAGAAAGGGTCCTTAAGACTCTGCAGGGCACTAAGGGAGTCAGAACATATGGCATAGAAAGGGTGGCGGTGGCGGCAGGTATACAAAACGGCCTGGTGGAGGGCGAAAAGCTCAGCCGTGAAGTTTGAGCACCGGTCAGGGAGCTTGTATTGGAAACGGTTGTCCCCGACGACGAAGGCAGATCCGACACCGGCAGTGCTCTTGGAACCATCAGTGTAAATAAATACGGCATTATCGAACCGCGAACGGAGTTCGACAAGCCTCGAGCGGTATACCAAATCCGGAGTGCTCTCCTTGGGGAGCGAACTAAGTTCGAGGTGTGTGTGAACCTGGGCCTGATGCCACGGTGGCAATGGGCTTTCGCTCAACCGAAGGGTGGAAGGAAGGGTAAAATCGAGCCGCTGTAGCAGGCGGCGAAACCGAACTCCCGGTGGAAGCAAGGCAATCGCAGACAAATGATATTGGCGATCGAGTGAGTCGTCAAAAAATAATCTGTAAGATGGATGGTTGGGCATCGACCGTAGGCGGCATGCGTACCGACACAAGAGTATGTCACGTCGATTGGTCAAGGGTAATACAGCAGCCTCGGCATACAGACTTTCAACAGGGCTGGTATAAAATGCACCGGTCGCCAGACGTAATCCACGATGGTGGATAGAGTTGAGACGGCGGAGAATCGACGGCCGTGCTGAAGAGTATACAAGGCTTCCATAGTCGAGCTTCGACTGAACAATGGCCTGGTAAAGGTGAAGCAGGACGGTACGATCCGCTCCCCATGACGTGCCACTGAGGACACGAAGAACGTTAAGGGATCGGGCACAACGGGCAGCCAGGTAGGACACGTGTGTGGACCAGCAAAGTTTCCGATCCAACACGAGTCCCAAGAATTTTGTAGTCTCCACGAAAGGGAGAGCAACCGGGCCGAGACGTAGAGAAGGTGGAAGAAATTCCTTGTATCTCCAAAAATTGATACACACAGTTTTCTCAGTGGAGAATCGGAAGCCGTTTGCGATGCTCCAGGAATACAGACGGTCAAGACAGCGTTGGAGAGAACGCTCCAAGAGACACGTCCGCTGGGCGCTACAATAAATTGCGAAATCGTCAACAAAAAGAGATCCGGAGACGTCGGCTGAAAGGCAGTCCACGATCGGATTGATTGCAATGGCAAAGAGCGCCACACTCAAGACTGAGCCCTGTGGTACCCCATTTTCCTGGCAAAAGGTATCTGACAAAACAGAGCCCACCCGCACCCGGAACTTGCGATCCGCCAAAAACGCTTGAATGAAAAGAGGAAGGCGGCCCCGAAGGCCCCATGTGTGCAATGTGCGGAGAATGCCCGCTCTCCAACAGGTATCGTATGCCTTCTCCAAGTCGAAGAACACTGCTACTGTTTGACGCTTCTTCAGAAAATTGTTCATAATGAAGGTCGACAACGTAACGAGGTGGTCAGCAGCAGAGCGGTGTCGACGAAAACCGCATTGGATGTTTGTCAGGAGGCGGCGAGATTCGAGGAGCCAGACCAACCGAGCGTTAACCATGCGTTCCATCACCTTACAGACGCAGCTCGTCAGAGAAATAGGACGATAACTGGAAGGAAGGTGTTTGTCCTTCCCTGGTTTGGGGATGGGGACAACAATGGCTTCACGCCAACTTGTGGGAACATGACCTTCAGTCCATATGCGATTGTAGGTACTAAGAAGAAAGCACTTGCCCGCTGGAGAGAGGTTCTTCAGCATTTCAATGTGAATGGAATCGGGCCCGGGAGCAGAAGACCGGGACAGGGCGAGAGCACGATCTAGCTCCTGCATGGTGAAGGCGACGTTATAATTTTCCCGATTAAAGGAGCGGAAAGAAGGCGGCCGTGCCTCCTCTACCTGTTTGCGAGGGAGAAAGGCAGGGTGGTAATGGGCAGAGCTCGAAACCTCCGCAAAGAAACGACCCAATGCGTTTGAAACATCAGCTGGGTCCACGAGGACCGCGTTCTCCACGGTCAGGCCAGGAATCGGGGAGTGGACCTTGATGCCGGACAAACGGCGTAGGCCACCCCAGACAACCGTGGAGGGAGTAAAACGGTTAAAAGAACTAGTAAAATCTGTCCAGCAAGCTTTCTTGCTGTCGTTTATGATACGACGGCACTGCGCTCTCATACGTTTGTAATTGATGCAATTCTCCAAGGTTGGGTGGCGGCGGAAGGTGCGTAAAGCACGGCGCCGGGCTCGAAGCGCGTCGCGGCAGGCTGCAGTCCACCAAGGGACCTGGACACGACGTGGAGAAGAGGATGTACGAGGTATGGAACGTTCAGCAGCAGTGAGAATAACCTCTGTGAGGTATTCGACCTGACTGTCACAGTTGGGAAAATTCTGATTGTGAAAAACAGCCATGGTAGAATAAAGCCCCCAGTCGGCTTTAGAAATGTTCCAACTGGTGGGACGTGGAGATGGGGAATGATGTAGGAAGTGGATGATACAAGGGAAATGGTCACTCGAGTACGTGTCAGAAAGTGCATACCACTCAAACCGACCAGCAAGCTGAGGAGTGCATATTGCGAGGTCTATATGGGAATAAGTGTGTGTTGTGTCAGAAAGGAAGGTCGGTGCACCAGTGTTGAGGCAGACAAGATCGAGGTGGTGGAGAATGTCCACCAAAAGGGAGCCTCTCGGACAAGGTGCCGGAGAGCCCCATAGGGGGTGGTGGCCATTTAAGTCGCCTACCAACACGAAAGGTGAAGGGAGCTGGTCAACAAGGTTTAGCACATCTGCCCTAGTAAGGGCAGATGACGATGGCGAATATATATTACAGAGGGAGAAGGTAAAGGTGGATAAGGTGATGCGGACGGCAACTGCCTGTAGGTGAGTGTGCAAGGAAATGGGATGGAAGTAGACGTCGTCTCGAAGAAGCATCAGAACCCCTCCATGGGCTGGGACACCTTCCACGGGTGGCAGGTCGAACCGCACAGAGGTGTAGTGTGGAAAGTCTGCACGATCACGTGGACGCAACTTAGTTTCCTGGAGGCAGACTAGAAGCGGGCAGTGCAATCGAAGGAGTAGTTTTAACTCCTCCCGATTAGAACGAAAGCCGCGAATGTTCCATTGAAGGAGCGCCATCATAAAAATGAGAGAAGAAATAAGGATAAAAACCAAGTAGCGAGCGGGGTCACCTCGACGGCCGCTGAGGACCGGATTTCGAGGGAGCACTGCTATCGCTGTCTGGGGGCAAAGGGTCATGTTCCATTGGTTCGCCCGACGCGCCTGCCACCTCCCTGAGTTGATCAGGAGGGGCAGTTTCCACCGCCGGTAAAGGGCCGGGCGCCCGGCAAACGGAGCGTCCCGGTGAAACAGAAGACGGCCGAGGCCGGCAACTGTTGGACGGCGCGACAGATGGGTCACGCCTCGGCGGGGAAGGAGAGGAACTCTTTTTCTTGTCAGCTCTTCTGGAAGAGTGACGGCGGGAAGAGGCAGTTGACGGTTGGGAAGCCTGAGAACGCAGAAAATCCTCACGGACGGGTTCCTTTTTCAAGGTCCGGGCATCTTGTTTAGGTGCCCGCGGTTTACTAGAGTTTGACGAAGACTGTACCCTAGAAGCAGCAAGAGGGAGCGGGGACGTGGAACGGGCAATCTTCGGGCTGGCGGATCGCACAACTGTGTCAGCGAAAGTCAAGTCACATGTCTGGGTACTGGAATCCTTGGTAGGTCGAGTTGAGGTGAGTACCTTACTGTATGTACCCGCTGGGAGGACAGTGGGCTTTCGACTCGCCAACAACTTTCGAGCGGCAGATGTTGATACCTTCTCCGTAACCCGAATTTGCTGGATTACCTTCTCATCCTTGTATACAGGGCAGTCGCGAGAGGAAGCCGCATGGTCACCGTTGCAGTTTAGGCAGTGAGGGGACGGAGGTGGGCAATCCCCCTCATGGGCGTCCCTACCACAAGTGACACACTTTGCTGCATTTGGGCAATGTTCACGGGTATGGTTGTACCTGTGGCATTGAAAACAGCGCGTTGGGTTAGGCACATAAGGTCGGACGGAGATGTACTTCATACCCTGCTTTGACCTTCGACGGGAGGTCAACTCTGTCGAACGTCAAAAACACAGTACGAGTCGGTGTCAATTGGTTATCGACCTTTTTCATCACCCTGTGGACGGCTGTCACACCCTGATCGGACATATACGATTGGATGTCTTCATCAGACAACCCATCAAGGGATCTCGTGAAGACTACCCCCCGTGATGAGTTGAGGTGTGCGGTGCGCTTCGACCTTAACTGGAAAAGTGTGCAACAACGTAGTACGTATCAGTTTTTGGGCTTGGAAGGCACTTTCCACTTCCAGCAACAATGTGCCATTGCGCTGACGTGAACAGGTTTTAACAGGGCCAGCAATTGCATCTACACCTTTCTGTATAACGAAAGGATTGACAGAATTGAAAATCCTTTCCGTCGGTGCGAGAGACAACCAGATATTTAGGAACATTAGGCAGAGTCTTTTTAGGCTGAGGCGAGTCTAACTTACGTTTGTGGGTCAACGTCATGAAAGAAGATAAGGAGGAAGTCATCGCGGAAGTGTCCCCCGTGATTACCGGCGTCTCCGATGGCGCGCTCCTTCCTAGTGGGGGCCCTCTCCGAGGGCTTACCCGCCTTAGGTGATTGTTCACACCTCAGGTCACACCTCCCGAGAACTGACGGAGGGACCAATCGGCACGTTCGGAAGGTACCAGCTCGGGTAATCACCCCTCCCTGGGCCTGGCCTTTACCAGGGGGGTACGTACGTGCCTTACATGTCTACCCGGGGCGGGGAATTACGCGTTACCCCGTCACCTGCTACGCACGATAATGCGTGGGTCGGCCTTCAGACACGCACAGGGAGGAAAGAAGAAGAGGATAGGAAAGGAAAAGAAAGAAGGAAAGAAAAGAAGTGTCTCAAACGCCGAGGCGGAGACTAATGAGGAGAAGAAGGCTAGGAGAGTTCAAGGAGAGAAAGACAGAAAACGAAGGGTAAGAAAGGAAGGAACGAAGGAAGAAAAAGCACAACAAGAACCACCGTATCTCACGAAATATGCCCGTCTCCGGGCGAAGGCATAAACCGGGAGGGAAAGTGAAGCAGCCTGGGGCAGGAAGAAAGGCTGCTCCGGCTCGGGGCCCCGTGCGCGCCACACACGTACCCACAAAAGAACTGTGGGCCCCCTGGGGGGGGAATGAATGCCTCTGATGTTCCACTGAAGGAGTGCCCTGAAGAAAGCAAGAAAAGAAAAAGGAAGAAGGCAAGAGAGAATCACTGATGGCCACTGAGGGCCTGGGCTGCGAGGGGGGCACTGCTACTGCAATCGACAGATGGACAGTCGTGTTCCATGGGTTCATTCATCTCTTCTGCCTCCTTCCTGGATAGATCGGAAGGGGCAGCTTCCTCGCCGGTGAAATGCCGGCAGATCGGCAAGCAGTAGAGCGTCTTGGAGAGACAGAGGATGGCCGGGGCCGTCTACAACTGGATGGTGTGACCGAAGAGTCACGCCCTGGTGGGGGTAGGAGAGGAAAGTTTCTATTTGTGTGCCTTTTCGGAAGCAGTTCGGTTTGAAAAATGAGCGGCTGTTGGTTGGAAGATGAAAATTTAAGAAAATCGCGAACAGGATCGAAGTCCGAGCTTCCGACTTAGTGGCCCGTGATTTCTGGGAAACTTATGTTGACTGGGGTTTACAGTGAGCAGAAGACATTGGGGGATGTCGACCGGGCAATCTTTGCACTGGCTGATCTGACAACTGTGCCACTGAAGGTAAAAAAGCACTTCTGCGTACCCATCTCCTTTATTGGTTGAGGAGAGGAAAGGACATTGCTGTAGGTACCCACTAGGAGCACAGCAGGCTTTCTACTTGCTAATAATTTCCAGGCAGCAGAGGTGGAAACTTGCTCCTTGACTCTGATTTCCTGGATGACCCACTCATCTTTACACACAGGGCATTCCCTAGAATTAACAGCATGGTCACCCGAGCAGTTGATGCAGCAAGGGTACGGGGGGGGGGGGGGGGGGGGGGGGGGGGCAGACACCCTCATGGGCGTCCCTACCACAGGTGATGCATTTGGCTGCATTTCGCCACGACTGACTGGTGTGGTTGGACCGCTGACACTGGAACATCGGGTAGGGTTGAATTCGTAGCCTGCGTTTACCTTGGAAGGAAGGTCAACTTTGTCAAAAGTCAAAACCACAGTTCGGGTTAGTGTTAGGCTACTGTTAACCCTTTTCAACACACAATGGACAGCTGTTACGCCCTGGTCGGAAAGGTAGTCTTGAATTTCCTTGTCTGACAGGCCATTAAGGGATCGTGAGAACACTACCCCCTGCGACGAGTTTAGGGTACGGTGAGGATCGTCCTTGACTGGGCAAGTGTGCATCAGCATGGTGTGAAGCAACGTTTGAGCTTGGAAGGCATTTTCGATTTCCAGCAATAGTGTCCCATTACATTGGCGGGAACAAGTTTTGACAGGACCTGCAATAGCATCGACACACCTTTGTATTATAAAAGAATTCACTGACGTGAGTCATGGCCATCAGTTCGAGAAATGACAAGTAACTTTGGCAAGTTAGGCAAACCCTTCTTAGTCTTTGGTTCATCTAGTTTCCTTTTCTGACACCTTTCACTTTTTGTTCTGGGGCATGAAATAACCATCAATAACAACAAAGAAGTTATTACCAAAATGGTTCCTCACATAAGTTACGTACAGTCCATATATTTCTTTGTAAGTCAAACATTGTGAGCAAAAACTCTTCGCAATAAATAACCACCACATACAGCATAGGCACAATCGTGAGGAGGTGAGAGATTCTTGTCACTTGATATACAGTTATCTATCATACAATACATATTTTTGTGTCTCTCTCGTGTAATAATCATCAAATGTTTGTAAATCGATCGGACCAAACTGCAAGGTCATCGTCCGTAGCTTACAAACTACTTAAACCTAGGTAAACTAACCTAAGGACAAACACACACACCCATGCCCCAGGGAGGACTCTAAACTCCACGGTGAGCAACCGCGCGCTCCGCAGCGAGACGCTTTAGACTGAGCTCTGAATGAGCTCTGAACATGCTTACATTCCCTTGCACCCATGATTCAGGGTATTATTAGCCATGTCCATTTGTCAGGCCACCAGATGATTTGAACGATTTCATCAGGTACTATCGTAATGTCACTCCAATAACCAGCCCATATTTTGTCAGTACGCCTAATCACAAACTGTCATGTGGTGACAAATTTCTGGAACTCTTGTGGTGTCAGCCTGTCTTCAAGTGTTGGCATCTGTTGTATGTATAAATGCACACACTTTGCACATGCAAGGTGGCCTGCTACATGGAAAAAATAATTATATTTTTCATCATTTCTACATGCAATCACCAATCACCTGTGCGCTCAGCACGGACTAAAAGCCTTATTTTGACTTGTTTATAGTAATGCACCACAATTTGGCAGTACAATTGCTAGATGCTTCATCAAATTCTGTAATGTCTCCATTGAGGTGATTATCGTAGGCACGTTGGGGATATCTTCAATAGCTTGCACGTTGTCTAATGTGGCAGTATGTAATGCTTGCAGGTTTGCAGAGGTAGTTAGATCAATGTCCAGATTCTGCATGAAATGAACTCCAAGGCCGAGCTGAGTGATAAACTGACCTTTTAAGGAGCGAGCAAATGAATGTCCAGTTAACATTTTTTCAAATTTTGTTAGGAGCGTACATAATGGACCACAATGTCCACTTCCACCCATGATGAATCCCATTGTGAGGAAGTGGCTGCACGATGGCCAAACACTCATTACGCCACTATTCTAGTAAAGCATAAGCTGTTCTTGAGAAAGTGTGGGAAAATTGTATTACAGAACTTGAGTCAGACTACTGAAATAGTTACACTTTGGTAAGCAAATTCTGATAACTCCCTTATTATTAATGGTAGGAAAAACATACAGGTATTATTTTAAGTCTCTAAGAATGTGCTACATGATTAATGATAAATCGTCAATTTATTCCATAATTACCCAGTTATCCATCAAGAAACTCAGTTTGAAAAAAATGATATTTTTTTCCATTTTGATTAATATAACTCTTAAGGAATATTATATAGACAGGATATACTGCTACATAACCTTCCTCTGTAATTTGGTGCAAAACGGACATTTTTGTGTTAATTCTGTGAGAATTTATAGCCATTCAAAGACTGCAGCACAAATTCTTAGGTCAGCCATACTGATGACATCATAACCTGATTCCACAGCCCGGAACTTTGGGGACTTTTAGTATGTTAACAAGGCCATCAAACACTACTGCAAAAGGTTTCATCTCTCCCCTATTTTTTTCTATTAAATGCATAAAGGTCCTGGACTATGAACAAGACAGCCGATCCAGGATTTTATATTGCACGATCTTCCTTTCTTTGTGCAGTACTGAGCAGGTAGGCAACCAAGGTGGGTGGGTGCTGCTGTCCATAGGTTGACACGTATGGGAGGTGGTGTGCAGGGGAGGTCTGGGTGTGATGCAAGTCCACATTCCCGACAGGTTGAGTTGGCAGCAGACCTGGAGGACATGTGCCCAAAACCTCCAGCACATAGGGGGAGGAACATAGGGCATCATGTCACAACGGTAAATCACCACCTTGACCTTCTCAGGCAATGAATCACACTTGAAGGCACCGGTGGCAATGCGACCCTGTTGTCCCTCGGTCCCCTATGGACTCGCCGTTATAAAGTGGACTCCTCGTCATTCCAAGTTCTTGCAGAGTTCGTCATCTGACTGCAAAAGAAGGTCTCTATGAAATATTATACCCTGTAACATGTTCAGGGCTTTTGTGTGGGGGTGATCAGTAATGGGAACATCACTGGCTTGTCACAGGTGAGCAATGCCCGTGACTGTGCTGGGGATGACATCATTATTAGAACTAACTCCGATCGCATCTTCGATACGCCATATACTTCTCCGAACTTGTCTTCCAAGTTCTGCACGAAAAATAGAGGCTTTGAGTTCGTGAAGGATTCACCATCTCTCCTGGCACACAGTAAATACCTTGGGCATATTGCTGTCCTAGGTTTCGAGCCTTGCGTTCCTCCCATGGCGTGGCCAAGGAAAGGAACGATTGGGGGAGTCATATCTCTATGCATTAAAGTCTACCTTGCCTTTCTTACAGAAGGTGGTTAAACCCCCACCAAGGTTACTCTAGGATCTTTTCATGGTGTTCCCACGAGTAGCTAGGGAAATAAAGGTGCACCCAGGCAGAGCCCCACTTGCCTGTGTAAGCCTTATACAGCCGAGGAGCGGCAGGTTTCTCAGAGGTTGCTCGCTAGTGACTGTTCAACCTGAACAGCCATGCATATCCTCAGAACGTAACACACCTTGAAATTGAGGTTCTTTTGTAGATGTTTGTACCATCCTTGCAACCCTGGTGATTAAGTCAAGATGTCCGGGCTCTGAAACGTACAATGTTCCACCATCACGCAAAAACAATGGTCGTTGAAGCATGCACAGAGCTTACGGTGTGATGGACTGTTGGCGTGACAAAGTCCACAGTACGGAACCCTGGTTTCACCAAGCCCATACTCAGCAAATTAATGCTGAGCACCTGAGGGGCTCAAAATATGATAAGGTGATATTCCCTTAACAATATTTCATAATTAATACTGCTCCTGACTATATTAATTATCACAATCTGTATTATGTAGTGCAGCTCATTTTGTAAAAAACTTTGTGTATTAGATCTGAAGATGGCGTCTAGGACACTGAAACCGGTAATGTAATTAAATGAAGAAAGTGATCTTGGTTGCAAACCTGCTACTAGACCACAAAAAATAAATAAATAAATAAATAAATAAATAAAATAAAATAAAAATTAAAATTCAGGGGGCTGGGATGAAATACCTTCAAAGGTCATTAAAGCAGTTTCAAAAATAATAGCATATCCTCTGTGTAAAATAGACTCCCTAAAATATGCAGAAGCGAAGCCATTGTTTAAAAAAGGCTCTAAAGATGATATGGGAATTTACTGTCCAATTTCTCTCCTTCCCGTGTTTTCCAAAATATTTGAAATGATTGTTGCAGTTACAATTCAAAATTTCTGTCACAAATTTAATATGATATCAAAAAATCAATTTGGCTTTCAAAAAAGGAAAAGCACAATCTCTGCTATCAATGAATTTGTCAATAAAGTTAGTTCCACCTTAGCCAAATCACAAAAAGCCGTAGGAATATTGTGTGATCTATACAAGGCGTTTGACTGTGTGAACCAGTCCCTACTATTATATAAAATGGAAAAATATGGAATTATGGGAAGTGCCCTACAGTGGTGTACGTCCTATCTATCGGAGAGGAACCAAAGGGCTGTCATAACATGCAACGAAAATACTCCTTTAAGTGGAGATTTATCTTACAGGGGGTACCACAAGGCTCAATTCTAGCCCCAATCCTTTTTCTTTTCTATATTAATGACTTGCCCATAAATATAAATCATTATTCAGTTCTATTTGCCTATGACACATCAGTACTGATTGAAAACAAAAAAGCAGACTAAATTCCTGAAAATGTCTTTAAGACCCTAGAAAACCTAGATGTCTGGTTCCATCTAAATGGTCTAAAATTAAATATAACTAAAATACAGTTAATGCAATTTACGACAAAACAGTCTAAATTAAATGATATACAGATTAAGCACAATAGTCAGGAACTACATGAAGCAGATAATGTTAAATTCTTGGTAATGACATAGGACAGAAATTTATCCTGGTCACTCACTACCTAAAAAACAAATTTAACAGCCTTGTATTTGCTATGTCCATCCTAGCCAATGTCACTAGTTTAGACACAAGAAAAGTAGTGTACCATAGCTATTTTGAGTCAATTGTGAGGTATGGTATCATATTTTGGGGAAACGCTAACACTACGACAACAATATTAACCCTACAGAAAAAAATTAATAGAAACGTGTGGTGCAAAGCCAAGAGATCCTGTCAGCCATTATTAAGAGATCTAAATATACTGAGTGTTCCCTCAGTATATTTATTTTAAATCATTCTTTTCATAAATAATAATCCAGACCTCTTTCTTCATAACAACTTCCACCACAGTTATGAAACAAGGAACAAATACAGTTTCATGCTGCCTCTACACAGACTAAATCTATATGCCCAGGTTCCACAATATTTGGGAATGAAAATACGTAATAAATTAAAAAAAAAACACATTTTCGAAAGGTTGAAACTGAATCAATGAAGAAAAAAATTATACAGCACTCTGGTACAATAATGTTATTATTCAACTGAAGAATTCTTAAATGATAATCTGAGTATTTGAGCAGGATAAAAAACATGTAATTATGTACTGCAATTTTATAACATCATATGTATATATTATTATTTTAAACTGACGAGTCTCCTGTACTCTAAATTGATGATTTAACTTTTATGTTATGAGACAATAAAATTCTGAAACAAATGTCACTTTTCACAAATTTACTAGTGTATTAACATTAGTACAAAATTAAGTAAGTATCCTTCAATGCTGTAAAATTCTTTTTTCACCAGATAGTTGTTCAGTTTTCTTGAAAAATTATTGCCATGTATATTATCACAAAGATTTTTAGGCAGGTTTCTTAACAACTTCATGCCTAAGTACCAGTGTCCTTTTTCAATGATCGTCAGTCGGTGGGGTATGTTTATTATTTCGTTCTTCCCCCGTATATTGTGGGTATGCACACTAGCATTTGTATCATACACTAAAATCTCTTGTGATGTACATTATTTTTTATATTTGTATAAAAACGTAAAAGTTGAGATGCCTAGACTTTTTAAGCAGTTTCTGCAAGTCTTCGAGTTCTTTCTTCTTAATATGATTCTGATTGCTTTCTTTTGTAAAGGGAACAATTTTTCCTTTCTTGGATGTTGGAGTTTCCGGACACTGTCACTCCATACTGCAGGTATGGTTCAAAGAGTCCATGATATACTGTGCACAATAGCTGTTTGTCTGCTTATTGCAACAGCTAATTTTTGATGAATATAACAGAGCCGAGTTTTGTTGCAGACATAGTTAATGTCTTCTTTTCACTTCAGCACATTGTCTACAATAACAGCTAAAAATTTTGTGTATTCTACTTCTTCCAGATACATATCGTTGACCTTTAAATTCATCTGCACTGACTTCTCTTTGTTTCTGAACACTGTGAACAGTGCTATTTACTCTTATAATTTGCCCATTTTCAGTAATCCACTGAGATATAGATCCTCATGGATTTGGAACCTCCCTCCACCCCCCCCCCCCCCCCCCAAGAAAAAGTAACAGTATTAATACATTGGAGTAGGAGTTGGCCACTAGTAAGTCTTTCATGCTCCTCTTAAAGGTATCTTCATTTGCAGCTAATTTTTTTATGGTTGCTGAAAAATTTATTATATTTGAACTGGGAATATATTTAAGATTTCTGTACAGATTGAATTACACATCAGGGAAAGCCTACATCAGTCTCTTCCCATCCACTGTATCACTTTCATGCTACTTGATTCTTTCAACTGCTGTCTGGTTTCTGCAAAAATTGTTTACAACTTACCATTACTTAAATTTTAACTTTGCTCCCTTTAGAATTCGAAAGAATATAATCCAATCAATACTGCATAAAGCTTTCTACAAATCTACAAAACTATAAACAGAGGTTTGCTTTTCCTTTACTTTACTTTACAGAGCTATTAGCTTAAGTCATGGATATAATACTAACATGAATTATTTGCAAAAGAATGGAAAAACTGGTGGAAGCTGACGTCCGAGAAAATCAGTATGGATTCTGAAGCAATGTTGGAAGAAGTGAGGCAACATTAACCCTGTGACTTACCTCAAGATGTAAGTTAAGGAAAGGCAAACATGCATTTATAGCATTTGTACATCTGGAGAAAGTCATTGACAGCGTACTCTGGAACACACACTAACTATGAAGGTAGCAGCAGTAAAATATGAAAATTTATGTTGGTTGAACGATTTTGTTTTCTACATGCCTGTCTGTGGCTCAATGATCACCTTTATAGTGAGTTGCAATCCATCCTCATTATATTAATGTATGGAAAGGGAAGGTTATATACAACCTGTACAGAAACCAATAAAGACACAAAATGGAAGCAATGATTGACACAGATTGATAGTTTATCCCCAATGACATTAAGTCTTTACATTGAAAAATTTGAAGAAGGAATTTTGCGGAGGATTGCTTAAAATAAAAATTGCATGTTCCACAGGATGAACTTTGGTTCCTCTCTTAAACCCAACAAACTCAGACTCACCTTTAGATCACTGTTTCCTGTCATTCCACAGATACGTATATTCCCACAGGAATCTGGAAAACCATTAACATCCAACTTTTTTCCTCTGCTCCACTTTGGGTAGTGTGAGGTCAGGGGTGGCAGGACAGTACTATTCAGTGATGGGTGTTTGGTGTTCTCCGGTAAAACTGTCAACGATGGTAAATCTGATGCACTCATTATCAAGCTGTTTAGGTATTACAAGCTTCCATAGTCAAAAAATTCCAAATCCCATGCCAATTTAGCTCAGACTGTATTCCAGCTATTACAATCTATGTGTAACTTCAAACATTACCTGAAAAGTAAAGAAAAATGTTCTCATATCTATTAATTCATTTACGTATAAAATTAGAAAAAATTTATTCTACTTATGGCAAAATTAATTTACATAAAACCTTGCAAATTACTGGAAGTTTATTAGTACAATAATTTTTAAAAACTATTCAGCAAATACTGTTTTGTTAATCATAATGACAACACATTATAGTCCTTTTCATATTCCAATTTTAGTTCACACAAAGATATTTTTGGTTCAATGTTAATTATGTTTCCAAAACACAGTCTGGACTGAAGCCGTAATCTTATCAATATCGAACCAATTAGTTCTCGACAGCCTTCGTCATTTGTCATTCAACTTTTCAGCTGGCATTTTTGATGAGTTGTTGCTCCAATGCTCATTCTGTCAACTAGGTCACCCTGCTCAATGAACTTTTATATCAACGCATGCACATATCCCTGATGAACACTGGTAAAGTTCTACAATTATCAAAACCAGTACTGTCAGATAGGTCATTTCTTTGACCCCAAGTGCGACTTTGTGCAGAGAGAGCATGAATTTCTGGTGACTTTCAAGTATTATACCTTTAACAATATTTAGTTGAAAGAAATGAAATTTGGCCACAATGTACAAACATATGCAGCCTTGAAAGAATAATAAAGGAAATAATGTTACAAGCCATATAGTTTAAGGCAAAAATCAACATTTCAAAGTTTGGCTTCTTATGACTCAGATTCTAAGGGTATAACACAACTAAAAATTGTCATATACTAATGTAACAACACAATATCAGAAATACAAAGTTTAATTTATGTACCAGTTCCCAATACAAAATGAATGTAATGCAAAATTGATATATATCACACCCCTCTTCCACATGCGAGTTGGCGCAGTCCGCACCCAACACACACAGTCCACATCCAACATCCATTCTCCTGCCGTCTGTGCACTGCATCCTAAGGTCTCCACGACCAGGAGTGTCTGCCGGCACCATTCTCTTTTTTCCCCCTCACCCCCTAAGTCGGTACACTCTGGGATATTTCCTCCTCCTCCTTAATCCAGGTGACTGTGCATTCTCTCCCCTTGCTAAGGACATCTAATCCATTGTTTACCTACTAGGTGGCTCTCAAAGGTGAAACACCATATGAGGTGTGGACACAAAAAACCATATTTGAGCCATTTGATAATTTTTGCCTGCAAAGCTATGGTACAAATTCCTCAGCCATTAAGAAAAAAATGGGATATAAAAATCTAGTAAATATATTTTTGTAGGCTATTGTGAAGAATCAAAAGGTTATATTTTTTTGAATTCTATGAATAATAAGATGTATTTCTTGATTGTGAAGATAGAACCAAGGAATGTACAACAATTTGTGGAAATAAAAATAGCAGTACTGGAGAAGAGAGAAAAATGGAAGAAGAAACTGATCAACGGCCAACACAGACAAGTTGTGAGGGAGGAGACCCAGGGAGTGGCGGAGATAACATGAAACATTCCTCTCGTACAAGGAAACAAAATAAGAATCCTGATGAAACGTGTATTGCCCAGTGTTTCGATGAGGAACAGAAAAATTTTTTAAAAATTGGAAAGAAGCAATTGAGAAAGAATTGAAGTCTCTAAATCAAAATGAAACACAAGAAAAAACTCAAACACAAGATGAGTATTTAGTATTAAAAAATCCTGAAGGTGCAATAACCGAGTACAAAGCAAGATTAGTGATTAAGAGATGTAGCCAAAGGGAAGGTATAGATTATAAAGAAACATTTTCCACCTGTTGCAAAATATTCTTCACTAAGGTATTTTTTAGCTTTAGCTGTGAATGAAAATATGTTACTCCATCAAATGGATGTAAAGACCACTTATTTAAATGGAATACCACCTACAGAAGCTCAGAAATATTGTAAAGGTAAAGGAAAAAGATCATTTACGAACTGAAAGAAAGTGGGTATCGTTGGAATAAGTATTTACATTCTAACGAAATAGATCTCTGTTGAAAAGCCTGGTGTGTATGTGTGTGTGGGCCCGCACACATATATGACAATATTTCAGCAGTCGACCAAGTTGCTATCATCACATGTGCTGATGTACTGTTCATGAAGAACATTTAAATTCTACATTAGTTAAAAGAGAATGAGGCAGTCGGAGGCAGACGGCCTATATTTACATTAGGACAGGCAAACAAGAATTAACTATAATGACTATTTGGGTAGGCCCAGAATATTTTTTTTTTCTTCATTTTAAGTAGAGATGATAAGCATCTGGTTTTCTGTGTGGAATTACGCAAAAAAAACCAGAAGTCATTGTCTCGACGGTTGCTACAATGACGACAATGCCACCTCCACCAGGATTTCGTGCTACAGAAATTTCTTCTCCCATTCCAGTGTATTCTTGCTTCTAGTGCATCAAATTTGTATTTGCAGAACAATTTCTTGCAGGGCATGTTCGTCACTCCACTATTACTGCGAGGAACTTACCGGACTCGGGCATCACTTCGCCACACGTTTTCTAGTGTTTCGTCCACGAACAGTGTTAATCAGATACCACACCACATCTCATATGCACCTAATACTCAGATTTTGCAGAACTCTAATTTATCGAACACGCAAAATTTGAATTTCAGACCTGCGATTGCCCCGCCAATTACTTGCACATATCCTGCCACTGACCGAGTGCTCCATCAACGAAGTGTAATTGCTTCCAATAACTTTGTCAATGCTACTGGTCTCTGACTCGCCTTGGCCTTTTCGCACATCACAGATGCACGTTTTTCAGCCCACAGAGCCGACCTGTACAATGCAAGTGCCGTGTCAGCTAGCCTTCTGCAGCTCGCACCACTGAGTGTGTCCAGTGATCCTCTGTCCAGGTTTGCTCGTCCTGTCAGTGATGGTATACACTCTCATTTTACTTGAGGTACTGATGTGTCCAGTGTGCTACCCACATCACAAGATCACATGTTCAACTATCGCTTCCGTCATTCCACACTGCTGACACATGACAACATTCTCGGCTGCATCCGTTTGTGCATCTGCCCCCTTTCGCAGCACATACCAATGCCTCTTCCGCATCAGTTGCCCGCTTCGTCTCGCCTCTACTTGCTGTAAACCGCTTGCTCATCTTCGAGGCTCCTCATGATGCCTCGGTGAGTCAGCGCCTCCACCCCCACCGACATTACAGAGGCACCTCTGTCGCCAACACCTGGGCACCTTCCTAAGCTACCACCTTTCTCCTTCAAGGTTCCCACAACGTGGTTTGCATTGGCGGAACAAATATTTGACTGTTACTCTATCAATGACTCAACTCGTTACCTGTGCCTCGTCACTCACTTTCACGAACACGTTTATTTGATCTATAACCTCGATAACTTGCGTGCCAGGGGGTACTATCTGACCCGTCACCCGTGAGGAACACTTAGGAGACAAGAAGCTGTCTGTCTTCTCGTTAATGAGCACGACATGCCAAATTCCACCCTCACAGCAGTTTGGTCGAGCAAACTCCAGCTCGCAGTCCAGATTGCCCTCACTTATAACATTTTGCAGAAGCTGAGCGATCTGCTATGTATCGTCAAAAGGGTTTACGATACCTACCTACGAGAAACTCTCATGCGGGGAGATTCGTTCCACAATACAATCTTGTCAGCATGCACCCACTTGTTGTTGTTGTTGTTGTTATTTAGAGGGGACTAAGCTACTTGGTTTCTAACAAAGAATGTGCAGTGGAGTGGAAACAATGGTAGTATGGACCTGGAAACAAAGAATGAATACCCAAGAGGAGTACATGTCAACGAACTTTCACCAACAGCACAAATAGAGAGAGAGAAAAAAAAAATCTGAGCGTTCAATCATACTAAAGTTTGACAACGGAAATATTTGGCTGGCTGGCTGAGATAATAATGGACGAGCCAGTCGTGTGGCACACACTAATATCTGCAAGTCAGAAGACAAAACACTAAAAAACTGTTTAAATTCAGGGTAAAACACCCTCCATTAAATGGAACGGTAAAAACTGGCTGCACGGCAAAAACATAGCACAGACTCAGCCGTGGAGGCATCGTCCCCTAGAACTAAGGATAGGGTAGGTCGAAGATTAAAAGACTGCTGCAAGGGAGGCTAAAACGTTACAGTCCATCAGGAGATGAACTACTGTCACAGCAACACATGGTTGGTGGTTCATGGCACAGTAAGTAGCCATGAGTCAAGCAAGTGTGCCCAATACGGAGATAGAATAGCACAATGGAATCCCGACGACTGGGCCTCGGTGAAGTTTTCCACGTGCTGTGGATGGTTTGACGGTGCAAAGCTTGTTTTGCCCACTCAGTGCAGACCATTCCGAACTCCAGGCATCTACATGGGATACTCTGCAAATCACATTTAAGTGCCTGACAGAGGGTTCATCAAACCACCATTATACTATTTATCTCCTATTCCATTCTCAAATAGCGCGCGGTTAGAAAGAACATCTGAATCTCTACATTCGAGCTCCGATTTCTCGTTTTTTATCCTGATGAACATTTTTACCTTATGTAGGTGGGAGTCAACAATATATTTTCGCATTCGGAGGAGAATGTTGGCGACTGGAGTTTCGTAAGTAGCCCACACCGCAGCGATAAGCGCCATTGTTGTAATGATTCCCATCCGAGATCCTATATCATTTCTGTATCGCTGTCTCCCCTGTACCGAGAGAATACAAAATGAGCTGCCCTTCTCTGGACTCTTTCGATGTGCTCCGTCAAACCTACCTGATAATGATCCCACACTGGGCAGCAATACTCCAAAAATGGATGGACAAGCATAGGGTATGCAGTTTCTTTTGTAGTTCTGTTGCATCTTTTAAGAGTTCTGCCAATAAAACGCTGTCCCTGGTTCGCCTTCCCCATGACATTATCTAAGCATTCTTTCCAGTTTAAGTCTGAAGTAATAGTAATTCCTAGGTATTCTGTGGAGTTTATGGCCGTCACTTTTGATTGGTTTATCTTGTAAACAAAGTTTAACAGATTTCTTTTTGTACTCATGTGGATGACTTCACACTTCTCATGATTTAGAGTCAATTGCCATTTTTATACCATAGTGATATCTTGTTCAGATGCTTCTGCAGTTGGTTTTGATCTTCAAAAGATTTTACTAGATGGTAAATGATGGCATCATCTGCACACAAACTAGAGAGCTGCTTAGATTTTCTCCAAAATCATTTATGTAAATAAGGAACAGCAGAAGACCAACAACACTACCCTGTGAAACGCCCGATATCACCTCTGTTTTAGCCGATGCCTTACCATTGATTACTACAAACTGTGTTCTCTCTGACAGGAAATCCTTTATCCAGTCGTAAATTTGGAGCGATATACCATAACCGCGCAATTTGATTAAAAGCCATTTGTGAGGTACAGTGTCAAGAGCCTTCTGGAAATCAAGAAATACGGAATCGATTTGCGAACCTTGTCGATAGCACCCATCACTGTGTGAATAAAGAGCTAGTTGTGTTTTGCATGAACGATATTTTCTAAATCCTTGTTGACCTTGGGTCAATAGATCAATCTGTTCGAGGTAATTCATAATATTTGAATACAGGGTATGTTCCAAAACCCTGCTGCAAATTGACGTCAATAAAATAGGCCTGTAGTTTAGTGGGTTACTCCTATTGCGTTTCTTGAATATAGGTGTGACCTGTGCAACTTTCCAATCTTTTGGTACAGATCCATCTTAGAGAGGGGTTGTATATGGCTTTTAAGTAAAGAGCTATCTCTTCAGCATAACCAGATAGAAATCTAATGGGTATACAGTCCGGACCAGAAGACCTTTTCTTGTTAAGTGATTTTAGTTGCTGGACTACTCCGATGATATCTACTTCTATATTACTCATTACGGCCTCTGTTCATAATTCGAAATCTTGAATATTGGTTTCATCTTCTTTGGTGAATGAGTTTCTAAAAGCAATGTTTAGTAACTCTGCTTTAGTAGTGCTGTCATCAGCAGAATCAACATTACTATCACATAGTCAGGGTATTGTTTGTGTTTTGCCCCTAGTATATTTAACATATGACCAAAATCTCTTTGGGTTTTCAGTCAAATTTTGAGAAAGAGTTTCGTTGTGATGAGTATTGTAGGCGTATCACATCCTCGCTAAATTTTGAGTTTCTGTGTAGAATCGCCAATCCTGGGGATTTTGTGTTCATTTATATTTAGCATGCCTTTTCTGTTGCTTTTGCATCAGTGTCATGATCTGTTTTGTGTACCAAAGGAGATCACCTCCTCCTTTTATTAATTTATTTGGTATAAAACTGTCAATACCACTTCTTTGAATTTGAGCCACAACTGGTCCACACCTACATTTAGTGTTAGAAACAAGTTTAAGCTACCTTTCAAGAAGCAATGTATTTTATTGCTATCTGCTTTCCTGAACAAATATACTTTTCGTTTATTTTTGGTAACTTGGGGACTTTTGATATTCAATCTCGCTACGACAGCTCTGTGTTCACTAATACCTGTATCTGTTTTGATGCTCATTACGAACTCAGGATTATTTGTTGCTAATAGAACAAGTGTGTTTTCACATCCATTTACAATTCTGGTTGGCATAATGTTTTATTGGTACCTCCCGATTTGTAAGTATAATTTCGCCAAAAGATTGAGGATAAATCAAAATCACCGCCTACTAGTATTGTGAGAGTCGGGTACGTTTTTTGTAATTGGACTAAGGTTTTCTTTGAACCTTTCTGCTACTGTATCGTCAGTTGGGAAGCCGGTAAAAGGAACCAATTATTAACTTCTTACGATTTTCACCACTCGCATGAACCACAGACATTGCCAAGGTGGGGTGGCTTGCGTGCCTCCATGATACAGATAGCCGTACCGTAGGTGCAACCACAGCGGAGGGGTATCTGTAGAGGGGCCAGACAAACGTGTGGTTCCTGAAGAGGGGCAGCAGCGTTTTCAGTAGTTACAGGGGCAACAGTCTGGATGATTGACTGAGCTGGCCTTGTAACATCAGCTAATGTGGCTTTGCCACACAGCTACTGCGAACGGCTGAAAGCAAGGGGAAACTACAGCCGTTACCTTTCCCAAGGACATGCAGCTCTACTGTATGAACATATGATGATGGCATCCTCTCGGGTAAAATATTCCGGAGGTAAAATAGTCCCCCATTCGGATCTTTGGGCGGGGACTACTCAGGAGGATGTGATCATCAGGAAAGACAATACTGGCAGTCTACGGGTCGGAGCGTGGAATGTTAGATCCCTTAATAGAGTAGGAAAATTAGAAAATTTAAAAAGGGAAATGGATAGGTTGAAGTCAGATATAGTGGGAATTAGTGAGGTTCAGTGGCAGGATGAACAGGATTTCTGGTCAGGTGAGTACAGGATTATAAATACAAAATCAATTGGGGGTATCACGGGAGTAGGATTGATAAGGAATAAGAAAATAGGAATGCGGGTAAACTACTATGACCAGCACAGTGATCGCATTATCATTGTCAAGATAGATACGAAACCAACACCGACAACAGTAGTAGAGGTTTATATGCCAACTAGCTCTGCCGATGATGAGGAAATCGAAGAAATATATGAGGAGCTAAAGGAAATTATTCAGACAATTAAGGGAGAGGAAAACTTAATTGTTATGGGAGACTGGAACTCGGTAGTAGGACAAGGACGGGAAGGGAAGATAGGTGAATATGGTCTGGGCAAAAGGAATGGAAGAGGAAGCCGCCTGGTAGAATTTTGCATGGAACATAATTTAGTTATAACAAACACCTGGTTCAAGAATCACAAAAGAAGGCTGTATACGTGGAAGAGACCAGGAGACACCGGGAGATACCAGATAGATTTTATAATGGTAAGACATAGATTTCGGAACCAGGTTTTACAGTGTAAGACATACCCAGGGGCAGGTATAGACTCTGACCATAACTTGTGGTTATGAACTGTAGGCTGAAACTGAAGAAACTACAAAAAGGTAGGAAAATAAGGAGATGGGACCTGGATAAATTGAAGAAACCTGACGTTCTTAAGAATTTCAGAGGGAGCTTTAGGCAACAATTGACATAAACAGGGGAAAATAAAACAGTAGAGGAGGAATGGGTAAAATTCAGAGATGAAATAGTGAAGGTAGCAGAGGACAAAATAGGAAAGCAAGACCTACAAAAAATCCTTGGATATCACAGTAGATACTAAATTTAATCGATGAAAGAAGAAAATATAAAAATGCAGTAAATGAAACAGGCAAAATGGAGTACAGACGACTAAGAAATGAGATTGACAGGAAGTGCAAAATGGCTAAGCAGGAGTAGCTAGAATACAAATGCAAGGATGTAGAAAAATGTATAAATTGGGGAAAAATAGATACAGCCTACAGGAAAATAAAAGAAACATTTGGAGATAAGAAACACAGCTCTATGAATATCAAGGACATTGATGGAAAACCAGTTCTCAGCAAAGAAGGGAAAGCTGAAAGGTGGAAAGAGTACATAGAGAGGCTGTACAAAGGAAATGAACTTTGAGACAATATTGTAGGAAGGGAAGAGGATGTAGGTGAAGATGAAATAGGAGATACTGTACTGAGAGAAGAATTTGACAGAGCCCTGAAAGACCTAAGCCGAAACAAGGCCCCTGGAGTAGATGATATTCCCTCAGAGCTACTGCAGTCTCTGGGAGAACCAGCCATGGCAAACCTGTTTCACCTGGTGTGTAAGATGTATGAGACAGGCGAAGTACCCTCAGACTTTAAGAAAAATGTTCTAATCCCCATTCCAAAGAAAGCAGGTGCTGACAGGTGTGAAAACTATAGAACCATCAGTTTAATAAGTCATGGTTGCAAAATATTAACATGAATTATTTATAGAAGGATGGAAAAGCTGATAGAAGCCGACCTAGGGGAAGATCAGTTTGGGTTCAGGAGAAATGTAGGAAGACGGAAGGCAATACTCACTTTACGGCTTATCCTAGAAAATAGATTAAGAAAAGGCAAACCTACATTTCTAGCTTTTGTAGATTTGGAGAAGGCTTTTGACAATGTTGATTGGAATAAACTTTTTCAAGTTCTGAAGCAAGTAGGAGTAAAATATAGGGAGCAAAAGGTTGTTTACAACTGGTACAAAAACCAGACAGCGGTTGTCCGAGTTGAAGGGCATGAAAGGGATGCAGTGGTTAGGAAGGGAGTAAGACAGGGTTGTAGCCTTTCCCCTATGTTATTCAATTTGTACATCGAGCAGAAGGTGAAGGAAAGCAAGGAAAAATTTGAAATAGGGATTAAAGTTCAGAGTGAAGAATCAAAAACATTGGGTTTTGCCGACAACATAGTAATTCTGTCAGAGACAGAATAGGACCTGGAAGAACAGTTGAACGGAATGGACATTGTGCTGAAAGGTGCATATAAGATGAACATTAACAAGAGCAAAACTAAGGTAATGGAGTGCAGTGTAAGAAAATCAGGTGATGCTGAAGGAATTAGATTGGGAAACGAAGCAATAATGGAGGTAGATGAGTTTTGTTACTTGGGCAGTAACATAACAAATGATGGTCGCAGTACAGAGGATATAAAATGCGGAATGGCAATGGGTAGAAAAGCGTTTTTGAAAAAGAGACATTTGTTAACATGGAATATTGATTTAAGCCTAAGGAAGTCCTTTCTGAAGGCATTTGTGTGGAGTGTTGCCTTGTATGGGAGTGAGACATGGACGATAAACAGTGCGGACAGGAAGAGGATAGAGGCTTTTGAAATATGGTGCTACAGAAGAATGCTGAAGATTAGGTGGGTGGATCGCGTAACTAATAAGGGGTACTGAACAGAATTGGGGAGAAAAGAAACTTCTGGCATACCTTGACTAAAAAAAGGGATAGATTGGTAGGACACATTCTTAGACATCAAGGAATTGTGAATTTAGCATTAGAGGGAAGTGTGTGGGGTAAAAATCACAGAGGAAGACCAAGAGATGGATACAGTAAGCAGATTCAGACAGATGTAGGTTGCCGTTCTTATGTGGAGATGAAGAGGCTTGCTCAGGATAGGGTATTGTGGAGAGCTGCATCAAACCAGTCTCCGGACTGAAGACCACAACAACAAGATTTTCAGGTACAACCTCTACCAATAATAGCTCACAGGCACTATCAACTTCAACTTCGCTACACGAAATACTACTTTTGATGGCAACGAACACTCTTCCACCTATTTTGTTTAATATATCATTTCTGAACACTGTTAGATCTTTTGCAAAAACTTCTGCTGAACTTATTTCCAGCTTGAGCCAACTTTCACTGCCTACAATGACATGCGATTTGGTGCTTTCTATTAACGCTTGGAGTTCTGGTACTTTCCCGACACATCTACGACAATTTACAACTGTTATACAGATAGTTTCCAGATCTACATTTCTCCTGTGATCCACTTGCACCCTTTGAGATTGCCCATTTTGCTTTTCCCCGAAGCCCCTTATCCTAAAAAACCGCCCAGTTCACGCCACACAGCACCCGATACCTGTGTAGCCGCTTCCTGCATATAGTGGACTCCTGACCTAGTCAGTGGAACCCAGAAACCCACCACCCAATGGCGTAAGTCAAGGAATCTGCAGCCTACACGGTCGCAGAACCGTCTGAGCCTCTGATTCAGACCCTCCACTCGGCTCTGTACCAGAGGTCCACAGTCGGTCCTGTCCAACTATGCTGCAGATGGTGAGCTCTGCTTTCATCTTGCAAACAAGACTGGCAGTCTTTACCACTTCAAATAGCCACGCAAAACCTGAGAGGATCTCTTCAGATCCAAAGTGACCCACATCATTGGTATCGATGTGAGCCACCACCTGCAGTTGGCTGCACCCCGTACCCTTCATAGCATCCAGAAGGACTCTTTCCACATCTGGAATGACTCCACCCGGTATGCACACAGAGTGCACGTTGGCCTTCTTCCCCTCCTTGACAGCCATCTCTCTAAGGGGCTCCATCACCCGCCTAACATTGGAGCTCCCAACTACAAGCAAACTCACCCTCTGTGAAAGCCCAGATCTTGCAGGCTGGGTGGTGACCTCAGCACGAGACACACCATCCTGAACAGATAGCACATGCAGAGTGGACGTCGTCAAGTACATACCTGCCAGCACCAACACATTCTCAGTTGTAAGTGTAACTGGCTTCTCTCTAGAAGCTACATATTTTGACTTTTCAGTGCACTTTCCCTTCAGTTCATTAAAGTTATTGTGTGCTCGCGTTTTTATTTGATTCATATCCACTTTAAATATCTGATTAGTGTATTATTCCGCCATGTGAATCACATCACGACAGTCGTCTGTCTTTATTTTGTGATTAGAAGCAACATGTAGTATTTTGATTTTTGTCTGTGCATTCTCATTTTAATTTGTACATTTATACTGTGCTCTTGTGCATATTAGATTCAAATCCGCATTTTAACAAACAGTGTAGTCTTCCTTTGAATGCATTGCAACTGTAGTTTTTGTTTTTGTCGACACTAATCATGAATAGGGATTGTGACTGTTGTGTGCAGATGCAGTCTGAGCTGGTGACACTTTGCTCCCAACTTGAAGCTGTGTTAACCTTGGTTGCACAGTTGGAAGCTGCGATCGAGGGGCATCGTTGAGGTTGGCCGGTAGTGGGGACGAAACAGAGTCCCGTCGTCTCCACCGATCGGCCTGCACCATTGACTTGCTCTGAGGCAGACACCCCTCACGTGGTTGCGTGGGAGGTTGCTCCAATGTGTGGCAGGCGGCGCAAGACATTCCGGGGGACTGATGGTGACGCCTTCCCGGTTCATCTTGCGAACAGGTTTGAGGCGCTATCTGTTCAGGACAACGTTCCCGAGTCGGATGGTGTCTCTCATCCTGATGTCACCACCCAGCCTTCCGGTATAGCGTCCACCTAAGGTCCGTTTCCACGAGACCAATTTCAAGAGGGCATGAGGTGGTTGCCTGTTTGGCCAACCGATCTACACATTCATTGCCAGTAATGCGATGTGCCCTGGGGTCAAAACAAAAGCCACTGAGTGACCAGACCTATTGAGAGAGGCAACAGTCTTGGATACTCTGCACCAAAGGTAGTTCGCTGAAACACTGGTTGAGTGCTCGCAAGCCACTTAGAGTGTCACTGCAGATGACAAAGGACTTCACGGGGCTTGAGTTGAAGCGCTCTAGAGCATGATATATGGCAACCAGCTCTGCAGTGAAAATACTGGTACCCAAGGCAGGGAACGGCATTCAATGTTGTCTCTGTGGACATAAGCAAATCCAGATCGGCTGTCCACCACAGAACCATCAGTGTAGATCGTTTCCACACCACAGAACGAATCCAGAAGTGCCGCAAACTGGTGATAAAGTGTCACTGGTGGAACTGCAGCCTTGTAATAACATGCCAAGTCCAAGTAGAGCTGCAGGTGGGGGCAAGATCATGGAGGCGATTGGGGTGGACAGCACAAGGGAGGAGGGAGCGAAAGGGACTCGAGGGAAGAGAGGAGAGCGAACCCGGGCCGCAATCTGAAGACCAGACCTGGGTCGCCATTGTGGGGAAGGGGGACAAAAGACGGAAAGAGGAGCCTGCATTTTGGATGATTTGGCGTGGCATGAACGTGGGCGGTGTATAATGCTAGCAAGTGTTGGCGATGGAATCTGAGATGAGGAATTCCTGCTTCGACAAGAAGGCTCATCACCGGGCTAGTGCGAAAGGCTCCCTTTGACAGCCAAATGCCACAATGCAGTATCGGGTCAAGTATGTACAGAGCTGAAGACACTACTGAATCATATATTATGCTCCCATATTCGAGGCAGGACTGGACTGAGACCTTGTACAGCTGCAAGAGTCGTTTGTGCAGCCCCCCCCCCCCCCCCCGAGGTGTTCAAGTAAGGGGGGGGCATCAAAAAGTGTGCCCAGAAAGCGGTGCGTCTCCTCTATCTGAAGCAGTTCATCAGCAAGATAGAGCTAAGGATGCAGATGAGCTGTCCGATGGCGACAAAAGTGCATCACACTGGTCTTGGATGCGGTGAATTGAAAACTGTGGGCAGATGTCCAAGATTATCCCTTTCGGATTGCACCCTGTAGCCGTCTTTCAGTGACACTGATGCTCGTGGAGCTTTAACATAGGCAGAAGTCATCCCCAAATAGGGAGCAAGAGATAGATGCACCTACTACTGCTGCAGCTGCTAGTCCATTAATTGCCTCCAAAAAGAGGGGGACACTTAAGATGCAGCCCTGCGGGACACTGTTCTCCTGAACGTGAGGGGAGCTCAAACAGTTGCCCATCCTGACATGGAAAATACGGAGGGAGAGGAAGTTCTGAATGAAAATGGGAAGAGCAATGTTGCCAGAATATGACGACGCCAGGTAGTGTCATACACCTTCCGAAGATCGAAGAAGATGGCAACGAGATGCTCATGCCAAGCGAAGGCTGAACGAATGGCTGACTCTAGGGACACTAGGTTGTCGAGAGTGGACCGACACTGACAAAAAACCCCCTGCTGCAAGGCTAAGAGGCCCCAGACTTCAAGCATCCATGTGAGCCACCAGTTAACCATATGTTCGAGTAGCTTGCACATGACGGTAACTATTAACAACCTGCAGATCAGCTCCAGTTTTCAACACTGGGATGATGAAGCTGTCCCGCCATTGAGATGGGAAAACATCTTCAACCCAGACACAGTTTAACAGGGTGAGCAGTGGTGCTGAAAATCCACAGACAAATGTTGAAGGAATTGGCTATGAATGTGGTCTGGTCCTGGAGAGGTGTTAAGGCATGCAGCAAGGATACTCTTGAACTTTCACTCACTAAACGGTGCGTTGTACGAATCCTGGCGGTGCGTGCAGAGTGACAACGACTTTCACTTCACTCGCTCTTTATAGGAGCGGAAGCCCACACTGTATGCTTCAGTCACAGAAATACGAGTGAAATGCACTGCCATTTGTTTGGCAATAGCAATGGGGTCTGTACAGACGGTTCCCTGAATGAGGAGACAAGGGATTCCTACAATCGGGTGGTAACCAAAGAGTCGCCGGATGTGTGACCACACCTGAGACGTGGAGGTGCGAGAACCGATAGTGGAAACATATCGCTCCCAAAAGGCCTTTTTACTCACACAGGTGGCATCGGTGGCACTGCAGTGCTCATCGACGATCCTAGACGGCCTCGGCGATCTCTCGCGTCCACCAAAGCACTGACTTGTGCCTTAACGTACCTGGAGAGCATGGTATAGTTTCCTCGGCAGCAGTAACAATGGCCGCAATAAGCTGGTGGACTGCTTCATCAACTTCAGCGGGAAGTTGAGCAGAAACCACAGCAGCCAAGGTATAAGCTGTCCAGTTGACTCTGCAGAAAGACCATCGGGGCAGGTTGGCTGGGTGTTGAGGCTGAAGCAGAGAGAGGATGGGAAAGTGGTCCCTGCCACATAGGTCATCATGTACACTCCAACTGGAAGAAGGAGTGGGCTACAGAGTGAGAGGTCTATGGCTGAGAATGTGCCATGTGTCATACTAAAGTGTGTGGGAGCACCAGTGTTCAGGAGGCATACGTCCAGCTGTGTTAAGAGCGTCGGCATCCCTACCACGACCCTACATCTGGGTGCCACCCCACAAGTGATGGTGTGCATTGAAGTCCCCCAGAATGATAAATGGTGTGGGAAGTTGAGTAACCAATGCACTGAAGTCAGCGGTAGTAACAACCTCATCTGGGGAGAGATAGACAGAGCAGATTGTGATGTCCTGAACCGTATGGATCCTGACCGCCACTGCCTCTAGTGTTGTGTGGAGAGGCACAAGAGTACTGGGTACAGATACGAGGACATACACCCCCGGATACCCCAGCATTGTTGTTGTTGTGGTTGTGGTCTTCAGTCCGGAGACTGGTTTGATGCAGCTCTCCATAATACCCTATCATGAGCAAGCCTCTTCATCTGCACATAAGAACGGCAACCTACATCGGTCTGGATCTGCTTACTGTATCCATCTCTTGGTCTTCCTCTGCAGTTTATCAAACGGTTTTTATAATAGAACCGATAGCCACAGAGGGAAGGGGTCCGCTGAAAGGGAAACCAAGTTTCCTGCAGTGCAACGCAGAGAGCAGGAAAGCAGCACAATAGCTGTTGCAACTCTGACAAGTGGTGGAAGAAACCGCCACAGTTCCATTGCAGGATCAAGCCGTTATCTGAGATGTAGGGCATGCTGAAGGAGGTGGAGAATCTGTTTCAGAAGTGTCTGTCGAGGTTGAGCCTCGATGTCCATGGCTTCTGAGGCCCCGACAATAGCCACGTCTGCAGGGGACACGAGTTTCTCAACCTTGTCCTCTGATGCAGAGGTAGGAAGGGGTGGCACAGTAGCCACCTCTGATTCATTCTCGCTTTGTTCCTTTTCTTTTTATCTTGCTGATCCTTAGGTGGCTGCCGCTGGGAGGGCTTTGCAGACTCAGTCTCTGGGACTGAGGACGCCCTTGAGGCCCTGCGACCAGCAGTTCATGGCTCTTTCAGCCACTTACTGGTATCCACTGTATCAGTGGGAGAGACCTTGCGGGCAAGGGCTCCAAGGGACCCCTTCCTGGCGAGGGGAGCCAGACGTAGCTGTTGGTTCTCTGGCTCAGGGATGGGGACCAATGTCTCCAAAGGTGGAGGTTTCGTTGCTCCCAAAGTAGTGCCTTGGGAGACAACTGAAGTTTAAGTACCCCCAATCACTAAGGGGACAGATGTTAGCGGTTGAGCCGAAGGGCCCACTATGGAAGACGAGGCAGTGGAAGGTCAGAAAAGGGACGGCAGAGGCGACGTAATGCAACTGTGGCATAAGATGTTTTCATGCTTGCTGGATGTAGTTTAGCATACTTTTCCTTTGCCTCCAAGTATGACAACCGGTCCAGAGTCTTATATTCCATGATTTTTCGTTCCTTATGAAGAACCGTGCAGTCTGGTGAGCAGGGAGTGCTGCTGCTTTCAATTAACACATACTGGAGGGGGGACACAAGGGACGTCTGGGTGCGATGCACATCCACACTCCCGATATGTAGGGTTGGCATCACATCGGGAGGACATGTCACACCGGTAGATCATTACCTTTACTTTCTCCGGCAAGGAATCGCCTTCAAAAGCCAAGATGAATGCACCGGTGGCTACCCTTTTGTCCTTTGGGCCCCTATAAACGAGCCGGCTGAACTGCACTCATCACCTCTCTAGGTTCTTCCTTAACTCTTCGTCTGACTGCAATAAAAGGTCCTTGTGGAATATAATTCCCTGGACCATGTTCAAGGTCTTATGGGGAGTGGTGCTAACAGGAACGTCACCCAGTTTGTCACAGGCAAGCAGTGCCCGTTACGGATGGGGACGACGTTATCAGTATAGCCCCAGATGCCATACACTTCCCCAAACTTATCTTCGAGGTTTTCCACACAAAAAAACACAGAGGCTTCGTGGTTGTAAATGATTTGCCGTCTGTTTAGTACAAACCGGATATGGTGCGGGGGGGGGGGCGGGGCGGCACATAAGTCTGACCTTGTCACGGGCCCTGCATTCTGCCCATGATGTGGCCATGTAGGGATACACTTGGGGGTCATACATATCAGCATTAAATTCTGTTCTCCCACAGTTAGAGAAACCGGGTTTGCATCCAGCAACACTATTATTGGCTCGTTTCATCGTGGTACCACAAGCAGCTAGGAATTTATAGGGCCACCCAGGCAGAGCCCCACTTGCCTGGGTAAGCCTTATACAACTGAGGTGCGGTGAGTTCCTCAGAGGTTGCTCGCTAGCGACTGTTCTACCTCAACAGCCATACATCTCGGCACATAGCACACCTTGAGATTGAGGGTTTTATTTATAGAGGTTTGTACCGGGCCATCAAGCCAAGATCCCGGGCTCTGAAACATCCGACGTTCCACCATCTGTGAGGAAACTGGGCATACACGTCCACTTACACATGGACAGGTTGTCAGCTTCGCCATCTCCACCACGCCCTCCAGCACCACAAATAAACAGCTCCTCCAACACCGAGGATGGCCCACTACCACTCATTCACTTCCCTCGAGAAGGAAGATCTATATTATCCTACAGCTATTTCCACAGCCGGTTCGGTGATGCAGCAAGGAAGTGCCGTTTGCAGAGTCACCACCCAAACGCTGAGCGCAGGATGATACAGGTGCTGCCACCTCCTCAGACAGTAACAGACGTCTACATGTATTTCATTCCATTAGTAAGTTTTCTGCATCTTGTGGTCATTTGCATGCATGACTGTGCTTCAAATGTTCGTTTCTTGATTGACACTGGTGCTGATATATCACTCCTATCACCTTTGATCGCTACCAGTCCTCTCCACTCTCACAGTGCCATATTCCGTGCTGTCAATGTCACTCAGCTGCCGTGAGCAGGTTCAATTACTTTTACTGTTTGCTTGTCGCTGAAGTGTAAACTCTCATGGAACTTTTGGTAGCGGATGTGATAGAACCAATCTTAGGCATGGACTACATCATAAACTTTCTCCAGATGATGTGTAGCGTTCGGTGTTTCATGACCTCACAAACATTCACTTTTGTTGTGCTCTGTCAAGCTCTGACTCTTGCCCTGCGAACACACCAATTGTTCGTGTTTCCAAACTATTGAAAACTTTGATGCTCTGTTTTCAAAGCTGTGTCATGGACATAAACAAGCGATCAAACTGTGCCGCGAAAAAGAAGATGCCATTCGCGAGTGCTTTGATACTATTAAACAATCTGAATCGCTCTTGTCAAAGTGGTCGAGCGATCGTGAATTTGTGCTCCATCTGCACCGAGAAAATGAGGACATAGCCTGCCACCTCACAATCACGGAATCACAGCTGCCGTCTGCTCTGCATCATCTTTTGTCTCTGCAATCAAATCTATAGGACATTCACTCAAAGGTTAGTACAAGTACTGCTTCAAAATCTGTTCCCAGCGCCGTCGTGCCCACACGCAATGTAAATGTGTTTGTGACAGTGCTCCTCCTCACTGCTCGTACGCATGTGTTTGTAAACAGACCAGTGGCGCGCCTAAGTAAACATGTTACCTGAACTAACTTCCCTGCCACCTCAGCTCACTTCGTCAGCCACAAGTGCGACCAACCCACCCCCTCCTTGCAGACTCCACATATGCTCACCGGGCCGCGCTCCCTCCCTCGGTTCCTGCCCAGCCCATCAAAACATACAACAATGAGTGTATGCATAGCCTTCCTAGCGTTTCTCGTTGTGGCTCAGCAGTTATGAATGGCATGGTACAGAAAATGCATCTTGTTGATGGTTCTTCCATCACTAGCAATCCGTGCTGTCTCGGCCTGGATAAATAGGCAGCCTGATAAGAACAGATTGCTGAACTTTTGAAGTCAGGTGTCATTGAACCCTCATCTAGCAGGTGGTCCTCTCCCATTCATTTAGTACGCAGCAGGACGGTTCTTGGCATGTGTGCGGAGATTACTGCCAGCTAAATGCTCTCACCATTATGGACAATTATCCAATCCCAAACATTGCTGACTTTACACAGACTCTGGCAGGTGTGAAAGAGATCTCGGCTGTGAATTGCAAACATGCTTACCACCGAATACCTATGACTCCTGAAGACATTGAAAAGATTGTCATCACTACTCCAATAAGTTTATTTCACTACCAATTCATGCCCTTTGGTCTCGAAAACGACATACTTGGCAGAGATTTATCAATGAGATTTTACTTCCCTTAAAGTTTTATTTTGCATATCTCAATGAAATTTTAATGTTCAGTAACTCTGTGGAGGTGAATAAGTGACATTTAAAAATCCTTGACACCCTGGCTGCAGTTGGCATCGAACTGAATGACAACAAACACCAACTGCATCAAAGTTCAGTGATTTTCTTCAGCTTCACGGTTTCGGCCGATGGGATAACTCCCCCCTCCCGATACGAATCATTACGTAAGGAACATGTCACCTCCCCCATCTTTAAAAGAATTATGTCATTTTCTTGGCACCATTAATTACTATTGACAACACATGCCTGGTGCTGCCAAGCTCCAGGCACCACTCGTAGACGCCCTAGCTGGCAAAAGCACCTCTGGTGATCACCCCTTTCCCTGGATGGATGCTACGTCTTCGGCATTCTCGGCCCTCAAAGATCTGCTCGCTCGAGCTGTCACCATTGCTCACCCACATCCAGATGTTGAACTGTTCATAAATACTGATGGGATTGACACCATCAACGGCACAGTCCTGAGCCGATCCGTCAACAGTGTCACTTCTCCTTTGCAACTGTTCTTAAGGAACCTCAATAATGCTCAGAAAAAGTACACAGTCTTCGATCGACTACTCCTGACCATCCATGAGGCTGTCAAACACTTCTACTCTGCCATAGATGGCCATTCCTTCTATGTTCTAACAGACCATAAACCTCTGGTTGCTGTTATTTCAAACCCTCCAATATGGCAGTTCCCCTATTTTGACTACATTTCTCAATTCAGCAGCGATGTCCACTACATTGAGGATGCAGACAATGGCGTGCCAGATTTCCTTTCGCACACTGATGTGGTTTCTCATCTCTGACTTTGCTCAGCTCGCCACCTTGCAAGTGGCCGATGACGACGTCGTGCAAAAGATTTGAGATTCTTCCTCTTCTTTGTGACCTACCTGCACTACCTTCCCTGGCATATCGGGTGAGGTTTGGTGCGATTTATTCACAGGCACGCTCTGCCCCTACATTCTTCGCTGTCTATGATGTGAAATCTTTAACAACCTACAAAACCTTGCTCACCCAGGAGTAAAAGCCCCCACTAACTTGGTCACTGTCAAATTCATCTGGCGAGACAAAGTGCGACTGGTGGGCCTGGACTCATGCCCGTGTTCCCTGCCGATAAGCTGTAGTCCGTACTCTCACATCCCCTCCCCTCGTCTCTTTTCCTGTCCCATTTCGCTATTTCCAACGTGTTCATCTCGTCTCTTTCTCCGTCCCACTCGGCTATTTCCAACATGTTATTCTATTCTGTGCATTACACTGCTAAGGACTAAAGATCAAGAAAAACAGTTTTAAAATTCCTACAGGAAAGATGCCCAAATGTAGAAGTATCGGAATATTTCAATAATGGTTATGCTGTGCAATACAAAAGCATTATGGAACAACAGGGAAAAACAGATTAATGGGCTAAGCATACCAACACACTAACTTTTCAGATTCCTATAAAAGAAACAAAATCATAGTAAAATTAACTTAAAACATTCAAGAAAATGACAAAAGTATTCTGGGTGCTGTACCGCGTCTGATGTAAGAAGGCTATTACTTTAACAACCGACCGGCCAACATTACAGTGGCCTTCATCTTGGTATATTGACGTGAGCTGGTTGTTACTACACTTTATATTTGGGTCATTCCATGCCAAGTGGTCTAGAGGCTCCCACATGACCCTAATGGATTTTGATGAAATTTTGTATGAACAATCACATATGTTCTCAATGAACACTGGTAAAGTTTCAGTTTCAGAAATTCAATACTTCCGGAGATACAGTCACTTGTTTAAGACCATAGCACAGCTTCCAATAGTGCGTCCTTGAATTTTCAGTAACTTTGAGATGATATATCTCTGGGAGTATTTGCATGAAAGAAACAAAACTTTGCCATCTTATTCAACTTTTAGAGCTCTTTAAAGCAAAATATTAAGAACAGGATTTCTGAACAGTTTTCATATAGATAATATGGGGCAAAGTTGGGCGAAAAAATTGCTGGTTAAAAAAGTGCGAACTTTAGTTTTTAATATCTCCAGAAGTAATTGTGGGATGTACATGAAACTTTGCACATCATAACTCACCAACACAAGGTCTTAGAATATAAAGTTTCATTCTCCCATTGCTTCCCATTATTTCACAAATCTAGGCTAAAGTTGACGATTTTTCAAAAAGTGCTAAAAATGGGTATTTTTAGTCAAATTTTTCAAAAAAGTGTTTTCTCCAAACTCCTTTAAACTATGCTCATTAGAAAAAGCGTATTCTAAACTATCTAGAAAAGTGGATTTGGTTTTGCAATGCAAGCATATAAGGCCCTAAAAAGTAGCATCATCATAGAGGCGCACTGGAAGTTTGAACCCACTTTTCTGGCACTCAAATTATACTTAAAAGCTTATTATGTCTAATAAATGTATGTTAATGCCTAGGATAAGTGAAATAAGAAGTCCTGATGAATAGGACGTAGCTTAAGTCTGAATAGAAAAAGAATAAAAATAGAAACAATGTTATTTCTTAATTGTCCCCCCCCCCCTCCCCCAACTCTCTCTCTCTCTCTCTCTCTCTCTCTCTCTCTCTCTCTCTCTCTCTCTCTCTCTCACACACACACACACACACACACACACACACACACACACACACACACACACACACACACACACACACACACAATTATAATTAATGTAAATTGTAAAATTTATTTGCACAATCATTATCTAATTATTAGTAGCATTTTTAATTAACACCACCAGCTCACTGAAGGAAAATAAGTATATAAATGAGTTATTGTGCTTTAACCACTGCTAGTTTCATTTCACCTGAGAAAACCAGCATCTCCATCACCATAGGGGGCTACACTCGAGCATCAACAGCTATGGGTGAGTTTCTTTACACAGGTTTCCTAGCCTGATAGTAAAATTATTTAAGTGCCCTGGGTAAAATTAGAAGCCGCTCTTAGGTTCCTTAGATTGTTCACTCTAACCTATTTCAATTTTTGATACACTACATTAATTTTCTGATGAATATCAACAGGAATGGTGTACTGCTGGCCAGACAAATTTACTGACGGAGCTGGAATAACTGCAATAATGTGGTGTTATGGAACCCAGTACTTGTCACTTATTGGCGGTCAATAAAATGAATCTGCTGGATCATGAGGGTGCATAAAGTTTATTAATGCATCCCTTTGCTCAGTGGAAGTCTCACAGATATTCCCAATCCACCAAAAATTTTCTTAGATGCATGCAACATATCATATTGTCCTCGGAGAGCAGACATTAATATGCCTTCTTCAGTTCTCTGACCCATTGTATCTAGAAAAGATGATCAATCATTTGAATCTCTGCTGATCTGAATTGTTGTTTCATCAATAGGTAAAAAGTGACCATGTCCTCTAGTGCATGCTACAGTTTGTCCAAGTCTAAACCTCTCTTCTTCTGACAATTCCCCCCCCCCCCTCCCCCTCCAATTTCATCTTTACTGACGAAAACAAATTTAAATCCATTAATGTTTTCAGAGAAGAAAGGAAACAGATCTAGGGGGGGGGGGGGGGTAAGATTGAGCACTGCAGTCATCACTGAAATTATGAATGTGAGATATCTGTGCAAACTGTGCTTTTATATATTTTATGAGCTCCTTGATAAAATCGTTAACTGTACCAGTGTCATGCCGCAAACAAGAACTGATAATGCAGAAACTTAAAGATTCCACTTCTTCATTTTGATGAAAGTAGATAACAAATGTATGAATTGTTGCTTTCCAGTGGAAGCCTTGCACAGCATCCTGAATAATAAAACAATAATTTTCCAAAAAATCCATTAGGACATCAAGCTCTTTGTTTTTCAGATGACATTTAAGGCCTTTAAAATGCAGTTATTCCAGTTCCATAAGTAAATTTGTCTGTCTGACAATACAGCATTCCTCTTGAGATTCATCAGAAAATTAATGTAGCATATAAACAATTCAAATAGGCAAGAGGAAACTAAGCAACCTATGAGTGGCTTCTAATTGTACCCAGGGCACTTCAATAATTTTATTATTAGGCTTGGGAACCTGTGTAAAGAAATGCTTATCACGCTTGGGATATCCTGTGGTAAAGGAACCCAGCCGTGGCTGTTGTTGCCCATATGGCGATGGCGATGCTGGTTTTCTCAGGTGAAATGAAACTAGCAGTGGTTAAACCAATATGGACTGTAGCAACTCATTTATACACTTCTTTTCCATCAGTAAGCTAGTGTTGTTCATTAAACAGGCTACTAATAATTAGATAATGATTATGGAAATAAATTTTATGAATTAAATTCAGTTTGTGTGTGTGTGTGTGTGTGTGTGTGTGTGTGTGTGTGTGTGTGTGTGTGTGTGTGTGTTGGGGGAGGGGGGACAATTAAGAAATAACATTGTTTCTATTTTTATTCTTTTTCTATTCAGACTTAAGCTACGTCCTATTCATCAGGACTTCTTATTTCACTTATCCTAGGCATTAACATACATTTATTAGACATAATAAGCTTTTAAGTATAATTTGAGTGCCAGAAAAGTGGGTTCAAACTTCCAGTGCGCCTCTATGATGATGCTACTTTTTAGGGCCTTATATGCTTGCATTGCAAAACCAAATCCACTTTTCTAGATAGTTTAGAATACGCTCTTTCTAATGAGCATAGTTTAAAGGAGTTTGGAGAAAACACTTTTTTGAAAAATTTGATAAAAAATACCCATTTTTAGCACTTTTTGAAAAATCGTCTACTTTAGCCTAGATTTGTGAAATAATGGGAAGCAATAGGAGAATGAAACTTTATATTCTAAGACCTTGTGTTGGTGAGTTATGATGTGCAAAGTTTCATGTACATCCCACAATTACTTCTGGAGATATTAAAAACTAAAGTTTGCACTTTTTTAACCAGCAATTTTTTCGCCCAACTTTGCCCCATATTATCTATATGAAAACTGTTCAGAAATCCTGTTCTTAATATTTTGCTTTAAAGAGCTCTAAAAGTTGAATAAGATGGCAAAGTTTTGTTTCTTTCATGCAAATACTCCCAGAGATATATCATCTCAAAGTTACTGAAAATTCAAGGACGCACTATTGGAAGCTGTGCTATGGTCTTAAACAAGTGACTGTATCTCCGGAAGTATTGAATTTCTGAAACTGAAACTTTACCAGTGTTCATTGAGAACATGTGTGATTGTTCATACAAAATTTCATCAAAATCCATGAGGGTCATGTGGGAACTTTTCTCGATATTAGACCACTAGGCACGGAATGGCCCATTTACTTTCAATTAGACATTACATCATAACTTTTTGTAAAATCAGCAATGTTATTGGTGGATTTTTGGCGGAAGAATGGAGACTATTATGATAGGATGCTGAGGTGGAGGGAGTGCGGGTTAGCAGTTGCTTATTGCTTCTTGCATAGCAAGACACAATTGGTGTTCATTGGTGAATGGGGTGAGGGCTTCCGTTTCTCTCCTGTTGGTCGTGGGCCGCGCGGCGACAGTTGCTTACTAGTAACACTCGCTTGTGTAGTCATTGCGGCCTATTTCGCTGTGATGGCTGGTAACCAAGAGGGGGCAAGCCTGAGTCCCTCTTCTCTGTTCGTATTATTAGTGTGTGTTACTATTTCCATGGCCTCCCTTATCTTGCGTTTAACCATCCTTCGTTGCTTGGCGAGTATTCTGACATCGTTAAATTTTATGTTTTTGCTGCAATCTTCCTGGTGTTTGGCTACTGCAGATTTATTGTGTTGGCCTAATTGAATGTAGTGTTCATTTTTGTGTATGCGCGATGCCACTGCCCTCCCTGTCTCACCTATGTATATTTCCCCCACAAACGGAAGCCCTCACCCCATTCGCCGACGAACACCAATCATGTCTCACTATGCAAGAAGCAATAGGCAACGGCTAGCCCCCACTCTCTTCACCTCAGCATCCTATCATAATAAAGTTTCCATTCTCCCACCAAAAAATCCACCAACAACATTGCTAATTTTACAAAAATTATGATGTAATGTCCAACTGAAAGTAATTATAAAGTACAGTAACAACCAGCTCACATCAGTATACCCAGATGAAGGACACTGTAACGTAGGCCGAAACGTCTGTTATTAAAGTACCAGTAATAGCATTCTTACATCACGAAGTGGTACAACACCCATAAAACTTTGTCATCTGACTCTGGCCGCAGAAGCCTACATAATTATATTCATTAAAATGGTTTAAATGAGAATATTCACCAGCAACAGAAGCTTACATAATGTGAAATTTAAAATTTTTCCGCCAAAGAAATGTCCAATGGAATTTTGGGCTTTTATGACAACTGGCTGCAAACCCAAAATTGAGGATTAGTTATTTAAAAAAAAAAAAAAAAGAGGAAGAAGAAGAAAGAGAGAAAAGTCACATTCAACAGAAAAACTAACTGCCTCCTGATATCACATTGCCTGAATGCATTATTACTGCTTGCATTTTAAAATGGTGCTTACAGATCATCAAAGAGTTGTTTATGGAAGAGGTAATACTAATTCAGTCCAGCACTATAACTTGGTTGTCAGACACAGGGTGTCATTATCAGACACTAGATAAATGATGAAATATTAGCAGTAGACAAGAGTTGCAAAACTATGTATTAGGAAGATTACTCATTGGGCCAAATGACAGATTACAAGTAGAAAACATGTCGGAAATATACTGAGAAGTACAAGTAAAAAGTAACAATGGACCATGAAGTTTGGAATGCAAGTTAACATAAAAGTTGACTGCATTATACGAAAGAGGTAAGAACTGTACATAAACACCTAGATCCTAAATGTTAAGTAGTGTAAAGTAGAGTACAATAAATCAATGTGAGCCAAGACTATATCAATAGCAAGCAACAAGTACATATAGCAGCATTCGTCAATGGACATGGCCTATGCTAATGGGTAATAAATACCTTTTATGAAGTTCTGGCTTAATGAAAAACATCCATAAAGGCAGAAGGTTGCAATTCTTTTAACAAAAACAAAACCGTCAACGAAGTCAAATTACAGGGACTAGGAAATTAATATTACAGGACAAGGTGCATGTTTGCACTACACAAGCTGTCAAATGTTTATATGTACTATTACAAACTTCATATTTAGCAGATAGCAAATCACATTTAGTGAAGCCTGGGAAAACTGGCGTGATTTCCACCTCATCAATTTATATTTCAGTTAACGGCAAGTATTTTATGAGAAATACTTTTGAGAAAGACATATTCGTCTCGTACGTTACTCTTTGACAGACTTATAGACAATGACAGGTGGTCGTCTTTTGTAATCGATGATCTACATTTCGTAAGCCTCCTCGATGACAATGCCCACACAAATTTCTTCTTACGTTTTTCAAACGATACGGCTTTAACTACACCGCTAAATTAAACAAAATGTCATGCATAAAACTTACGGTGTGTCATTCTGATAAAATAAAATTGTGATAAAATGACCAAATAACATGACACGCGGTAACAGTTCAGCAGTAGCTGTTCCAGATACAAAATTTAATTCACAATAGAAAACGACATACCACAGCACCCTCTTATTACTACAACTTCCCTACTCCTATTATAACTATGATAACCGAATCCCCCAAACGTCACCGCATCCTTTCAAAGATGCACCATTACAAGACTCATTCAACGTCTTTGCAAATTGTTATTAGGAGGGTAGAATCTTTGAAAACGTCAAGAAGGTGAGCTTAGTACATGACGTTAGGGCGGAAATATACCAACCGGAAGTGCCTGTAATTTCGCAGTCAGAAGTATAGTATCAGTGTCTTCAAGATCTTTGAGTAGGCTACGCAACAAAGTGACAGCTCAGAATGAGGGAGAGCTTAAGTTTACGACTATGGTAGCCAGTAGAACACTGTATAGTACGGGCTACGGGAGGGCTTATGTTCACCACCATGGAAACCCGCGTGACGTCATTATGACGTAGCCATGCTGTATCGAAGAAGACAGAAGCCAAATATCGACCTTTCGACTTCGGTAACATTCGAGATGCTAAACAACAGGTTCGTTCCTGCAGCTGCCAGACTGCTTGACGCGCATGCGCAACACTGAAATTATGTTCCAGCAGCGCCTTCTCCTGCTTCTGGCTACTTGGAGTGTCGCTGTTTGGTGTTCCAGCAGTTGTCGCAAGCAGCCAGACGCTACCCGGAAAATTATTTCAGGCGCGGTCAAGCTGCCAATTTGCGCATGCGCAGAAAGGTCTGAGTTAGAGAGGGGGTAGCCATCACGTGATGCGTGTATGTTTGTAGCGTGTTTTTTGATTATTCCGAAGTCACTGTAATCCCACTTGAGATCAGAAATTTCTCGTTTACACTTCTTTGTTATTAGGAAGGAAAGTATTTTAATTATGTATTTAAACTCACCTTCGCCTGCAACCAGAAACAGTGCAAAATGCGTTCCAGCAGTGCAAGTATCAAACAAGGGTTTTTACGTCACAGTAGCTGCGCATGCGCGGTAACACCTGTTTCTTAGTGCTTGAAAGTAGCCGTCTGGCAGCTGCTGGAACGAACCTTAAATGACAGTTTGAAACTTTTATCCATGACAGTTTTGTTTTGACGTCTCCAACTTCAGAAAGATATACAGTACCGCGGAATATAGTTACGTATTTCGTCAAAGCAGGATTAAAAGGAGCTAGATTTTAATACAAATATTACCGACATACCACTGAAAAAACTCAGGAAGTAATTGTTTCGTAGAAAACCTACCTATTTGCTGACTGAGTTGTTGACGTACTGTAAACGTGTGGAACAGTTTAGCCGTGGAATACTACGAAATTGGTAGAAAATAGATACACAATTTATGTACTGCTGGGTACGACTGAATGAATGAATAATCATTACATGTTTATGTGCTTAGATAATAAAGAACGTATTTCAAAGCTAGTTTACAAAGATTAATTTAAACGTAAAAATATGTCCGTTTCTGTTATACAAGTCCATATACGTGTGATAACCGAAAGCAAATGACTTGATGTATATAATAATAAGAGTTTTAAAATGGAAGAGTGTAACAGATGACATTGTATTACTTAGTTTATGTCAACAGTTACTTGCAAAAGCAAGATTACGTGAAATATGTGTTGCTTCTCATTCTCAAAGTTTAAACTATGCCGAAATCTTGTTGCATGAAGAAAATGGCACCAATAGGCTAAAGCTTGTTTATTCTTGTGTAAGCCATATTTTGGTTATCATATGTTCAATTTAACTTTGGAACCTAGCGTTAACTAAGAGCATATAGAAAAGTGAAAATATTGTAGAATGCTTTTCTTATCAAAGAAATCTGTAGGTTACAACTCATAATGAGAAATTCCCTGAGCAGCCAACAGACATAAAAGACAAACATTCAAACCAGATATTTAAAATTTTAGCTGCAGTCTTCATCAGAAAACAGTACATTCACACAGTCACACATGTCACACATGAAAGCTACCTGTGCCGTAGCAGCCAGTGTTGGCTGTCATGTGTGACTGAGTTAACTCTTTTCTGATGAAGGCTGCAGTCGACATTTAAGTAGTGCGCATGATAGTGTCTTTTATGTGTGTGTGTGTGTGTCCACAGTTCAGTGATCGATTTTACAGCAAGTTATTATCTATCCCATATTATTGACATTTCAATCTGGACCTTCCATTGTCGAAATTTTTCATTTGAAAATGTAGAACACGTCTCACGAGCTTTATGGTGACACCTCTATTGTAAGGAGAGAGGTGTTAGAAAGCAATCAGTCTGTATGGTCTACATTTGCAAAAAGATGGTTACACATATTCCTCAATTAGAGGCGAAAAATGGGCAATAAGAAATGAAACTAAAATGATGGAAGATGAGCAACAGAAAGTAGCAACAATTATTTATGGGTAAAAACATGAAAAAGCACATCACCCCTGTGTGTATCAAACTGGAAGTTAGCCGCACATGCATCCTTACTTTATGATGTCTCCTGCAACTCAAAAAAGAGCATAATAGAGAAATAACCACCCAGTGGTGTAACAAGCTTAAGAGTTGTGTGCAAATATCAGAGTGCTTCAACAAAATGTGTCAAGAGACTGTTCTGAACTGAACATTGGCTCGAAGAGAAGAAGTCGAAGATCATAAATATCCATTTTTTGTTAGATATCTATTTCTGTATAACTATACAAACTGATGGCCAGGAAAATCTAACCTATTTATGAAAACAGGAAAAGAAAAGAGTTGGATAGAATTTTCACCTATTCACAGCACAGGGGCAAAAAAAAAAAGATTCCTTCATTGTTCCTCAACTGTAGGTCCAGAGAAACTGCACTCTCATTTTATAAAAGAAGTTACTACTTTATAGAATCAAACCACACAACTGAGCTGGCAGCTACACCAACACAGACTATATTATACTGTCACAGGTTCAATCCCCAGTCAAACCAAAGAGTTTTATCTATCAATTTTAACTTTTCACACTGTTATTGGTGTGAAAAATGCAGAGCTCCACCATGGTTCAATATTCATTTTAAACTGAATGGTATACTGCCTGCAAAAAAGGACCATATCTACTAAAGCACTATAGCATTCAACCTAATCTTTAGAGTGTTGACTGATTTATTTTACCTTACGATAGGATTGGAAAAAAGTATGCAATTAACACTTTTGCTGCAGCTGACGCTATCCTACAGTGAGTGCGGGCGCTTATAAGCATCAGATGCAGCGAAAGTGTTAAACTACCTGGAAGATAAAACTGTACTTACCACATCTGCAGTGTACTGTGCTGACGTTGGCAATGACCATTGAATGCTCCTTGAAAACCCCATAAGAAAGAATGAGTGGAATAACCTTTCATATTGACCATGAAATATGTAATTATCCAGCCAGTATATTAATTACCATTGCAAAGCAAACATTTCATTGCCAATATTTGTACACTCCTGTTGTCAATGTGGTTAGTAAAATTTAACTGTGCAGAAATGTTGTGTGTAAGTAATATAGGCTGGACATCTACATACATACTCCGCAATTCACCGTAAGGTGCGTGGCGGAGGGTACACTGTACCACTACTAGGTATTTCCTTTCCTATTCCACTCCCAAATTGAATGAGGAAAAAAAGAATGCCTCCGTACGAGCCCTAATTTCTCTTATCTTGTCTTTGTGATCTTTACACGAAATGTAAGTAGGCGGCAGCAAGATCATACTACACTCAGCTTCAAATTCCGGCCCTCTAAGTTTACTTAACAGAAATTCACGAAAAGAACGTTGTCTTTCTTCCAGCGATCCCCAATTGAGTTGCCGGAGCATTTCCATGACACTTGCACATTGGTCAAACCTACCGGTAACAAATCTAGCTGCTCGCCTCTGAACCGCCTCTATGTCTTCCTTTAAACTGATCTGCTGCGGGTCCCAAACACTTGAGCAATACTCAAGACGTGGTCGTACAAGCATTTTATACGCGGTCTCCTTTACAGATGAAGTACATCTTCCCAAAATTCTCCCAATAAACCGAAGTCGGCTGTCTGCCTTACTCACAACCGTCCTTACATGTTCGTTCCATTTCATATAGCCTAGATATTTGAACGACGCGACAGCATCAAGAAGCTCACTACTAATGCTGTATTCGAACATTTATAGGATTGTTTTTTCTACTCATGCGCATCACCTTACATTTTTCTACGTTGAGAGCTAGCTGCCATTTTTCGCACAAACTAGAAATTTTGTCTAAGTCATCCTGTACGCTGTTACAGTCAGTTACAGACAACACCCTTCCATACACCACAGCATCATCAGCAAACAGCCGCAAATTACAACTTACTCTGTCCATCAGATCATTTATATAGATAGAAAATAATAGCGGTCCTATCACACTCCCCTGGGGCACGCCTGACGATACACTCGTCTCTGATGAGCACTTTCTTCTGTTCTGCTTTTTTTATGATATGTGAATATGCCATTTAAAATCATATCATCTGACATAGATTTAGATCTTGTAAAGACTGCTTCTGTAATTGGACCAGCAGCATATCCAGAGGGGGTTTTCTGTTTATAAAGACCATTTTCAACTTTGTTTAGCCCTCTCTAAAAGTACTTGGTCTTAGCTCAAGTGGGTCAAGCCCCTCGGAAGCCAAAATCCTGGATCCACCACTGTGATCAAGACTGTTGAGTCTCTAAATTTTCAAACACGAAGTAGAGAAACATGGCCATTATTACAAAACCTGATTGGAAACAAAAGTTTGGGACAACATATCAGCTAACAAGATTTACATTTACTGTCCATATCCAGGAACCAAGGGATAAAATACACGACATCATGTGCAAACTTATATTGTTCAAAAATAACACTAAAGAAAATGTTCTCTGTATTTAAATTTTCTGCTGTTCTTAAAACTTTAAAAACCACAAAAGGCATCCTGGGAGTAATGAAATCCATTCTGAATTTCTTCCACATAGTAGCAACTAGACAAAGAGATGATTGGTAGATTTATTGTCTGCATCTCATAATCTCAGTTCAATCACACAGGTGGTTCTCGGTAACATAGTCAAGTGCTAGACTATGAATCCAAAGGTTGCAGGTTTGATCCCTGCTCAGTTCTAGAATTTTTATGTCACTTCACTTCTTTCACCTCAGGCAAAAATGCTGAGTAGCATCATGATTTGGAGCTCAGGTAAATTGTAAGTCCCCCTTTAACTGACCGGGTAAGTCAATTCAAAGATTGGAGGAATGCAATGGCACACCAAGTCCAACAGGACCATGCCCAGTAAACCACTGTGGTATTCATACCAGTCTTCAGAGTATTTCTTTACCTTTTACCAGTCTCTCAGCAAATAAATTAATAAGAAATCTTAGCAGTACACAAACCCAACATGTCAGCCAAAGAGCTATGATGTTCTGAAGAGTGCCCATATGATAATTTCTAAGGAAAGCCAAACCAGGGAGAAAAGTATTTGTAACAGTTTGCAAGGCAAGCAATTACTTTTAAGTAGTCATAATGAAGTTCAAGTACCAACCTGTTAAAAACTTAGTTCTGTTATTACAATGCATACTTTAAAATAAGTTTATGGGAAGAAAAACTGCTGACTGCACTAAATTTTTTCCATTTCCTGAGAGATAAAGAGACAGGGTCCCCTTGTCATTGGGAATGGGTGCCCTTGATAGTTTTCAATCCTTTTATTGAAATTACATTCAAAACCAAGATATAAATATTGTAATTTAAAACAGTGCAATGCATTAATCACTGTGGGTATTGTCTCTTATATGGCATTAGTGATGGGTGACAGTTACAATACTTATCACAAACTTACACCATAACTAATGAGAATGTACTTAAAGAATAGTAGTTTTCCTTGCACACAAAACATGCGACACTGCTCATAGAAATGAAGGGCTAGTATGCTGTTTGTAATTTTTCCAACTACTGTACTTTAATATTTCATCTCATTTTATTTGATACTCAACATGTATAAAACATTGTCTAATAATATGAAATTCTGTTCAAATTTGAAAATGTTTGGAAATTATATATATCAGATTAGATATGGTAGCAAAACTGTTTATTTTAGTGATTTTCAGATATTGTTGGCTTAGAGTAGTTACCAGTATCTTTGAAATAATAGTTGTTTGGTCACTTGTGAGAGCAGCAAAATTGGTTGTAGTAAAGCATGATTTTTAAAGTACAATATTTGAAAGTAAAACAGTGTTATTAGGTAATAAACAAGCTGTTCTGCCATTTTAGTTTCCCATCATTGCATGCTGGCATTATCAACATAGACAGTCCTCTCTAGAACTTTGGAATAATTTCAGTGCCTAATTGTGACAAGGATAACATTTTGGAAGAAATCACAGACCTAAAATAGATTATAGGAATTTTTAGGGCACAAAAATTTAAAAGCTTCAGAAATGTAGACAGAAGTAATGGATGGCATGAAGACATAAAAATGCACACCCCTGTTTACACAATTTCAGACCTTAATTTGTTATTGTTTTAAGAATGTATTGCAAATGCTGTCAGTTTTTGTTGAAATCTTGCACAAAGACAAAAATACAGTAAATGGAAATTAATAGCATTTTATTCAGTATAATTTATGACTGCATGTTAATATGCCAGATGATTTACAACTTATGTCCAGTTTACATTCAAAACATACATACAAGAGACACTATTACATCCTAAGTATGATACCATAATTAGTGAAATTTTTTATTCATTTTCAGCTTTGTTTGAAATACACATGAGAATACAAGGCCAAACTGCTAGAACACAACCTTCAAAGGCGAAACAAATTGTTACTTCTGTTCAATACATAACAATGATGTGCAAAAATAATAAGATTCTTCACATGTGTTCCTTGGAAAGTAATCAGAACAGAAAAAAACCTTACATGAAAATTCAGATGGCTGAAAGGAATAATACTTAATACATTCTGTCATACTAGAAAAGAAAATAGAAGACAAATCTTCACAGACTACATCAATTATAACAGTAATCAAATTCTCAAGTTCTTTAAATCATTTAGAATAACATTTGGAGAAGCCATACATGTTTAATAATTTTGTTACTATCTGTTAGATCCTTCAGTAACATGATAAGTCAACAGATTTGGCTGTAGTTACTCTGTTCAGTTTTGCCCTTGGAAGCAGACCTCAGGTCCAACAAGCCAGATGGATGACTTTTTTTTTACTCTTGTCTGACCTACAATAATACTAACTTAGTAACAATTTTATTTTACTAGTATCTTAATGCTGGTAAGATTTCCTCTTTTTCCCCCCTGCAAAGCAAATCCCTAACACCCATGACTAAATACACTGATTTTGTAGGAAGAGAGATCAGGTTGCATTAAAACTATATTTTTCCTTTCAGATATAATAATTTCTACCCAAGCATGTCAAGCGATTTTTTAAGATTAAAACAGCAATTGATCAGGATATGCTGCAAGTGAAGGAAAAAAAATTGATGATGACTGGTGGCAGTGCTTGTTTTCAGACCTTGTACAGAGGTTGATGTAGAAGTACATCCACTCTTCTTTTAATATCAGACTGCATGACATAGGGAACTACTGAGAAAGTATGGGACAGTGCGCTTGCTTGATACAACGTAAATGACCACCAAGTGTGATAATCCACTACTCTTTGTAACAGTAAAGACAAATGTATGCTATTTAGTGGTAGGTTCTTTTTACATTCAAATAGAAGACACGTGATCAATTTCAGGAGCATTAAATATTTTCAAGGAGTGGAACATGAATCCTGTATACTGGGTTACTGATTTCTCAGAGTCCAAAATAAATGCAATTCAGTCCTTGTTTTCCTATTTCAAAGTGTATCTGTGTTCATTTAACAGAAATGATTTGAGAAATGTGGTTGTGGTCACACACAAAAGAACAAAAAATGTGAGCTAGAATTTTTAATCTGTGGAATGGTATTGCAGAGTCGTCTTTCATGCAAGAGTATATTGATAATTTACTAAAGTTGAGAATCCATGTTTTCAATAACCCAAATGATTCTACTTTGCTGTACTTTGATAAACAATGGGTTCCAGTGCATCAAAGGTAGGTGAAGGCTTTCAAGTACAAAAGTATGTTTAAGTCATGAACAAATTGGTGAAATATTCACACATAGAGCATAATACAAACAGAATTAACAGGCCTCATTGTAGTTTTAGTTAACAATTACCTTCCTAGCCTCATTGAAAAGTATTGCAAGTTAAATTGTACAGCAAAAACACCCCTTTATTTCTGTATAGGAAGACACCAAAGTTTGTTAAGCATGTGATGATGTGATATGAAAAAATTGACTTAAGTGCAGAATCAGTAACTATGGTGGCTACAGAACTGTTTCATGTAACCAGTGCAGAAATTGAATATTTTTACAAAGTAGATTTCGCAAAACCTGATTGTCCATGTCCAGATTTCCTAAAGTTTCTGTGCAAATACTTTTGTTTCTTCTCTGAATGGGGATTTGACAAATAAAATTTCACTCATAGGATCATTCCTCAATTTGTTTAGATGAAACATATGGGTTCGGTTCAAGAATCAGTTATAGTACACAAACAGTGCAGCACAGGGGTTACAGAATACTAGCAGCAATCTAGAGCAAATGCGTGGCTCAACATTTCTGAAACATTAAGCACTAATTTCGTAGCACGTAACGGGCAAGACATATCTGTAGGAACTTAATAAATCTGACCTATAATTGCAGTACTGAAACAGTTGCAAAAATGACTGAACACCTTGAAATCTTGCAACATGTGAAGGTATCAAACCCTACAGGCAATGGACCTCTGTTAGCAGTGGCGTCAACTTTTAAAAAGATAGAAACATATATTTCAGCAGTGATCCCACATCTCCATTGGGTATATGTAATTCTGCAAGAGCAATTAGTAGGTGCTAGGGGCAGAGGCGGGGGAGAGATTTGATCTGCTCTGCTTCTCAAGAAGTTATGAAAGGTTGATTGTTGTTGATAATTAATACAATATTTTAAGTTATTTAGTTACTTTATCTAGTGATTCTTCATTGACTCAATCACAAGTAGCCCCAGTAGCGTCACATAAGAAATTTGCACCAGACAGGCCGAACACGATCCCAGCTGGGATCTTATGGCCAGAAATGCCAAAAAAAAAAAAATCAGCATTGTGTCAATGTTTTGCTTCATGTTAAAATTATCTGCAACAGAATACAAAAGTTTCAATTATGCTAGTACAAATAGTTGCTTATGCTAGATCTCAAAAAATTGGTAACTGCCAGTTAGAATATCACGAGAAGGATAAAAACAAAAGATAAAAAACAATTAAAAGGGTTAAATAGCCTTTGATAAATTGGCCAAGTTGATAAATCGAAAAAAACTCGAGCAGCTGCCCATGTGTCATCAGCTAAAATTTCCTCCAGAGTAGACGGAAAGTGAAGGGCTACATGGAGATGATTAAAATTAACACGAAACAGTAAAACATGTCACACCATCAGCAATTCACTGCAGGAGCACAGCGGTGCAGGATCGGCGGATAGCAAATGACGGTGGCTGACACGGCAGTGACCGATCCGCAACCGGGCCAGATGACCTCCTCCCGCTGAGAGGGGCGTGAGGAGGTCCTCCAAGCGGTTGGGATCGGTTTTACAGTTCTCAATTTATTGTCGTATAGTGAGAACCACGCACTGTGCCAGGACGACACATACTCCGGCGGAGAGCCCGTTGAACATTGTTTGATGGGACGCAAAAGGTAGCCATGCAAGGCAAAAGAGATGCTGCCTTGGCTGCTATGTCGGCAGTCTCATTCCCGGGCACACCCACGTGGCCAGGGACCCACAGGAAAGAAACGTGACAGCTGTCATCTGCTAGCAACTGGAGGGAGCGTTGGATCCGATACACGAGAGGATGGTTCGAGAAAGGGTCCTTAAGACTCTGCAGGGCACTAAGGGAGTGTTGGCGGTGGCAGCAGGTATACAAAACGGCCTGGCAGAGGGCAAAAAGCTCAGCCGTGAAATTCGAGCACCGGTCAGGGAGCTTGTATTGGAAACGGTTGTCCCCGACGACGAAGGCAGATCCGACACCGTCAGTACTCTTGGAACCATCAGTGTAAATAAATATGGCATTATCGAACCACGAACGGAGTTCGACAAGCCTCGAGCGGTATACCAAATCCGGAGTGCTCTCCTTGGGGAGCGAACTAAGTTCAATGTAAGTGTGAACCTGGGCCTGATGCCACGGTGGCACTGGGCTTTCGCTCAACCGAAAGATGGAAGGAAGGGTAAAATCGAGCCGCTGAAGCAGGCAGCGAAACCGAACTCCAGGTGGCAGCAAGGCTATCGCAGACAACTGATAATGGCGATCGAGTGAGTCGTCAAAAAATAATCGGTAAGATGGATGGTTGGGCATCGACCGCAGGCGGCATGCATACCGACACAACAGAGCCCACCCTTACCCGGAACTTGTGATTCGCCAAAAACTCTTGAATGGAAAGAGGGAGGCGGCCCCGAAAGCCCCATGTGTGCAATGTGCGGAGAATGCCCGCTCTCCAACTGGTATCGTATGCCTTCTCCAAGTCGAAGAACACTGCTACTGTTTGACGCTTCTTTAGAAAGTTATTCATAATGAAGGTTGACAATGTATCGACGTGATCAGCAGCAGAGCGGTGTCGACGAAAACCGCATTGGAAATTAGTCAGGAGGCGGCGAGATTCGAGGAGCCAGACCAACCGAGCGTTAACCATGCGTTCCATCACCTTACAGACGCAGCTCGTCAGAGAAATTGGGCGATAGCTGGAAGGAAGATGTTTGTCCTTCCCTGGTTTGGGGATGGGGACAACAATGGCTTCACGCCAACTTGTGGGAACCTGACCTTCAGTCCATATGCGATTGTAGGTACTAAGAAGGAAACACTTGCCCGCAGGAGAGAGGTTCTTTAGCATCTCAATATGGATGGAATCGGGGCCGGGAGCAGAAGATCGGGACAGGGCGAGAGCATGGTCTAGCTCCTGCATTGTGAAGGAGACATTATAATTTTCATGAATAAAGGAGTGGAAAGAAGGCGGTCGTGCCTCCTCTGCCCGTTTGCGAGGGAGGAAGGCAGGGTGGTAATGGGCAGAGCTCGAAACCTCCGCAAAGAAACGGCCCAGTGCTTTGGAAGCATCAACGGGGTCATTTATAACTTTACGACATTGCGCTCACAGTTGTTTATAATTTATACAATTCTCCAACGTAGGGTGGCGGTGGAAGGTGCGTAAAGCACGTCGCCGGGCTCTAAGCGCGTCGTGGCAGGCTGCAGTCCACCAAGGGACCAGGACACGATGTGGAGAAGAGAATGTACGAGGTATGGAATGTTTGGCAGCTGTGAGAATAACCTCTGTGAGGTATTCAACCTGACTGCCACAACTGGGAAAATTCTGATCGTGAAAAACAGCCATGGAAGAATAAAGCCCCCAGTCAGCTTTAGAAATGTTCCAACTGGTGGGACGAGGAGATGGGGAATGATGCAGGAAGTGGATGACACAAGGGAAATGGTCACTGGAGTACGTGTCAGAAAGTGCATACCACTCAAACCGACCGGCAAGTTGAGGAGTGCATATCGCGAGGTCTATATGGGAATAGGTGTGTGTTGTGTCGGAAAGGAAGGTCAGTGCACCGGTGTTGAGGCAGACAAGATTGAGGTGTTGGAGAAGGTCCACCAAAAGGGAGAATATCTGACAAGGTGCCGGAGAGCCCCATAGGGGGTGGTGGGCATTAAAGTCGCCTACCAACATGAAAGGTGAAGGGAGCTGGTCAATGAGGTGTAGCACATCTGCCCTAGTAAGGGCGGATGATGATGGCGAATAGATATTACAGAGGGAAAAGGTGGATAGAGTGATGAGGACGGCAACTGCCTGTAGGTGAATATGCAAGGAAATGGGATGGTGATAGACGTCGTCCCGAATGAGCATCAGAACCTCTCCATGGGCTGGGGTACCATCCACAGGTGGCAGGTCGAAATGCACAGAGGTGTAGTGGGATAAGTCTGCACAATCACTTGGACGTAACTTAGATTCTTTGAGACAAACTAGAAGCGGGCAGTGCAATCGAAGGAGTAGTTTTAATTCCTGCCGATTAGAACGAAAGCCGCGAATATTCCACTGAAGAAGCACCATGATAAAAAATAAGAGAAGGGAAGATAAAAAGGAACAAGCAGGTGGGGTCACCTCGACGGCCACTGAGGACCGGACTTCGAGGGAGCACCACTGTCGCCATCTAGTGGCAGAGTGTCATGTTCCATAGGTTCATACGCGTCATCTGCCACCTTCCCGAGTTTATCAGGAGGGGCAGCTTCCGACGCTGGTAAAATGCCGGTTGCCCGGCTAACAGTAGTGCGTCCCGGCAGACAGAAGATGATCGGGGCCGACTACTGTTGGACGGCGTGACGGATGGGTCACGCCTCGGCGGGGAAAAAGAGAGGAACTCTTTGTCTTATGGGCTTTTCTGGAAGAGTGACGTTGAGAAGAGGCAGTTGACGGGTGGAAGCCTGAGAACGCAGAAAATCCTCACGGACGGGTTCGTTTTTCAAAGTCCAGCCATCTTGTTTAGGTGCCCGCGGTTTAATAGAGGTTGACGAGGACTGAACTTTAGAAGCAGCAGGAGGAAGCGGGGACGTGGAAAGGGCAATCTTTGGGCTGGCCGATCGCACAACTGTGTCAGCGAAAGTGAAATCACAGGTCTGGGTACTTGAATCCTTAGTAGGTTGAGTGGAGGTGAGGACCTTACTGTATGCGCCCGCTGGGAGGACAGTGGGCTTTCGCCCCCCCAACAACTTTCGAGCGGCAGATGTCGATACCTTTTCCGTAACCCGAATTTGCTGGATGACCTTTTCATCCTTATATACAGGGCAGTCTCGAGAGGAAGCCGCATGGTCACCATTGCAGTTAAGGAAGTGAGGGGACGGAGGTGGGCAATCCCCCTCATGGGCGTCCCTACCACAAGTGACATTTTGCTGCGTTAGGGCAAGATTGACGGGTGTGGTTGTACACTCTTTGACAAAAAACCTGGCCGCCGGCCGGCCGCCGCTGAGCCTAAGTCCGAGCCGATCGCGACATGGGACAATAAAAGTGGCCGCGCCGATTCGCTCTAAGTCCGACTATCTGCACAATCTGGCAACACTGTAGACTGCGGGAGTTCATACAGTACTTCTTGTGTGCTGTTCGAAGTAGTGTAGGTCAGCTGCATCCGTGGTCCTGCGGTAAAGTGCCTGACTTGCATGTGAAAGTATTAGCGATCGAAACCGACTGTTGTTAAAAATTTTTAATTCACGTTCCTCGTGCGTACTGATGCCACATGTGTAAGGGACGCATATGCGTAACGTATTTCATTTTTTGATACACTGTTAATAACATTTCGGCTCAATAACACTGTTGCCTCTGGCCGCACACTTGGCAGAGCTCTCCGCGGGCCACTCGCCGGCAGCAGCGGTGGCGGCGCTACACAGCGCTGCCTCGCCCTCTGCCCACAGCGCCTGCCGCCGCTCATCGCCCTGGATACGTAAAATGCTGTAGTGTTGCTGAGTGGTAATCCAAAAAAAAAAAAAGGTTGCGATGTGTATTTCAGACACGATATCAACGGAGCAGACCACCCATTTTGAATGATGACCATACAATTACACTAATACATAATACATTAGAGAGGCAAACATTTTCATAGTCATTGATCCAATCAAATGGCACTCTACGATGTTTAACACTTATTTCTGGTTTAAATCGCGATCCTTTGCCTTTCAGAAAAGACCTTCATGTAATTTGTTATTGTCATCACTTCATATGTTTTCATCAAGACACTGTGCGTAACTGCACTACAATGTTTAGTGCCATTGTTTGATTCCTTATCGTAAATGTATGAACTAAATTATGTGAATACGTTTCAGCGCACGTTATAAAGCAACACAGCCACACTGAAAGGTGCCTCATTTCTACAGCAGATATTTTGCATGAACGAACTATATTAATCATTATGTTCACTTCCTCTGTAAGCATCCCCTAGCATGTGGGTCCTAAGGAAATAGTAAAACTTCCCATTGAGGGAGGTCAATTCGAATTCCTTCAAAGGCTTCATGATGAAGCAAAAAAGACATCTAATACCATTTCCGTAATTTGGAGTCGACCTTTCTGAAAGCCTTATTGTATAAAGCTTTTCTTCTGATTCCATTAAAGAGTTTCTTCTTGCAATCTGCAGCGTATAAAGTAAAATAAAACAAAGTAAAACGGAATACCACCGCCAAACGCACTGTCTACAACCAGGATTAGAACTGCCGACCCACACCTCGGTTGCATCGCGAGACACGAGCAGAACCACACAGCCAACCACACGCTGCCTGCTGGTGCCCTCAGTCTCTCACATATTCAATGCTACGTATCTCTAAAGTTATCCTGAAAGTCACCTATGCGAATAAAAAAATTCCTTGAGTGCAAAAGTTAAATTCCTGTCTCTCATATCACATGGGCATTATACAGCAGGAGTCATGAAAGTGGAAGAGGAATGTCAAGTGAACTTAGATAGACGACTCAGTACCACTTGCGGAAGTAACTGCACTGTCACAGTGTTGCCAAATATTAGCAACGATGTTGCCAGTTCTTAGCTGTACTAGGAAGACCTGTGTAGCGATAAGCGACGCGAAATCGCCCTCGTCTCATACGGGCTTCAAGAGGGAAGTCGCCGATTTTGGTTAATGCGCTGCGCAATCTTCTGATAGTTTCCATCGTCACACTTTAGAATGCAGATATTTAATTCGTCCAATGAGGCCGAAACCAGCGTACATATATTTTGACGTTTTACAGCGTTATGATATAATGTCAGCAAATGACTAGAGAAGTGAAACATACTGATATTGTCCCCCCCCCCCCTAAAAACAGACTAAAACAATTACTTTGTTAGATTTCGACATTTCATTAAATGTTACTGGAAATGAACGTTGCCCCATCCGTCACTAAACAGTAAGGTATTAACCACTTACCCTCACCAACTTTCAGTGAGAGCTTTTTGTAACAAAACGAAAAAGTAGTGCGAACGATCATTTTGTCCAATGATACTAGGCATTGTAGTTCGTAAACGGACTGTATCTACGTTGTGTCTTGTCATGCGCGTCTCACATTCAAGGTATATTACCTAAATGAGCAGCTATTATGAAAATGTAATAAACAAATTATGTTTAGATAAGCATGTTTTGAATTTAGTCCTCTTGAATCTGAAACAAAATAGAGAAAGTGGGTAGTTGTGCATATTAGTAAGTTTTTTACGTTCCCGTAATACTTGATGCAAAGATGAACAAAATACAAATGCGTCATCTATCTGTTTTTTCGATTCTTTAGACAGTCTTCTTTAGTTTCGACACCTTCACTTCGTCGGCAATCTACTGGTTTCTTGGACAATAAAGTAATCAAAATTACGCGACTATTTGTCCACATTTTAACGTCGTTGGATTTTATTCCGAACGACAGTAATAATTTGTGTTGGACTGGTTCCATATATCCGGGCCTATTTAATGAAATTTTATTTCCATGACAGATGATTTGAACGTTGGGTCTCTGTAATGAATTTTCATATAAAAAATATTTAACATGAAAACGGTCGTGGACCTGTAAACCAAGGATCTTAATTAAAAAACAGCTAATGCGGTTTCAGAATTTATTATTTACTTTATGTGATAACAACATTTGAAGTAATTTACAAGTAAGTTGTTTTATCAATATTTAAAAGTTTACCATTATTTTAGAACAACAGATAAATTCATTTAAGAAAACGTTCTGTCGTTTTGTTTGTGATGTCACTTGATATTCTTGAAGTAGGTGGCTATGGCATCTACTATGAGGTTGCCAGGAGACAGTTGGCACGAATGGTTTTGTTTGACAGTAAGCGGATAATTTAAAGACGTAACTCCGCGGCGGAGCGGCCGAGCGCATCGAGGCGCTATGCTACGATGCCCGATTCCGTTCCCCGTCGGTTCGAATCCCCTCTCGGGCATGGCTGTTTGTGTCGTCTTTAGTATAAGGTGGTTCACAAATAGTTTGTATGGTTAGGGACTGATGACCCTGCAGTTAAGTCCCTTAAGCCTGACAAACATTTGAACATTTGAAAGACATAACGCGATGAATTGATAAGGTCCAGCTTTTGCAGCAAAACTGACCCGATTTCGAAATAAGCTAGGTGTTTAGAAAGTGTCTATTATACAGCTAGACATTACTGCTATAAACCTTACCTCATTGATTTACTCACAGCTGAGGCAGATTGCTCGCAACGTGAAAGAGAGTAGGAGTAGTTAATGTATGAAACGACCTTCTTGAACTCAATTCAGCTACTACAGTGTGCATATTCTGATATTAATTTTACAGAATATTTAATGGAGGTGACGAGAAAAAGTCAACTGTTTGCAGATTTACAAATCAGACTCATATCAACATGATGCCAAAGTTGCGAAACAATAGACCCTAGCTACGACGCTGGAAAATCTTGATTACATTGGTGGCCTGATGAACGAGTTTTTGTAGCTGGCGTCCTGCATGTTAGGATCCGTAATTCCACTCATGCTCTAGACACTGTGCCCTCTAAATTGCATATGTGGCATGTGACCAGCTATTTTAAAAGAGTAAAGAAAAAATATCAACGAATACCTCATTGAGAGTTTTTCCAGTTTTGTTTCTCGGTTTATGGTTATATACTAGGTAGGCCTTATCGTTATGTTTACTTTACTCCATTAAATAACAAAAAGACGCACAATTTGTCGCAGAAAAGTCTTCGTAAATACTCAAATTCTGTCCAGTTTCCTTAGAGTTTGCTTCCTGATAAAATAAAATGTCGGCAGGTCAGTATGGAAATTACAAGCGACCTGTTATTGATAGAACATCTTGCTACGTTAAATAGCGTTCCATTTGAATCAAACGCTAATTTTTAGCACGTTCCTTGATATTCTCGATAGATTTCGAACCTGTCTTACTGTTGCCTGCCTCGTTGATTTCATAAAATGTTACGTAGTCTGATGGTCGAATGCGTTGCAGACATAGTTTTAGTTGCAATTTGCTCATTACAGTGCGGTGATAGGTTTCAGAGTACAAACTTTATGGCGACTTTTAGGTTCCATGTATCTCACGTCGATAGATTATCATTCGAGCGGTATCGTCGGCAGATAGCGGACGACATTAATTTACTAACCATTCAATGCAATTCGTGAATTTCATTTATTTCTTATGTTACAGTCAAACCGCGAAAGTTCGGGGAGGTCTACCGAACATCTGTTAGACTCCGTTTGATGGCTTCGTCTATTCAGAACGGCAACTATCCTTTCCCTCCAGCAGGCGCGCTCCGCCTTCTCCGTTTCCAAATGCGCGCGCCTTCGCTCGCTCGTTGTGCCGCATTTACCAAGACGACCGTGGCTGCCGCCACCGCGTCATACCTCTTATCGACTTCAGAATGTTAATGAAATAAATTACCCTTCAATTCGATGGCGACTAAACGCTACTGCTAGCATTGCTCATGAAGCAAGAACACTTTACGTTCCAGTGTTACTATGATGACTGACCTAGCTATTAAAAATTCGAATTTTTTTTGGAACTATCTTTAACGCGATAGCAATTTTCGAGTGGAAAAAGTTACTTTATACGTCTTAGTCTATTTTAAAACCATTTTACAAGCATTTTTCATTTAAATGATTGTTTTACACTTTTCAAATTTTGTATGTGTGAAATTTTTCATTCAGTTTCAAACGTTTGCATGAGAATACAACAGAGACATTCGATAAATCTGTTTTATTTCTAATTCACCTTACCCCTCGTACGTATTAGTCACGGAAAGATCGCGAAGGTAAAAGATAGGGCCATATGAACTCACATTAACTCTTACCAGAAATTGTTTTAACGGCGAACCATTCACGACTGGAAGGAAACAGGAGGAAACAGCAGTTGTATAAAAAGTGCCCTCCACCACACACCAATTAAGATATGGCTTTAATGTAGCAGTGCCATCCAGTTCTAAGTTGAGTTGAAAGTTTAAGGTCTCTTGTTCAGTGGGAATTAGGTTTGAAATGAACTGCAAAATTTGTACCAACACACTGAAACATAAACAAAATATTGCACACTAGACACGAAAGAAAGAAGGAAGGTTACGGATTGTTGTGATAAGGAAGTGGAAGGAAATCGGCCGCACACTGCCGCAGGGACCATTCCGCCATTTTCCTATACTTATTTAGCAAAATCATGGAAAATTCAAATCCAAATGGCCGAATATGAATCCAGTGTGTTACCACTGCACCAACTCGCAAAAATGAATGCGAGTAGATATTGCATTGTCACACGGTTCTGAGTTACGTTAATTAAGTTTCTGGCCTATCGTTAGTATAAAATCAATTGTAAAATTTGTAAGAAACACACAATAGACAATAAAGCAACCTAATAAATACGTGTTACAACGATTAAAATTAAAAGTCATCGATGAATTGTGCCACGGTTTAAATCAGTATTATGGAAAGCAATTGCACTGTTGCTTGTTAAAAGATAGTAAATAAACGTATTGACGTATCTCTTATTCATTGATTTAGAACAGATGCCGTAGAATGCGGAGGGTTGTAATTTAATTAAATGGACTGAGTACAAAATTTGTAAATAAATCTGATCCTAATTATCCTTATCAATGACGTTAATAAATGAGTAATCCGTGAATGTCCACTGCCTACATATCGGTTTCAAATGAAAGGTGCTAAAAGAAGTGTTCCACATTTTGAGAGGAAGTTGTACAGATGAAACAAGACAAAAATGATCGTTATACATTAGCTCTAAAACGCTTATGTTAATGGATATGAGAACTTGTTGACCTTCAATACTGTCAAACATAATCAACAAACAAATGTAACGGTAATAAAATACAAATTCAAAGCTCAACTTGAAATAAAAACTAATGGTACTAACAATAATAAAGCACAGTTCATCCACTTCACGAGGAGAATTATAGGGAATTGGAGACGAACAGCGAGAGCAAACTATTTACGCTTGCGAACAATATTCGTACAAGTAAATATACCAATGGTAAATATACGACCGCCTCCTGCGAAATTAATGATGTGGAGGAGATTTTTCTTTCGACGTAATATCTGGGACCGGCAGAGACAAAGTATGATCCATCTAGAGACAACGGAAAATTTAATGCTAGCTGCAGAGAAAAAGATATGTCAATATTTTGTGACAAGTAAAGGCGAATATAATCCTGAAAAATATAAATATAGGAGAAAAATAAAAATAATAGGCAGGTTTCATAGATATGACTTCTTTCTTCAACACACAATTACATCTCTTCTCCACGGAGGACCGGCTATCCGAGCCGAACTGTACTAAGAAAGAGAACCGTCCGCCTCTCTGCCTTTCGTGGAGATATTTCACATGGAAGCGTTCTGCCCATGGACGATAGACCTAAAGTAAGCAAACTGTTTGGTTTATAGTACAATTTTACTTTTTGCAGTTGCAATTACTTTACAAATAATACATCGAATAAATGGATTAATTTAAAGGGAAACTAATTATTACAATTACTTTGAAGCACCTGCAAAGAGAAATATATTTAATGCAAAAAGTTCTTCTGAAGCAACATTAAACAGTAACATTGTAATTCACCTAAACAGGGGGAATCATTATACGAAGAAAACAGTTTCTTGTCGAGAAAGGTTACATGGATCTAATAGAAGTCGCTATATTCTACAGCAAAACCCGTCTGGTCAGTTTTATGATTATCGGTAAAAACTTGCATAATAGCTGCTCTAAGACGGTACACGCCAGATACTCATTTTTGGGATATTCCTGGAATGTGAGCCGCGTATGACAAGACTGAACGTATATACATCTAGTTTGGGACAACAGTCCGTAGGAATTTTGGAGAAAGTAGTCGTTTTGCACTTTCTTCGTTTTGTTAAAAGAAACTCTCTTCGGAAGTTGATGAGTGTAAGTCATCTATTCATTAGCATTTTTCAATGCTGTTGTCTGCTTTCGGACTGAAGCCTTACTTAGAATGGCCTTTGGTAGCGCAGCACGGATAAAAGCCCGTTAGCATGCTGTTTTTAGGAATGAGGATATTGTGGGATGCCCAAGAAGTTCTTGCTATTGCTTGGCAGTATTGCTTTCAACGCTAGACAACTCTGATCGTTTCCTCATTTCCAGCATTCGAGGGATTTTCCAATATTCTTAAGGATATGAGTTTGGTCATTGACTTAATATGACTCTGTTATCCTGAATTAAATTTTCGACCGCAGGAAGGTCGACCCCTGTTAAAATTGCAAACAATTTTGTGGTTTATGTCGGGAATGTATTAACTGCCAACAAATGTCAGACAACTGTACCTCTCAATGTAGGTCGGTGACACTATTCTCGTCTCCTGATCTACAGCAAGCATAGTTGATTAGTGAGATATCGTTGTACTAGTGATGTGTGTGGCTTTAGGTCTATTTTTCTCCTCTGAAAAATGTCCTAAACGGTATTCAGCAACTAAATACCAAAACTCATTTCAGTGTGTCAACCAAGAGATCGGCATTTTCTATTGTTATTGTAATCGTTATCATTCTGTTGTAATGAGGTAAACGCCATTGATTACTATCATTCTTATCATTAATTCAGTTGCAAAAGCGTTCTTTCCCATGTGGCCAAGAGACCGGAAAGAATGTGTGGTTTTACAGAAAATACAACTATATGAAAAAGTAGGCAAAAAATTTGTAATAAATTCTGTTGATTTATCATCGTGACGACTGATACTAAGCAACAACACATGCAAGTCGTGGGTGGGATAATTCGAAGAATCCATCATTCACTTGGATTCGGATTCTCATCTTCATTTGTTGGGCCAACAAGGCTGTAACACTGCGAAATCAATAAGCTGGTTAGTAGTCTATGGATTATATGTATATGTTTCAGATGAAAAACCTCAGAATTGCACATTTCTCACATACACAGTTTAGTTTCTGTGTTCATGGCCGTAATTTTAAGTATCCTGTCTTCTGAATCACCAAATGAACTAATTACTGTGTTACACACATAATCAGTTGATTATGTTTCTTCTGGCTTTCAAACAAACCAACACGTGAAATTTTACTTGTGCGGTCGTAAGGCTGCATTTTGAAACGCAGTCACTTTCAAGATGCGAAGTTTTTCGAGACGGATGAGGCAACGATGATTTACAGTAACTTTTCACGAAAAATTAAAAACAAAGTAGCTTTTGCTGAAATCTAACAAAGTAATTGTTTTAGTCTTTTTTTGGGGGGGAGGTGGGAGGTGAAACTGAAATCCTGATGGAAGTTTACATATCTCAGTCTTTCACCTGCCGTATGTTTCAAGAACAATATCAGTATTTTTAACTTCTCTAGTCATTTGCTGAAATTATATCATAATGCTGTTAAGTTTCAAAATATATGAACGCTGGTTTCGGCCTCATTAGACGAATTAAATATCTGCGTCCTAAAGTGTGATGATGGAAACTATCAGGAGATTGCGCCGCGTATTAACCAAAATCCGCGACTTCCCTCTTGAAGCCCGTATGAGACGAGGGCGATTTCGCGTCGCTTATCATACACAGGTCTTCCTAGTACAGTTCCGCAAGTGGTACTGAGTCGTCTAGCTAAGTTCACTTGACATTCCTCTTCCACTTTCATGACTCCTGCTGTATAATGCCCATGTGATATGAGAGACAGAAATTTAATTTTTGCACTCAAGGAATTTTTTTATTCGCATAGGTGACTTTCAGGATAACTTTAGAGATACGTAGCATTGAATATGTGAGAGACTGAGGGCACCAGCAGGCAGCGTGTGGTTGGCTGTGTGGTTCTGCTCGTGTCTCGCGATGCAACCGAGGTGTGGGTCGGCAGTTCTAATCCTGGTTGTAGACAGTGCGTTTGGCGGTGGTATTCCGTTTTACTTTGTTTTATTTTACTTTATACGCTGCAGATTGCAAGAAGAAACTCTTTAATGGAATCAGAAGAAAAGCTTTATACAATAAGGCTTTCAGAAAGGTCGACTCCAAATTACGGAAATGGTATTAGATGTCTTTTTTGCTTCATCATGAAGCCTTTGAAGGAATTCGAATTGACCTCCCTCAATGGGAAGTTTTACTATTTCCTTAGGACCCACATGCTAGGGGATGCTTACAGAGGAAGTGAACATAATGATTAATATAGTTCGTTCATGCAAAATATCTGCTGTAGAAATGAGGCACCTTTCAGTGTGGCTGTGTTGCTTTATAACGTGCGCTGAAACGTATTCACATAATTTAGTTCATACATTTACGATAAGGAATCAAACAATGGCACTAAACATTGTAGTGCAGTTACGCACAGTGTCTTGATGAAAACATATGAAGTGATGACAATAACAAATTACATGAAGGTCTTTTCTGAAAGGCAAAGGATCGCGATTTAAACCAGAAATAAGTGTTAAACATCGTAGAGTGCCATTTGATTGGATCAATGACTATGAAAATGTTTGCCTCTCTAATGTATTATGTATTAGTGTAATTGTATGGTCATCATTCCAAATGGGTGGTCTGCTCCGTTGATATCGTGTCTGAAATACACATCGCAACCTTTTTTTTTTTTGGATCACCACTCAGCAACACTACAGCATTTTACGTATCCAGGGCGATGAGCGGCGGCAGGCGCTGTGGGCAGAGGGCGAGGCAGCGCTGCGTAGCGCCGCCACCGCTGCTGCCGGCGAGTGGCCCGCGGAGAGCTCTGCCAAGTGTGCGGCCAGAGGCAACAGTGTTATTGAGCCGAAATGTTATTAACAGTGTATCAAAAAATGAAATACGTTACGCATATGCGTCCCTTACACATGTGGCATCAGTACGCACGAGGAACGTGAATTAAAAATTTTTAACAACAGTCGGTTTCGATCGCTAATACTTTCACATGCAAGTCAGGCACTTTACCGCGGGACCACGGATGCAGCTGACCTACACTACTTCGAACAGCACACAAGAAGATTGTGCAGATAGTCGGACTTAGAGCGAATCGGCGCGGCCACTTTTATTGTCCCATGTCGCGATCGGCTCGGACTTAGGCTCAGCGGCGGCCGGCCGGCGGCCAGGTTTTTTGTCAAAGAGTGTACCTGTGGCACTCGAAACAGCGCGTTGGGTTATGTACATAAGGGCAGACGGAGATAACTTCATACCCTGCTTTGACCTTTGAAGGGAGTTTAACTCTGTCGAACGTCAAAAACACAGTACGGGTCAGTGTCAGTTGGTTATCAACCTTTTTCAACACGCTATGGACGGCTGTTACACCCTGATCGGACATATAGGTTTGTATGTCTTCGTCAGACAACCCATCAAGGGATCTCGTAAAAACTACCCCCCGTGACGAGTTGAGTGTGCGGTGCCCTTCTACCTTGATTGGAAACGTGTGTAACAATGTAGTACATATCAGTTTTTGGGCCTGGAAGGCACTGTCCACTTCCACCAACAATGTGCCATTGCGCTGACGCGAACAGGTTTTAACAGGGCCAGCAATTACGTCAACACCTTTCTGAATGACTAAAGGATTTACAGAATTGAAATCTTTACCGTCGGTGCGAGAGACAACAAGAAATTTCGGTAGATTAGGGAGAGTCTTCTTTTGCTGAGGCGAATCTATCTTTCGTTTCTGAATAAGAGAAGGAAGGCATTGCGGAAGTGTCCCCCGCGATTACCGGCGTCTCCAATGGCGCGCTCCTTCCTCGTGGGGGCCCTCTCCGAGGGCTTACCTGCCTTAGGTGATTGTTCACACCTCAGGTCACACCTCCCGAGAACTGACGTTGGGACCAGCTCAGGTAATCACCCCTCCCTGAGCCTGGCCTTTACCAGGGGGTACGTACGTGACCTACTTGTCTACCCGGGGCGGGGAATTACGCGTTACCCCGCCACCTGCTACGCATGATAATGCATGGGTCAGCCTTCAGACACACACAGGGAAGAAAGAAGAAGAATAGAGGAAGTGAAGAGAAAGAAGGAAAGAAGTGTCTCAAACACCGAAGCGGAGACTAATGAGGAGGAGAAGAAGGCTAGGAGAGTAAGACAGAAACAAAGGTTAGGAAACGAAGGAACCAAGGAATAAGAGAAAAGGCAACAAGAAACCATCTTAATTCGCGAAAGACGCCCGTCTCCGGGCGAAGGCATAAACCGGGAAGGAAAGTGAAGCAGCCTGGGGCAGAAGAAAGGCTGCTTCGGCTCGGGGCCCCGTGCGCGCCACACATGTACCCACAAAAGAACTGTGGGCCCCTGGGGGGAATTTCTTTCTTATGACTTCATTTCTTCATTAGAGTCAAAACCAACAACAATAAGAGAAATAATACAATTACTCAAAAACAATAACTCATCTGGAGATGTTCATATATTTACTGAACTATGGAAGTACTCTGGTGACACATGATACTATATCGTAAATATTCAATCAAATTTGGAAAATACAGTTCACCATTAGTAAGGATATCTGCACTAATACATCCACTATATAAAAAAAAACCAACAGACGGTAACAACTATAGGAGACTCTCCCCTGTACCAGTGACCTACAAGCTGTTACCCAAGGTGTTTTTAAAAAGGGTCAGAAGAAATACTTGACACAGACAATGAGGAGAGTATCAGGCACAATTTAGAAAGGGAAATTAATTTACAGAGGAATAAAAGTAGCAACTTAATATAGACCTATATTTACTTTTATGGACTTAAAAATAGCTTAAGAGTCGGTTAACAGAAATGCACTGATTTATGTCAAACAAATTATAATTTGAGAGTAAAACAACTAAAATAATTAAAGCAATTTTAAGAAACAACTTCCAAAGAACAGTGTGGGGGAGGTGGGAGAAATTGCAAGAACATTTGAATTGAAGAATTCACTTGTTGAGGGAGATGCTTTGTCACCTCCCTTCCCCCCCCCCCCCCCTCCCCGGTTTTTATAATACCAAATTAATAGTGAATTGCAGAACAGCATATACCCCGTCTTCAATTACGCTTTACTTTTCTTAGTTCACGCTGTAAACGAACACTTATTATTTACAGATGGATTAGAAAGGAAGTAATGAGATTACCAACCAGGTGATCTGGGACTGCCGCCTCCTTGTCTTTATATAAGAATACATTTACGGTGACTTGTGCTTACTATAGAAGATGGAAATCCGTAAAATCGAATCTTTACTTTGGGTGAAGAAGAATTTTGGACAACCTGCAAATGTACAAATAAAATGGTTATAACGAAATGGCCAAAGAATCGGACATGACACTGTGAAAAATTATTTTCTCACAGATAACGAAGCAGAGGAACTTAAAATGTTCAAATGTTTGTTAAGCTGAAGGGACTTGACTACGGGGTCATCAATCCCTAAACTTACAAACTACTTATGAACTAGCTACAACTAAGGACGGCACAAATATCCATGCCCCGAGGGGGGATTCGAACCCCCGACCGTAGTGGCCGTGCAGACCGTGACTGAAGCGCCTCAGTCCCCTCGGCCGGCAGGGGAACTTATTAAACAACTGAATACACATTGTTTTATCGGCTACATATGTTACAATTACTTTTGCTTAGCTATGTACAACTGGTAGACCCTCCAAAATGCGTTTTCGTGATCACACGGAAAGATTACAATAAAATTTAGCGATATACAGGCTACAGTAACGAAAACGAAAAATAGACATTACCTTACTTCTGGCTTCACCTGCTTATTTTAGATGCTGTGTGCTATCTCTCACGGAGTAAGAGTATCCGATGCACTTCAACTGCGTAAGAATCATATCAACTTATTATTGTGTTTCGCACCTACACAATTTTCCATCATTATTAACGCTGAAATCTTTCAGCTTTTCTCTCATTGTGCTCTCATAATAAGTCGACATACTAAGAAAAGCGATTGAAAACAACATAACATAACCGTAACAACGTCTGAAGAACACGCAAAACGCTAGAACGAATTGAAGGAGGCGCTAGCAGTATCTCGAAATTCACAAACATCGATACGTGGCCTCTTCGATACAGCATGTACACGTCATAATGACGTCACGCTGGCTCCCAACGGTTTACGACAATCGGTTTTCGTCTTCCAGAAGATGTGTTGCATGTAAACGTAGTGATGGCGGCTGGAAAAGAGCTGATTCAATTCCTTATATAGTCTGCACAATCGCTGTTTTTCTTAATTTAAATACACAGATTTATGTTCACTCTTATATTTATACTTTTATTTCGCATTAGAAGATATCACTCTTTCCATATGTGCCGAAAATTCTTAACAAGAAAATTCAATTTTACAAGCCAAGAACGCTTCAAAAACGATTACGTTTACATGGGCACGAAAATCGATTGTGGAACTGGAAAACCGCTTTAGAGAAGTGGATTTCCAGAATCGATTTTGGAGTGTTTACATGACCAACCAAAAGCGGAATTGGAAAATCGGTTTCATCCCGTTTACATGGGCTCCCAAAACCGGATTTCGTAAACCGATTTCCCAATTCCGCTTATGGTTGATCATGTAAACACTCCAAAATCGATTCTGGAAATCCACTTCTCTAAAGCGGTTTTCCAGTTCCACAATCGATTTTCGTGCCCATGTAAACGCAACCGTTTTTGAAGTGTTCTTGGCTTGTCAGATTGTGTATTCTTGTTTATTTATTTATTTTTGGTCCTCTGAATCATACATTGTACAGACACGCACATCATGATATAGGACAAGTCAGAATAGGTGATGTGATGTAAGATGATGGAGATGCCATGATGATTATATTTAACATAAGGTAGAAAATTAATGCTATAAAATTATACATAATTACATGTTTGGAAGGGTACATCATTAGATGAGGATTCAGTGTAATTTTTATATAGGTCTCATACTTATTCAATATCAGAATTAAACATTTTACATTCATTTATATTACATTTCCTTCGAATGATGTTAATAACTGACATACATTGCCTGATGTTCTTAGAATGTGAAGCTTCTTATGACAGGTTGGTTTCAATAAATTACTGTATGCTGTAGAAGCAATGTTTAATTAGAAGTGACCGCAGTTTTACTCTAAAATCCTTCACTAGTCCAATATTCTTCACTTCTGGTGGGAGATGATTGTACAGTTTTATCCCCACACATTTTACACCTTTACTGTATAGCTTTGTTGAATGTGGAACTAATCGTAGGCAGAAACTTCCTGGCAGATTAAAATTGTGTGCCGGAACCGGGACTCGAACCTGGGACCTTTGCCTTTCGCGGGCAAGCGCACTACCGACTGTGCTATCCCGACACGACTCACGATGCCGCCTCACAACTTTACTTCCGCCAGTACCTCGCCTCCTACTTTCCAAACTTCACAGAAGCTCTCCTGCAAACACGCAAGACTAGCACTCCTGGAAGAAAGGATATGTTGGAGACATGGCTTAGCCACAGCCTAAGGGATGTGTTTCCAGAATATCCTTTCTTCCAGGAGTGCTAGTCTTGCGTGTTTGCAGGAGAGCTTCTGTGAAGTTTGGAAAGTAGGAGGCGAGGTACTGGCGGAAGTAAAGTTGTGAGGCGGCATCGTGAGTCGTGTCGGGTTAGCACAGTCGGCAGTGCGCTTGCCCGCGAAAGGCAAAGGTCCCAGGTTCGAGTCTCGGTTCCGGCACACAATTTTAATCTGCCAGGAAGTTTCGTATCAGCGCACACTCCGCTGCAGAGTGAAGTTTCATTCTGTAATCGTAGGCAGTTTTTTGACCTTGTATCGTGGTGGGGCCAATCTGAGTTTATGTCTAGGTTGCCTATGTTTTTCTTCGTGTAACACAGTAGGTCTTGTATGTACTGGCATGGGAGGGGTAGTATGTTCAGTTTCTGGAACAATGGTTTGCATGATTCTTTCTGTTGTTTGAACAGTATTAATGTAACTGCTTCGTTTCTGGAGTTTAAACAGATTCATTGCTTCTGCACTATTCCCCCAGAAGATAATTCCATAACTTAGTACAGAATGGAAAAGAGCATAGTACATTGATGTGAGTGTGCTGGTACTAACAATGTTTCTTATTTGTCTAATCATAAAACATATTTTACTCAATTTGGTACAGGTTATGTTAATGTGGCTTTTCCATGAAGGTGTGTCTGATATGGTAATCCTTAAGAATTTAGTTTCCTTGACGAAATTTATTTGATCGTCACTCAGTGATATAATTGGGACTGGTTCGTTTTTATTCTGAACTGTGTGAAAGGTAATACCAACTGTCGTCTTTATATTGAGTAGTAGTCTGTTTGATTCTAGCCATGAGTTTAGTTGAGTTGTGCTTCTGTTTACTGCACCTTGGAGATGGTCTATAGAGTCAGATATCATAGCTGTGGTGTCATCAGCAAAGAGAAAGGTTTTGTCAGTGGGTAAACTTAAGGGGAGGTCGTTTACATAAAGCAAGAACAGTAAGGGCCCAAACACTGAGCCTTGGGGAACTCCATGTTTTATGGTTTGGGTAGATGATTGTTCAGCATTAGCAATGCCTGATTGATTGGATTCATTTATTTGGACATATTGTTCTCGATCTTTGAGGTAGCTTTTAAACCAGTCATGGGTGGCGCCCCTTATTCCATAGGAGTAAATTTTTTGCATCAGTATATTGTGGTTAACCATATCAAAGGCCTTTGTTAAGTCAAGAAATATGCCTATGGCTGGAAGCTTCTTGTCCACTAGTGGTAGAGTGTGATCTAGGAGTTTCTGTATAGCATCGGTTGTAGTTACTTCCCTTTGGGAGCCAAACTGAGCAGGTGATATGATATTATTTTTCCTCAGGAATGACTTGAGTCTGTCTGCCATTATGTGTTCAAATATCTTGCTGAATACTGAGAGTACTGCAATTGGTCGGTAATTGCTAGTATCATCCTATTCTTTTTTTATGTACAGGTATGATTTTTGCAGTTTTAAGTTTGTTTGGAAATATGCCATTGAGGAATGAGGAGTTTATTATGTGGGAAAGTGGTTTACTAATAAGCTTGCTACAATTATGAAGAACGAAGCAAGGGATCTGATCTTGTCCTGCAGAGGACTTTTTTTAAATTTTTGTTTGAATAATTTTTTCTATCTCTGCTTCTGTTGTTGGTGTTAAGAACAATGTGTTGGTGCAATTATTTGGGTAAGTTTTGGAAGGTGATTATTTTTTAGGTGATCTGTAAGACTTTCAACAGATTTAATGAAATATGAGTTAAATTCATCTGCTATTTCTTTTTTATTTGAGGTTAACTTCCCATTTATTTTTAAGTTGACATTGCTTGTCGGATGCTGGTTTCTACCACTGTGTGTATTGATAATTTTCCACATGCATTTACTTTTTTTTTTTTTTTTTTTGCTGATGTTTTGAGGAGGGTTTCATTTTGCAGTTTTTTGGCTGCATTTATTACATTTTTAAAGATTTTTTTTATATTTAGTGAAGTAATTCTTAAATTCTTCAGTTTTGCCAAATTCGGTCTTGCTGAGGGAGAAAAGTTCTCTTTTTCTTTTTGCTGAGGTAATAATACCCATGGTTATCCACTTAGAGGGTTTACTGTTAGTGCAAATACTTTTTGTTTTTAAGGGGAAATGGTAGTTGAAGTAATAATTAAAAGTATTGAGAAAAGCCTCAAATTTGCTATCTACAGTTTGGGACTGATATACTTCGTACCAGTTTTCTGTTTGCATGTGGGACAGAAAGGTGTAGACATTGCTTTCACAATAGTTTCTACTTTGTGTTGAAAACTTTTTTAGAGGGGGCTTGCTTTCTGGCACATTTGCTTGTAAGAATAGAGCATTGTGGTCAGAAAAACCTAGCTTTACAGAACATGCAGTGCAATCTATGTCAGTAGCTACTTGGTCTAGACAAGTTTTACTGTGGTTTGTTATTCTGGTAGGAGAGTTAACCTTTAATTCCAGTTAATAAAGATTCATAAAATTTTTGAAATTTAAATGGTCACTATCTTCTACTAGGAAATCTATATTAAAATCATCACAAATGACAGTTCTGAAGTTTTTCCGTTTTGTTAGTTTCTCTAGTACTAAGGCTAGTTTGTTAAAGAAGCAGCTCAAGTTGCCTGAGTGTGATCTATAAACCGATACTAAATAAATATTAAAGTCAGTGAGTTCTATGCCTGATAATTCTATGTCTTTTTCGGTGCTGTGAGAGTTGCATATATCTAGTGGTAGAGCAGTAATATTATCTTTTAGAAATATGCAGCTCCTTCCACCCCTGAAATTTTTCCTTGAGAAGTGATTAATCAGTTTAAACTGTGGTAGCACAACACATTCAATTTCAGAATAACACATATGGTGCTCAGTAATACATAGTATTTGCACATTTGCAAATTCACTGTTACTATTTGTAAAGATTTCTATTTCATTCATTTTGTTTCTAAGTCCTTGCACATTATGAAAGTAAATTGTCTGATTGCAAAATTCTTAAGGTACTGGACACTTACTTTTTACCCACTGACTGCTATGGTGATTGTCTTTCAAACCTTTTACAAAACTTATCTTTTGGATTTCTGCTTTTTGTTGCCTTTTAATAAAAAATGATACTCTTGGGGTGGCAGCATATCTTCTGTAGTACACTCCCCTTCTTCTGATGATACTGTTGTTGAGGCTGCTATCACAGATTTTGATGGAACTGCTGTTGTAATTGTAGGCACTGCCATGTCATCTGTTGCATGTGGATATATGGATCCTGCTTCATCTTCTGCTGTTGTGAAATTTTGCTGATGAAGAGTAGTAGGCACTGCTGCTGCATCATATTGTGTGTGGGAAGGTACACTTGCTGCTGCTTCTTCTGCTGCTCCATTAGAAGTAATCATTTCTTCAGTCTCTGTTTGCATAAGGGAAGGAATTGGAAGAACAGAAATTACTTCTCCTTGGTTTGCAGATGCTTCCACTAACATGCTTATGTTTTGACACAGAAACTTCTTGCCCCTGTTATTTAGGTGCATGCCATGTTTCGTATAATAGTCTCTTTGCATGGATTCCATACTTATAAAATGTGCATTTTGGTAGGCCTTGCAAATCTTTGAGTATAGCCTGTTTGCATTTCTGATTTCCATGTTTACACATGACCTTTCTAAAAGTTCATGCATATGTGGAATTCCAGCTACAAACACTGATTTGTCTTCTGTAGAATTTAATATTCCCTTAAGGTTTCTCGTTGCACTGCAGAGATCGTTTTTGTAGACATTATTGGCTCCAGCTATGACAACAATATTAGGATGATTTTCAGTTTCTATGTTTTTTACGATTTCTTGAATAGGTGCACCTGGTTTGACAATTCCAGTTGCTTCTGTACTATGTTTGTAACGTAGTATTTTTGCAATTTCACGTCCATGGCTATCAGAAAATATTTTAACTTGGATGTTGTCTTCATGTTTATGGATGCATTTTCTGGTCGTGTGCTGCTTAGGCCTACTATGTACATTAGGCATGTTGTTGTTATCACAGTTTTCCGCGGATTCCGCTTGTATATCAGAATCAAGAGCATCAAAACGATTATTTATTACCACTGGGTTTTTGTAGTCACTGGGTTTCACATGAACAGTCCGTTTTGGCCTAGTAAACTCGTGTTTCCGTGTTCCTTCGGCCGTTATAACCACTTCAGAGAACTCGTTTATTGTTGGTAGGACACTGCGATTGCTTTTATTAACGCAGTTCATTGAATTTGTGGTTTTGCTTACTTTTTCACTACTTTCTACCGTGATTGTACCAGTCCTGTGCTCCCAATTTGGCGTTTTGCTAGATTTGTCGATCGGGATATTAGGCCTACTACGCGCCATTCTAAGTTCGGCATTTTCGTTTCCTAAACGCACAATGTCACGTCGTAGGACATCTACAATTAATTGCAAACTTGATACACGTTCATTTAGCTTCTCTATTTCACTGCTATAAGTTGCATTTCTTCCCTTTGTCACTGCACAACTATAACTTTTATTCACTTTATCACTACAAACGACTGCTCCGTACGCCATCTTAAGAATATTTGGCACATATTCAAAGATTTATATTTTCTAATGTGAAATAAAAGTATAAATATTAGAGTGAACATGAATTTGTGTATTAAAAAAAAGGAAAATAGAGATTGTGCTGACTAAATCAGAAACTGAATCAGCTGTTTTTCAGCCGCCATATTTAAGTGGGCTAGGAAATCCTATTCAGGTTATGCCATGTAAACACGACAGGGAAAAACGGTTTACGAAAATCGGTTTTCATCTTCCGGAAGATGTGTTCCATGTAAACATAGTGTTTCCGAAATCCGGTTTTCACCCCATTTACATGGGCTCCCAAAACCGCCTAGCAGGGAAAGAATGAAAGTTAGTGGATATAGTAAGGATTTTATGTGCGAAAACTAAAAAATGACAGATGCCATGAATCTCTTCTCTATCCAATAAACCTACTTGTTCTTATTTCCTCACATACTAAAGCACTGAGATTTTTAGAATGTCCTTTTCATAAAACTGAAAAATTGAAATGAAATATTGCATAGAAAACTAGACACAGCATTTTTGTAGTTTGCAACTATTAAATTCAGTGGGTCCAGAAGTCATTAGTAGAAGTCTCTTCCATTATGGATGATATGCAGTAACAACCTGTGACTAATTAATAGTTCTAGTACTGAAGACGAGGTATTACTGGAAGGGCGAGTAGATCACAGTGCTTCATATTTAACAGAAATTATCTCACTTTGTAGATTTCTCACACAGTTCCTGTATGGAGAATATGAAAATTTGATGTATTTTGAACATTTCATGCGCTTAATGTGTTCACCTAACTTCCCTCTCTTTCTCTTTTTTTCAAAAATATGGAATAAGGAATGTTTCATTTTAATTCAACAATTTCCTTCTCCTCTCCTTTCAGATCCCTTCATGATTTCGTCTGCATATATACATACATACACACTCAAGGAGACCAAGAACAGCCAACTACTTTACACTATTGGAGTATTAAGATAGCTGAAGAAACTTTGTGTAGTTAACGGTGTGTTAAAGACCAATTCACACTGTCCGTCACGTCACGTCACGTCACCGTCTGTCAGAACATTCCGCAATTTATTTCTAATGGCGGCGTTCACACTGTCCGTCACGGACTCGTGAAGAATGTTTTGACGGAATGGTCGTCTGCTAACACAGAAGTTAACTTATTTTCGTCACGCGAATTAAATGTTGCAGTCGACGATTGCACTGTTTATATGCAAATAAGTCTTATTCGCCTTTATTTTGTTGTTATACTTCGTTTTAGGGGCAAATGTTTCATGACGACTTAAATGTTTTTGTCAATTGAGTGTCCCCCTAAAATCGAGTTCGGATATCTGAAACAAAAAAATGGTTAACGTTACTTAACATTGTAACAGTGAAGACTGAAGCAAACTGTTTATTAGAATAAGATTGTAATCTGATTACGCATTTCTCATTAAATAACATTTTAAATGAAAAAGTGAGTTCTAACGAAAGACAAAAATTCAGTTGTTTCCGACGGTATTAACAATGTCAACAAGCAAATTGTAATGGATAAAGTAAACAGGCGCTATTTATGCTCTTATAAGTGTTGTTTGATGTATTCATATGTTCATTTTCCCGCTTGAAAATAGATGGCGATGTTTTGAAATGTTGTTTCAGTTCCCAGTAAGTTGGCCAAAAACATACACTGTAAAGTTTTATTTGGCTGTCAATAACATTTAGCGTTGTTGTTCCTTCAATTCTAGTATTAAACTATGACTTTCTACATAACAGATCGCTACTCATAACTTCACTTTCAACATTGCGTATTGAGATCGGCGAATTGACGTGACGGACACTGACGGACAGTGTGAATACAACTTGACGTGCCGGTGCCGTGACGTGATGTTGACGTGACAGACAGTGTGAATTGGCCTTAAGGAGGCTTGTTTATAAACTCCTTAGGGCGCCTGCCAATTTGGAAGCTCGTGTTCCACGATTACTTAAATAGACTTCAAATCGCTTGGAAGAACTCTAAAAATTACAGATTATTTCAATGACTGTTTATTCACTACTCTGGTAAAGGATTTGACAAGTGTGCGTGCTAAGCATTTGTTTGGGCCGACTTTAGAGTATGGTTAATATTACTCTGTTAATTAGAGATATATACTCTCTCAAACAATGTTTTGCCCAGTCAATATGTGCCATAATTTACTTGTCTTAATTTGTGTATCTTTGATAACTCGAGGATCAAACTTGGTACATGTTCCGTGAGTTATATGTAACAGATGTATCATTGTATTTTATGTTTCAATAGTCTGTCTCATTCCTCTATCAGACAAACATTTAATAATTTTGATCAGCATGAAATTTCGTTTTGGTGCACTATCCATTCACTCAATATACACATTCACTCTCACTCACATATTTTCACAGACGGGATTATCAAAAGTGAATGTCATAATTGCTGAGGCCATAATTATTCATTTTAGATACCATCGCGCAAATATCCGACAAAATATGCAAGTAAGCACCACATGCTACTGCACAATAAAATTCAACAATTCCCATCCATTAAGTATTATGGCATTCTTTTATGATTAGGCGTTATCTCTTGCCCAATATTCACCTAACCATCTATCCAACATAATTGCCCAAAACTTAGTCTATACCTAATATTAACTTTCTTTAAATTCATTTGTACATACATACTATAACACATACATAAATTATCCATGGAACTCTTTTATTATGGTCTTTTTTACATGTTTTAATACATTCGGCATCGAAAATACATTACGCAGAGCATTACCATTGGTTGTCTTCAAATGCTTAAGAAAACATGTACGCACACCTTGTAAGTTAAATCTCCATTCCCAGTAGTACCTTGTGTATGTTTTAGTTTTAACTGTTTAGATAGTCAGTTGGTTAGCTTTTTACTTTATTATTTTTTTTATTTAAGCTCGATTAACTGTAGCTATAGTATGTTATTATAATTTCTAGTATTAGTTTCTATTGTGTATATAGTTTAGTTAGTTAATCTCGCGTATTTATAACTTAGTTCTATGGGTATATACTTTAGGTAATTTTCGTGAACATCGTTAATGTCTTAGTTAAAGTTTTAATTAGTCAGATCTAGTTTAGTTAGTGCATCTGCATAATGACAAATCAGACACGACGCACACTGATTGGTCTCTTCCCATGCTTCAACAATTTTTGACAGCTAGCGACTACTAGTCGTCAGTTATTCCAATGCTACCAATCAGCGTTTATCTCTGTGCCACAAAGTAAAATTTAACTTCAGAACGCAGTTCTTCTTCTACGAATTACGTAAGGTGTGTACCCCGTTAACATTACACATATATGCTTTGCTTATATATAATTAGAGTATATAATTAGAGTATCAATGTTGAGGTACGGGGGTCTATCCCAACTGACATGAGATTTCCAACGTTTGTATACCTGGCTCTGCATTTGGTGCAAGCTCAATAATTTGCAATCGATTGTGTTTGAGTGACCAGTCACTATTTGATCTCACTGGGTTGCACTGAATTCTCTGCCGGTTAACATTACCTCCTTTTCTTTCACCTGACTGTACTTGAGGCTTTTGTTGCTGTGTTTGTTGCCTCAAGTAACTATTTAGCGCCTAAGTGCCATTGTTATTGTTATTATTCTGGTTCCTTTGGAAACAAGTACATGACTGTTCATTCCGGTATACGGGATTGTACCTGTTTCCGTCTCTTCTCCAGTTACTAATCCTCATACGGAAATCACTATTGCTGTTACCATTGACATTACCGTAGCTATTGTTTCGACTACTATTTAAGCCATTTTTTACAGGGTGAGAATTTCGGTCAGCATTGTTGTTACCTGCTGTGTATCCGCTGTTTCTGTAACTGTTTCTGTTAGGATTGCGAACTACATTTCTTTCACCTTCGTGAATTAAATCATAATTATCCAACACATCCAGAAAATTCGGCAAATTATATTCGGACGCCCACATTATTTCTTCCGTGATGTCAGCAGGTAGTCTAGATTTTAGTACCTGAATGACATCGACATGTGAAATTGGTGTTGTCCAATACAGAGTTTTATTCAAGTACTTTTCAAAATATTTTCTTAGACTTCTCGTTCGTCTGTTATACGGCTCGGGACTAAATACTTGACGCCGTAATCTTTCTTACACTGATTGCATCCAGAATCGGGCAAGAAATTCTTGCTAAAAATGAAGCATAAGTATGACGTCTATTCATGGCACTAACTGCCCAAGCGGATTCATTGCCTTCTATGTGGCTAACAATTTCCTGAATTTTTGTTGCCCAAGACTGTGGAAGTATATTCCGGAATTTTTGCAGGAAAATAACGAGATGACTTTTCTTACTTTCCTCCGAGAATGTAGGAAACGTTCTCGATCCTAAGAGTCCGTCTTCTATAACAATAGCAGTGACCTTTTCCCCATTGTTTGAAGGCTGTGTGCGGGTCACAAGTGTAGACATACACGGTACAGTATTTGTATGCGGCATATCTGAATAAGGTGAAACTGTTTCATGTTGCATGGGCATCTCTGTTATCAATGTCTTGCAACACTGAAGCTATTGCCTCAATTTTCAGGGTTCTTATTTCCCATGTCAGTTGTTCGACTTTATAAATTAGGGGATTGTATTCTTCACCTAGAGCATTTACCTTTTGTTCTATCAAATAGATGGATTGTTCAACTGATTGCTTAGCTGCTTTTAAACTTTCACACTCTTTAGCAATTCGGTCAACTTGCGCACCGAGGTGGTTTTGTCTAACGTTTAGCCTTTTGAATTTAGCAGTAACCTCTTGTAATTCCTGCCTAATGTCAATCCGCATTTGTGTTACTTGGGTCTGTAAGTTTACTACTGATTCTGTTGTTGACAAACCCTGCATTTGCGATTGAAGATTAACGAACTGTTCTTGCATTTCCGTTCGCATGCTAGCAAAAGAATCCCGATTTTTTTTCTGCATATTTTCTTGAATTTCCGTTCCCATGCTAGCAATTAACTCACACAACATATTGATTTGATTTGTACCTTCTGGGGTAGATTTATTTTCCACTTTACTGCTCACATTAGGCGGAGCATGTATCTCGACTGTATGCACAATTTTTGCCTTTGTTGAATGGGTGTTGACCAATTGTTTAATTCTGTTATGTTTGAATTTTGTGAAGGCTCGTCATCGGCTTCACATAAATGCTCTGAGATACCAGAAGTTTCCATCGTTAAAGAAATTGGTGAATTAATCATTGGATTAATGAATGGATCATGGTTGGATGTCAAAGGCGTACTGTTTTCGCCACTTGATTCGTAATTTAGCAGTCGGTTTCCGAATTCGGGCTTTTGCATTACTGACCGATCATTGAAACTAACTTCGTCATCTGTAGTTGATGACATTTTTGATTGATTTCTCTGATCAGGCGTGTTGGACATCGTAATAAAATTTTAAGTATGGCCTCGGCAACAATGACTGTTCCCTCTATTGTCACTATTGTTCATACTCATACAAACAACCACAATTTGGTGTTGTAAAATGAACAATATGCCAAAGAATAAAAGTTTCACTTTTGAAATAAACTGATGAATACCTTTGAATAAAGATGTCTAACTACGTGATATTGTGCAATACAGGCAATACTGATATAAACACTATTGTGACATAAGGTCTTGAACGAAAAAAAAAAAAAATAAGTTTACAACATTCTTGAAGTGACTTTCTAAAAGAAGTTTTTTACATAGTTGGAGGGCAGCAAAGGCATATACACCACCAATAGAGTCCATAATAGACAAATTCATTGTCTTACCTTTCGACATGTTCTACTCATCATAAATAAATTGTATGTCTTTCGTACCTTAAAATTTTATATTTTACTTTCCTTGTTCCATGCTCTTGTTCCCCTTTCTTCTAGTTTTAGTTTTCTCCAGTACATGTAACAAATAGAAACAATAACAATTAGTTCATTGTACTAAAATTGGCCACCCCATTGGGCGCCATTATGAACAATTACAGGAATAGTAAATAATTAAAATAATGGTTGTGAATAGAATGATATTTTCATTTTAACTTATCGCTTTGGAAGTAAATAAGCAAATAATTAAAATTCCAACAATATTGAAGATTTTTTGTCTGTAAGTTAATTATTGCACAATTTGGGTTATAGTTACGAAGTACAATCACTATTGGGCTTGTTTTGTATAGTTTTTTCAGTTCTGGCTCACTCCTTTGAAACACTATGTAAAAGAGTCATTAGTAATATGTTCATATTTTAAAGAAATCATTTTTTCTTTCTACTGACATTGTAGTATTGATGCTGCAGCAGATGTAGCAAATCTCAGGGGTAAGTCCAGATTTAAAGCCAATTAAAACTCGGGTAGTTCCTCTTCATTAGAAATAAGTCAGCACATTTCCGTTTAAAACTTCACATACATTTTTAAAGAAAGAAACATTTAAATTTTGTTCATTTGCACTTCTTACACTCTCAAACGGCTACAAAAAGACATACTGATACTAGCGAGCGCAAAAAATAGACTGTCTCTACATAAGCTTCCTTTGTTTGTTCTGATCAATAGCATCTGAAAGTAATTATTAGACTGTTGACTTTACAACTGAAACCTTTTTGAAGAAAATACATTAACATTTGCTTTTTTATTGTGAATTAATTAATATATACTTGAATATACAGAAAGTAAAAATGTACACTCGTTAGATCAATTGTGAAAAAAATATATTGTAAGAAACATTAATTCTTCTACTGCTCTTAATGTGTACCTTTCTTCTTGTACCCCTATAGTAATGCTACATGACATCACAATGGTCCTTTACTTGGGTGTTACTAACGTCTCCCAACTTCGGATTGTTGACTTTTAGGAAGTGATACAACACACCCCACCATCTTTTACATGTTTACTTTCTTGATTTGCAGTGACATAATATAATTATTACCAATGCACGTCAGATATGTTTACACCACGTCCACACATTGGTACCAACGCTGGTGCCAACATTGGCCAATATTTTTGCAACAGTGCCCACACATTGGAGCAAACATTCAGTTGAATTCGTCATCAGCGAATGTAAACATATCTGACAGCAAATCACGGATGATGCAGTAACGGTTGTGAGTGTGAATAATTACTTTTTGTCACTGAAACCAAAAACGGAAACATGTAACAAGATGATGGGGTGTGTTGTATCACTTCCAACCAAACATTACGAAATCAATAAGTTTTAAAGTATGTTACAAGTAATCGATACACGTTAAAACTAAAGAAACGGTGGGTTTGGAGGGATGCTATACTTCCTAAAGTTCTTTTGGTATGGACGCTTCGTTTTCTTGCTATAGGACACAGTTTTAGAAGCCTACACTTTCTTTTTTAAAATAACCATGTAATTGATATCAATGGTAGTGCTTGAAGTTTGTAAAGAAATATGTGAAAATTGACAGAATGTTAGTTTTAAATACTGCATTCAGTAATTGTGTCGAAAGTCATAAAAGTTTTTAATTTTACTGAACGCGCCTAAGTTTTGTTGAGGCATTTAGATTTTTGTGGTTGCTTTCACAAATGAATCACTTTCTGATACAATTATAATATTTACAAAGATATTTTAAAAGTAAAAAATAAATGGCGTCGAAGAACGAACGATGAAAGAAACAGTTTCTAGACAAGCAGATAACAAAGACAGAATGAAACGTTGGCACCAATGTGTGGGCGATGTACCGATATTGACCCAACGTCCTTTCATGTTTGGTCAAAATACCGACAAGCAACTGAGCCATACCGATGTTGGAGCCAATGTTAGTTCAAATGCTGTTTCACCGATCCATACATTGGACAAATACCGTTGGCGCCAGCATTGGTACCAATGTGTGGAGGCGGAGAAAAGTGGATACTCTGTTTTATTCATACAGCCCAGTAACCAACGAGCTTAAATTTCATAGAGTGGGAAACACATGAGCTACGGCGCTCTTTGCGGCAACCTCTGTAAACTCGGCCGCCATGTTTCCAATGGTCATCAACACACTTGAGAGGAGTCTGTCTCTCGTATGTTATTGTTGAGCTTGAAGTGCTGTATTTAGTGTATATTGTATGTAGGGCGAATTGTCTGTACAATTTTTCCTGCTGAAATATGCATAAAGTGCGTTCAGCATTTAAATGCGCAATTCGAAGTGATAAAACGAGAAGTAACTGAAGCTAGAACATCAAAGGTTCGTATAAGCAGCTGCCAGAAAGCCCTGTGGGGGTCTCGCAAAACATTGTTAAAATGTTAGTTTTTTTTCTTTTTTTTATAATATTTAATGTTTAACGGCGCTTTCCAACTGCTAGGTTATGTAGCGACGACCTACATCTAATTTACACTAGCTTAACCAGTGGACGGACGTTCGTACCCAAGGGTGGGATTCGACCCCCGGCGAGAGCGATCTCGCTCACTGTGGTATGATGCCATAGTGCGCTCAGCCATTCCCGGTCGGCAGCTGTTTAGTTGTCCATATTTATTTCTGTATGAGTGCAGCAGTGATGCAATTTTTAGTTAAATACTTACAGAACAATATGTTCACTACATTTTAGAAAAAGATTTGTAAGAAGTATATCCAAATGTTTATATAACAATCTGAATCATGTTCAGTTCCAGTCAGTACAACTTCGGCCAAGAGAAGCTTCACAAAGTTAAAATTAAGACTAACTTGAAAAGCACAATGATCCAAGAGAGACTATCTGCGTTCTCAATACTATCAACTGAAGCCGAAATAGCGGCTGGTATTAAGATGTAGTCTTAAAAAAAATCAGTGAGACGAAAAGGTGAAAAGCTCCTCTAATTTTTTTGTTTATTGTAATTTTTGTCATTGCAATAATACTCATATATTATACTAATAGAATTTTAATATAACGATTATTGATGTATAATTTAGCTCGTTTAACATTTTCTTCATTAATGAAAAAATGAAATGGGCCTCGCAAAGACGAGTTCGCTGACGCCCAGTTTTCGTCTAGTGCTGCCACTGACTTTCAAGCACGAGCAAGTAGGCATTACTGTGCATGCGCAGCTACGATGATGTATTTGGAACTTGTACCTCTTGAACACTATCGTCCCAATTCTGGTAGGATTCTCATATGTAGAGGTGAAACAGCTGAACTGCGCCCTCATTATTTTGGTATAATGCTGAGCAATTATCCAGAACAACAATGGTTTATTTTTTGGTTTTATTAGTATGACTTAATGAAACCGTGATAAGGGTATTAAAACTTTTCACATAATACATCATACATACAAAGTAACGAAAATGATAGATCAATAAACGATTTGTTGGCTGTGTGTTCCAGTAATTTGCCAAGGAATGTCAGTCTATAAATTGAAAAAGTGAAAAACACAAATTACGAAATAAATTGAAGCCTAGATAATGTACCATAAATGTAAGAAAAAAGTTTTGTGGATAGTAGGTGCCTAATATTTTTTTTCTTATTAAGCTGTCAATATAGGTATTCATTTTATTCTCAGATACTGATTAAATCGCCTGCTTATTAACCTTCAAGTAAACATTTGCTAGTATTTGTACGTGCAGCATTAACAGATCTAACATTGTTTCATAAAACAAACAACACATCTGAGGATGTGTTGTTGTTGTTGTTATGGTCTTCAGTCCGGAGACTGGTTTGATGCAGCTCTCCACCCTACTCTATCCTGAGCAAGCCTTTTCATCTCCTCATAAGAACGACAACCCACATCCACTTGAATCTGCTTACTATACGCGTCTCTTGGCCTCCCTCTGCGATTTTTACCCCACACACTTCCCTCCAATGCTAAATTTACGATTCCTCGATGTCTAAGAATGTGTCCTACCAAGCGATCCCTTCTTTTAGTTAGGGTATGCCAAAAATTCCTTTTCTCGCCAATTCTGTTCAGTACCTCTTCATTAGTTATGTGATCTACTCACCTAATCTTCAGCATTCTTCTGTAGCACCACATTTCAAAAGCCTGTATTCTCTTCCTGTCCGCACTGCTTATCGTCCATGTTTCACTCCCGTACAAGGCAACACTCCACACAAATGCCTTCAGGAAAGACTTCCTTGCACTTAAATTAATATTCGATGTTAGCAAATTTCTCTTTTTCAAAAATGCTTTTCTTCCCATTGCCATTCTGCATTTTATATCCTCTGTACTGCGACCATCGCATGTTATTTTACTACCCAAGTAACAAAACTCATCTACCACCTTCATTGTTTCGTTACCTTATCTAATTCCTTCAGCATCGCCTGATTTTCTAAGACTGCATTCCATTATTTTTGTTTTGCTCTTGTTAATGTTCATTTTGTACGCTCTCTTCAACACACTGTCCATTCCATTCAACTGCTCTTCCAGGTCGTTCGCTGTCTCTGACAGAATTACAATGTCATCAGCAAAATGCAATGTTTTTATTTCTTCCCCCTGAACTTTAATCCCTATTCCAAAATTTTGCTTGCTTTCCTTCATCGCCTGCTCAATGTAAAAATTGAATAACATCGGAGAAAGGCTACAACCCTGTCTTACTCCCTTCCCAACTGATGCTTCCCTTTCATGCGCTTTGAGTCTAATAACTGCGGTCTGGCTTTTGTACAAGTTGTAGATAACTCTCCTTTCCCTGTATTTTACCCCTGCTGACTTCAGAATTTGAAAGAGTGTAGTCCAATCAACATTGTCAAACGCTTTCTCCAAATCTACAAAGGCTAAAAATGTAGATTTGCCTTTCCTTAATCTATCTTCTAAGATAAGACGTAAGTATTGCCTCCCGGGTTCCTACGTTCCTCCTAAATACAAACTGATCTTCCCCTAGGTCAGCTTCTACCAGCTTTTCCATTCTTCCGTAGATAATTCGTGTTAAAATTTTGCAACCATGACTTATCAAACTGATTGTTCTGTAATTTTCACACCTGTCTGCACCCGATTTCTTTGGAATGGGGATTATTACATTTTTCTTAAAGTCTGAGGGTATTTCGCCTGTCTCATATATCCTACACACCAGTTCAAATAGTTTTGTCATGGCTGGCTCTCCCAGAGACTTTAGTAGCTCTGAGGGTATGTCATCTACTCCTGGGGCCTTTCCGACCTAGGTCTTTCAGGGCTCTGTGAAATTCATCTCTCAGTATAATATCTCCTATTTCATCTTGATCTACTTCCTCTTCCCTTCCTACAACATCGTCTCTAAGTTCATTTCCTTTGTAGAGCTGCTCTATGTACTCTTTCCACCTTTCAGCCTTCCCTTCTTTGCTGAGAACTGGTTTCCCATCTGAGTTCTTGATATTTGTAGAATTGCTTTTCTTGTCCCCAAATGTCTCTCTGATTTTCCTGTAGGCGGTATCTACTTTTCTCCGTCTTATACATTCTTCTACAGATTTGCATTTGGCTTCTAGCCACTCCTGCTTAGCCATTTTGCACTTCCTATCAATCTCATTTCTTAGTCGTCTGTACTCTATTTTGCCTGTTTCATTTACTGCATTTTTATATTTTCTCCTTTCATCAATTAAATTTAGTATTTCCTGTGTTATCCAAGGATTTTTCGCAGGTCTTGCCTTTCTACCTATTTTGTCCTCTGCTGCCTTCACTATTTCATCTCTCTATGCTACCCATTCCTCTTCTACTGTTTTATTTCCCCCTGTTTCTGTCAATTGTTGCCTAAATCTCCCTCTGAAATTCACCAGAACTTCACGTTCCTTCAATTTATCTAGGTCCCATCTCCTTATTTTCCTACCTTTCTGCAGTTTTTTCAGTTTCAGCCTACAGTTCATGACTAACAAGTTATGGTCAGAGTCTATATCTGCCCCTGGGTATGTCTTGCAGTTTATAACCTGATTCCGGAATCTATGTTTTACCATTATAAAATCTATCTGATACCTTCCAGTGTCTCCTGGTCTCTTCCAAGTATACAACCTTCTTTTGTGATTCTTAAACCACGTGTTTGTTATGATTAAATTATGTTCCGTGCAAAATTCTACCAGGCGACTTCCTCTTTCATGCCATCTGCCCAATCCATATTCACCTACTATTTTTCCTTCTCTTCCTTTTCCTACTACCAAATTCCAGTCTCCCATCACAATTAAGTTTTCCTCTCCCTTAACTGTCTGAATAATTTCCTTTAGCTCCTCATATATTTCTTCTATATCCTCATCATCGGCAGAGCTAGTTGGCATATAAACCTGTACTACTGTTGTCGGTGTTGGCTTCGTATCTATCTTGACAATGATAATGCGATCACTGTGCTGCTCATAGTAGTTTACCCGCATTCCTATTTTCTTATTCATTATCAGTCCTACTCCTGTGATACCCCCAACTGATTTTGTATTTATAATCCTGTACTCACCTGACCAGAAATCCTGTTCATCCTGCCACCGAACTTCACTAATCTCCACTATATCTAACTTCTACCTATCCATTTCCCTTTTTAAATTTTCTAATTTTCCTACCCGATTAAGGGATTTAACATTCCACGCTCCGATCCGTAGAATGCCAGTATTGTCTTTCCTGATGATACCATCCTCCTGAGTAGTCCCCGCCCGGAGATCCGAATGGGGGACTATTTTACCTCCGGAATATTTTACCCGAGAGGATGCCATCATCATATTTTCATACAGTAGAGCTGCATGTCCTCGGGAAAAGTAACGGCTGTAGTTTCCCCTTGCTTTCAGCCGTTCGCAGTAACCATGTGGCAATGCTACATTAGCTGATGTTACAAGGCCAGCTCAGTCAATCATCCAGACTGTTGCCCCTGTAACTACTGAAAAGGCTGCTGCCCCTCATCAGGAACCACTCGTTTGTCTGGCCTCTCCACAGATACCCCTCCGTTGTGGTTGCACCTACGGTACGGCTATCTGCATCGTTGAGGCACGCAAGCCACCCCACCTCGGCAATGTCTGTGGTTCATCTGAGGATAAGCCAAGAGTATGAATTTCGTAACCTTACTTAAACCACTATTCGCCTTTAAGAGTACATCAACATGTACAGATTAACGTAGGTGTACCTGATAGCCTATTAAGGTTTTCTTTGTGGTTTTCAGAATAACACTTTCCTTTAAGTATACTCTCATGTTTAGTTCTTTATTAGAGCAGAATATGAAATCTGTTAACACTATATGCGTTACAAAATAAAATGCGAGCTCTTTGCAACACAGCGAACAGTCTAAACAAGGCAGCATTCTGGATATTCTTTAAAATAAATTGACGCTTCTATGGCAAATAACAATTTATTGTAGTTGATTGATAAAAGCCAATTTTTTTAGCAAATGGACAACTATAATGATCTGCAAATCGAATAATTATTGATCTTGTATGAACACTCAATAATGAGTCGTATGTCCAAATCACTGCAATATTACAATGATAGACATTTCCGTTTGGTGGCTGTTATATAAAACAGATATTTTACAATATAGCATGAATATCACTGAATGAACATCTTCAGTATAGATTAAAGTCCAGGGAACTCATGTACACCACACAATTTTTCAACAGCTAAAGTATATAAAATGACCTGTCAGGTGTGAATTACATGTTCAACTCAATGCTTGATCTCTGATAATAACGTGGAAATAAAATCAGAAAACTGAAATATATATTATTTTATTAGCCTTCAACGATTTTGTGAATAAATTCACCCAACAGCTCCCAGTCACAGAAATCCGTTTTGTTTTCATATGACTACACAAACATATGAAACTACCACAAAAACGTAAACACGCATGACACGGAGCGCCCTCCCACTACAACTCAGACAGTTCTGTGCATGCGCGAATCTGGCAGCATGAGTGCACCAGAAATATTTTCCCAGGTATAATCTGATAGCTTGTTGTTACTGCTTAAACAGCAAACAGCCACTGGGCAAGTAGCCAGAAGTGGGAGAAGGCGCTGCTTGAACTTAATTTCAGGTCTGCGCATGCGCGAGTAGCTCGCTGGCAGCTGCTTAAACGAAGCTCAAATGTTTTGCCTTGTTTGATCTGTCTGTCTATACTCAAACAAAATTCCTGATTAATAGTACTTAGCTGCCCCAAGAGTGGATCTTCAGATGACCTATCCTGCAATTCCATTGAAGTACACACCATAAAAATATACTCAGTTTTATAGGTTGTGTTGGTGTGTTTTTTACATATTTCTTCTTCTCTCGCTTCTGTGATTGATGCAACCACACGTTTCAGTGTCTACTCCTTATTTAAAAATATTTTCACTTGTTGTCGACAATACTTTATCGAGCTTGGTTGACATGCAACCAGTGCGAAGTGTGTAAGCAGTAATGACAGCCAGAATTTTTTCACTTGTATATTTCTGTGTTCGTTGGTACAAATATGTAGTTATTTCAGCTCGGCAAGAACGAAAGTTATTAATGATACGTTATTTTGGTGTGGAATTTTTTTGTAACAGCTGACCCAGGCGTATTTTACTGCAATATCCTGTTGGCAGTTTCGTCTTTGTACTCAAATTTCACGTACCAAACGTTACTTGTTTCAAAGGTATTAAACATAAGGAGAGGCATTGAATTAAAATTTATGCTGTGGCTGGGATTCGAACCCGGGACCCCCTACTTACTAGGTAGTTGTTGTAGACCACTCAGCTAACACAGTGTTGCAGCCAAAGCAACTACACAGACAGTGTTAAAGCACGTGTCCCTCCACAACCACACACTTTAAATCTGTGAAATGCATATCACATTGCCAGGGCTCTCTTACATCGGAATAGCACCCCAGCAAAGAACGTGAATAGGAACTATTAGACAAAATTTCTACTTGGTGCGAAAATTGGCAATTGACACTAAATAAAGAAATGTGTGAAGTAATACACATGACCACTAAAAGAAATCCGCTAAACTTCAATTACGTGATAAATCAGTCAAACATTAATCTCGTAAACTCTACGAAATACCTAGGAGTTACAATTACGAACAACTTTGACTGGAGAAAACACATAGAAAATATTGTGGGGAAGGGGAACCAAAGGTTATGTTTCATTGGCAGAACGCTTAGAAGATGCACCAGCTCCACCATAGAGACTGCCTACATCACACTTGTGCGTCCTCTCCTGGAGTACTGTTGCCCCTTGTGGGACCCTCACCAGGTGGGACTGACGGAAGATATTGAGAAGGTTCAGAGAAGTGCAGCTCGTTTTGTTTTATCACGTTACGGGGGGGAAAGCGTCACGGAAAAGTTGCACGAATTGGGGTGGAAATCATTAAAAGAAAGACGTTATTCATTGCGGCGTGATCTGTTGCCGAAGATTCAATCACCGACTTTTAGTTCTGAATGTGAAAATATTTTGCTAGCACCCACCTACATAGGGAGATAAATAAGAGAAATCAGATCGAAAACGGAACGATTTAGGTGTTCTTTCTTCCCGCGCGCTATTAGAGAATGGAACGGTTGAGAAAAGTTATGAAAGTGGTTAATGAACCCTCTGCCAGGCACTTAAATGTGATTTGCAGAGTATCTATGTAGATGTAGAACTATCATGCCTTTTTCCTCAGGCTGAGGTGATATAAATATCAACAAATAATACAATTTCTTGAGATAACATTGTCTCGTTATACCAAAGGTATTAAACATGAGAGGCATTGAATTAAAATTTATGCTTTGGACGGGATAGTTCCTATTCACGTTCTTTGCTGGGGTGCTATTCCAATGCTAAAACACAGTCCGTGTAGTTGGTATGGCTGCAACGTTTTTTATCTGAGTGGTCTAAAGTACCTATTTCGTTAGTAGGAGGTCCAGGGTTTGAATCCCGGCCTCAGCATAAATTTTAATTCAATGCCTCTCCTTGTGTTTAATACCTTTGGTATAACGAGACAATGTTAATGTATCATTTGTGATATGTTACTTGTTTCAGCGTGGCAACAAGAAAAGTTATTAATGACATCTTATTTCGGCATTGATTGCTTTGGTGGCAGATGACCGAGGCGCATTTCTAACTGCAGTACGGTATTTTGTTGTCATTTTCGTCTTTGACCTCAAACTGCGTCCACCGAAGTTTACAACCAAACCATTTAACAGCAATTTTACAAGTTTGTACACTTAATAGGTAATAGTAAAAAGAAGACTTTATGAAAGCGGTTGTTACAACACATTAACAGCAGATTAAAATCCATGCTCATGATTGTTCGTCATAACAATTACTGTTCACTGTATGTTTCGTAGCTCGTTAAGACCATGCACCTGCATTAAAATCGGCACAAATATTTTCGCAGCGGCACTTTCGTTGTTATTGAAAAGCTTCGAACTGGAGCTGTATTACTGAAAGGTTCGCGATAATTTATTACCGCAGTTTTAGGAAATTTACTACCAGGCTCGTCAATTCGCAACTTCAGAAAGGTCGGAGGGAGCTTGATGCACATCCGTGTTCAATAGACAATCTTTATTTAAAACGTGGAACCGCAGAAAGGTAAAATTCTCGAATGAGAGCTTGTCATACCAGCTGTCAGCCGATACCCCAAATATCATGGCGGACGCCAGATAAATTCCTCATGGCGGGCCTATCTTTTTACAAGGTCTTTGGGCCTATCGCCACTCTATGAAATTCAAGCTCGTTGCCAGTAACCGAACAACATTTGTTATTCTTTGGTACAGCAAAGAGAATAACTGCCGCGAAATGCAAATGTGCGTTAGGGAAACTGTAACATCTAGTTAAAAAGTTTAAATCTCATAATTTTCGTTTGTTTGATGTGAACTGGAATTGAAATGAAAACGATATGTCGCCCATGAATGAATGGTAGTCCGCGGTATGCTTAATCAGGTAACAGAATTTTTTATCTTACTAGCTTTTCCTGTCGCATTAGCGGGAAGTCGTAAAAAATAGTATTAAGGTGATACAAAAAGGAACATACTTGGGCTTATGCACAATTAGAGGCAGAAAGGCTATAATCCTGTAGAAAATTAAACCACTGTCCTTAATAATTTTAGAACTGTTAGCCAGTCATTTAAGGTGACTGCTGCAGTAGGGGGAAAAATATTAGTCGAAATGCGATCAAGCTATTACTTTAAAATTTATTGTAATGAGCTTATGATAAGGTACGTTTTCCAATCACCAAATGCGTCCTGCAGATATAACGTCTGCATTCTGCGTATCTACATCCATATCTTGCAAACCAATGTGAAGTTCTTGTCAGATGGAGCTTCCCATGGTACAGGTTATTAGAGCTTGTTCCTGTTATATTGACATGGAGCGCGAGAAGGTTTTGCCACTGTAATTAATCTGTACTTTGCCTTTCCGTGAGGGATACTGTGTTGTGTAGGCCTACTGATATATTCAATTAAAGCTCGTTTTTGAAAGCTTGAAGTACATAGGCTTTGAATACCATAATTATGAAACACGTTGAAAATACTACTAGTCCCTATAAAGAAGTTGTTACAGCAGATATTACCAAAGTACAAAGCCCCCCCCCCCAACACAAATTTTAAAACTGATCTCTAGTAATCTAGATACTGGGCAGTATAGTTACGTCACAAGGTGGAATAAAACTGCGTCTTTTAAGCAGGTGCATGGATACGTCTGATGTCAACAACTAGCACCTAATCTCACTTCTGACAGCATTATCCAAAATTCTTGAAAAAGTAAAGTGTTCTAGAGTAGCATTGCACATATGTAAAAATAATTTACTAACAAAATGTCAGTTTGGTTTTCAGAATGGCTTTTCAACAGAAAATGCTGTATATACTCTCACTAATGGAATATTAAATGCTCTCAGTATCTGGACCTCACCCATTGGGATTTTTTATGATCTCTAAAAAGGCTTTTGATTGTGTAAATCATGGATTTCTTCTAGATAACCTTACATATTGTGCTATGAAGGGGACAGTGCACACATGGTTTAAATCATACCTAACAGGAAGAGTGCAGAAAGTTGAAATATGCAAAAAACAGGTGATTCCTCAAACATGGGTAATGGCTACTTCTTCAACAAGCATTGGTAAAATATAGTCAGCAGCAAAAATTATGGTGGCACAGAAAAACTTGTGTTAGAATTAGGAATATCTGATAATTCAGCAACTGTGTATCTCATTGCCCTTTATAGACAAACCACTTAGGTCTACAGTGAAATGGGTCAGAAATTTCAGCCAGCCAAATGTAAACATTCTTAATTCTGGTCTGAGGACATTCTGTTAATAGTGCTCGCAGTCACAAACCCCATGAGCCTCCTAGTGAGTGCTATGTCTATCGCATCGAGCCTACCTCCATTTTTTGGAAAGTGAGTGGACTCGACTGGACCCCATGTCTCTAAGTGGTGGGTGCGTGCTAGTTGTTGCAATTTGGTGCCTTCTAGGCATGTTACCCTAGAATTCCAATTTGGGTGCTTCGCATTGAAGTCACTTCCTATTAGGAGTTTACCTTCAATTTGCCCTAATGCTGCTATGTCTCCCTCATCTAAGTGATCACCTGGGGTTTGATATATTGCAACAACTGTTAGGGGTCCAGTGGCTGTAGCTACTTCTACTGCCACAGCTTCGATTTTGTTGGTAGCTGGGATGTAAACCTGGTGGTATGGGATCCCTCTTTTTCTGTAGATGGCCATGCCGCCACCAGCGGTTGGCCTGTTAGGGAACTGTGACTGTCGCTTTAACTCCCGTTTTAAGGTGGGTTTTCCCCATCATACATATGTCGATAGAGAAGTCTTTCATGAGTTATCTGAATTCGACCACTTGATTGACAATACCGTCTGTGTTAAAGGTGCACATTGTAAGGCCTTGGATATGTGGGTGTCTATCCATGATGGGGTTTAGGGACTGCTGGTTTTGTCGCAGATGGATGCGACGGTTGAACTACTACCTGAAGGGCAGCAAGGAGCTGTGTTTTTTGCCTCTGGGCATCCTTCAATCCCTGTATCATTTGCATTATTAGGTTCATGGTTTGGGCCAGAGTACTCAAAAGCCGATCTGAGGGAGACTGGTGGGGGGGGGGGGGGCAGTTGTGTGGGGTTCCCTAGGACTATCTCTGTTTTGGCAGACCTGGTCATTTTCCAGTGTACCCGGTGTTGTTCTTGTGGTTGTTGTTGTGGTGAGGATGTTAAGGTGATACTTTCGTGGCCCCTCGTGGGTGAGACCACTTCGGCGTACGTTCGCCTCGGTGTGTCTGGCCGTGGATTGGACCAGGCCATGTTTGTGTGTGTCTCTGTTTGTTGTGTGGTTTCTTGGGTGTGTGTTGTTGCGGCAGTGTGATGTTGGGGAGGGGGGGGCCCTTTCCTTGTGCCTGCTTTGTGCGAGTGTTGTGGACCTCACAGTAGGCCATAAGGTACCTCTGCAAAAATTATATATATATGGCATCCATGAAAAATCTACAAGATGATTTTCATCTTATCTCAAAAACAGACAAATGGGTGAAAAAACTTGCTCTAGCTGAAAAGAAATACAAGCAGGCATACCCCAGGTCTCGATACTAGGACCACTTATGTTCTTATACTTATACCTTGCAAAGTAAATACAGACACAATACTTTATGCAGGTTGCTCAACAGCAGTAGTCTGCTGCAAAAGCATTGAACATCGAATACGAAACAAACCCTACAAGAATTTGAAGAATGCATAAAAGATAATGCTATGAAATTAAATCTGGAAAAAACCCAAATCAAAAACTTCAGGGCAGAACAAAGTACTGAATGTATATTGCAAATAGAGTATCCAGGTAAAGAACTGACCACAGTCAAGTATGTAAAATTTCTTGGAATAATTTAAAATAAAAAATTGACATAGGTTGACCACGTTGACAGTTTACTGAAGTGATTAAACAGCGTAGTTTATGCAATGATGGTACTACACAAAATTAGAAGGTGAAGAAAGTTGTATACTATGCCTATTTCATAACAATTATAAAATATGGAATAATGTTCTGGGGTGTTGAAAAGACAAACCTCCAAAGAATTTTCAAACTACAAAAGAAAATAATCAGAGCAATGACAGGAACAAATAGTAGGCAATCATGCAAACCATGAGGCCTATTTGAAAACCTGGACTTAATGACAATTCCTTCAGTCTTCATATATGAAATACTACTCTTTGAACAAAGAAACTAGCATCTCTTTGAAGGAAATGCATTCTCTCATTACTAAGAAACAAGGCATAAGACATAAATGCTACCTTGCCACAGATTCAAATTATACGAAAATACTCCATATTACATCGCTCTGAAGATCAGAAATAAAGTGAGGTCAAAATTTGGGGAAGTCATACTGCAGACCATTGGTAAAAAAGTAAAGGTAAAGCAGTCAATAATCCGAAGATTGGTTTGAACACCACAATGCTTTACTAGGCATGGTTCTGTTTGGAGGTGGTATGCCATTGACTTCCTCCAACCTTCGAACTGACTTACCCAGCCAATTATAGGGGGGACCTACAATTTAACATGGGTTCCGAACCACAGTGCTACTTGGTATTTTCAAATGAGCAGTACTGCCAGAGGTGAAAGAAGTGGAAAGTGACAGATAAAAATCCTAGGACCTGGCGGGGATCAAACCCTCGACCTTTGCCAGACTACCAATCCATTGTACCACTGTGCAACCGAGGGGGGTACATACCTTTAAAGCAAATGTTATTGTAATCTAGAAGAATTCTTAAATGATTGATTTTAATTATTTGCATTCATTGTTCAAAGAGTAACTACAAAAGATGACATTGAGGTAATGGGTTTGAAAAGCTGTGATGAAAGAAATACCCTGTTTAAAACTGACGAAGATGATCTAAGCACTGTTCAGTCTTTACAAATTTTAACAATACTTCCAAAGACCTCTATTATCTCTACAGTAGGCAGGCAACATTACAAGTTTCTGTGTCCTGTTGATTTTGGAAAACTGAAATGAAACTGAGCAAAAGTAAGTTCATTGTTATGTTTACTATATTATATTGTTTTATTTCATTGAATTTTTTTTATAAATATGATAATTATTTATGTAAGTGCTTTAAAATTAAGTTTCCAGATGTAATTACCAATTTAATTTCATATTATTTTATCTATTACATAATGATCAACTACAGGACTATGGGTGATCATTTGAAATTCAGAAACTGTAAGGAATAATAAATTTAATGTTAATTGTATGTGTGTCAAGCTTCACAGGAAACTTTTCTTTATGATGTTTGTAATTGTCAACTTAGTCCCTCACGTAGATGTTCTATAAATTATATAAAAGTAAAATAAAATTGTTAATTGATCAACTACTGGCTGTGTCACCCTATAAATCAATGTAACAAATTAGATTACAGATTGACGAGTCACCAATGTTCTCAAAGGATTGTGATAATATAAGTATCTCATCAATGAAAAATAGGGTGCCACAAGATTTGAGTCTTGGTTCCTTTGCTGTATTTAATATATATTAATGACTTGCCATTCTATATTCACGAAGATGCAAAACTGGTTCTTTTTGGTGATGATACAAGTATAGTTATCACACCAGACAGACGAGAACTAACTGATGAAATTGTAGACGATGTCTTTCAGACTGATTACATTGTAAATGACGTCTTTCAGAAAATAATTAAACTTTGATCAGAAATCTGTAGCTAATGTAGAATGCCATATTCATAATTTGTAGATGTACAATATGAATTGATGAAGGGTAAAAAAAAAAAAAAAAAAAAAGAAACAAACAAACATTGAAGATCTGTTAAAAGGATTGAGTTCAGCTACTTATGAGATAATTCCTCATTGAGTATATGGGGTAGGCCTCCACAACGGGTCAAAGTGAACTGAACTAAAGGCGCCAAGACGGAACTTCCTTTCTGGTGAGCAAAGAATATGGACACAAAGATGTACATTGGTAGTTAGCGACAGTCGCTGTATGGAGTACCCGTCTATGGGCGGGGGGTGGGAGGGTTGCGTCGAACGGCAGATGTGTGATTGGCAGTTCCTCTGTGTCATCTGGGATCGGTGGTGATGGAGCTGCTCGTTGACCACCTAAGGGTGGCAACTGGGCGGTGTAGTCGTCAAATCGTTGAGGGCTACTGGAACTGGAGTGTGGAGGTAATGAGGTGATCTGCGACGCACACGGCACACGCATGAACACAAAACCATCCAGACACACAAATGCTCTGATAGCATCGACGAACGTGGAGGGAGAGAGTAGGTATCGTTGCACTACTGACATGGTTGGTGTTGATGGAGTGGACGGCGCACTCGGTTTGACCAGAAGTACATACGCTATAGTACCTTGGATGGTGATTGCGAGATTCGTGATGTCCTCTGGGGGAACGTCCGCCCGCAGTTTGACTGTGTGCGTTTCTGGTGGCAGGCCCTGGTCATTTCTGGGAAGGGGTGCTGGGAAACCTAGGAATGGGGAGACGAGTGGTTGGGGGCTGGTGCTGACCCGACGAGGGAGGCCCTGGAATGTGAGTCGGGTGAGATGTACTCAACTTGGAGTACTTTCTCGGCCTGAGGAGGTTGAGGATGGGTTAAATGGGTTTGATGTAGGAGAGTGGATGTCGTTCAGTTGGGAGCATGGCCAATTGGATAATAAAGGATGAGGCCTGACGAATGTCAAGGTGAAAATCCCCGAACAGGTGAGTCGGGGGTGCTAATAGTTGTGGGGGGGGCTCTGAGTTGGAGTGGCCAGAGGCGAAATATGAGAGCTCGACTGTGAACTGTGATTGCCATCAGAAGAATTTGCATCCTCGTCCAGTGGAGGAGGGGGGTCAGCTCCACATAAGCCGGTTTGACCCATTGAAGTGACCTTTGACGTCAAAGTCTAATGTCTGGTCTGCACATTTATGTATCTTATGTGGGCCAATATAAGATGGCTATAGGAGGGCCCTCACCATGTCACCGCGGAGCATGACGTGTGTGTAAGTTTCTAAATAGCGCAGTATGTATGTGGATGGGGGACTGTGACTGGAGGTGGGAGGAGTTTAGAGCAATGTAGCTTGATGTGCTCAAGTTAGGTAGGTAGATCGGAGAGGGCGGGTTTGAGTGAGGGGTTGACCAGTTCACCAGGTAGGACGAGGGTTTGTCAGTAGACAAACTCGGCAGTGGTGCCTTTCAGGTCCTCCTTATAGGTTGCATGGAGGCCCAGAAAGACGAACGGTAGTGCCTCAGTCCATAGCTTGTCGCGGCATTGGATCGCCGCCTTTAGTGTCCTGTGCCACCGCTCGACTAATCCGTATGATTGGGGGTGGTAGGCTGTGGTATGAATATGGGCGATGGTGCGAAGAATGCACAGGGAGTCAAATAATATGGATTCAAATTGATCCGTGGTGACAGTAGCAGGCCAACCGAAATGGGCAATCCATATGGAGAAAAATTCACGTGCTACTGTCCTTGTTCGGTAGTGGCGCTCCTTCCACCCACCGGGTTGTCCTGTCAATTACAGATAGGATATACCTGTAGCCCTCGGAGAGGGATAGGGGTCCAACTAAATCGATGTGGACGTGTTGAAACCGCGCTGTGGGTGTAGGGAAACTATCCATTGGGGACGTTGTGTGGCATGATATTTTGTTCTGTTGGCATGGTGTACAGCTGCGGGTCCACTCTTGGTGGTTACATTTCATGTTGTGTGAAACAAAACATTCTGTGACAAGTCTTGTGGACGCGCGGACACCAGGGTGTTCTAAGTTATGCTGTCTGAAAAACACTTTGTGCTGTAAGGCACGGGGAATGAATGGCCTTATTGTTCCAGTAAACTCATCACACCAAATGTCTTCTGCTACGCCTGGAAATATAGTGTGTACTGGTTTGAGTGATGAGTTCTGGTCAAAAATTAGTGTCAAAAGTTCGTCATCTGCTGATTGTAAGGTAGCGAGGTTTGACGGGTCTAAGAATGGCGTCATCGCATTCACCTGCAATAGAAAGTCTGCAACAACATTGTCAGCATCCTTAATATGTTGCACGTCAGTGGTAAACTGTGTTATGAAGTCGAAATAATGGAAACGGCGTGGGGGCAGATTAGGCGGGTTCTGTATGGCCGCAGCTACTGGTTTATGATCTGTGAGTATTTAGAATCCTCGGCCTTCAACCTCTGTACAAAAGTGTTTGATGGTCTCGTAGACCGCTAGTAATTCGCTATTGAAGGCCGATAATTTCTTCTGCGCATTATTCAGTTTTTCGAGAAGAAACTCAGTGGGGAGGTAGTGTCACAGACTGTTTCACTGAGGACGGCACCTACTGCGGCATCACTAGTGTCCGTAGTTATAAATAGGTCTGCCTCGGGGTGAGGTTGCACGATAGTAACTGCTGCGGCCAAAAGTTATTTTAGTTTCTTGAAAGCGGAGACCATTTGCTCTGTCCAAGATATGGGTCGAATGCCTGAAGTTAAAGGTCCTTTGAGCGCGTCTGTAAGCGGCGCCTGGACTTCTGCCGCGGCAGGCAGGTGTTTTCTATAATAATAAATGGCGCAGTTCTTTGTACGTAGTGGGGCGTTGCATCTCTATCACTGGTTGCTCTTTTGCGGGCAGAGGTGTAATGCCCGCTGATGACACCACGAATCCTAGGCAGTCTACAGAATTTTGGTATAATTGCAGCTTTTTATTGTTTGTTTCGGTACCGGGTGCTTTCAACGTGTCAAACACAGTTTGCAGTGTTCGATACAGACTGCACATGACTTTTGTTGTCCTCTAGCAAAGGGCTGAACCATGACTATATCGTCTAGATAGACAAAACAATAATTAAGGTGAAAAAGGACTTCGTTGATAAATCTTTGCCAAGTTTGGGCTGCGTTACATAGTCTGAATGGCATGTATCGTTATTGGAAAAGGCTAAACGGTGTGGTGATGGCAATCTTTTCTATATCCTCCTGTGCCATAGGTATCTGGTGATACACATTTACAATCAATGACTGAAAAATATTTACAGCCAGACAAAGCTTGTGTACAATCATCTATGTTAGGCACAGGGCACTTGTCAAGAATGGTGCGGGCATTGAGCAGTCTGTAGTCTCCGCACATTCTCTTGCTACTCTCTTTCTTATCTACAAAGTGTACCGGCATAGACCACATGCTAGAAAATGGCTCAAGAACACTGACTTGTAAGAGTTTGTTAATTTGCTCCTTTGTGGTCTGTGGTTTTTAGTGTCTAGTTCTAAGAGAGATTGGAGGCCCTTTGGTTAGGCACAGTTTATGAACAGTCCCATTTGTAACGACTGAGGCCATTGGTTCAACGCGTGCGGAAGTGTGATGGTAAACATTCGGTTGCTGTCAGCTGAGGTGAAAAAAAAAGGGGTCAGTGAGCGTGGTGTGGCTAGGCAGACATGAAATCTCCGCTTTGGCGTTTGAGACACTTCTTTCTCTTCACTTCCTCTATTCTTCTTCTTTCCTCCCTGTGCGTGTCTGAAGGGCGACCCACGCATTATCATGCATAGCAGGTGATGAGGTAACGCATAATTACCCACCCCGGGTAGACAAGTAGGGCACATACGTACCCCCTGGTAAAGGCCAGGCCCAGGGAGGGGTGATTACCCGAGCTGGTACCTTCCGAACATGCCGATTGGTCCCTCCATCAGTTCTCGGGAGGTGTGACCTGGGGTGTGAACAATTACCTAAGGCTGGTAAGCCCTCAGGTAGGGCCCCCATTAGGAAGGAGCGCGCCATCGGCGCGCCCGGTAATCATGGGGGACACTTCCGCAATGACTTCCTTCTCTTCTTCTGTGACTTTGACCCAAAAAAGAAAGATCGATTCGCCTCAGCATAAGAAAACTTTGCCCAATCTCCTGAAATTCCTAGTTGTCTCTCAAACCGACGGTAAAGATTTCACCTCTCAAATCCTTTAGTCATTCAGAAAGGTGTTGATGCGATTGCTGGCCCTGTTAAAACCTGTTCGCATCAGCACAATGGAACATTGTTGCTGGAAGTGGACAGTGCCTTCCAGGCACAAAAACTAATACGGACTAAGTTGCTACACACGTTTCCAGTCCAGGTAGAAGCGCATCGCACGCTCAACTCATCAAGGGGGGGGGTAGTTTTCATGAGATCCCTTGATAGGTTGTCTGACGAAGAAATACAAACCTACATGTCCGATCAGGGTGTAACAGCCGTTCATAGGGTGTTGAAAAAGGTAGATAACCAGCTGACACCAACTCGTACTGTATTTTTGATATTCAACAGAGTTGAACTCCCTTCAAAGGTCAAAGCAGGGTATGAAGTTATCTCTGTCTGCCCTTATGTACCAAACCCACCGTGCTGTTTCCAATGCCACAGATACAACCACACCCGTCAATCTTGCCCTAATGCAGCATAATGTGTCACTTGTGGTAGGGACGCCCATGAGGGGGATTGCCCACCTCTGTCCCCTCACTGCCTTAATTGCAACGGTGACCATGCAGCTTCCTCTCGGGACTGCCCTGTATATAAAGATGAAAAGGTCATTCAGCAAATTCGGGTCACGTAAGAGGTCTCAATATCTGCCACTTGAAAGTTGTTGGGGGGGGGGGGGCCAAAGCCCACTGTCCTCCCAGCGGGCACATACAGTAAGGTCCTCACCTCCACTCGACCTACTAAGGATTCAGGTATCCAGACCTGTGACTTCACTTTCGCTGACACAGTTGTGCGATTGGCCAGCCCGAAGATTGCCCTTTCCACGTCCTCCGCTTTCCACGCTTCCTCCTGCTGCTTCTAAAGTTCAGTCTTCGTCAACCTCTAATAAACCGCGGGCATCTAAACAAGATGCCCGGACTTTGAAAAAGGAACCCATCCGTGAAGATTTTCTACGTACTCAGGCTTTTCAACCGTCAACTGCATCTTCTCACCGTCACTCTTCCTTCCCCACCGAGGCGTGACCCATCTGTCACAGAGGAGGCAAGGCCGCCTTCTTTCCACTCTTTTAATCATGAAAGTTGTAATGTCTCCTTCACCATGCAGGAGCTAGACCTTGCTCTCGCCCTGCTCCAATCTTCTGCACCCGTGTCCGATTCCATCCATATTGAAATGCTGAAGAACCCTTCTCCTGCCAGCAAGTGTTTCCTACTTAGCACCTATAATCGCATATGGACTGAAGGTCAGGTTCCCACAAGTTGTGAAGCCATCGTTGTCCCCATCCCCAAACCAGGGAAGGACAAACATCTTCCATCAAGTTATCACCCCATTTCTCTTACTAGCTGCGTCTGTAAGGTGACGGAATGTATGGTTAATGCTCGGTTGGTCTGGCTCCTCGAATCTCGACGCCTCCTGACTAATATCCAATGTGGTTTTCGTAGACACCGCTCTGCTGCTGATCACCTCGTCACCTTGTTGACCTTTATTATGAATAACTTTTTAAGGAAGCATCAAATGGTAGTGGTGTTCTTCGACTTAGAAAAGGCTTACGATACCTGTTGGAGGGCGGGCATTCTCCGCACATTGCACACATGGGGCCTTCGTGGCCGCCTCCCTCTCTTTATTCAAGCGTTTTTGGGCGGATCGCATGTTCAGAGTACGGGTGGGCTCTGTTTTGTCAGATACCTTTCGCCAGGAGAATGGGGTGCCCCAGGGCTCTGTCTTGAGCATGGCTCTTTTTGCCATTGCAATCAATCCGATCGTAGACTGCCTTTCAGCCGACGTTTCTGGATCCCTTTTTGTAGATGATTTTGCAATTTATTGCAGCGCCCTGCGGACGTGTCTCTTGGAGCGTTGTCTTCAACGCTGTCTTCACCGCCTATATTCCTGGAGCATTGCGAACGGCTTCTGCTTCTCCACTGAGAAAACGGTGTGTATAAACTTCTAGAGATACAAGGAATTTCTTCCACCTTCTCTACGTCTCGGCCCCGTTGCTCTCCCTTTCGTGGAGACAACGAAAGTCTTGGGACTCATGTTGGATCGTAAACTTTGCTGGTTCCCACACATGTCTTACCTGGCTGCCCGTTGTGCTCAATCCCTTAATGTTCTTCGTATCCTCAGTGGAACATCATGGGGAGCGGATCGTACCGTCCTGCTTCACCTTTACCAGGCCATTGTTCAGTCGAAGCTCGACTACGGTAGCCTTGTATACTTTGCTGCACGGCCGTCGGTTCTCCACTGTCTCAACTCTATTCACGATCGGGATTACGCCTGGCGACCGGTGCATTTTATACCAGCCCAGTTGAAAGTCTGTATGCCGAAGCTGCTGTATTACCCTTGACCACTCGGCTTGACATACTCTTGTGTCGGTGTGCATGCCGCCTGCGGTCGATGCCCAACCATCCATCTTACCTATTATTTTTTGATGAATCACTCAATTGCCAATATCAGTTGTCTGCGATAGCCTTACTTCCACCTGTAGTTTGGTTTCGCCGCCTGCTTCAGCGGCTCGATTTTACCCTTCCTTCAACCTTTAGGTTGAGCGAGAGCCCATTGTCACCATGGCATCAGGCCCAGGTTCACACTCACCTTGAACTTAGTTCGCTGTCCAAGGAGACCACCCCAGATAGATTTGGTATACCGCTCGAGGCTTGTCGAACTCCATTCACGGTTCGATAATACCATATTTTATCTACACTGATGGTTCCAAGAGCACTGACAGTGAGTGTCGGATCTGCCTTCGTCGTCGGGGCAACCATTTCCAATACAAGCTCCTTGACCGGTGCGCGATTTTCACGGCTGAGCTTTTTGTCCTCCACTAGGCTGTTTTATATACCTGCCGCAGCCGCCATCCTTTTTATGCCATCTGTTCGGACTCCCTTAGTGCCCTGCAGAGTCTTAAGGACCCTTTCTCGACTCATCCTCTCGTGTATCGGATCCAGTGCTCCCTCCAGTTGGTAGCAGATGACAGCTGTCACATTTCTTTTCTGTGGGTCTCTGGCCACGTGGGTGTGCCCGGGAATGAGAGCGCCGACATAGCAGCCAAGGCAGCAGCTCTTTTGCCTCGCATGGCTACTTTTTGCGTCACATCAGACGATGTTCAACGGGCTTTTCGCCGGAGTATTGTGTTGTCCTGGCACAGTGCATGGTTCTCACTCCATGACAATAAATTGAGAACTGTAAAACCGATCCCGACCTCTTGGAGGACCTACTCATGCCCCTCTCGGTGAGAGGTGGTCATCCTGGCCCAGTTGCGGATCAGTCACTGCTGTGTCAGCCACCGTCATTTGCTAACCGCCGACCCTGCACTGCTGTGCTCCTGCGGTAAATTGCTGATGGTGTGACATGTTTTACTGTTTCGTGTTAATTTTAATCATCTCCGTGTAGCCCTTCACTTTCCGTCTACTCTGGAGGAATTTTTAGCTGATGACACATGAGCAGCTGCTAGAGTTTTGCGTTTATCAACATGGCCAATTTTTCAAAGGATATTTAACTCTTTTAATTGTTTTTTATCTTTCATTTTTAGCCTTCTCTTGATACTCTATCTGGTAGTTAGCAATTTTTTCGAGATCTCGTGAATCTCTGTTCTTATCTGGGCACTAATGACCTTAGAAGTTGTGCGCCCTAAAACCACAAAAAAAAAAAAAAAAAAAAGTGTTGTTGCGCAGGAACCGTTCACTGACTAGAAGGCGGAGTGGCGCTACAGCTGTGACGGAGTTTTATCTCCGAGGTGCTCCTCATAAATGAGTTGCCGGATATTTTCTGTTGAAGAACGGGTGACACGTTCCAGGATTATCTTCTTGGCCGTTGCTTATTTCTGTATTTGAGGGGGCGTTCTGAGTGAATCATGGATTAAATCTACGCGGTCATGAAGGTTATTTAGCAAACAGATGAACTATGAGTCGTCATCCAGTGAGTAGTATTGAAAGGTTGGCTCCACGAGAGCGAACTAGAATTCGGGGTACTCTAATGTGAATGGCGGTGGCTTCGGTAGTCTCTCAGGCGGTGTAAGTCTGGTTGCGGTTGGTAGGTGAGGTGCGTTCGTTGATGTCAGGTCCCCAGCATGCGCCGTTGCTAGATCTTTGACCACTCGTGGCCCGGCTGGCATGCTCGGTGGCACTGTAAACTCGGGTGGGACGAAACAGTCTACCGACGCGGCTGAAACTCTCGGCTGAGTTGGTGATGCTTGTGGATGAGCACGTGAAATCGTGGCCACCTTTGAATGCCCCGAAGCCATGTTTGTAGATAGAAACAACTGCAGGTAACCCGGTGCGTCTGACACAACACGTGTTGTGGTGCATGGCTGAGCATTATGCACATGTTCACAGGTAACCTCACTTTATCCACTAACGGAATAGTTCACAGCACTAGATTGGAGGGGCGTGTTACTAACTGGCCTCTGTGATTTGTTGACAACGTTTGTGTGGTGCTTGTCAGAATGGGTTTCGGGCACTGGTGTAAAAAATCAATTTTCTCAGGTGTGTTCACTGGCGTGGTAGTGGTATTGCTCAGGTTATTGTAGTAACTACTCGTTGGGGAGACAGAGGTGTTTGTACATCCTGTTGTAGCGTTTGTACATCCTGTCACACGTCATATGTATGGAGTGGCGAAATCAAAGTCACTCGAATTGTTCACCAGTTTCTTCACTCTGAGTGGCGAGAAAAAAGATTCAGGCGATATACCATGAGCTGATTGCACTGTGGTTTAAATCCTGCAGAATAAACTCGCTTTATTTGTTGTGTTGATAGACACCGAATTCCGTGGGTGAGTTGCCTGTTGCCATGATCTTGTCGAAACTGTTGAATCATTGGATTTACATTGGTTTTTTGCGACACAGGAGTTCCAAACGTTTACCTCAGGCAAAACGGTGAAATAACTTAACGGGAGTCACCAATATGTGGTATAAGTAGGTACTATAATACCGAATGATACACCATTTACAACAACACTTCTTTATTGGACTGTAATGCACAATGGGTCAAAGTGAACTGAATTAAAGGTGCCAAGACAGAACATCCGTTCTAGTGAGCAAAGAATATGGACACAAAGATGTACATTGGTAGTTGGTGACGGTTGATAGTTCGTTACTTCTGCGATTGTCGCCACTAGTAAAAAACTGTATTTATTGCACAAAAGTGTGTAATCAGAATAATTGCTGGAGCCCATCCAAGATCATCCTGCAGATACTTCTTTAAAGAGTTAGGGATCTTCACAGTAGCCTGACAGTATATATGTTCACTTATGAAAAAATGTTATTACCAATCTGACTGAATTTAAAAGCAGTAGCTGTGTGCATAGCTACAAGACTAGGAGAAAGAATGATCTTCACTATCAAAGGTTAAATCTATCTTTGGCACAAAAGCCTATATACATCCCCACCAGAAAACAAACAGTGGCCAACATTATGGGTATGTTTTAGTCTTATTTTTAAATACTCACTTTAGAAATAATTAATCCCTCTAATATAATATAATATCTCATTACAGTTGTGGTGTGGTGATGGTAATGTGACAGATATAGACTGCCTTGTTATAGGAATTATTAAAGAATTTCTGAATGAACTCCTACTCATTAGGTGAATTTTGAGATATAAATTAGTAAATCTGAAAATAAATAAAAATCGTAAGTTAATGAAATATCTTGGAAAAGACACCTTTTATTAATCTGACATGTTCCACATCATTACAAAGTGTCATCTTCTTGATGTAAGGAACAAGTGCCAATCGAATCTAATCTACTATTTCCCCAGTTAACCAAGCAGTGGACAAATTTTTCCACCAGTATTGTTGATGATGCAAATGACTGTCCTTGTATTTCATCTCTGTAACTAAACTTTTAATGGAAGCTTGACTAATAAACAGTATCTACAAAAGAAAGTGTACAACTGTAAGTAAAAGTTTCTAATGCCACAGGTAGTTAAACAGTAATCTTACTTCCATAACGATAAGTGTATCTACGCCATATGAAAGACATTAAATGAGCATTCTGTGAACCCTTAAGTGACTGTCGTAATCATCTCAGCAATGGCAATTTTCCAATGAAACATTCACAGCATCTGGCCCAATAGGACAAAAATGTAGCTTCTCGCACAGACTTATTTGCCAATGATTTTTCTGCCTACAAGAAACGAAATTAAACCCTCACAATCATTTTAACCTACACTTTTCAACTCTGTTTTGAACCCCCCTCCAACAGCAGAGGTTCCGGCTCATGGGGATGTCGTGCTGCTCCCGCTATTCCACTACATAGTTCCAAGCTGTTGCTTGGCAGTCATTTTGCACCTCATTGATCAGCTTCACACACTGTATCTGCTGGTTGCCAACTTCAGTACCCAACATCCTCTTTGGGGCTCTCCAGGTCCCTGTTAGAGAGGTGCACTCCTGGTGGATATCTTTAACCACCTTGATTTCATTTGTCTCAATACCAGCAAACAAATAGTTCTTTCAGATTCCATGCACACCCTATCCCACTTGGATCTTGCAGTCTGTACTCCTTAACTGCCCGACATTTCGAGTGGCCTGTTTGGTAAGATACACACTCTTGTGGCTACTTCCCATGTGTCATTAGTCTGTTAACGCCTAATCCGTCAGTGTGTCCAAGCAACTGGCAGTTTTCCAAAGGCAACTGACAGCTATATTCTTCATTGGCAACCTCCCGTGAACACCGTTTCTCCAGTTTTGATGAACATGTCAACTATCTTATCACTACAGTCCTCACTGATGCATAATGTTCTGTTCCTCGCACCCCTGTTACCACCATGTACACCCCTTCCCCGAACGACTGAGGCACAGCGTGATACACTCAGAGCCCGCAGACACGTCTTCCATATCTTTGAACGCCATCCCACATAGGATTACTGTATCCAATACAAAAAGGTGGTATGACAGTGCCGCCGCCTTGTTAGTGTAAACGGGGTTGTTTGCTTGCATTTACTAGCACTTTCAACAGTTCTATTCCCTCTTCAGTTGTTCGGGTTGACATCAGATGACTTTCTGGGGCGTCGGCTCACTCCCCAAATTTCAGTATGACTGTGGCGAATGAAGTCGTAGTGGATCCTGTAGACACCGCTAACATTCTGGGCCGCCATTTTGATGATATTCCTCCCTTGTAAATGCGTGGTGGAAGTGAGGATGATATCTTTCTCCTCTGAGTATGGTGATCGCTATAACAATGTGTTTACTATGAGGAAGCTTCATCACACACTCTCTTCATCTCGACCCGCCTCTCCAGGACCGGGTTGCATTCACGTACACACATGTAGACAACTTTCTTTCGAGGGTCTGTGTTTTCTTCTTCGAACCTATAACTGCATCTGGATGCAGAGCACGTTCCCTAGCCACTGGCGTGAAGCCATTGCCATTCTCATACCTACGCCTGGGAAGGACAAACTTCTTACTTCCAGCTACCATCCTATTTCCCTCACCAGCATCGGCAAGGTGATGGAACGAATGATTAATGATCGCTTGGAATGGTGGCTGGAATCTGGGAATCTCCTAACTAATGCCCAATGTAGTTTTCACCGGCACTGCTCTGCAGTTGGCCACCTTGTCACTCTTTCAACTTATAATATTGTCGCGTTGAAATGCAAGCAGGCTTGTCTTCAAAGGTAGGGTTGACAATGAACACAGCACTTATAATACTGAAAGCAGGTTTATTACGAACTTAACATACACGCAGCACTGACTGACTCTCGGGCAGAGTGCTCTGCTATTTATACACAGACAGAATGTACCAGGAATTAGAAGAATAGTTAACATAAGAAACAAGTAGAAATTACAAGTGAACATAAGAAACATGTGGAACATTCTGGAAATGTTAATTACAAAGAAATAAATTTTTGCCAGTGGACGGGATTGAACCGGTGATCTTCAGCACCGCAGTCGGTGAGGCTATCCACTGCGCCACACTGGCAGTTGGTTTACGTAGGGTCTCGTGGCAATGCTCCCTCTCCTGGAAAAACAGCGACCTGCTGTTATGTTCCCTTTGGAGCTAGCTGCAATGTCCTGGATCTTGACCTTGTCATGGGTCCTCTGTATGGTAGTTCTGGAGAATTGTTCCCTTCTCCACGATTATCGACGACGGACGTTCCTGTCTTGGCTTCATCAGGAACGTTACCGTCCTTATAGTCCTCAATCAAGAAGCCATTGTCGCCTATCTGCTCTTCAGGATCGTAGTAAGGCTTCATGCACAGGATGTGAACAATGTCTCTTCATTTTTGTCGTTTTGTTGACGGCTCATAATCCTCAACTTTGTATGTGACGTCTGACAGGCGGCGTATGACATGATACGGACCAAAGTATCGCTTCAATAACTTTTCTCATAGTCCAACTTTCCGTACAGTGGTAAAAATCCGTACCAGATCTCCTGGGCTGTACACAACAGGTCGGTGCTTGTCATTATACTGCTGACGGTCCTTCTCCTAGGTGTCCAGTGTCCGTATGCGAGTCAGCTGTCTTGCTTCTTCGACGCTTGTGATGAGCTGTTTCACATAGTCATCCTGAGTGTCGTCTGGTTGGAACGGGAACAGCGTATCCATTGTCGTCTCAGCTTCACGGCCATGGAGTGGGAAAAACAGGTGTGAATCCTGTGGTGTCTTGTCTTGCTGTATTGTAAGCAAATGTCAAGACTGGCAGTATTGTATCACAATCCTACTGCTCAACATTGATGTACATTGACAGCATATCTGCTGACGTCTTGTTTAAATGGTCTGTAAGACCATTTGTCTGAGGATGGTACGCAGTTGTCATTCTGTGGACAATGTTGCAATGTGACATTACCTTTGATACTAGTTTTGACTGGAATACTTTTACACAATCAGATATCAACACATGTGGTGCTCCATGCTTCAAAATAATGTCTTCTTCGAGGAATTTTGTGATCTCTGGAGATTCTGCAGTTGGCACAGGTTTGGTGACAGCGTAGCATGTGAGGTAGTCAGTGCAAACTATTATCCATCGGTTACCTGTTGTTGACCTCAGGAACCTCCCTAAAAGATTGATCCCACCTTGGTGGAATGGAGCTGCTGTAGGTGGAATCGGTACGAGATGCCCTGGAGGTAATTGTGGTACATGGTTCTGTCGCTGGCACTCTTTACAGTCTCACATAGTGCTTGATAGATCGGTAGAGACCCTTGCAGTAATACCTGCATCTAATTCGGTCTAGGGACTTCACGAATCCCAGATGACCGGATATTGGAGCATCGTGGAAATACTTGAGAATAGTTAGCTAGAGATGAGTTGGAATGATTAGGAGCCATTTGGGGTCATTTGGATCGTAGTTGCTCTTATACACCCCTCAGGGGCCCAGCATTAATTTGCTGAGTACGGGCTTGGCGAACCCGGGGTCCTGAGCCGTGGGCTGTGTCGCGACAACAGGGCTACACCGTAAGCTCTGTGCGTGCTTCAATGACCATTCCCCCCCCCCCCCCACGCGATCTTGGCTTAATCACCCGAATTGCGAGTACGGTACAAACCACTATAAAAAAAATCCCTCAATCTCAAGGTGTGCTGCGTGCCGAGGAGATGCATGGCTGTTGAGGTTGAACAGTTGCTAGCGAGTAACCTCTGAGGTACCTGCCACTTCTGAGTTGTATAAGGCTTACTCAGGCAAGCGGGGCTCTGCCTGGGTGGAAGTATAGTTCCCTTGCTGCTCGTGGGACCAGAATGAAATGAGCAAATAATAGCGTGGGTGGTTGCAAAAACGCCATCTCTAAGCATGGCAAAACGGAATTTGACGCAACGGCATACGATCCTAAGATGTTCCCTTCCCTTGGCACCCCATGGGAGGAACGTAGAGGCCTTCGTCGATCAGAACCATGCTCGCCACAATATCTGGTGTTTTCCCGTTCCGGTGGAGAGTCTTTCGTTTCCACTAAACCACAGTTCTTTGTCGAATATTTAGAAGACAAGTTTGGCAAAGTGGAGTCGTTCTCAAAAATGAAGAGTGGGGCTGTACTGATACAGACAGCGTCCCCAGCCCAATTTCGAGCATTACTTGCCTGTGATAAGCTGGGTGACATCCCGGTGAGTATCATGTCCCACAAGTCTTTAAACATGGTCCAGGGTCTAATCTATCATAGAGATCTGTTGTCCCAGACCGATGAAGAGTTGAGAGCGAACCTGCAGTGTCGAGGGGTTCACTTCATCTGGCGAGTGTACAGGGGACTTAAAGATAACAGGGCAGCCACCAGTGCTTTTATCTTGGCCTTCAAAGGCAATACACTGCCTGAAAAGGTCAAGATAATGATAGGCCGGTGTGATGTAAAGCCATATGTCCCTCCCCCAATGCGGTGTTTCCGGTGCTGGAAGTTTGGGCACATGTCGTCCCGATGTACTTCCAGCCCAAACTGCAGGGAATGTGGGCGGCCATCACACCCGGACACTCCTTGTACCCCACCTCCTATTTGCGTAAATTGCGGACATCATCATCTGCCATGCTCGCCAAATTGTACTGTTCTTCATCGCGAAAGGAAAGTAATGGAAATAAAGACCCTGGATCGGCTCACTTTCTCTGAGGCACGCAAAAAGTATGAGCGGCTGCATCCTGTAAAGATGACAACATCTTCTGCAGCACTCACAGCGGTACCAGTTTCATTGAGATCAATGGTACCAGTGTTGTCTCCATTCGTGGGCCCTATGGGCCAACAACCTTCTACTGCCCCCTCGATGGGAGGGGGACCGTATTCGTCCATTGCTCCCCCAACACCTGTGGGAGCAATATCCACCCCATCATCGGGGACTCTAGTCCCCACTCCCCATCTGGGGAACCAACAGTCTTCCTCGGCCCCTCTCGCCCGGCAGGAGTCCCTTGTGGCACCCACTCCCAAGGCTTCCACGATTGGATTGGAGGATCCCAGCCAGAGGCTGCAGGATCCACCTGCCCCCAGTCGATGGGTTTCCCAATTGACATTGGGCCCAGAAACCACTTGTGAGAAGTTCTCCCAGCCTTAAAGACCTAAAGGGCAGCTAGAGGCAAGGAAGAAAAAGTCAAAGAAGAAAGTCTCCTCTGTGACTTCAAAGTCAATCCCTACATCATCTACCTCAGACGATGAGGTGCAGATCTTCGCGTCTCTCGAGGATCTGGCCCTCACTAAGACACTTGAGCCAATGCTCCTAGATGATGTAGATGTGCAACGACTAGCAGACTGCAAATCTTTGGACCGACGATCTTCAGTCCTACATCATGGCCTTCCAGCAAAAAGTGAATCAAATTCTTCAATGGAATTGCGGAGGGTTTTTCAACCGTCTATCTGAGCTGCAGCAGTTGTTGTGCCGATTCCCTGTGCTGTATATGGCTCTGCAAGAAACTTGGTTTCCTGCTCAGCGGACCCCAGCCCTTCGTAGCTATCGGGGCTATTTTAACAACGGTGCCAACTGTGACAGAACCTTTGGCGGTGTCTGTATAAACACCCTTGCCACTGTCCCCAGTATTGCTGTGCCTCTCCACACACCTATTGAGGCCGTTGCTGTTCGCCTTCGGGCTATGCAAGAATTCACTTTCTGTTCCATATACCTTCCTCCAGACAGAGATGTTTCGCCCGCTGATCTTGCTGCCCTGGTAGCACAGCTCCCTTCACAGTTTCTTCTTTTGGGGGACTTTAACGCCCATTTTATGGGGCGGAGCAGAGACGACTTGACGAGGTAGGGATATTGAAATTCTTCTTGCACATCAAGACATCTGCCTTCTAAATACTGGTGCTCCCACACATGGAACGTTTTCAGCGATAGATCAATCGGTCTGTAGCCCAATCCTTCTTCCACACCTCACTTGGAGGGCCCACAATGACCTATGCGGGAGCAACCATTTTCTTATTTTTTTGTCACTCCCACAGTCTCAACAGGCGGAACACCTGCCAAAGCCCTTTACAAGTATTTCTCTTCCCATCCATTGGTGCAATCCATTCAAATCGCCATCACTTCACTCGCCAAGTCTGGCTGTTTGGTGGACTTTATTTGGACCCCCGGCCACATTGGCATCCCAGGGAACGAGCGTGTCGATCAGCTGGCTAAGCTGGCCAGGCGGCCACCTCCACTCCTCCCCTTGATATTGGTATCCCAGAACGGGATATCCTATTGGATTTGTGCCACAAGGTTTTTGAGGCTTGGAACACACAATGGGCAACACTGAGCACTCCCAACAAGCTCCGTGCGATTAAGTCCTCTGCGGCTGTCTGGAAGTTGTCTTTCAGGCCTCCCGTAGGGACTCTGTTGTTCTGTGTCGCTTACATATTGGCCATATGTGGTTGACACATGGCTACCTTTTACGTCAAGAGGACCCACTGAATTGCTGTTGTGGAAATTTGTTGACAGTGGTCCACATCCTGTTGGACTGTCTGCTTTTAGCCGCCTTGCTGCAGTCTTTTAACTTACCTACTGTGCCTGCCTTGATTTTAGCTGACAATGCCTCGATGGCTGACAGAGTTTTAGGGTTTATATGCACAGCTGGATTTTATCGTTCTATTTAGTGGTGGGCTCATGCTTGGTGTCCCAGGTCCCCACCCCTCATCTTTAATCTGATGTTTTTCCTACTTCTACCCTGTTTTTTACCTCAGGGTTTTTAATCTGTGCAGAGTGACTGGTTCATCTTGTATTTGTTTGTGATCAGCCAGCCACTGTTCTCTGATCTATTTTGCTTAGTTCAACACTTGGTCTCTCCTATACTTGTCTTTTCAGTGTTGTTGAGAGTATTGAGTTCATTGACACTGTGTGCCCCTCATGCCTCTCTTATGGGTGTTGAGCTCTATCTTATCTTTTTCCTGCTTGGGTGTCTTGTCTTTGGTAGGAACAGGGGACTGATAACCATGTAGTTTAGTCCTCTCAAAACCCCAAAAACAACAACAACAACAACAACAACAACAACAAGCTCTTATACAATGTCCCAATTATAAATTGGAACTCTCCAGTGGTAGGTTCTCCTTTCTCCAAGGCCTCTATGGTTTTTAATAGTGCTGGATCTTCCCTCTGTTCAGCTGTAATGTCACCTAATTCTGTGAGGTCCGAAATTTCATTCATGCTGTTGTGTTCCACTAATGGATTCCTCGAAAGGCAATCGGCATCCTTGTGTTTGCGCCTGTTCTTCAATAGCACTGTGATGTCGTACTCTTGGAGTCTTAGAGCCCATCTTGCTATTCGACCTGATGGATCCTTCAAGCTAGTCAGCCAACACAAAGAATGGTGGTCTGTCATGACGGTGAATGGTTTGCCGAATAAATACGGCCGGAACTTGTTGATAGCCCAGATAACTGCAAGACATTCTTTTTCAGTTGTAGAGTAGTTTATCTTGGACTTTGAGAGTTCTCTTGATGCATAGGCTATCACTTTTTCAGCACCCTCCTGAACTTATACAAGCACTGCACCAGTCCCATAACCACTGGCGTCTGTGTGAAGTTCAGTTTCTGCATTCTCATCGTACAAGGCTAGCACTGGTGCGGAAGTTAGAGCCTCCTTAAGTGCCTGGAAAGCTCTTTATTTTGTCTCATCCCAGTAAAACTTGGCGTCTCCCTGCTGAAGTTCTGGTATTGGACGTGCTTTGTTACAAAATCCTTCTATGGATCATTGGTAGTATGAGCACAGCCCGAGAAAACTTCTCACTTCACGAATATGCTGAGGAGTTGGAAATTCTGTGACTGCCCTTACTTTATCTGGATCAGGATGGACACTATCTCCATTGACTAGGTGCCCCAGGATTTTTATCTCATTGGCAATGAAGAGGCACTTCTTTGGATTGAAGCGGAGTCCTGCAGTCTGAAGACACTTCAACACTGTTGACAGGCGACTGAGGTGCAAAACGAATAGCAAACTCTCGGGATAAAATTAAAACTATCTGCCCAGTCTTGAAGGAAGTGTCTGGTCAGCAGCAGCAGCAGGTAGAAGATATAACGTCAGTGCGTAGTAGGAATGTTTCTGTTACTGACAAGTTAGTATATGTGCAATATTCAATAATCACTTTCTGAATATAGTAGGGAACTAAACAAAACTCTAGTTTCTACAGGTAATCATATAACGTTTTTAGAAAATGCCTTTCCGAGGCTGTTACCTGAAATGGTCCTTCATGATACTTCCATAGGTGAGATTGAGTCAATAATTAAATCACTAAAGACTAAGGACTCTTGTGGATGTGATGGCGTATCTAGCAGAATTCTAAAGTACTGTTCTCCATATGTTAGCTCAGTACAAAGCCGTATTTGTAATTTTTCCTTTCAGACTGGTCAGTTTCCTAACAGATTAAAGTACTCAGTAGTGAAACCACTTTATAAAAAAGGAGAAAGGGATAATGTAGACAACTATAGACCTATTTCTGTGCCATTGGTTTTTTCTAAAGTAATTGAAAAGGCTGTATATTCAAGATTAATTGATCATTTCAGTTCACATAATTTTTTTTCAAACGTACAGTTTGGTTTTAGAAGTGCTTTAATGACTGAAAATGCTATATTTTCGTTTCTCTGTGAGGCACTTGATGGGTTAAATAAGAGGCTATGGACATTAGGTGTCTTCTTTGATTTAACAAAAGCGTTTGATTGTATTGATCACAAAATATTGTTGCAGAAGTTGGAACATTATGGAATACGGGGAGTAGCCCACAACTGGTTCACCTCTTACTTTAACAATAGACAACAGAAGGTAATTCCCCACAGTGTAGAAAATGGCTATGATGTGCATTCCAAATTGGGCACAATTGAGTATGGGGTGCCCCAGGGGTCTGTTTTGGAACCATTGCTGTTTCTTGTTTATATAAATGATATGCCTTTGAGTATAACAGGTGACTGTAAAATATTTTTGTTTGCTGATGATACCAGCTTGGTAGTGAAGGATGTTGCTCATAATATTGACACAGTATGCAGTTCAAGAGGTAAGTTCATGGCTTGTAGAAAACAAGTTGATGTTAAATCACAGTAAAACTCAGTTTTTTTACAATTTCTAACACATAATTTGACGAAAGCTGACATTCTGATTACACATAATAGGCATGTGATAAGCGAGACTGAACAGTTCAAATTTCTAGGTGTCATGGAAAGCCCATGTTCAGGATCTTGTTCCAAAACTAAATTCTGCTATATTTACCATTAGAACAATATCTGAGAGAAGCGATTTTTCAACATGAAAAGTAGTCTATTACGCTTACTTTCACTCACTTGATGTACCGCATTGTTTTTTGGGGTAACTCGCCCGATGCAAAAAGGATATTTCTGGCTCAAAAATGGGCAGTTCAAGTTCTGGTGTAAGTTCGTGAACGTCATGTCGACCCCTTTTCAGTAGTCTGGGAATTTTGACTCTGCCGTCACAATATGTTTTTTCTTTAATGTTGTTTATTGTTAATAATATCAGCTTATTTCCACGAGTTAGTAGCTTTCACTTGGTGAATACTAGACAGATGTCGAACCTACATTTGCATCACACCACCTTAACACTTGTGCAGAAAGGGGTACAGTATTCTGCGGCATCCATTTTCAATAAGCTGCCACAAGAACTAAAGAATCTTAGCACTAATCCACACGCTTTCAAATCTAAATTGAAGAGTTACCTCATGGCTCACTCCTTTTATTCTGTCGAGCAACTCCTAGAAAACTTAAACAATTAAGCTAATTCATTTTTTCTTTATTGATTCTTTTCACTGTGTCTTCAGATTGTCGTGTGCAAAGGCCTACTTAAAAATTTTCTGTTACCATTCTTGTGTAACAATTAATGTATTGACTTGTTCCATGACCATGGAATCTCACTCCTCAATTGGGTCCTATGGAACAGAAGAAACCAATAAGAAATACCATTTTTGAGAAAATGACAATGTCATCTAAATAGCAAAGACAGTTCGTCCACTTAAGGTGTCGAAACAAGTTATCAATCATTCGTTCAAATGTGGCCGGAGCATTACATAATCCTAAAGGCATTACTTTGAATTCATAGAGGCCGTCAGGTATAATAGAAGCCGTCTTCTCCCTGTCAGTTTCGTCAATCTTGATTTGCCAGTAACCTGTCTGCATGTCCATAGTTTAGAAGTATGTAGCTCCTTTCAAGCAATCTAAGGTGTTATCAATGCGCAGCAATGGGTAGACATCTTTCTTTGTGATTTTGTTCAGGTGCCGATAGTCAACACATAACCGCCATGTGGCATCCTTCTTCTTTACAAGGACCACCGGATGCGACCAAGGACTTTCCGAAGGTTGAATAATGTCATCTTGCAACATCTTCTCCACTTCCTCCCGAATTATCCGTCTTTCAGCTGGTGACACTCTATACGAACGCTGGCTAATTGGTGGATGATCCCCAGTGTTGATACAGTGCCTTATCGTGGGCCATTTCGTCTGACCTTTCCCCTGCTGATGCATGAATGCAACCGAAAATTGACGTAGCATAGTCAACACTCACTGGTGTTGTTCCTTGGTCAGTCCAGGCCCTATTGGCAGTGCCATGGTTGTTTACTCCAGCGTGTTGTCTGTACTAACAGTAGAGCATGGGTTCTCATTGATGATGTTGAGCTCACCATTCTGGATTGGTTCAGTTGTCCCGATACACATTCCTTTGGGGATAAGTCGTGATTGCTCATGACAGTTAGTGATCTAAATCTCTCCTCGACCACTTGTAATACTTATGATAGCCGCTTGTAAGTAAATTTCTTTGGTGAGCCTGATAAACTTTTTACTTTCAACAAGCACTTCACAGTTTAACCAGTCATCTGTGTTTGTGACTGCAACACTTCTCATTGTCAATGGCGGTGTTGTCACATTGTCAACGGTGAATAACTTCACAGAAAATTCTGTATTATGTGTAGCTGTTAGAGCGACTTCCTCAATTTGCAGCTCAGATCTTCCACAGCCAATGATAGCTTTGGATGTCTGAAAGAAATCCCATCCGAGGATGACATTATGACTACATTCCGTTAAAACGACAAATTCAAATATCTGGGTCCTGTTGTTGATGGTTATTCTTGCGACACAAGTTCCTGCTGGCTGGACTTACTTTCCATTTGCGATCGTCAGCACAGTTGCCCCGTATCACAGTACATTGTCTTCCTTAGTGTGCGGTGGTAATTATCTGACAATACAGAGAAAGAAGCTCCTGAATCCACCAGTACCCGGATAGGTTGGCTGTCGATTATGACGTCAGTGAGATTTCCTGACATCTTAGTGACTGTCGTCCATGGAGGATTTTCGTCTGCGACGGCCTCTCCTCTGTAGATGGTCACCTCACTTAATTTTCCTGGGCGCGGTGGCTAGGGGAGCGGCTGGTACCTCTGTACGGCGATGGTGAATGGCAGCGGCATGTCAGGAAGCGACCTTGTCCAGGGTACAGCGATGGGCTTCTTCCCATAAGTCAACTGAACTCATCAGCATGTGACAGCCCTGGGATAGAACTGCTCTGATGGCTGACGTCTTGCGGCATAATAATTGTCGAATATTCGCCTTCTCTCTCTGCAGTAGCGTACGACATGTCCAGGGTGCCCACAGTGGAAACAAATTGGTGTGGTGTCTTCTGTATGCCAGATGTCTGTTCTGCTGGGCGTCATTGTCGCCGGGGGAGTTGGTTGTGGCCATGTCGTCCGGTTCATAGGCTGCTGTTTGGCGGCTGCAGCATAAGTCATAGCAGGGCGACATTATTCTTCACGTCGGGTGTGACTGGCAGGGCAGATAGGAGCTAATGTCTGAAATACCTCTTCCTCAGTGGCTTCGGCTCCCTCGTCACTTACAGGGCTTATGTCCGTAGCTATAATCTGATGCTTGCCCGGTCTAATAGTCTCAGCTGCCACGAATTGTTGTAACTCTTCTCTTACAATTTGTCGTATGAGAAAAGCAAAGTCATGCTGGTCTTCCAAAACGACCATAGGGACTACATTGGGGAGTCTGTCATACTTATTTTGTCCAACCCTCCTTTGTTTCATCACTTGTTGAACTCTTCCGTCCTAGTGACGTCTTTTATCAGAAGAGCTTGGTAAATGTCTTCTGCTATACCCTTCAACAGGTGCATGATTTTGTCTGCCTCAGTCATATTCAGATTGACTGTGTTACACAGGGCCAAAACACATACACTATATGAGAATCACAGTACTTAGTGACTTGCAACAAACTTAAAACACAATTTCAAACCTTTATTAAACTTTTTCTCACTGACAACCACATCAAAATGACAAAATGATGAAAGGAAAAACATTTCTTGCTTACTACTTTGCTGCTATTCATGGAGTAAAACTTCGGGATTCGGTATGACGTTACAATTTATAATTTGTACACTACAAATTGTAACCACAGCAAATTTTACAGACAGTATACACAGATATAGTTAAGTGTACCTTCTAAATTGTATCACAGTATGAGATGTAGTTCATGAGATATGAGCACATAAACAGTAACATTCCACTACTCAAGGATATGAGACCAATCAGCCTGTTCTTCATTCTTAAGACATTGGAAAAGCTGGTTAATGTGCATGTTGAAGAAAGGAGGTTAAGTAGGGCTCCTCTACATTCAAACCAACATGCATATCAGCCAGGTAAATCATGTGAGACAGCTCTCCACCAACTCGTTGAGAAGGTGGAGAAAGTACTACACTTTCAGGAAATAACCCTCTGTATCTTCCTGGACATCGAGGGGGGGGGGGGAGCTTTTAACAACATGACCTTTGATTCCATGGTTAGGGCAGCAGAGGTGCATGACCTAGGGACCACTCAGTGGAAGAAACATAGAGGCTACCGTGATGAATGAAAAAATGGTAATCAACACCACTAGGGGTTGTCTACAAGGAGTAGTTCTTTCCCCTTTATTGTGGAATCTAGTGGTGAATGATCTCATTGGAGAATGAAACTCTAGGCAGTACTTTTGCCAAGGATATGCAGATGACCTTGTCATAGTAATACTTGGCAAATTTGCTGACACAGTGAAGAATATGGCACAAGGTGTATTGGACATTGTGCAAGACTGGTGCAGAAAACAGGATCTGGGGGTTAGTCCTAAGAAGACTGTTGTTGTACCATTCACAAAGAAGCATATCCAACATTCAAGTTGGAATCTACAGCTTTTCAATGAAGCGCTACCTGTGAAGGGGACAGTGAAATATCTAGGGGTTACCTTAGATGAGAAACTGACATGGACCCCTCACATTAGGAATATTTTCTCCGAGGCAAAAGGTACTCTGGTAAGTACCAGGAGAGCTTGTTGCAAAAATTGGGGCCTGAGCCCCAAGTGTATGCACTGGATATACACCATGGTGATTAGACCCAGGATCACCTATGGGGTGGTTGTGTGGTGGAAGAAGGTAGAACAGCAGGTTGCTGCTAAGGAGCTTGGTAAGGTGCAGAGATTAGCCTGCTTAGCCATAACAGACGGAATTAGCAGCACACCAACTGCTGGGATGGAAACCATGTTGGATATGCCCCCATTACACTTTTGGGTTAAGTTCAGACAATTAAAGGACAATTTCAGACAATTAAAGGAGAGGAAAACTTAATTGTTATGGGAGGATGGAATTCGGTAGTAGGACAAGGGAAGGGAAGGGAAAATAGTAGGTGAATATGGTCTGCGCAAAAGGAATGAAAGAGGAAGCCGCCTGGTAGAATTTTGCACAGAACATAATCCGAAACACCACTCCCGAAACACCACCTTCATGACCTAGGTAGTGGACCACCTTTACCTTCTGTTCCCATCCTTTCTTCTTCCCTTCTCTCCCATCTGATGAAGGAACTTTGTTCCGAAAGCTAGTCCTTTTTGTCTCCTCTTTTCTGTTTCTTCATTTGTGTTACTATCGGCGGTACAGCACAAAGGTAAGTACTGGCCAGCCATTCTATCTCGTTTCAACATCAAGGAATTGTGAATTTAGCATTGGAGGGAAGTGTGTGGGGTAAAAATCGCAGAGGAAGACCAAGAGATGGATACAGTAAGCAGATTCAGACAGATGTAGGTTGCCATTCTTATGTGGAGATGAAGAGGCTTGCTCAGGATAGGGTATTGTGGAGAGCTGCATCAAACCAGTCTCCGGACCTTTGGGTTAAAATGGAGTCAGTGGCAGGTGCATACAGACTCAAAACTGGCAAAAACTGGAACTCTTTGGGATATCCAGAATCACACACTAAAATAGTGAGAGAGGTAAATACAGGAAAGGTTGGGGAAATGCCAGCCGACTATATTATAACCCCATACTGCTTCAACAAGCCTTTCAATATAACAATTGGAAGTAGGGAGCAGTGGGAGAAAATAGTTCGACACCGTACGGGGGATATTGTCTTGTTCACTGACGGGTCAAAATCAGACCACGGCATTGGGGCTGAGGTATACGGGGTGCAGCCAAGACTGGAGGGCGTCATCACTCTAGGGAAACTGGCCTCAGTATTCCAGGCCGAAATCGCTGTCATCAGGGCGTGTGTGGAGGAGAATTTGCGTAGGTGCTACAAAGACCGTAGCATCTATATCTATTCAGATAGCCAGGCAGCCGTGAGATAACTGGCAGCTCCTGCAACAAGGTCTAAAATTGTTGCAGAATGTCACAGGGTTCTGGTGGAGCTAGGGGAAAGCAATAGAGTAAACCTATTGTGGGTCCCTGGCCACTCGGGGATCAGTGGCAACGAACATGCCGACAGATTAGCCAGGATGGGGGCAGAGACTCCATTTATTGGACCGGAACCTGTCCTGATAATCACAAAGGCAATGATCAAATTGGAGCTACGTAACTGGCTCAGAAGACAGCACGTAGAATATTGGACCAAAGTCTATAAACAAAAACATGGCAAGGTAATGATGCCAAAGCCATGTTTTAAAAGAAGCTCTGCAATCCTGGGCCTGAACAGGAGAGAGATTAGACTCATGGTTGGATTGCTGACAGGCCATGGGAATTTCAAAAAACACCTACATACAGTGGGAATAACAGAAAAGGACCCTAAATGTAGGATCTGTGATGACAGTGATGAAACTGCATCACATCTAATCTTTGAATGTATGCTTTGGAGAGTAAAAGGCACAGAACATTTGGGACAACCAGACCCAAAGAGATTGTGTCTAATAAAGAACTGGTAAAGGGACACCTTGCACTGTGCAAGGACATTGGTTGGCTTTACTAGATATACAGGGAGCAATACCGCACAATAAACTTATTTTCGGTGCGGGCAATTGCGGGTTGGACCAAGACTGTTTTGGCTTCCCCGAGAAAATCAAATCAACGTTCCACTACTCATGGACTAAAACTATGGCATTCGGTATGACATTAAAATTCTTAATTTCTACACTACAAATTGTAGCCACAGGAAATTTTACAGACAGCATATACACACATAGTTGAATGTACCTTCTAAATTGTATCACAGTACAACACTTTGTTCATGAGATATGAGCACATAAACAGTAACATTCATGGAAAACTGCCCCATCCAGAACCAAGTTTTAATCTACTACTTCTTTACTACTAATTGTATTCCCAAGAGATTTTACTGACATACACTGCCCTTATACAAATGAATATATACCACATAAAGGGCAGGAATAAATAAATAAATACTTGTGCAACTCGGGGTTTCCAGTTATTTATTAACACTGGAAACAGTTTCTTCATGAAGGTGTCTTAGAGTAAGCATAAGGAGTGATTTGAAATGGAATGACCATATAAGATTAATAGTGGGTAAGACAAGATGCCACTTTGAGATTCATTGGAAGAATCCGTAGGAAGTGTATTCAGTCAACAGAGGAAGTAGGTAACAAAATTCTCGTTTAGCTGACGCTTGAGTATTGCTCATCAGTGTGGGATCTGTACTAGGTAGAGTTGATAGAAGACATAACAGAGAGCAGCACCCTTCATTAGAGGTTCGTGTAATAAATCTGAAAGTATCACAGGGATGATTAGCATACTCCAGTGGCAGCCGCTGCAAAAGAGATCTGTATTGCGATATGGGCTTCTGTCAAAACTCCAAGAACATACGTTTCTCAAAAAGTCAATCAATTTATTGCTTCCTCCCGTATGTATCTCACTAAATGACCACAAGGACAAATTTAGTGATATTAGAACTCACATAGAGGTATACCGACAATTATTTTTTCCTTGAACCTTGCACAATTGGAATAGGAGGAGGAAGTGACAATGTTAAGTTCGTGAAGTACTCTCTGCTACACACCATGAGGTGGTTTTGCAGAGTATTGATGTATATGTATAAGACAAAATCTAATTATGAAGAATATGATATGCCTATTGCGCTGAAGTAGTGTGAGATGTTGGTCATGTGTGCTTTTGTGTTATCTCTAAGTGATTGTGTGAATGTATGTGTATCTTTTTCTGATGAAGGACATTGCTGAAAACTTGAGTGATTGTCTATTTTTCATGCCTGTCGTGCCGTAGCAGTCGTCTTTACAGTGAGTTGCTATCCATTCTCTTGTCATGTAAGACAAAATGTAACACACCAACTGAAAGGTGTAATCCTGAAACTTGTTTTAATACAATAAAACACATTTTAAACAACTTAAAGTAAAATAATGTATTACTGTGGTTTCAGTTTTACCCAGCCTGTTTCCAGGTCCTTCAGTTTTAAGCACCTAATCTTGTTTGCTACAATCCTTACACATTTTTCACAACTTTCCTGGTACCTGACTATGAATAGCTTTTGGTTTCACAGAACTTGTGGGTTGGTATCTTGAACCTATTATTTCTAGTACAAGAAGTAGCTATTATGATTTTGCATAGAGACAGAACTTTTATTTTAATGTAATTTTTTAATTAAAATTAGCCGCAATTTTTGTAGCAATTTCTGCTACACTTTTGCATTCCTCTACATATGCATGAGCCTCTTACTTTTCTAATTCTGATAGAAAGTAAAACTTTCACCAAACTCTAATTTCAAATGTTCTAACAAAATTTTCCTGTGTCTGAACTTCACTTGCCATATTTTCCCAGTAACTTTTCTGTTTTCCTTTGTTGTAATTCAAATTTTGTGTGTGTGTGTGTGGTTTTTACGTTTGTTCTTCCAGTTCCTCAATTTTTATGTCTTTCTGGCATGATTTTCAGTTCTGTGGAAGATCCTCAGTGAGCATCACATTCTGTTTATCACCGAAGTCTCCTCCAATAAAACCAAATCCTATAGTTTTCATAAAACCCTCTTTGTATCATTAATCTGTGGCAAATTCAACAATCGTCATAGATGGCTGATCACTTTTATAAAGCATTAACATTAGGTACAATGCAAGAAAAACAATAGATGTAATGAAATAGAAATCTGTGCTATACTTTTGATATAATTTTATGATGCTAACAAGTATTGTAGTGTAACTAAATTTATATTGTAACAGCAAGAAATATATAAAAGTATTTTCTAATCTCTGAATAATGTACTGCACAAGTATTTGCAACAAACTTGTGAAGAGACCAAGTAATGTATTTTTTTATATATATTTTTTTATGGATAGGTGACTTGTAATTTACCGTATACGAAACTTCCTGCACCCTCAGGGGGCTCAACAGAAATTTGCTGAGTACAGTCTCAGCGAATCCGGGATCTCTGAGCTGGGTACTGCATTGTGCCAACAATCCTCCATACCATAAGCTCTGTGCATGCCTCAGCGACCATCAAGTGGAGAGACGGTGGAACATTGTACGTTACATAGCCCGGGGATCTTGGATTAATCGCCTGTGTCACGAGGATGTTAAAAACCTTAAAGTTCGTGATTGTTAGGTTCAAATTGATGAAACAAATATTATAGAAGGAAACTTTCCTGGTAGGATAAATATGTATAAAAAATAGAAATCAGATAACTTACCCAAAGCACAGGCTCATCGACAGATACAAATAAAAACACACACAAACATACATACAAGCTTTTGCAACCATTGGTCGCTTCTTCAGGAAAAGAGGAAGGAAGGAGGGGAGAAAGGGAAGGATACGGGTTTTAAGGCAGTGGAAAAGGAGTCATTCCAATCCCAGGAGTGGAAGGACTTAACCTTAAGGGGAAAAAAAAGTAAAGATAAACAAGCGCACACACCCCCACACACATACACACACAAACTTCTACCTTGTTGAGGGTTTTAAGGAAGTGAGTAAGGAGTCATTCCAATCTCGGGAGAGGAAAAACTTACCTTGGGGGAAAAAGGATAGGTAAACACACACACACACACACACACACACACACACACACACACACACACACACAAACACCAGGGAAAACATATGCAAAATGCATTTTTCCAAACATATATTATTGTGTGTGTGTGTGTGTGTGTGTGTGTGTGTGTGTGTGTGTGTGTGTGTGTTTTATTTATTTGTGACTATCACCTGTGCTCCTTCGCCTGGTAAGTAAATTTTCCTGCTAGGAATTTTTCCTCTCTCTCTCTCTCTCTCTCTCTCTCTCTCTCTCTCTCTCATACACAACCACCTCAATCTCAAGGTGTGCTGCATGCCGAGGAGATGCACGGCTATTGAGGTGGAACAGTCGCTAACGGGCAACCTCTGGGGAACCTGTCCTCCAAGAGCACTTCCAGCATTATGTGCAGGGAATGTGGGTGTCCATTATATCCGGATGCTCCATGCAGCCCACCTCCCATCTGTGTGCACTGTAAGCATTTACATTCACGCTGCACACTGGACTGTACTATTTTGCACAGGGAAAGGAAGATCATGGAGATAAAGACTCTAAACTGACTAACATATACTCAGGCAAGAAAGAAATATGAGTGGCTACACCCATTACGCAAGAATACATCTTTTGCTGCTGTTGCGTTGTCTCTGCTCTCTTTGGGTATGCCTACTACCTTGAAGAACTGCCTCCTCCTGTGGACCGTCAATCCTCCACTGCCCCCTTGATGAGTTAGGCGCACTCCTCCATCCACTGCTCCAACACCTTTTGTGAAGGTAACGTCCCCCCACCCACCAGCTGAAGAAGCAACTGCTTCTTCCAGCTCCTCTTGCTTGGTCCCTTGGCCTATTTCCTTTTGACTTTTCTCAGAGTATGTCAGAGGAGCCTAGCCAATGGCTGACGGATTCACAAACGACTGGTCGAAGGGCTTCTGGCTCATTACCACTCCCTGATGCCACTCCATAGAAGACCTTCCAGCCCTTCTGAAGATGAGTTGGAGATCCTCGCATTCTCAAAGGATCTTGCCATAATTGGATCACCAGAACCCATTGTTCTTGATCCTGCAGATTACGAGCAGTTGGCAACAGGTATTCCCACGGAACAGCCTTGGAGGAACTGTAACTGTCCAGTGGAACTGTGGCGCCTTTTTTCGCCACCTAGCTGAGCTGTGACAATTACTGTTCTGATACCCCATACTTTGCTTAGCCCTGTAGGAAACCTGGTTACCTGCCCGGTGGAATACTGTCCTTCGTGAGTGTTGGGGCTATTACAGAAACTGTTCCATCTGTGGCAGAGTATCCGGTGGTTTCTGTGTATAAGTCCTCGCCTCAGTCCCCAGTGCTGCTGTGCCTCTCTACACAACTCTTGAAGCAGTCGCCTAGAATCCGGCCAGTACAAGACTTTATACTGTGTTTGATCTGACTTCCACAGGATGAGGTGGTATTTCCAGCTGATGTTTCTTCCTTGGTCACCTAACTTTCTCCACCCCATCTCCTTTTAGAGCACTTCAATGACCACCACCCATTGTGGAGTGGAATGCAGATCACAGGCCTTGGTAGGGACCTTGAGGTCTTCTTGGTGCAGCACGATGTTTGCCTTCTAAACATCAGCATCCCGACGCAATTTAGCATAGCACATGGCACATACTCAGTCATTGACCTCTCCCTTTGTAGCCCAAGCCTTCAACCACATTTCAATTGGTAGGTCTACAATGACTTATGTGGCAGTGACCACTTTCCAATGTTTGTGTCTCTCCTGCAGTACCAACCTGCAGACCGCTTGCCCCGATGGTCGCTCTGTAGGGCCGACTTGCTGGCAGATACCTCGGCTGCTGCTACCAGCTAAAATTGGTACTGCAATCAAAAAAGTTCAAATGTTTGTTAAGCTTATGGGACTTAACTACGGGGTCATCAGTTCCTAAACTTACAAACTACCTTATATTAAGGATGGCACAAATATCCATGCCCGAGGGGGGGGGGGGATTCGAACCCCCGACTGTAGTGGCCGTGCAGACCGTGACTGGAGCGCCTCAGTCCCCGCGGCCACTGCGGCCGGCAGGTACTGCAGTCCAACAGGTGTCTTGTTTCTATTCTTTCCGAGGCAACTGTTCCCACAACCGTAGGTTCTCTTTGGTGTAAGTATGGGCTGTGGTGGACACTGGATATTGCTGGAGGCCATCTGGGAACGTCAGTGAGCGCTTCAACACCACTGTGGCCCTACCTTCCATTGAGAACTTGGTCACCTTCAAATGGCTTCGCACACAAGTTCGGTGACTGATGCAGCAGAGTAAGCAGGACTTCTGGGAGCAGTACCAGTGGCTCTCGGCCTGCCCCTCGTAAGTATGGTTGCAAGACAGGCGCCTTTTTGGCTATTGCCTGCCAGTATTGGTGTCACTGAACAGCGGCTGCAGGGAGCCATCTGAAAGACCCAATCATGGGCCTCTGCCCACGGTTCCAGTTCTCAGCACAGAAAACCCACATAATGCAGTTCTGTCACTGTTGTCTACTTCAGTTGGACCCAGAGCTATACCTGGGTGGTGAATTGGTTCCTCTGCATGCTGTTTGACAACCAACTCACTTGGGGCACACCTTTGTCAGTTAAAGCAAAAGTGGTGGTGGTACCTAAATATATAGCGCTGCCTTAGCCATACTGTTTGAGGAGCTACCCGTCAAACTCTCTTGCACCTTCCCTCAGGCGGCCCACAGCTCTTTTTTGTGTAAACGTGTGGCACACATGGGTCCCTGAGCCATTGTACCCTTTCTTCTTACTTTCCTGGGCTGCATTACCTCCCCCAGTTCCTCTCCTCCCCGTTCTAATTCCTCCCCGACCTGCTCATCTCCCCCTCTCTAGGTGGTTTAATTAAAAACGGCACGGCTATTCCTGTGGTTCCGATGATGGTTGTAGCAATTTCGATCTTCATTGTTTTCCTCTGTTTTCAGCACAGTTTGGTCGACCTTGGGGATTGACCTCCAAAAAAATTCGCAGTTACCAGTGTGAGCCATTTGGGGAAGAACTCCCGACCTAACCACTATGACAGGGATCCCAATCCTTTCCTTTCCCATTTCCTTCCTTGCCATAGCCCCCTACCCCCGCTACGTCCCCAGCGTGTGTAGCCAGTCCATGTGAGAGGGCTGTTATGTATCCTTATGGCTGAGCCCCTGACAATTCAGGGATCACACTGCTGGCACCAGAGCTGCACCCTCCCCATGCAGGCCAAGGAGTCGATACCCGTCCTCGTGGGGTATCAGGGCTCCTGGCAATGGCCATCGTGCCAGGTGGCATTTGCTGTGATTGGGTGGCGCCCATGTGGAGAGCCCCTGATCAGAATGGGTGGTACCAGGGCAGACGTTTTGCATGATGAAACGTGTTAAATTAGAAAATGGTTGTGATACGGCCGCCTCAGAAGCCAGGAAGAATAGATATAATACTATAACCTATGACAAGAGGATCTTCCCCTCTCTGTGTACCCTCTGGGAGGAGGCCAGGCCCGTCAGCTTGGGGTGAAACCCTTTCCATGTTACCTGGTCTGCACCAGGACAGATGGAGGGACATTCACCGCCACCAAGCCATTGATCTTTGTTGAATGTACAGAAGACAGGTTTGAGGAAGTCAAAACAATCATCAAGTTGCGTTCTGAATCCCTTCTCATTAAAACAGTCTCTGCTGCCCAGTCTGTGCGCCTGTGACTATTTCGGTGACTTTCCAGTGTCAGTAAACCATCAGTCATTGAATATGCTTCAGGGAGTTATTTTCAATTGCAACCTCCTTCTCCAAACTGATGAGAAACTCTGAGCCAACCTCGAATGGCGCGGTGTTCATTTTGTTCACTGTGTGCAGCGAGACCCTAAGGATCATCGATTGGATGCCGGCGCATTTATCTTGGCCTTCAAGGGGGATACTCTCCCATCTATCATTGTGATGTGAAGCCGTATGTTCCACCTCCCATGTGATGTTTTCGATGTATGCGGTTTGGGCATATGTCTTCTCATTGCACAGCGGTCCCTGTATGCGGTGAATGTGGACGTACACTCCATGAGGGGAACCCCTGTGTTCCACCTCACGTGTATATCAACTGTCACAAGCAACACTTGTTTTGCTCCCCAGATTGCCCTTTATATAAAAAGGAGAAAATGATTCAAGAGTACAAGTTCCTTGACTGCCTTACAAACCAGGAGGTCTGCCGAAAATTTGAGCGTCTGCACCCCGTGCTAATGTTTTCTACTTTTGTCTCAGTTACATCCTCTACCCCTCCCCCTCCTCATCCCATTCCCATCCTATTCTTCCCCCTCCCCCCCCCTCTCCCTCCCCCCCCTTGTCTGCCTCCCCTTCTTCCCACCCAACCAGAGAGGTGCTCCCCTGATCTGGCACTTACCGGTGAAGGTGCCCCCTCCCAGGGTTCCTCTTCCCAGTGTCCACCAAGCAGGAGGTCCTCTGCCTCAAGCCGGCAGCTGGACACCCAGTCCAGTAATACAAAGGTCGCCCAATCTTCATCAGTGCCAGACCTTACTGAAACCAGTTCTCTATGTGGGACCCGTCCTTCCCATCCTGCAAGAGAGAAAGAGAAGGAGAATAGGAAAAAGAAGCACAAGTCACAGGACAAGGTTCCTCTGTTAGTACTGGAGGCACCGCCCTTGTCCTCACAGCCAAATAACTCCAATGAACTTGTGTCTGATCCGCTGTTCATGGATGTTTTTCCTTCCATGTCTGTGATGGACATTGACCCAGCATTGTGAAATGCTTCGGATCCTCTATTTGTTCTCATCCAATGGAACTGTAACAGCTACTACTGTCACCTCCTGGAGTTGAAACATCTTATTTCCTTTTACTCAGCAGCTTGTGTTGTTTTGCAGGAATCGAATTTCAGTGATGGCTATTCACAAACACTCCGTGGGTTCTGTGCTTTCTGTTAGAAACGTGTTAGCCCCCTACAAGCATCTGGTGGAGTCTGCACCCTGGTTCGTACGGAAGTTGTTAGTTCATGGATCCCTCTCCGTACTACACTGGAAGTGGTTGCTGTTAGAGTTCACTTACACACTCCATTAACAATTTGTAATCTCTATCTCCCTCCTGAGAGACCACCTACGTCTGCTTCCCTCACAGCACTTCTTCAATGACTCCTCCTCCATTGCTCATTCTTGGGGACTTCAATGCCCATCATCCTTTATGGGGCTGTGCTCATACAACTAGTTGGGGCCACCTCATAGACCAATTCCTTGCAGATCACGACCTGTGCCTTCTCAGTGATGGTTTCCCAACCCATTTTAGTACTGCTTACGGCACCTTTTCTTCTATAGACCTTTCACTCACTTCTCCTCCCCTTTTCCCTTTATTTCATTGGTCACCACATGACGACCTTGGCAATAATGACCACTTTCCATTGCTTCTTTCACTCCCCTCACTGGCCTTTGTATACATCCCAGGTAGTTTTCACATCATCCCTGTCTGACTGTATAGATGATGTCATCAGTGATATGTCTAATGGGATTACTTGAGCTGCTAGCATTGCTGTCCCCTGTTGACAGGCCCTCCTAGCCATTGCCCAGTGAATGCAACCATTGTCACGGCAGTTTAGAGTGCCGTCAAGCCTTGCAACGTCTTAAGTGCCACCCATCCCCTGCTGCCCTTGTCAACTTTAAATGCCTTCGTGCCAAGGCTCATTATACAATCAAACAGGGCAATAGGGTGTGCGGTGAGCGTTTTCTCTCTTCCTTGGGATCATCTGTACCCGTGTCATGGGTGTGGGCTACGCTCCCCTCCATACAAGGTTGCCAGTGACTGTCTTCAGTCCCTGGCCTTGCCTTACCGGTTGGGGTCTGTACTGATCCATCGGTTCTCGCACAGCACCTTGTGGCTCACTTTGCGATAACATTGGCAACAGCTTCCTACCTGGTGACTTTTCTTCTCAAGAAACAACAGGCCGAAGCCTCAAATTTGTGTTTCACCACTCACCAGGAAGAACCTTATAACAAACCCTTCTCTGAATGGAAACTACTTATGTCCGTTCCCTCTTGTCATGATTCATTACCTGGCTCTGATTCCATCCATAATCAACTTCTCCAACGTATCAGTCCTCCACAATGGCAATATCTTCTCCAGGTATTTAACCGCATTTGACTCCAAGTGGTTTTTCCCTCGTAGTGGAGGGACTATATAGTGGTTCCTGTTCTTAAGCCTGTCAAGGATCCACCATCCCTGGACAGTTACCGGCTTATTAGCCTGACAGATGTGCCATGTAAACTGCTCAAATGGATGCTGGGTACTCGAATCATGTGGACTTCTGTCACCTTATCAGTGTGGGTTCTGAGAGGGCAGGTCTACTATAGACCATCTACTTGGGCTGGAAACGGCAATCAGAAAGGCCTTCTCAAAATGTCAACATCTTGTTGCTGTTTTCTTTGATTTACGTAAGGCACATGACACCACTTGGCATTATCATATTTTATGTACCCTTTGTGACTGGAGCCTACTAGGCTCACTACCAATTGTTATCAGCCAGTTTTTATCCCGCCGCATGTTCCATGTAAGGGTTAGCTCTTCTTTAAATTCCCTACAGATCCAGGAGCATGGTATCCCACAGTGTTCTGTGTTAAGTATGATACTCTTCTTAATTGCCATCTATGGGTTGGTGAGCTCTGTTGGGTCGCTTGTCACTACTGCGTTGTGCATAGACAACTGTTGCATATGGTACAACTCCCACTCTGTAGCCTGACTGAACGCCAGCTCGAAGGTGCCATTCGGCAGGCTTCCACATGGTTGCTCTTGCATGATTTCCAGTTTTCCCCTTCTAAAATGCGAGTCATGCATTTCTGCCATCATACTACAGTCCACCCTGACCCAGAACTCTTCTTGGGTACTCAACGCCTGAAAGTTGTGGCACAGCACCGTTTCTTAGGCCTCCTTTTTAATAAAGAACTAATTTGGCTGCCTCATATTCGGCAGCTGAAGATAAGCTGCATGTGGAAGCTTAATGCCCTCCGTTTCCTAGCTTACTCATCCTGTACAACACTAATTCATATCTACTGGGCTATGAATCAGTCCCAATTAGATTATGGGTGCCACGTTTATGGATCGGCAGTTCCTTCTGCCCTGAAATTATTAGACCCCGTTCACCATTTTGACATCCACTTGGCTACGGGTGCCTTCCAGACCAGTCCTGTTGACAGTGTCCTTGCTGAAGTGGGAATCCCCGCTCTTCAGACTAGGTGCCACTAACGTTTGGTGTTGTATGCCATTACCATTCGTTCGTTCGCTGGTCATCCCACATATCACATTCTCTTTGAGGGTGACGGTTTTAGAACTTCTGATATTCAGCCTCGGGTGAGTTTACCCATTGGATTACAGCTCACTTCCATTTGTCGGGACTTCCAACTCCTCTCGCTTCATTATATGTATCATGCTATACTGCACCCCCCCCCCCCCCCCACCTTTTGGATGGTGCCTTGACCACAAATCCGATTGGATGTCTACCAAGCCGCAAAAGCTTCAGTCTCCCCCATAATTTTCCCCCCAGGGGGCCCACAGCTCTTTTGTGGGTATGTGTGTGGCACGCACGGGTCCCCGAGCCATTACAGCCTTTTTTCCTGCTTTTCCCAAGCTGCATTACCTCTCCTAGTTCCCCCTCCTTCTCCCACCCTCTCCAACCCCGTCTCTTGGCGTTTCTCGAGATGACGGTTTGGCTATCCCATGATACCGATTGTCCTTCAATATTGATTTTGTCTGCTGTTTAGACTGGTTTTCCGCCCAGTTTGGTCCCCCTCGGGGTTTGACCTTCCATAGCAAAATCCTCCGATAATGTGTGTGCCAATTGGGGAAGAACTCCCGACCTAGCCCCTACGGCATGGGTCCCATCCTTTCTTTTCCACTTCCTTTCCTCGCCGTAACTCCCTTCCCCCGCTAGGTCCCCAGCACATGTTGCCAGTCCGTGTAGGGGGCTGTTATGTGCCCTTTGGCTGAGCCCCCCTGACACCACAGGGATCACTACTGGTGTCTGAGCTGCGACCTCTCCATGCAAGCCAAGGAGTTGATGCCTGTCCTCGGGGGAATCAGAACTCCCGGCAATGGCCATCGTGCCAGGTGGCCTTTGCTGAGGCTCGGTGGTGTCCATGGAGAGAGGCCCGTTTTGGAGTGGGTGACACCAGGGCGGACGTCTAGCACTATGAAAAGAGTTAGACTTCAAAATGGTCGTGCATCGGCCGTCTCTCAAGACCGCTACTGCAGTTACGAGGATGTTTCCCTCCCTCACTATCCCTTGGCAGGAAGGCCAGGCTCGCCGGTTAGGAGCAAAACCCTTTCCCCGCTACCTGGTTTGCACAAGGACTGATGGAGGAACTTTCACTACCACTAAACCACTGTTCTTTGTTGAGACCATAGATGACAAGTTTGGGGAAGTGGAATCCATGAATAATCTAAGATCTGGGTCATTGCTTATTAAAACAGTCTTGGCAGTCCAGTCTGAGGCTTCGCGCATCTGCACCACTCTTGGCGTCATCCCAGTGACAGTACTCCCGCACAAATCTCTGAATATGGTTCAGGGAGTAATATTTCACCGGGACCTCCTCCTTCAAACTGATAAGGAGCTTAGGACCAACCTCGAGCGGCGTGATGTATATTTTGTTTGCCGCATTCAGAGGGGACCTAAAGACAACTGCGTTGATACTGGGGCCTTATCTTGACCTTAGAGGGGGGACACTCCCAGAGAAGGTAAAGATAATGATATATCGTTGTGATGTGAAGCCTTACATTCCACCTCCCAGGCGATGTTTTTGATGCATGTGGTTTGGCCATATGTCCTCTCGCTGCACAGCAGTCGCCGTGTGTGGTGATTGTGGACACCCACTACATGAGGGGAGCCCCTGTGTTCCTCCGCCTGTGTGTGTCAACTGTCATCAACACCACTCTTCACGGTCGCCAGATTGCCCTATGTTCAAGAAAGAAAATAAAATACAAGAGTACAAATCACTGGAGCGTATGACATACCCTGAGGCCCGCAGTAAGTATGAACGTCTGCATCTTGTGCAGATGGTGACTACCTTTGCTACGACATTATCTTCTAACCTTTCAACCTCCCCTTCCCGCTCCCATCTCCCCCCTCCATCCTGCCCCCCCCCCATCTCCCTCTCCTGTAGCTCATGTACCCCTCCCTCTGTGTCCCATCCCTTCCCAGCCGGAGAAGTGCACCCCTTCTCCAGCACCTGCCGGTGACGGTGCCCCATCTCAGGGCCTTTCGTCCCGGCGTTCCCCAGATCGGAGCTCTTCGACCTCCAGTCAGCCACTGGACTCACAGTCGGCGAGTTCAAAGGTCGCCCGATCTTTGTCAGTACCAGACCTTACTGACAAAAGCTCTCTCTCTGGAACTGGTCCTCCCCGTCCCGCAAGAGAGAAAGAGGAGGAGGAGAAGGAGGAGGAGGAGGAGGAGGAGGAGGAGGAGGAGGAGGAGAAGAAGAAGAAGAAGAAGAAGAAGAAGGAGAAACCAAAGTTGCAAGATAAAGCCCCTCCGGTACCACCGGAGGTGCTGACTGGGTTTTCGCAACTCGTTCATCCCATTGAGCCTGAGGCTGATCAGCTATGTATGGATGTGTCCCTTCTTCTTTGGTGACAGACACTGACAAAGCAGCATGACGGACATTACCTCATTCACTTCCCACCTAGATCCTCGTGATATGATTATCCAATGGAATTGTAATGGCTACTACCGTCACCTCTTGGAGATTAAACAGCTAATCTCTCTTTCTTTTGTGGCCTGTGTCGTCCTGCAGGAATCACAGTTTATGAATGCACATTCACTGACCCTCCGTGGGTTCCGTGTCTTTTGTCAGAACCGGGTTGGTCCCCTCCAGGCGTCTGGTGGGGGTTTGTACATTGGTCCGGACAGATATTGTCAGTACCTGGATTCCTCTCCAAACTCCATTGGAAGTGGTCGCTCTCCGGGTCCACTTGGACACCCTGTTAACCATTTGCAACCTCTACCTTCCCCCCCGACAGGCCACCTACACTTCCTGCTCTAGTTGCCCTCCTTCAGCAACTCACCCTCCTTACCTCATCCTTGGGGACTTCAATGCCCACCATGTGCTTAAACATCTAGCCGGGGCTGCTCCCATAGACCAGTTTCTTGCTGACCACAATCTATGCCTTCTCAATGATGGTTCCCCAACCCATTTCAGTGCCGCTCACGGCACCTTTTCCGCCATAGATCTCTCTCTCACTTCTCTTCCTCTCCTCCCTTTATTTCACTGGTTGGCACATGATGACCTCTGCGATAGTGACCACTTTCCGTTGTTCCTTTCACTTACCTCACACCTTGCATGAGACAGGGTATCCCGTTGGGTTTTCCATTGTGCTAATAGGCCACTATATACATCCCAGGTTGTTTTCCCATCTTCCCCCTCTGGCTGTATTGATGTATTATAAGCCATATGTCCAACATGATTACTCAAGCTGCCAACTCCGCTGTTCCCCGGTTGACATGTCCTTCTACCCGCCGGCCGGTCCTGTGGTGGAACGCAACTGTTGCCGCAGCCATTCACGAGCGCCGTAGGGCCTTGCAACATCTTAAGCGCCACCCATCCCTCACTGGTCTCATACAGTTCAAACGTCTGCATGTCAGAGCTTGTTACTTAATCAAACAAAGTAAGTGGGCATGCTGGTAGCATTTTGTCTCCTCCTTGGGCTCTTCTGTCCCCTTGACACGAGTGTGGGCTATGCTCTGATCTATCCAAGGTTGCTGGCGGTTGTCTTCCATCCCTGGCCTTGCCCTGCCAGATGGGTTCTGTACAGAGCCATTCTTGCAGAACATCTTGCAGAACATCTTGCAACCCATTTCGCCAATGTATCAGTGTCAACTTCATATCCGGCGACCTTTCTCCTTAAGAAACACCAGGCCGAAACCTTCAAATTAGGTTTTACTTCTCACCAGGTGGAACCATATAACAAACCTTTTACTGACTGGGAACTATCGCTGGCCCTCTCCTCTTCTCGTGATTCAGCACCTGGCCCCGACAATATCCATAATCAATTGCTGAAACACCTCAACCCTTCACAACAACAATTTCTCCCCCAAGTTTATAACCGTACTTGGCTTCAATGGGTCTTCCCCTCCCAGTGGAGGGAGAGTATTGTGGTCCCTGCCCTCGAGCCTGGCAAGGACCCGTCGTCGCTGGACAGTTATCGACCAATAAGCCTGACAAATGTCCCCTGTAAATTACTTGAAAGGATGATAGCCCACAGATTATGCTGGGTTCTTGAATCCCGGGGACTTCTCTCACCTTACCAGTGTGGGTTCCGGGAGGGACGATCCCCTATTGACCATTTACTTTGACTGGAGACAGCGATCAGACAGGCCTTCTCTAAACGACATCATCTTGTTACAGTCTTCTTCGATCTTCATAAGGCGTACGACACTGCAAGGCGTCATCATATTTCACATTCTCTTTATGATTGGGGCCTCAGAGGCTCCTTACCAATTTTTATCCGTCAATTTTTGTCCCACTGCCTGTTCCGTGTCAGAGTCGGCTCTTTATTCAGCCTCCCACGAATACAGGAGAACGGCGTCCCCCAGGGCTCAGTGTTGAGTGTTACACTTTTTGTAATCACAATCAATGGGTTGGTGAACTCAGTTGGGTCGCTGGTAACCCCGGCCCTGTATGTTAACGTCTTTTGCATATGGTACAGGCTCCTACTCAGTAGCCTCTGCTGAACGTCAGCTCCAGAGTGCCATTTGGCAGGCTTCAACGTGGGCTATGTTCCATGGTTTCCAGTTTTCCTCGTCAAAAACGAGGGTGATGCATTTTTGTCTTCGTACTACAGTTCATCCTGATCCAGAACTGTTCTTGGGTACTCAGCGCCTGGAAGTTGTAGCACAGCACCGTTTTCTGGGTCTTCTCTTCGACAAAAAATTGACTTGGGTGCCCAATATTCGTCACCTAAGGATTGGTTGTATGAGGAAACTTAATGCCCTACGTTTCCTTGCTCATTCATCTTGGGGTGCAGACCGAACAACTATCCTTCATATCTATCGGGCTCTAATCTTGTCCCTATGGGTGTCAAGTTTATGGCTCGGCAGCTCCTTCTGCCCTGAAATTATTAGATCCGGTACACCATTATGGTGTACTCTTGGCTTCAGGTGCGTTCCGGACTAACCCTTTCGACAGTCTCCTAGTTGAGGCGGGAATCTTCCCTCTTCAGGTCAGGCAGCATCAGCTTCTGGCGTCTTATGCCATCTCCATCTGACAATATCCTGCTCATCCCACTGTACACACACCCCTGTGCATGGTACCGCGACCACTAATTCGGGCGGATCTCTTCCAGGACCCAAAACCTTTAATTTCCCCCATGGTCTTTCAGCGTTTGGTGTGCCCTGTACTAGAAGTTTCAGGGAGCCTCTATTTTCTACATTGATGGCTCAAAAGCTGTGGGTTACTTCGCATATGCGTTTACATCTCTCGCTGGGGCGGAATTCATTCTCTGCCAGAGGCATGCAGTGTGTTCACGGCAGAGCTGATGGCGATTTATAGAGCCCTCTGTTTTATTAAACAGACTGCTGTGGAACGTGGTTTAATCTGTGCTGACTCCATGAGCAGTCTACAGGCCATTGATTGATGTTTCCCCTCTCATCCTTTGGTTATTTCCATCCATGATCTCCTTGCTGACCTCCATCGTGTTGCTGCTCCATTACCTTTCTCTGGGTGCCATGCCATGTTGGTATTGCATGGAATGAACAGGCTGACCAGTTGGCTCGATCGGCAATTACTCGCTGCCTGCCTCCCTTTCTAATTCTGGGTGCGGATCTGCGGGTGCAGATCAGATCTTTGCTTCACTACTCATGGGATAGCAGCTGGAAAGCTACTGCCTCTTCCAATAAAATCCACACCGTCAAAGATACGACTGCAGTTTGGAGTTCATCTTTATGCCCTTCCCGGAGAGAATCAACTGTCCTCTGTCGCCTTCGTATTGAACATTGCAGGCTGATCCATGGATTTCTTTTACGCAATGACAATCCACCGCATTGTGATTGTGGAGCCGTACAATCCGTGGCTCATATTCTGGTTGAATGTCCTCTCCATTTGACACTTCGTGGCGAATATGGCCTACTACCGCCTTCATTGCCTCTAGTTTTGGCAGATGACCCACGGATGATTGATGGTGTCCATGCCTTCCTCCGTGAAGGTAGGTTTTATTCTCAGCTCTAGGACTTGCTTGGTCGGGGTGAGTGGGCTTGTGACTCTTTGCTGTTTCTGTTTGCAGGGTTTAGAGCCTTCTCACCCCCTCCCCCAGTCCCCCACTCTCTCTTTTACTTTTTAACACTTTTATTTTCCCCTACTCTGAAGCTGTGATCTGTTGACCACTGTACCGTTAGTAACTTGTAGTTTATAAGGTTTTGGTCGCTTCCAGAGCTGTGGGTGTGTACACTGTAGCTTTTGCCACCCTAAGTTGGTTGTAGTCTTGTTGGTGAGATGATTTTAATTCCTTCTTTTTTTCCTGGTGGAATGGTCTTTTAGCTTTCCCACATTTTTTGTTGGTTTTTGTACATTTCGGGTTTAAAGGGACTGATGACCTCATTGTTTGGTCCCTCATTTCCATCAACACTTTCTCTCTCTCTCTCTCAATCTCTCTCTCTCTCTCTCTCTCTCTCTCTCTCTCTCTCTCTCTCTCTCTCTCTCTCTCTCTCTCTCACTCACACACACACACTTCCCCATAATTTTCCAGCGTTTGTTGCACACAGTACTCGCAGAATTTCTGGGTGCCACAATTTTCTACACTGCCATACAGGATATGTATCTGTGTCTCCCATTGGTGTGAAATGCGGCTATTAGGAGGACAGTTCATTTTATCAAACAGGTAGCCATGGACTGTGTTTTAATCTGTGAGCAGCAGGACAGGCTGGGTGGGTTTGTGGTCCTCCCTGTGAGCAGCGGGGTTTGGAGCTCTCCCCTCCCTCCCACCAACTACTTCCATTTTTCCTCTTAATTTGGTTTTAATTCATGTTTTATTTTTTCGTTTTTTACATTTTTAGGCTTCAGCATCTGGAACATACACTGTTCTTCCATACCTGCTCGTCGTCAATAAACGGGGGTTCTAGATCTATTGTGACATGCCTTGCAGAATTCTGTTTTTATGTTGGTTTTAGTCCTGTTCTAATTGATTTTAACTTCCATTTTAGTTCCTCTATTTTACTATCGGTAAGGCTTTAGCCGACCACACCCTTGGTTGCATTCCATTCAGAAGTCATGGGACTGATGACCTAGCTATTTGGTCCCCATCCACCCATCAACCATCAATCTCTTGCAGCTTTATAATGCCCTTATCCAATTACACCTGGACTATTGGAGCCTGGTGTATGATTCGGCAGCTCCTTCTGCGTTATGGGTCTTAGACCCCTTTCTTCATACTTGTGCCCGTTCAGCAACGGGGGCTTTTTGCACAAGCCCAGGGACAAGACTTTTTGCTGAGGCTGGGGTTCCATCCCTCCTGTTCCTCCGGTAACAGTTGTTGTAGTTGTTGGCTTTGTATGTTGCCCGTATTCATGCCTTACCTCACCACCCGAATCGGGGCTTCTATTTCCAGCTGTTGCATTTCCCTCCCCACGAGGAAGGTCGAGGTCGGGTCTCCCGATTGTGGTTCATTTTTGTTCCCTTCTTTTGTCTCTTGAGTCCTGTTCCATCCCTCCCACTTTTCACTACCCTTCCTATACTCCTTGGACCATTCCTCACCTGCATCTTCGGTTAGACTAGTCCCATGACTCAAAAGCCACTGTTGCATCATTGAATATCTCTCGCCAGTTTCATGCAGTTTTTGATTCGTTCCATGGCGTTGAATTTGTGTACACAGAGGGTTCCCAAGTTGGTAGCTGTGCTGGGTATTCCTATGCACATGGTCAGCATGTTGAACAACATTCATTGCCCTGTGGGAATAACATGTTTACTGCAGACCTGGTCAGTATTTGTTGGGCACTTCAACATCTCAGAGCCTGCCCCTGGGAGTTTATAGTTATCTGCACTGACTCCTTAAGAGGCTTCCAAGATCTTGACCAGTGCTTTCTGAAATACCCTTCGATGTGGTCAGTTAAGGATGCTGTGCTCAGTCTAGCCAAGTCTGGTTGCTCTGTCTTTGTTTGGACTCCGGGCCACATTGGCATCTCGGGGAATGAACACGTTGACCAGCTAGCCAAGTAGGCTACCACCTCAAGCCTCCTAGAAATTATTCTCCAGGAAAGGGATCTCCAACTAGAGTTAAATCAGAAGGTACTTGGGCTTTGGAATCCTAAGTGGACTGACTCGAATGTGCCGAATAAGCTCCATGCAGTTAAGCCCTCTACGGCCCTGCGGAAGTCCTTCCTGCGGGCCTCTTGTAGGGACTCGGTTGTACTCTGCCAACTACATATTCGACATATGTGGTTAATGCACGGTCACCTCTTACGTGGAGAATTACCAACCAACTCCAGAATGAGTAACATAGAAGTAGATGTCTTCGGAGTAATGAAACAACTGAAAAATCAATTAACAAGAACAAGTCTTATGGCCCGGACTGTATACGCATTAGATTTATGCATTATGATTATGCTAAAGTGATAGCTCCTTACTTAACAGCCATATACAACTGCTCTCTCAAAGAAGGATCTGTACCAAAACAGTGCAAAGTTGCACAGGTCACACAGTTGCACAGGTCAAGAAAGGCAGTAGGAGTAACCCACTAAACTGCAGGCCTATTTCATTGATGTCAATTTGCAGCAAGGTTTTGGAACATAACCTGTATTCAAATATTATGAATTATTTCGAACAGAATCATCTATTGACCCAAGTCAACACAGATTTAGAAACTATCATTCATGCGAAAGACAACTAGCTCTTTACTCACACAAAGTGATGAGTACTATTGACAAGGGTTCGCAAATCGATTCCGTATTTCTTGATTTCCAGAAGGCTTTTGACATCAAACCTCACAAATGGGATTTAATCCAATCGCCCCAAATTTGTGACTGGGTAGCTGATTTTCTGTCAGAGAGGACACAGTTTGTGGTAATCAATGGTAAAGCATCCACTAAAAGAGAAGTGATTTCGGGTGTTCCACAGGGTAGTGTCATGCGTCTTCTGTTGTGCCTTATTTACATAAATGATTTGGGAGAAAATCTAAGTAGCTCTCTTAGATTGTTTGCAGATGAAGCCGTCATTTACCGTCTTGTAAAATCATCTGAAGATCGAAACCAACTGCAGAACGATCTGAATAAGATATCACTATGGTGTAAAAATTGGCAGTTGACTCTAAATAATGAGAAGTGTCAAGTCGTCCACATGAGTACAAAAAGAAATCCATTAAACTTTGTTTACAAGATAAATCAATCAAAAGTGAAGGCCATAAATTCCACAAAATACCTGGGAATTACTATTACTTCAGACTTAAACTGGAAAGAACACACAGATAATGTCATGGGAAAGGTGAACCAGAGACTTTGTTTTGTTGGCAGAACACATAAAAGATGCAACAGAACTACAAAAGAAACTGCATACACTATGCTTGTCCGTCTTTTTTTGAGTATTGCTGCCCAGTGTGGGATCATTATCAGGTGGGTTTGACGGAGGACATTGAAAGAGTCCAAAGAAGGGCAGCTTGTTTTGTAATGTGACGATACAGAGGAGACAGCATTAAAAAAATGATACAGGATCTGGGATGGGAATAATTACAACAACGGCGCTTATCATTGCGGCGTGGGCTACTTACGAAACTCCAATTGCCCACATTCTCCTCCAAATGCGAAAATATATTTTTGACTTCCATTTACATAGGTAGAAATGATCATCAGAATAAAATACGAGAATTCAGAGTTTGAGCGGAGAGATTCAGGTGTTCTTTCTTCCCGCTCGCTATTCGAGAGTCGAATGGGAGATAAATAGTATAAAAGTCTTTCTATGCACCCTCTGCCAGGCACTTAAATGTGATTTGCAGAGTATCCCACGTAGATGTTTTGTTTATGTCAAAATGAAACAGCTTTGCTAGGAACAGGTTACTGATAATCTAGTAGTCTAGTCCCCCATAACACAACTTCCTGGCAGATTAAAATTTTGTGCTGGACTGATCATGAAAGGCCAAAGTCCTGGGTACAAACCCCAGTCTGGCACACAATTTTTAATTTGCCAGGAAGTTTAATATACTGCAAATTACAAATCACCTATCCCAGTCTGACACCCAGTTTTTATCAGCTGGGAAGTTTCATATCAGCATGCACTTTGCTGCAGTGTGCAAATATCTTTCTGGAATGTTATACAACTGGCATAAGTGAAAACTTGTTACACAATTGATTTGAATGCACAAACTCATTTCTTATGATGACTAAACTGAAGGTCAAACAATTGTGCAATGTAGTGAACTGTTTTAATTTTTGTCTACAGGAAGATCAATGACTATGATCTCATCACTTTCAGTAAATCATCCACTTTTAACCATACCCGAAGAAGACCAATCAGCATGCAGTGATTATTCAGTTCCATCTGACTGCAATTGTTTCACAGATGCTCAAAAAACAAACGAAGAGAAAATTACTTATCAATACAGCAGTACTGCTGTCATACAAGGAAACAAGAGACCTTTGTTGTTGCCTGGTTCTAAAAAGACTTTATCAAATAAAAAAAATAACAGTTGTGATGAACCTGAAGACAGTATTTTTGCTTGGAGGATAATGACAATTAGAGAAAAATTAGAGGTTACCCTTTTAAATGTATATCTGTCCATAAGCAACATACCAGAACCAGATGGACTGCAGGATTTCATAAGACGGCGCCAAAGAGCTGCGGAGTTTACAGCAAGATTCTGCAGAAATTACCTATATCAATTTCATCGTCAGGTATGTTATCTGACTGCATAATTCATTAATACGAAACTAGATATACATATGTTTGCAACATTTTGATTTTTAAAATAAGTAGTATAACTGTGTTAATAATAAACCTCTCTTTGCTTACTACAGATGTCTACCTTTTTGTGTTTGCGTGTGTATGTGTTTGGGTATGTGCGCACTTGTTTACCTTTCCTTTTTTCCCCTTAAGGTAAGTCCTTTCACTCCTGGGATTGGAATGAATACTTTTCCACTTCCTTAAAACCCGCAACCTTCCTTCCTCTTTTCATGAAGAAGCGACTAACGGTTGCGAAAGCTTGTTGTGTGTTTGTGTGTGTTTTTATTTGTACCTGTCGACGAGCCTGTGCTTTGGGTAAGTAATCCAATTTCTATTTTTTATACATATTTATCCCACCAGGAAAGTTTCCTTCTATAATATTTGTGTTAATAATAATATTTATAAAAAGTAAAGAAAGTTGGACTTTGGACTTACAGGCAAAAGGGCACCGGTTCGTTGATACACAAATAAAAACATAAATAAATAAAAACATACACAAATCTGAGTTTAGCAACCTAAAGTTGCTTCTTCAGAAAGAGCAGGGAAGGAGAAGGAAAAGGAAAGGATGTGGGTTTTAAGGGAGTGGGTAAGGAGTCATTCCAATCCCGGGAGAGGAAAGACTTACCTTGAGGGGGGGAAAAGGATAGGTAAAGAAACACCCCCCCCTACACACACACACACACACACACACACACACACACACACACACACACACACACACACACACACACACCAAGGCAGACATGTGCAAAATGCAAAGACGTTGGAGATGCCAGTCAAGGCAGAGGCTCTGTCCAGAGATTAGAGGCAAAGATGTTGTAGAATGTTGGGCGGGAATTTCAAACGAACGAAGGTTGAGACGTGGTGGGCAATGGGAAGACAGAATAGGTTGAAGGGTAAGTTCCCATCTCCGGAGTTCTGAAAAGTTGGTGTCAGTGGGTAGTATTCATATAACCCGGACGGTGTAACACTGTGCCAAGATGTGCTGGCTGTGGCATGCGATTTGTTGTAGATCCAGGTGAATCTGATGGAACTAAGGGAGTTGAGGTTGGAGAGGAAATTCTGGAGATGTTCTTCAGTGTGAGGCCAGATCATGAATATGTCATCAATCTATACCAAACTTTGGATTGATAGGCTTGGGTATCCAGGAAGGCTTCCCCTAAGCGTCCCATAAATAAGTTTGGGTACGGGGAGGCCATCCTGGTTCCCATGGCTATTCCCTTTAGTTGTTGGTATGTCTGGCCCTCAACAGTGAAGAAGTTGTGGGTTAGGGTAAAGCTGGCTAGAGTAATAAGGAAAGATGTTTTAGGTAGGGTTGCAGGTGGTAGGCGTGAAAGGAAATACTCCATTGCAGCAAGGCGCTGGTTTTATGGGATATTTGTGTATAAGGAAGTGGCTTCAATGGTTACAAGGATGGTTTCCAGAGTTAACAGGCTGGGTAAGGATTTCAGGCGATCGAGAAAGTGGTTGGAGTCTTTGATGAAGGATGGGAGACTGCACATAATGGGTTGTAGGTGTTAGTCTATTTAGGCTGAGACTCGTTCTGTAGGGGCGTGGTAACTGGCCACATGGGGGTTGACAGACACTTATAAAACACACACACACACACACACACACACACACACACACACACAAATTCTAAATTTTTGGCTGTGGACTTCCTCAGAAAGAGAACACACACACATCCACAAAATCACTCAGGCACACTCATCAACTCACGTCAGTCATCTCTGGCCGCCCAACACAGTCTGATTACACAGCAAGTGGAAGGGATGGTTGGTGGGAGGTGTAGCAGTTCGTCGAGACCTGTACTAGAAATCATAGGATAAAGTTCACTTCACTACCATAGACTCTCCGTTCAAGTTAATAAAAAAATATATTTTGTATTGTCCACAGTGTTCAGTGCTACAAGTCTCTGAACCCCTAAAATCTCTGTTCCGCTGTAACAATCGGGAGAAAATATTATTATTATTATTCTCAAGGTCGGATACACCGTTACCCTTGCTAAGTGGAGTAATATTTAGTTAAGGTGTTGCTCGACTTAGGTGGTAAAGTTTTCAGCCCTGTGTCGCCATCCTGATAGTGTTTAGTTTCAGCGAACACATAGATATAATTAGCTGCGCCACCCAAACAAAAGTCAATGCATCTGACAAACAAAATCCAATAATCAGAACAACTCAGTTCAGTGGGCCTTTTTGGTTGCAGCGTGTATCCAGAAAAATTGTGAGGGGTTGATCAGACACAAGTTATTTAACAGTTATCTTCAAGATGGAATAGAGTTTTTACTATGTTCATCAATAACAACAACTTTAATTGTTGTTGCGGTCGACCAGTAACACTGCTCGGTCGCACCAACTAATCTTAAGATATTAATCTAGAAATTATTTCTACCATAGTTACGTTCGCTATAGTTACCCCTTGATAACATTAGCGGTCATAGATTCACTCCAATCAAATACTACAATAAATAGCTACTTTAATTTTTGTAATTTAAAGTCGATCACAAGGATCGGTTTATTGAAAAAAAGACAGGAACAGTTATCTTTGTTCTCATTACAAACTTGGCCAGACTCTTAATTTGAAACTAATTCTCCTAACTGATTAATCTACCTTTCTTTAAAACAAAAACAGAAAATAACCTAAATTGCCACCACCACTTACTGGACACCTCTCATGATTACTATTATAAAATAAAGGCGAGGGCCGTTCTTCAGGTGTGGGTGAACTAAATTATTCAATAAAAACTGTTTCCCCACATCCCACAAGTGTCTGGCTATTAATCTCTAAAACAGTTCAGGGAATAAAATGAATGTAGTCGACTATGGGTTTGGTTTCTACTACTTTTTTTCTCGCCTCTTGTTAAATTTACTGCGACAACCTCTCTTAAGAAATGCTATTAAATTATGAAGTTTCTCCGGTAGGTCTTATGTGGTATCTGAAAACAAATACTTATCCTTTGGGTTTTTTTTTTTTAAATCTCTCTTTATTGTCATGAAGGTGACTATTACCATTTACTACTTGACTGCTCTTAGCCGGTGAGTATTAACAAATCTCACATTTCTTCTATATATTGAACACCAGCAGTACAAGCCCCAATTATAAATAATAAATATGAGTGGATTCAGTCCACCCCAAGATACTTCAGACAACCCGCAGCCTGCGACAGTATCTGCAAACACCAACCTCTCATAACTCCAATAAAATTAATTCGGACCGTCTGCTATGTCCAAATTCTTAATATTGCTGTATGCTCTAATTTAACTGTTGAAAACCTTTGCCACTGATTTGTAAGTAATTTCTCAGCTGAGAGAAGTTATTAGTTATGCCTTAGGCATTCAAACAAATAAAAAATGCACTTTATATGCGTGAAACGTATCCTTCTTGACAATATACTTTCTCACTTTACGAACAAATTCTCGTAAATATAAGACCAAGACTGCTTATCTCGTAATTAATTATTCATGGTATGAAACTACTTCAGATACCAAAAAAGACTCTACAAATGACTAAAAGTCGCTTCCAAGTATGTGACAAGAAATTTTACAAACATACCCTTAAAGCTTCATCGTACAATGGTTGTGTCGTGTGTAATCTTTTCTTCCCATTCTCAAACAAACATCCATTCAAATTACTTTAGGTATAATAACTAATTGATTGAATGGATTATCCCTCGACCGTACATGGGGAATATTAAAAAACTTACAACTCAGCGACACATTCCTTTTTTTTCCCTTCACAGAAATTTATTTAATTTCTTGGAATATGCTTCTGCGTTCCGCGGGAGATTCATTTATTCTTTGCGGCGGCTCAGTAGGTCCGACCAGAGAAGTGTACGCCGTTTCACTTGGTCCACCGCTAACATTCTCGTACAATCATGCGAAACATGCAACAGTAAAAAAACAATTTTTTTTAAAGATAAGTTTACAAAATCATGCAACATCCCATTCAACCTCAGTTGACTGCGATAATTCTCACTATCTCTAACAGAGTTGCTAACATACTCTAAAAACATTCTGTACGGCTACAGAGGGGGAGGGAGCGGTGGAGGGGGGGAGTGGAGAGGGAAGATAAGGGTGGGGATACAAGCAAGTATGATGTCAGGCATAAAATGAGATGCAGTATGCAAAAGGGCGGGGGGGGGGGGGGGGGAGAAATAAAAAACAGGAAGCACACAGTGGGGAAAGTGGCATGAATAGGAAGGAAATGTAGGATCTGAGGTGGAGGTGGACTGGGCCATGGAATGTAGTATGTTAGGTTATCTGAGGTTGAGACCAGGATGGTTGCGGGACTGTAGGATGTGCTGTAGGGATATCTTTCATCTCCGCAGTTCAGAAAAGCTGGAACTGACTTACCCAGCCAGTTTTAGGGGGGTCCTACAGTTTAACGTGGGTTCCGAACCACGGTGCTACTCGATATTTTTCACATGAGCAATACTACCAGAGGTGAAAGAAGTGGAAAGTGACAGATAAAAATCCCAGGACCTGCTGGGAATCAAACCCGCGACTTTTAGATTGGTGGTCTGACACTCTACCACTGTGCAACCGAGGTGCACACACCATAACTATCCCATTTGATCCCTGCTCCATCTTTTTGCATTAGTACAGAAAAGTTTCCCTGTCCTTAGCAAAAACCCAGTCCCACATCCTGTTTCTTAAGGGCTGCCTGAACCATGGAATCCATCCCAATGGCCTAACCATCAAAATTCCCTTTTCTGGGTCCCAACATCCTTTCACAATGACCTTCACCTCTTCAGATTCCAACAATCTCTAAACCTCAGCATTCCAAACACCACCTTCACCATCCTACTGTCGCCTTGGTGCACCACTATCCCATCCTCATCCTACTCAAGATGCTGCCCCCCCCCCCCCCCCCCCCCCGTTGTGAACCACTCATAGCACCAAAACCTTGTCTTGCTGACATTGTCTGATTACCTCATCCTCCCCACCAACACCCCACAACATCCACAGCTGAAACAACCCCAGAACACTGCAGTCAACCTATCCAGCTAAACCCGCAATCCCACAGAAGTTTCAGTCCTTTCCAAATGTCTCATCTTCAGCCCCCACACAAAAGTTTAATCATGTTGTACTTATCAAAGATCTCCTCTCCTACTACTGATCCCTTCAGTGTAAACACTACTTTGCCACCAATCCCTCCAACCAAAGCAAACCTAATCCTGACATTGAACCCTGCCTCTCCCAGTTCATACCACCATCCAACTGTGATCCACTTCTACTCACACCTAACCACCCCCTTTTCACCTTTCAGGAATTCCTCACCACCAACCTGGCAACACCATCCTTTCCTAAGTCCCTTCCTAAGAATGCCAACATTTTGGCAGAAGAAACCACCTCAAGAAAGATCCCTACCTAATCATTCTTCCTGCAGACAAGGGTTCCACCACTGTAGTGTTAAATCACAGTGACAATGTGCCTGCAGGTCTCTGCCAATTGTCTAATTCCTCCACCTACAAAGTATGCCAGGATAATCCCATTCCAAAAGTCCAGCAGGATCTTCAATCCCTGATAAAATACTATGGCCCTTTCCAGAACCTCTCACGTGAATCCATCTCTCTCTTCACTTCTAAGACAACCCACACACCTACCTTTTACATACTTCCTAAAATCCACAAACCTAATACTCCGGGATGCCTAGTTGTGACTGGTTACTGTGCTCCCACTGAAAGAATCTCTGCCCTCACTGATCAACACCTCTAATCTATTGTCCGGAATCTACCCTCCCACATCAAAGATACCAACCAGTTCCTTCACCGACTCTCTACCGTCCCCACTCCTCTACCTCCTGGATACTTACTCATCACTTTTGACACCACCTCCCTGTACGCAAATATCCCTCACGTCCTTAGTTTTGTCGCACTCGAGCACTACCTTCCCCCCCCCCCCCCCCCCTCCAAGGGGCCCACAGTTCTTTTGTGGGTACGTGTGTGGCGCGCACGGGGCCCCGAGCCGGAGCAGTCTTTCTTCTGCCCCAGGCTGCTTCACTTTCCCTCCAGGTTTATGCCTTCGCCCGGAGACGGGCATATTTCGTGAGCTACGGTGGTTCTTGTTGTTGTTTTTCTTCCTTCGTTCCTTCCTTTCTTACCCTTTGTTTCTGTCTTTCTCTCCTTGTACTCTCCTAGCCTTCTTCTCCTCCTCATTAGTCTCCGCCTCGGCGTTTGAGACACTTCTTTCCTTCTTTCTCTCCACTTCCTCTATTCTTCTTCTTTCCTCCCTGTGCGTGTCTGAAGGCCGACCCACGCATTATCATGCGTAGCAGGTGACGGGATAACGCGTAATTCCCCGCCCTGGGTAGACAAGTAAGGCACGTACGTACCCCCTGGTAAAGGCCAGGCCCAGGGAGGGGTGATTACCCGAGCTGGTACCTTCCGAACGTGCCGATTGGTCCCTCCGTCAGTTCTCGGGAGGTGTGACCTGAGGTGTGAACAATCACCTAAGGCGGGTAAGCCCTCGGAGAGGGCCCCCACTAGGAAGGAGCGCGCCATCGGAGACGCCGGTAATCACGGGGGACACTTTTGCGATGTCTTCCTTCTCTTCTTTAGTGACGTTGACCCAGAAACGTAAGTTAGATTCGCCTCAGCAAAAAAAGACTCTGCCTAATGTACCTAAATTTCTTGTTGTCTCTCGCACCGACGGAAAGGATTTCAATTCTATCAATCCTTTCGTTATACAGAAAGGTGTAGACGCAATTGCTGGCCCTGTTAAAACCTGTTCACGTCAGCGCAATGGCACATTGTTGCTGGAAGTGGAAAGTGCCTTCCAAGCTCAGAAACTACTCCGGACTACACTGTTACACACGTTTCCTGTCTAGGTGGAAGCACATCGCACACTCAACTCGTCACGGGGGGTAGTCTTCAAGAGATCCCTTGACGGGTTGTCTGATGAAGACATCCAATCCTATATGTCCGACCAGGGTGTGACAGCCGTCCATAGGGTAATGAAAAAGGTCGATAACCAACTGACACCGACTCGTACTGTGTTTTTGACGTTCGACAGAGTTGACCTCCCGTCGAAGGTCAAAGCAGGGTATGAAGTCATCTCCGTCCGCCCTTATGTACCTAACCCAACGCGCTGTTTTCAGTGTCACAGGTACAACCATACCCATGAACATTGCCCAAATGCAGCAAAGTGTGTCACTTGTGGTAGGGACGCCCATGAGGGGGATTACCCACCTCCGTCCCCTCACTGCCTTAACTGCAATGGTGACCATGCGGCTTCCTCTCGCGACTGCCCTGTATACAAGGATGAGAAGGTAATCCAGCAAATTCGGGTTACGGAGAAGGTATCGACATCTGCCGCTCGAAAGTTGTTGGCGAGTCGAAAGCCCACTGTCCTCCCAGCGGGTACATACAGTAAGGTCCTCACCTCAACTCGACCTATCAAGGATTCCAGTACCCAGACTTGTGACTTCACTTTTGCTGACACAGTTGTGCGATCCGCCAGCCCGAAGATTGCCCGTTCCACGTCCCCGCTTCCTCCTGCTGCTTCTAAGGTACAGTCTTCGTCAACCTCTAGTAAACCGCGGGCACCTAAACAAGATGCCCGGACCTTGAAAAAGGAACCCGTCCGTGAGGATTTTCTACGTTCTCAGGCTTTCCAACTGTCAACTGCCTCTTCCCGTCATCACTCTTCCAGAAGAGCTGACAAGAAAAAGAGTTCCTCTCCTTCCCCGCCGAGGCGTGACCCATCTGTCACGCCGTCCAACAGTTGCCGGCCTCGGCCGTCTTCTGTTTCACTGGGACGCTCCGTTTGCCGGGCGCCCGGCCCTTTACCGGCGGTGGAAACTGCCCCTCCTGATCAACTCAGGGAGGTGGCAGGCGCATCGGTTGAACCTATGAACCACGACCCTTTGCCCCTGGACAGCGATAGCAGTGCTCCCTCGAAATCCGGTCCTCAGCGGCTGTCGAGGTGACCCCGCTTGCTAGTTGGTTTTTATCCTTATTTCTTATCTCATTTTTTATCATGGCACTCCTTCAATGGAGTATTCGCGGCATTCTTTCCAATCGGGAGGAGTTAAAACTACTCCTTCGGTTGCACTGCCCGCTTCTAGTCTGTCTCCAAGAAACTAAGTTGCGTCCACGTGATCGTGCAGACTTTCCACACTACACCTCTGTGCGGTTCGACCTGCCACCCGTGGAAGGTGTCCCAGCCCATGGAGGGGTTCTGATGCTCCTTAGAGACGATGTCTATTTCCATCCCATTTCCTTGCACACTCACCTACAGGCAGTTGCCGTCTGCATCACTTTATCCACAGTTACCTTCTCCCTCTGTAATATCTATTCGCCATCGTCATCTGCCCTTACTAGGGCAGATGTGCTACACCTTGTTGACCAGCTCCCTTCACCTTTCGTGTTGGCAGGCGACTTTAATGCCCACCACCCCCTATGGGGCTCTCCGGCACCTTGTCTGAGAGGCTCCCTTTTGGTGGACATTCTCCAACACCTCGATCTTGTCTGCCTCAACACCGGTGCACCGACCTTCCTTTCAGACACAACACACACTTATTCCCAGATATACCTCGCAATATGCACTCCTCAGCTTGCCGGTCGGTTTGAGTGGTATGCACTTTCTGACACGTACTCGAGTGACCATTTCCCTTGTATCATCCACTTCCTGCATCATTCCCCATCTCCTCGTCCCACCAGTTGGAACTTTTCCAAAGCCAACTGGGGGCTTTATTCTTCCATGGCTGTTTTTCACGATCAGAATTTTCCCAACTGTGACAGTCAGGTCGACTACCTCACAGAGGTTATTATCACCGCTGCTGAACGTTCCATACCTCGTACATCCTCTTCTCCACGTCATGTCCAGGTCCCTTTGTTGGACTGCAGCCTGCCGCGACGCGATTACAGCCCGGCGCCGTGCTTTACGCACCTTCCGCCGCCACCCAACTTTGGAGAATTGAATCAATTATAAACGTATGAGAGCGCAGTGCCGTCGTATCATAAACGACAGCAAGAAAGCTTGCTGGACTGTTTTTACTAGTTCTTTTCACCGTTTTACTCCCTCCACGGTTGTTTGGGGTGGCCTACGCCGTTTATCCGGCATCAAGGTCCACTCCCCGATTCCTGGCCTGACCGTGGAGAACGCAGTCCTCGTGGACCCCGCTGATGTTTCAAACGCATTGGGCCGTTTCTTTGCGGAGGTTTCGAGCTCTGCCCATTACCACCCATCCTTTCTCCCTCGCAAACAGGTAGAGGAGGCACGGCCGCCTTCTTTCCACTCCTTTAATCGGGAAAATTATAACGTCGCCTTCACCATGCAGGAGCTAGATCGTGCTCTCGCCCTGTCCCGGTCTTCTGCTCCCGGGCCCGATTCCATTCACATTGAAATGCTGAAGAACCTCTCTCCAGCGGGCAAGTGCTTTCTTCTTAGTACCTACAATCGCATATGGACTGAAGGTCATGTTCCCACAAGTTGGCGTGAAGCCATTGTTGTCCCCATCCCCAAACCAGGGAAGGACAAACACCTTCCTTCCAGTTATCGTCCTATTTCTCTGACGAGCTGCGTCTGTAAGGTGATGGAACGCATGGTTAACGCTCGGTTGGTCTGGCTCCTCGAATCTCGCCGCCTCCTGACAAACATCCAATGCGGTTTTCGTCGACACCGCTCTGCTGCTGACCACCTCGTTACGTTGTCGACCTTCATTATGAACAATTTTCTGAAGAAGCGTCAAACAGTAGCAGTGTTCTTCGACTTGGAGAAGGCATACGATACCTGTTGGAGAGCGGGCATTCTCCGCACATTGCACACATGGGGCCTTCGGGGCCGCCTTCCTCTTTTCATTCAAGCGTTTTTGGCGGATCGCAAGTTCCGGGTGCGGGTGGGCTCTGTTTTGTCAGATACCTTTTGCCAGGAAAATGGGGTACCACAGGGCTCAGTCTTGAGTGTGGCGCTCTTTGCCATTGCAATCAATCCGATCATAGATTGCCTTTCAGCCGACGTCTCCGGATCTCGTTTTGTTGACGATTTGGCAATTTATTGCAGCGCCCAGCGGACGTGTCTCTTGGAGCGTTCTCTTCAACGCTGTCTTGACCGTCTATATTCCTGGAGCATCGCAAACGGCTTCAGATTCTCCACTGAGAAAACGGTGTGTATAAACTTCTGGAGATACAAGGAATTTCTTCCACCTTCTCTACATCTCGGCCCTGTTGCTCTCCCTTTCATGGAGACTACGAAATTCTTGGGACTCATGTTGGATCGGAAACTTTGCTGGTCCACACATGTGTCCTACCTGGCTGCCCGTTGTGCCCGATCCCTTAACATTCTTCGTGTCCTCAGTGGCACGTCATGGGGAGCGGATCGTACCGTCCTGCTTCACCTTTACCAGGCCATTGTTCAGTCGAAGCTCGACTACGGAAGCCTTGTATACTCTTCTGCACGGCCGTCGATTCTCCGCCGTCTCAACTCTATCCACCATCGGGGTTTACGTCTTGCGATCGGTGCATTTTATACTAGCCCTGTTGAAAGTCTGTATGCCGAGGCTGCTCTATTACCCTTGACCACTCGGCGTGACATACTCTTGTGTCGGTACGCATGCCGCCTGCGGTCGATGCCCAACCATCCATCTTACCGATTATTTTTTGACGACTCACTCGATCGCCAATATCAGTTGTCTGCGATTGCCTTGCTTCCACCTGGAGTTTGGTTTCGCCGCCTACTACAGCGGCTCGATTTTACCCTTCCTTCCACCTTTCGGTTGAGCGAAAGCCCATTGCCACCGTGGCATCAGGCCCAGGTTCACACTCACCTCAAACTAAGTTCGCTCCCCAAGGAGAGCACTCCGGATTTGGTATACCGCTCGAGGCTTGTCGAACTCCGTTCGCGGTTCGATGATGCCATATTTATTTACACAGATGGTTCCAAGAGCACTGCCGGTGTCAGATCTGCCTTCGTCGTTGGGAACGACCGGTTCCAATACAAGCTCCCTGACCGGTGTTAGAGTTTCACGGCTGAGCTTTTTGCCCTCCACCAGGCCGTTTTGTACACCTGCCGCCACCGCGAACCCTTCTATGCCATATGTTTGGACTCCCTTAGTGCCCTGCAGAGTCTTAAGGACCCTTTCTCGAACCATCCTCTCGTGTATCGGATCCAACGCTCCCTCCAGTTGCTAGCTGATGACAGCTGTCACGTCTCTTTCCTGTGGGTCCCTGGCCACGTGGGAGTGCCCGGGAATGAGACTGCCGACATAGCAGCCAAGGCCGCAGCTATTTTGCCTCGCATGGCTACCTTTTGCGTCCCATCGGACGATGTTCAACGGGCTCTTCGCCGGAGTATCGTGTCGCAATGGCACAGTGTGTGGTTTTCAATGTACAACAATAAATTGAGAACTGTAAAACCGATCCCGACCGCTTGGAGGACCACCTCACGCCCCTCTCGGCGAGAGGAGGTCATTCTGGCCCGGTTGCGGATCGGTCACTGCCGTTTTATCCACCGTCACTTGCTCTCTGCCGACCCTGCACCGCTGTGCTCCTGCGGTGAACTGCTGACAGTGCGACATGTTTTACTGACTTGTGTTAATTTTAATCATCTCCGTGTAGCCCTACACTTGCCGTCTACTCTGGAGGAAATTTTAGCTGATGACACACGAGCAGCTGCTCGAGTTTTGCGTTTTATCAACTTGGCCAACTTATCCAAGGATATTTAACCTTTCGTTTTTAGCCTCTTGTTGATGCTCTGATAGTCACCTTTTTTCTTTGGGATCATAGCGAATCTATGTTCTTGGCTGGGCGCTAATGACCATAGAAGTTGTGCGCCCTAAAACCACAAAAAAAAAAAAAAAACTACCTTTCCCAACGTTCTTCAGACTACAAGCCCAATACCTCCTTCCTCATAGCCCTTGCCAACTACACTGTAATCAACAACTACTTTTCCTTTGAGGGAAAAGTATACAAACAGAAACGCACTGCCATGGGCACCCGTATGGCACCTTCCTATGACAACCCGTTCATGGGCCATCTAGAGGAAACCTTCCTAGCTTGCCAAATCCACAAATCCCTAGTCTGGCTCTGGTTCATTAATGACATTTTCATGATCTGGACTCAAGGCCAGGACACCTTACCCTCATTCCTCAGCAACCTCAACTCTTTCTCACGCATCCATTTCAGTTGGTCCTTCTCAACCCGACATGTCACCTTCCTGGATGTTAATCTGCATCTCTCTGATGGCTCCATCCACACCTCTGTCCACATCAAACCCACCAACTCTCCACTTTGACAGCAACAAGAACATACGAATGGGGGGGGGGGGGGAAGAAGTAATATTGATAGATATGCCCCATGTTATTGTCTCATTATGGAATGTATATCCATCATTTTTAACATACATTTCTTGTTGCACTGAAAGGTTTCACTTCTAAGAGCCCTTGTGTTGCACTTCAGTATATGGGCACTGGGCCTTCATTACACTTCTGTCGTTTTCAGTTTGTAAGCCGATGCAGCTCAGGCTATTGGCACTGATTTCAACTCTCTTGTCCTCTCAGCTGGCATGAAAACAATGAAAAGAGAAAAGGAAACTAAATGATTTTTCTTTTGTCAATCATAATGTCTGAATACCAGGGATTGGTCAGATTCACACCCCACCCCTCTGCTATCCAGATTTAGCACAATCAAAACAGAATTTCATGACAGAACTTCATACATTTACATAGACATTAAGTTACTCAGGTTATATCAGTAACTTGTTCTATACAAAGGCAGAAAATCCGAAGTCATTGTTCTTTTATTTTATATCCCTCAGGTCACTCCAATGAAAAATAAATTCAAGATGTGGCATGATTATCATCAACTGTATGTGGATTTAGATACTGTAATCTAACATTGTAGCCAAAGTTACCCCTCTCACAAAATGAACTCTTAAGCAACCTATTTTATTTTGTTTCCTTGCAGTTCTGAAACTAATTCATTTAATAATATTTCATATCAGAAAACATAGGTTTTGTTTTGTTTTTATAATCTTATATCCATTCAGCAAATGTCAAGAATTTCAGATGATACACATAGCATTTCTTACTTTCACACAACATGATCTCTTGGATACACAATATCCCCATACAAACATTTCTCTAACCCCAATGCACCAAATAATAATAATAATTTTAACTTGGTGCATTGCCACACTATTGTCACCTATTCCAAATTATTTAAAACTAATTGTTCAGCCTAATCCTAATCTGGTACTAATTAGAAAAAAAGACATCCACAGATCTAGTATTAACTTGTAAAACTCCAAATAAATTGTTATGGGGATTGGGAGAGTTCGAGCCGCAGAGATACCACATATACGAGCTAGAAATGCACTTTATGGTTACTCACTTAAAGTACAAATCCAGACTGACTATTGCATGGCCGACGAAGTTCAGGGAAGCTTTCTCCAAAGATACATTAGTATATGTATTGATGTGGACACGCCGCCACACAGGCCCCTCCTGCAGTACGGAGTACATTCTGATGAGGAGGGGGGGGGGGGCTGGGGATGATGAAGGCGTGATGTGTGGCAGTGATGTCGGTAGGCAGGGGCCAGGGTTCAATGTCACAATCCATTAGACATTATTCTGTCTTGTCAGCGGGTGTGGCGGCAAGTGTTTGTTTCTTTGTGCGGGCGTCGTTTGTTGTGACAGCGCGAGGCGGCACAGGGACATGCGCGTCGGGGGGTGTGGTACCGAGCGTGCCGGCGGAAGGCGGCTTGGGAGCTTTCGTGACGAACGAGGAAAGCCGAGACACCGAAATTTGAGCTGCGTCGGCCGACGGTGCATGTGAGTGTAGTTCGATGGCGGCCGACGGCTGGGAAGTTGTCGTGGCAACTGAGGAGAGCCGAGGCGACGAAATAGTAGGTGACCTGGCAGGCGGTGTGTGTGAGGGCAGCACAGCAGCAAGTGGTGGCTCAGAAGTAGTCTTGGTAGCTGAGGAGAACTGAGGCGATGACAACTCGGGGTCACCAATATGGGGATTGGGAGGGGTTTGTGCCCCGAGATACCACATATATGAGCTAGAAATAAACTTTATTGTTACTCGCTTCAAGTACAAATCCAGACTGACTATTGCATGGCTGACGGAGCTCAGGGTCACTGGCGCCAATGATATTGGCCCAAATATACATTAGTTTATATATCGATGTAAACACGCCGTCACATTCTTATCTTCAGCCATTGTTCCAAGGGTCTCCTTCAACAGCTGATCACCATTAATGATGAAATATGCTTCTATCTTCTTTTCACACATGTACTTTGTAACATAATGTACTCCTTTATATACACATATTCACCAGCTCTGAATTTTAAATCCTGTACTTACTGCTTCACATAAGTTAATCACAGATATATAATAAAGTTAAAAAAATAAATTTACACAAATTTTTACCCTACTATACACAGTGGTCATACTCGGAGACTGAATTATCCAATACCTTTGCTCACAATAAATTATACGCAGAAACTTAATTCTATACTCAGTGTCTTGTCAATAAACAATACAGCTTCCCCTTTGCACGGTCATCAATTCCCTTAGTAAGGTTTACCTCTCTGCGTATCCCTTCCTTGACCTCCACCTCATCCATTGTACATTTGGCTATGTGCAGATATGCCACTAAATCTTTATCACTCCTTGCCCTTCTAAATTTAACCCTTTTCATGCATCCTCCTGAATGTAGTTCCAGCACCTGATCCTTACAATCAATGCAAGCCTCATTTTTTACACGCAAGATTTAGACAGAGGTTTCTTATTACCAGAAAAACATGACTAAAAAATTTTCCTCCTATATTTACATCTAATACAACCTCCTTACTCCCTGGCTTGCTGTAACTTCCAGTTGCATTTTTTATTCTCAGCCCTCTGACTGGAAATTCAACTGTTCCTGTGGTCCTAATTTGATTGTAAAAGTCTTCTGCAATGCCATTTATAGAGCTCCCAGTATCAATCAGTGCATTTTCACGTACCCCTCCAACAGTGAAATTTATGATTAGCTGCACTTATTCATTCACATTTTTCTCTAATTCAGTCTCAGCTAACAAGTTGTTTTTTATCTCGTGTATGCAGTGCTTTACCATGTTGCTTACTTGACCCTCACTACTAGGGCTATATTGTTTTATGTTATCATTATCATTTGCAAATACTTTTTCAAACACCTCTTTGAATTCTGGGTTCCCAGCATTTAGTGTTGCTATTTTCCTTGCAAAACCAAACTTGTCCCTTTCCCATACCTTTGTTTCTACAGTTTTTTTCTATAATTTAAAAATTGGTCCAATCACTAACCGTATACTCATACTCCTCTTTCTCCATCCACCTTGCATTCATTCTACCCTCTTTCACACCTTCATCCTGTTCACTATTATAGATGACAAAAGTTTGTATATCATCCCCTATTTCTTGTTCATCACTAGATCCATCATTTATAGACGCTTTTTCATCATTCATTTTACTAGTGTCCAATGAGAACATGTTTTGTCCCCTCAATTCATCAAATTCTGGATCTCCACCAAATATTTCTTTAACAACATTGTAATATCTCATTTTTCCCACATTGTTCTGCTAATCTTTTTATGTAGTCATATTTATGAATTGCTCAATCATCTGGTGCCAATATCCTAATCCAATTGACCTCCTTCATCCAGCCTTTAAATTTACTCTTTTCATCCTGTTCCCAATCTTCATTAATTATAGGTGTTTGTACATTCTTATTTACATTTACATCATGAAACCACACAGCAGTTGCTCTGTGACCGCTGACCTGTGCATACGTGGACAGCAGCAGCTCTACATTATAAGGTAACTGGCCTCTTAATAGAAGCGACTTATTTTCATTTCGTGTGTGCTTTCTTTTACAGTTCTTCACACTTCAGTGTGCTCGAATGTTTATTTATTAAGAATCAAGTTTAGCTCAGTTCAGTTGTTGATATTTTGATTTATTAGCTCATGTATATATTTTTCATATTCGCCGTTAATAAACAGCTTAGTGTTCGGTACGTATTTTTCGAAGCTCATCGTTTGTCAAACTTCTGTGTCCTCAGTCGTACTTATTTGGAACATACATAGGTTTTTAGAGTGGCTATGAACTGTGACTGCCGCGAACAGATGCAGACTCTTCGCTTGCAGCTTCAGACAGCGTTGTCTTCGCTGGCAACGCTTGAGACTGCAGTGGGTGGGGGCCACTGTTGTGGGCCGCTTGCAGGGTTTCAACAGACGACCTGTACATCTGTTGTGCCCTCTGATCAGCCTGCGGCTGTGGCCAGCCTGCTCCTCAATCTGTGGTGGATTGGGAGGTCTCCTCAGCGCGTGTCAGGCGGTGTAAGACTTCCCAGGGGACCGAAGTGGAGGCCTCCTCGGTTAGTCTTACGAACAGATTCGAGGCACTGTCTGTGGCAGAGGATGTTCCTGACTCAGATGGTGTCACTTGTCCTGCACTCGCCCCTCTGCCTGCAAGATCGGAGCACTCACAGAGGTGGGTTTGTTAGTAGTTGGGAGCTCCAATGTTAGGCGGGTGATGGAGCCCCTTAGGAAAATGGCTCCTAGGGAGGGGAAGAAGTCCAATGTGCACTCCGTATGCATACTGGAGGGGGGGGGGGAGTCATTCCAGAGGTGGTGGCTATCAGAAGTGGTTAAGACTGCCAGTCTTGCTTGCAAGATGAATGCAGAGCTCACCATCTGCAGCATTGTTGACAGGACGGCTACGGATCTCTGGTTCAGAGCCGAGTGGAGGGTCTGAATCAGAGGCTCAGACGGTTCCGCGACCATGTGGGCTGCAGGTCAGGAGTCCACTATACTCAGGAAGCAGCTACACAGGTAGCGGGTGCTGTGTGGCAAGGACTGGGCATTTTTTTTTTTTTTTTTTTTTTTTTTTTTAGGTTAGAGGGCCTCGGGAATACACAAAATGGGTTTCAGTCTCAAAGGGGGCAGGTCAGACACAGGAAGAAAGCAGATCTAGGAACCATTGGTGTAACAGTTGTAAATAGTCGTAACTGTATTGGAAAAGTTCCAGAGCTCCAAGCGCTGATAGAAAGTGCTGAAGGAAATATCGTTATAGGTTCTGAAAGCTGGCTGACGCCAGAGACAAGTTCAGCCAAAATTGTTTCAAAGGGCCAAATGGTCTTCAGAAAGGATAGAATAAATAAGAAAGGGGGTGGCGTGTTTATTGCTGTTACAATGGTTTATCCTGCAGTGAAATTGTGGCAGATACTTCCTGTGATTTGGTATGGGTAGAGGTTATACCTGACAACCGGAATAAATTAATAATTGGATCTTTTTATTGCCCTCCTGTCTCAGACAATGCAGTTGCTGAACTGTTCAAAGAAAGTTTCAATTGCATTTCAAATAGGTATCTGAAGCATACTGTTATAATCGGTGGCGACTTTAATTTACCCTCGATATCTTGGCATAAGTACGTATTCAAAACTGGCGGGAAATATAAAACATCGTCCAAACTAGTTCTGAATGCTTTTTCCGAAAACTACTTTAAACTGTTAGTTCATGAACCCACAAATCTGGTGGGGATCCCAAACACTTTAGCAATACTCAAGACAGGGCCGTACAAGTGTTTTATATGTCTCTAAAAGACGTAGTAAAAGCAGCAGTTATTCCGGGCATTATATATGATGCTATACCATCATAACTGTAAGTACAAAAAGTACAGCAGCTAAATGCAAATAACATACTGCTATAAAGTATGATTATATAATAACAGTTATTGCCAGATTTTATATATGATGCTAGACCATCATAGCTGTAAGTAGAAATTTTTACGTATGTAACAAGTCATTTACAATACACAAAAAGTAATTAATGTTATTCTTATATAATTGCAAGCACTTGAAAAATGGCAAACTGCTGAAACAGCTGTTGTGCAATAAATAAAAATATTAATTATAGCAGTGATCTGGACCTCTTAACCTCCTCAGTCCTGTGAATTTTTTTTTCAATATTTTTGAGTTTTGTCTGTATTTTATGATTAACGATATTCCAAAGAGGCCTCAAAAATATTTTAAAAAATTCCTGGCTCTTTATTATCTACAAAAACTCATGTCCCGTCTAGGGAACATCAGGACACTAGGTACCACAACTATCAGTTTGGGGAGCGATATTTCTCTATGCAGTTCATGTTAACATACTTTTATTTACTTATGTTATTAATGGCATAGACCGATTTTTCATTAACTAAAGAGTTGCATGGAAATTTGAATGCTCACATAGCCAACAAACCGCCTTTCCATTATGTCAACCATTTTAGCATTGCTGCAGAGTGAACAAATGGCAAGATAGTGAATCTTTTTCAGTTCCAAGAAGTGGTGCCACCTTCTGTTTGTGTGCTGAGATGCCTAACAGTGCGACCAACATTTGAATATTGACACCAGATTTATTTTGTTTTATGTCCCCTACAGGGGATGCAGGGACTGAGGAGGTTACTACTATGTCCTTTAGAGACATTTACTTTACTGCAGGTCCAACAATCAAGAAAATGTTTTATATATGGTCTTCTTAACAGGTGAATCACACCTTCCAAAAATCCTTCCAGTAAACAGAAGTCGACCATACGACTTCCCTACAACTGTCATTATATGCTTGTTCAATTCATAATACTGTGCAGCATTACGTCAAGGTATTTAATTCAGATGACTCTGTCAAGCAGCACACTACTAATGCTGCTCATATGTTACGGGATTGCTTCTCCTGATCTGCATCACTTTACATTTTTCTACATTTAGCATTAGTTCCATTCCTCACACCACCTAGAAATTTGGTCCAAGTCATCCTGCATCCTATTACAGTCATTCAGTGGCAACACCTTCCTTGTACACCACAGCATAATCAGCAAACAGCCTCAGATTGCAACTCACTCTGTCCATCGGATCATTTATATAGATAGAAAATAATAGCGGTCCTATCGCACTTCCCTGGGAGACTCCTGATGATGCCCTGGACTCTAATGAACACTCGCCTTCAGGGACAATGTACTAGGTTCTGTTACTTAAGTAGTCTTCAGACTCACATATTTGGTTACGTATTCCATATGCTTGCACCTTCATTAGCAGTCTGAGTGCAGTAACGTGTGAAATGCCTTACAAAAATCGAGAAATATACAGCGTGCCTGTTGCCCTTCATCCATAGCTTGCAAGGTGTCAGGAAAGAGAAGGGCAAGCTGAGTTTTGCATGATCGATGCTTCCTAAAGCCGTGCCGATGCATGGACAGAAGCTTTTCCTTCTTAAGGAAATTTACTATATTAGAACTGAGAACATGTTCAAGAATTCTATAGCAAACTGATATTACTGACATAGGTCTGTAATTTTGTGGGTCTGTTCTTTTGCCTTTCTTATACAAGAGAGTTACCTGCGCCTGTTTTCAGTTGGTTGCTGGATCAAAGAGTCATGATAAATGCAAACTAAGTGAGGAGCCAGTGCTGCTGAGTACTCTTTATAAAACCAGATTGGTACCGTATCTGGATGTGGTGACTTCTTTGTTTTCAACTACTATGTCCTCCATTTGAGAGTTAGTGTGACCATTAAATGAAGGTATGTTAGCATGGTCCTCCTGTGCGAATTGTTTCTTAAATCATAAATTTAAAACTTAGGCATTCATTTTGCTGTCTTCTATCACCACTTCTGAATGATCAATGAGTGCCTGGATGGAGACCTTTTCTGATTTAATTTGCTTGACATTTTTTGAACTGAGAGTGCAACTGCCTTTGCTTACTCAGTATTTTTCAGATATTACTATTAAACACTGGTGGTTCTTGGCCATCCTTTATCCACTTCATCTGCACATATTTCTCCAATGCTTAATGTACAATGCATTTAAGTTTTGCACATAATTCCTCTATGTCCACCTTATTGGAACTAAACAATGTCCATTCATCCATTCGTTAAGTGGGACACTAACAATTGTTTATCTATTCTTTTAGCATAAATACTCTCCTAGCCTTCTTGATCAATTTATTAACTTTGGTGGCCATTGTAACTTTGTAGGCTTTCCCGGAGTGACAAATCTTTAAAGTCCCTGTAGGTTTTCTGCCGGATAATAAAATCAGACCGATTCAATATGCCGACGGTACAACTGTCCACCATTCTCAGGCTGTAGTATTCAGCGGGACTTGGCAGCAAGGGTTTCCTGAAGTGGCTGACAGTTGTACCGTCGAAATATTGACTCGGTTTGATTTTATTATTCAGCAGAAAACCCACAAAGACTTCGAAGATTTGTTGGCCATTGTGGCTATGACGACATTGTGATCACTAACCCCTGTCTCTACAGTGACATTGTGTACAAGGTAGGTGCTCCTGTTGGTCGGAACGAGTAGGACCGAGGTGGCATTTGACTGCCTTTTGTGCGAAGCACCAGTTGCTAGTGGGCCGCGAGTGTAGGCACCAAATAGTGCTGTGCCGTTTGTCACAAGTATAAAAGAAACTAGTATTCAGTGAAAGAAAGATATTGTACTAATTAATATTGAGCCACTGACACTCTGTAAGCTAAGGCAAATTAATATTATTTTATTGACTGCAAGAGTTAAAGGTCAGATTTTGTATTTAGAAAGGTGCTCAACAAATATATTTGACAAGTGATTGATTTTTTACATATGTTAATACGGCTTCTCACTAAACTGCTATTCTGAAAAAAAAAAGAAGAGTATGCAGTGGGACATGTGAAACTGAGGTTAAATATAAAGTTAAATGCCAGAATCTTGTACTATCCTCATCAAATTATTGATACTCCAACTCCTCAGAGGGCTCAGAAATAATTTGCTGAGTACAGGCTTGGTGAACCCGGTGTTCCTGAGCTGAGGGCTGGGAAGCGCGCCCAGACCTCTGACAGCGTAACCTCTGGGCACGCTTCAGTGACCACCGTGTGGCGTGGTCGTAGAAGGTTGTGTATTCCAGGGAATGGGGATCTAGTCTTGACTGCCGATCGCCCGGGTCACGAGGAAGGAAATATAAAACCCTCTCAATCCCAAGGTGTGCTTTGTGCTGATGGGATGCATGACTGTTAAGGTGGAACGGGCTTTATCAAGCAACCTCTGGGAATAATGCCAAGCCTCCATTGCATTAGGCTTACCTAGGCATGCGGCCTTTTGTCTAGGTGGACATTTAGTTGCCTAGCTGCTCGTGGGCTGAGATGGATATATCGACTATCTTTAAACCTCCTAGTGGGATGGGTGTACTGGAGGGCTACTAACACCCAAAGGGCTTGAGTATCTGGTCCTCCAGACCAAGGAGTGTCCAAAAAGTTTTTCAGTAATAGAAACATCATGCATGCTGGTAATCAGAATGTGTTTTTAATCATTAAAAGGAAAAAAGTTAGTTATGAGAAAGTGTTGAATGGGTTTGGAAGGCATTGTTGGCTCATCGAAATCAGTTAAGCATTTGCGCAATTGGATTCTGCTAGTAGAAATATCTAGCTCTCAACAAGCTGCAAACCTTCAAAAAGTGACTTGTCTTGGGGAATATCCCATTGAGGCAGAACTAAATAAAAAACTGAATTACAGCAAAGGAGTTGTCACATGTAGGTAAATCATGGACATTCCCAGAGAACAATTCAAGGCTGAGCGGGTGCAAGAGGGCATTAGCGATGTGCAACACACAATGAAAATAGTGGATGGAGAGTTACAGAAACCAGACTCATATATTCTCATATTTAATAGCCTAAAGTTTCCTGAGCATGTTAAGGCAGGATTTATACGACTAAATATACGACATTAAATCCCAAACCTCATTCGTTGTTTTAAATGCCAGTGATTGGGGCATGCAACTCAGGGATGAAATGGAGTATCCACTTGTTGTAAACCTGCCCATGACGGGGTCATTTGTTCACTACCTCCTAAGTGTGTCAAGTGTTCTGGGTAACGCCCTGTGTGGAATAGGGAATGAGCGTTTATATGGAAGAAAAGAATAATCATCATCATCATTAGAGACTGATGATGCCTTTCAGTGTTCAGTCTGGAGCATAGTACCTCTAATAAAATTCCTCTGTGATAACCTTATTCAATGCTAACATTGATGCCTCGACTGATGTTATGCCTTTCACTTCAAAATCATTCTGCACCGAATCTAAGTACTTTCTTCTTGGTCTACCTCGACTCCTCTTATCCTCCGCTGCCGAGCTCATGAGTCTCTTGGGTAATCTTGCTTCTCCCATGCGTGTGACATGACCGCAACATCTCCGTCTGTTCGCTCTAACTGCTTCACCTATGGTGTTCATTCCCAGTTTTTCTTTGATTTCCACATTATGGACACCCTCCGCCCATCGTTCCCATCTATTAGTACCCGCAATCATTCTTGCTACTTTCATATCTGTAACCTCTACCTTATGAATAACGTAACCTGTATCCACCCAACTTTCACTCCCATACAACAAAGTTGGTCGAAAGATAGAGCGGTGCACTGCTAACTTAGTCTTGGTAGTGACTTCCTTTTTGCAGAAGAGAGTAGATCTTAGCTGAGCACTCACTGCATTAGCTTTGCCGCACCTCAATTACAATTCTTTCGCTATATTGCAATCCAGTGAGAAAATACATCCCAGGTACTTGAAACTGTCTACCTGTTCTAACTTTGTTCCTCCTATTTGGCACTCAGTCTGTTTAAGTCTGTTTCCCACAGACATTACTTTACTTTTGGAGATGCTAATCTTCATATCATAAACCTCACACCTCTGATTGAGCTCTGAAATATTAGTTTGCAACCTTTCAATCAAATCTGCCATTACAACTAAGTCATCCGCATATGCGAGACTGATTATTTTGTTTTGACCATTTTAATCCCGCCCTGCCAGTCTACTGTTTTCAACGTGTGATCCATGAATAGTATGAACCACAGTGCTGACAGGTTACAGCCTTGTCTTACTCCTAAAACTACCCTGAACCGTGAGCTTAATTTGCCATCTATTCTAACTGCTGCCCGACAGTCTACGTAAAGCCCTTTAATTGCCTGCAGAAATTTGCCTCCTATACCATAATCTTGTAGAACTGACAGTAGCTTCCTCCTAGGAACATGGTCATAAGCCTTTTCAAGATCTATGAAACATAGATACAATTTCCTGTTCCCCTCATAGCACTTTTCCATTACCTGCTGTAAGCTAAAGATCTGGTCCTGACAGCCTCTAAGAGGCCTAAACCGATTTTCATCTAATTTGTCCTCAATTAGTACTCGCACTCTCCTTTCAACAATAGCTGAGAATATTTAGCCTACAACGCTAATTAAAGAGATACCTCGATAGTTGTTGCAATCTTTTCTGTTTCCATGTTTGAAAATTGGCATGATTACCGCTTTCGTCCAGTCAGACGGAACCTGTCCTGATTCCCCCGCCTTCTCAATTATCCTGTGTAACCATTTGAGACCTGATATTCCACTGTATTTGACGAGTCCCGGCTAAATTCATCCACCCCAGCGGCTTTATTGCACTGTAATCTACTGACCATTTTCTCCACTTCCCCAAATGATATCCTGTTTCCATTGTCGTTCGTATCCCATTCTACCTGAAAATCTGACACATCATTGAACATTTCTCCTACATTGAGCAATTCTTTAAAATATTCCCTCCATCTGCTCAAGACATCCACAGGATTTACTAGCAGCTTTCGTGACCTGTCCAAAACACTTGTTAATTCCTTTTTCCCTCCCTTTCGAAGATTGCTAATTACGCTCCAAAATGGTTTTCCTGCGGCTTGACCCAGAGTTTCTAGCTTATTTCCAAAGACTTCCCATGATTTCTGCTTGGAGTCTACAATTATCCATTTGGCTTTGTTTCTTTCTTCAACATAACTTTCTCTGTCTGCCTGATTTCTGGTATGGAGCCATTTTTGAAATGACTTTGTTTTCTTTTTACAGGACTGCCTTGACTGTGTCATTCCACCATGCTGTCTGCTTCTTCCTGCCTTTACACACTACAGTTCCAAGGCATTCTCTAGTTGCTTCCAGTAGTGTGTCCCTGTACCGTGACCATTCCTCTTCCAGTGACTGTAAATCATTACATTCAACTAGCTGGTACCTTTCCGAGATCATTGTTATGTATTTGTGCCTAATTTCCTTGTCTTGAAGGTTCTCCACTCTTATCCTTCTACACATGGACCTGACTTTCTGCTCTTTTGGCCTTACAAAACCAATGTCACTGCAGATTAAATAATGATCAGTATCATCAAAGAACCCCCTGAAAACATGTGTGTCCTTCACTGTCTCCCTGAATTCCTGGTCCGTTATTGTGTAGTCAATGACAGATCTGGTTCCTCTTCCTTCCCAAGTATAGTGGTGAATGTCATTATGCTTAAATAAGGAGTTTGTGGTAATGAAGCCCATACTGGAACAGAAATACAAGAGCTGTTTCTGTTCCTGTTGGCCTCCATATCCTCTCCAAACTTACCCATAACTTTTTCATAACCTTCTGTTCGATTTCCTATTGTGGCGTTGAAATCACCCATCAGTAAAACACTATCCTTATCCTTCACTCTAACAACTACATCATTAAGTGCATTGTAAAATCTGTCCATCTCATCTTGATCTGTCCCTTCACAGGGTGAATACACTGCCACAATCCTAATTTTCTTGCTGGAGATGGCCAAATCTATGCTCATCATTCATTCATTTACATACCTTATTGTAATTATGCTGTGTTTGATTGCTTTCCTGATGTAAAACCCTACAACCCACTGTGCTCTTCCAACTTTGACTCCTGACAGGTAGACCTTGTATTCTCCGACTTCGTCCTCTTTCTCTCCCCTTACTCTAACGTCACTAACAGCTAAAACATCTAACCCTATGGTGGTTCATGGTGTGGGTTCATGTGGTCATGTCATAGTTCATGAACCACCGGCAACGTATGAGTGACCAAGTAAGTGGTCCTGACAGTTGGGATTCCAGTTACTTTGGAATAAAGTTGGGCATCTTGGACATATTCTGAGTTGTGGCCACCTTTGTGCTCAGACGGCAAAGATTACCAAATCCACCAGTTAGTCCCTCAACCCTTGGGGGTAAAACCCAGTGGGGCCCTGGGCAAGTAAGGCTAGCAACCTGCTTCCCAGGTACTTCAATATCATGCTGGCAACAATCAGAGCAAAATGCCTTGGAAGAAAAAAGATTCAAGAAATTAAAACTACTAAGCGCATTTCTTACGCAGAAGCCAAGAAGATATTTAAGGTCAAGCGAACTCCAGCACTTGCCACCTCCTTCGCTGCTGTCCTTCAAAAGCCAGTTCAGAAAGTTGATGCTTCGACAGAAATGGTGGTTGCTAGTGTTGTCACTAACACTGTGTTTGTCAGTTAGTTGCAGAGCTGTGGTTAACTCAGGACCTGTTGCTCCTTCAAAAACATCAGTGAAAGCTACAGTTACCAGCACTGTTGAGCCACTGGCAACTCCAGTGGTAGAGAACAGCCAAATAACCATCATCGCTGCTACCACATCTACTATAGTTGCTGCAAAGCAAATGAAGTTTTTGTGTCCCAGCCTCATCGCCGCTTTTGTGTCTCGTTTCCGTCGTAGGCGTCGGTGGCCGAGTAGAAAGACCGACACAGGAATAAAGGATGCATGCTTGTGCAGGTACGAAGGGTAGCAACCAGTTGGACAGCAGAAACTAGAAACACTAGAGTAAATTAGTACGAGATATATATTTTTTAGAGACTTAGTAATACTTAACTTTTACATAGCTCAGTTCTGCAGAATGCTGATACATAGTTGAGCTAGAGGCTTGCCTAGTGCCTGTCCGATATCCAAGCCTTCACTGGTGCCTATCTGATTCTGAAGTGTTAACTGGTTCCTATCTCAGTCCCAAGTGAATGATGTCATTCAGTGGTGGCCACGAGCGGGATAACAGCAGAGGTCGCTCGTGGCTGACGTCGTAAGAACGCCGTGCCGTGCGTGTATGGAGGCGCGCGGCTAAAGTAGGTGGCGTGCACTTTAGACTTGTGTGACACCACAGAAGTCGAGTTAAATCCAGTACAAACCTTCAGACCACATCGAAGTTGTCATGCAAAATACTTACTCTGACTCCACTCCAGAGCTTATGGAGCTGGTTTCAATCTGGGGCACACGTCTCGCTCCAAAACTGAACCCGCACCTAGTTCAGAACTCCGCCTTGGCAGAAAGGAAAAGTGAAGGTGCTACCTCCATAAACAATGTCTCCAGTATTACAGTGGAACACGAATGGGTTCAGGACTCGCAAAGAAGATCTAAAGCTGCTAGCAAAAAATACCTCTCCTTTGCTTGTGTTTACAAGAAACGTACTTCAAAACTTTCGACACCCCTATACTCAGGGGCTATACCATCTACCGTAAGGATGATCTTACTGGCAAGGGAGGAGTTGCTGTGTTTGTCAGTGATACGTATCACTCCTAGGCCTTTCCTTTGGTTACTGAGTTTCAAGCTGTGCCAGTGGAAGTTCATTTGAGTCTGAAGATCACAGTTTGTTCCTTGTATTTACATCCCCAGGAGCCAATTGACTCTGAGGTTCTCACAAGTCTCATAGAGCAACTCCCCTGCCTATATCTTTTACTGGAAGATTTCAATGCCCTCAATGCTCAGACTGTACTTGTCCAAGGGGTCGAGTTGTAGAGTGTCTCATGATGTCGCAGGAACTCTGCTTGCTCAACATGGACAATCCCACACATTTTTGTGCTGCTACTGGGACATTCTCAGCCATCGACCTTTCTTTCTGCACTCCAGCCCTTGCAGATTCTGCTTAGTGGTAAGCCACTGATGACATCCACAACGGTGACCACTTTCCACTGTGGATCCACCTACAGGATGGCCCATCATTAGGGCAGAAGTTGCCGAGATGGATAACTGGCAGGGCGAACTGGACATTGTTCAATCGTCTGACTGTATTTGAACACCGAGATGACATCCAAGATTGGGTGGACCACATAACACAAGTGATCCACCTTGCTGCTGATTTTTCTGTCCCTAAGTCATCAGGTGATTTTTGAAGGCATCCTGTTCCTTGGCGGTCAGATGAGTGCCACAAAGCAATTAAAGCCAGCCTTGTGGCCCTACTACAATTTGTGTTCTCCAACAACTGGCAAACTTGCAGCCTTTTTGGGTTGCAAGGGCTAAGAATTGACACATTATTAAGGAGAGCAAGAAAGGGTCACGGCAAGCATTCCTGAGCTCTGTCAACTGCTCCACTTGTTCCACAAAAGAACAGAAAGCCATCAGGATGATTTCTGGTAAAGGCAGTTGTTTACCTATCACAGCTGTGCTGAAACATGGGTGTTGACACACACCACCTGGAGACATCACCCAGACAATGGGAGAGCATTTGGCAAACACTACTGCCAGGGATAGAAGGGTCTAGTGTTCCAGTGATATCATGCCACCATGCAGAGGGGCAAGTTGGACTTTAGGTCTTACAACTGCCCTTTCTCCATGTTGGAGTTGGAATCTGCTCTGTGTGCATCTCATGACACTGCACCTGGCAATGACTGTATCAGTACAGCACGTTTTGTTGGCTGTCTGAAGAATTAAAGGAAATCCTCCTTGCCTGTTTTAATTTAATATGGAATATTGGCCATTTCCCCAACTCGTGGAGGGAATTGATTTTAATTCCTTCTCAAACCAGGAAAGAACCTAACACTTTCCAGTAATTACTGAAGTGTCACCCTAATGAACTGTATAGGAAACGCCCTGGAATGAATGGTGAAAATGGTGAATTGCCGCCTGGTCTGGATGTTAGAGACCAGGCAGTTGCTTAGCAGCTCTCAGTGCGGTTTCAGGAGATACCACTCCACTGTCGACAACCTGAACCTGTTAGAGTCCGCTATCCAGCAAGCTTTCCTAGATAAACAGCACTGAATCGGGATCATCTTTGACATCAGTGAAGCATACGACACTACTTGGAGATGCCTTATTCTAGAGCAGCTCCATCAGTGGGTCTTCCGTGGGCACCTCCCCATTTTACTACATTCCTTCTTGTGTAAGTGCTCTTTTAGGTATCAAGTTGGTGGCATGTTGTCAAATCATTTTGAGCAGGAGAATGGTGTTCCTCAGGGCAGTGTTTTAAGTGTTACCCTCTTTGCTACAGCCATCAATAGTATCATGTCCATTGTACAGAGTCCTGTACAGTGCTCCTTATTTGTGGACAATTTTCAGTTTTCTCTTCCTCCTCCAGTACTGCTGCCGTGACTTGTCAGTTGCAACTGACAGTGCAGAGGTTAGAAGAGTGGTCTGCAAAGATGAGTTTGTGACCTTCCTATTGGTACTCGCTAATAAGAATTGGGCTATACATAACTCAGGGTAGTAAAAGGCTTATGGCTCGTCTCTGTTCATAGGGGTGAGTTATGTACGTCAGCTTTTATGCCCTAAACAGCTACCCAATCTGTTTAAACAAGATAAATCATTTTGTTTCAATCTTGACGAAGCACAGTATGCTGAGGACCTTTCTGCGTAGACACGGTTACAAGGGAAGTAACCACGTTTTCTTTTATTATGTTTTAGATTTTTATTGTCTCAGGTTTTAAGACTCTTGTATAGTTTATCTGATGATGAGGGCTTGACCCTTGAAACGTGTCATACTTTAGTGTTTTACATGATCTCTTTGGTTGAGCCTACTTGACAAAATAAAAAATAATAGATAAATAATTAATCTGTAGTTTAGCCAGAGTTTAGAGTTTATTTCTCTTTGTGGACATGAAAATGTGGATGTGGTCCTGCTTTATACATCGTTAAATAACTGAATATTTCCCCAATTATTGTTCATGAGAGGCACAATAAGTATCACACGCACTCGAGAGTAAAAGTTCCAAATTATCACTCATAAATTAGTGAAGTTCCAAATTAATCTCCGATTACCATATTTGTTATAAAACACAGTCTGTTATCATACGTGTGAATGATTGATGATTTATCACAGTTTCACAGCCCTATTACCATGCATAGATTACCACTTTTCACCAGAGACTTAAGTTCTGTAGTCACAGTCCACACATGCCTCTCTCTTCAAATCACAAGTTCGTATCATGGCTTCAGACCGCCCAGCTTCACAACCTTTCACAACCACATCCAAGTTAAAAGTTAAGAGTCCCTTCCCACGAGTTTGAATGCGTGCTCTCGCTGCTCCCAAAATTGTCTCCTTCTGTGCATCGTAATGCCCCATCTTTAAAATACAATTTCCCTTCCAAAATATTATACATTTGAAAATCACAGAATTAAATGCATTGAGCACCTCCCTACAAATGTTGTTTACATTTAACAAACAAATGTATATTTAACAATACTAAAAAACGGTTGAGACTGAAGCTCTTTGCTCAGATACCCATTAAGCGTGGTGTCTCACTATTCAAATATACTGCCGCTGTCGAAATATAGTTACACAATTAATATTTAATTAACTTTGCTTTTTATGCAAATATATTCAGTTCTTGTCGACAAATACATATAATTGTTTATATATAAATTATCCGCTGCATATCTATTATTTTTAGTCGGCCATAAAATATTTAAGTGGCAGTCTACAACATAAAACAAACTTTGCTAAGAATATTATTAAATATAATAAAATACATACATAAATGTAATGTGCTTTGATGGGTTCATGGTTTGCGTTTTTGTGGTGGAATCTCTGTTCTGACACAAGAATATTACTACCTCAACGAAAAGCAGAACAAGAGAGTAAAATAAAGTTTATTGAAAGAATACGGAAATAACGTCATACGTCTTTTAAGATAGGTAGCATGGTGCAGTGTTGCTCATTTTCTTCTTAAACTGTTACTGATAAATGCTATGTATCAATAATTGTAAATATAAGTTTTATAATATTATTATAGTACTGAAATTTATCTACTTATTATCTGTAAGGAATACTCTAATTGTAATTACGGCGTTTGATTCTCCCAAGTCTCCTGAATACATTCATATAATTATATTTGCTGTATGATCATTCCCCAATTTTATATGGATTTTGAGAATAATGTTTGTGGCTAAATTGTATTTCATTTGCAATCTGGAATAACCGCCCTCACTCATCAAAGACAGTTTCCGAGCACATTAGGGAAACGCTGACTACCTGTATCCCATTCACTAGGTTCAAACTGTTAGCCGGATGGCTGGGGAACCCAACAGCCTGGAAAAAACCCGCCTTTCACATGGAAATAATCAGCTTTCCCCTGTATCTGTAATATCACAAGTTTTCAGTTTTGTGCTGATAAGTGTGTGTGTGAGCATTCTCATAGTATTTTCAATCTTCCTGATCTGCAAATGGGTGGACTATTCCCCCTTTTAAAGAATAAATGAGATTTCTGGGCCTCATTTTTGACTCCAAACTTTCGTGGCTACCACACCTGAGGGATCTGGAAAGCAGGGCCCAGAAGACGCTAAACTATTTAAAATGCCTTAGCCCCCAGGGGGGAGCAGATAGGACATGTTTGCTCAAGTTTTATAGGGCTTTTGTGCGATCACGGCTAGATTATGGATGAGGAAGACTTTCATATATGAAAATCAGTGACGCTGTTCACTGTGAGGGGATTAGGCTGACAACTGGTGCTTACAGAGCCAGCCCTATCCCCAGTCTTTGTGCTGAGGCCAGCAAACCACCAATCACCATCCGGTGGCAACTCCTCATGTTGAGTTAGGCCGGTAAGCTTCTCACTAATCCAAACTCTGCAGGTTATCGAACTGTTGCTCGCCCTAATATGATGTTCCTCTTCTCCATTCATCCACAAGCAACAAGGCCATTTGGAAACCACGTGCAGCAGGTGCTGGAGTCACTTGTCTTAGCACAAATACGGCCCCAAAACCAGGGTTTTAACTGCCTGCCACCCTGGCTACTGCAGAGGTCCAGAGCAGTCTGAGATTTAGTGTAGTACTACATAAGCTGCACTCCTTTAATTGTTTTTACCTCATTAATTTATACATTTTTAACTGAGCACCGCAAATGTGTTACTGTATTCACGGATAGCTCCAAACAAGGGGACTCTGTCGGTTGCTCGGTCGAGATCCGACTAACACCAGAGTTTATTGTCTTTGATGCGGAACTTCATGCCATTCTGTGGGCGGTGTAGCAGATGAGATGTGTAGCAAGTGTTAAATTCATAATTTGTTCAGATTCACTGATTGCCCTTCAATTCTTTCAAACCCTGTACCCACCACATAAAGTAGTCTGGAACATCCGGGATGCCATTTCCCACCTACAAAGTTTAGGGAAGGTTGTGTCGTTCTGTTGGGTCCCAGATCATATGGGCATTCAAGAGAATGAAAGGGCAAGCATCTTAGCTAAAGAGTCGTGTTGTGAGTGTTTGATATCTCAGTGTCCTTTTCCCTTGCACACTTGGGCCTCGCTGTTGAGGAACAAACTCGTGTGTCGATGGCAGGTCGAGTGGCGGGCGATAATGAACAATAAGTTGTGTGTCGTAAAGTGTGGCTGTGGCGTGCCTCCTTCCAACTGTGAGGTGGGATGAAGTCGTCCTCCCTCGTCTTCATATAGGTCACTGTCCCATAACACACAGCCTCTTGCTCCAGCTTGAGTGTCCTCCTTGGTGTGGTGCTTGCACTGTTAACTGTGCATCATATTTTAGTTGAATGTGTTTTATATTCAGATCAGAAGGTGGTAGCTCTTTTACCAAGTGACCTGCCCTCTTTTTTAAGTGATGATCAAATGCCTGTGATCCATCTTTTAAAATTTTGTGAATCCTCAGACTTACACTCTAAAATTTTACAGCAATATTTCTAAGGTATCATCAAGTTAATGGCTCTTTTGTCTTTTTATTATTGGTCAGCTATTCCTTTCCACCTAAGACTAGCCTTTAATGTTCTTAATAATATAGTAATAAGAACAGTTTACAACTCACCGCAAAGACGCTGGGACGAGCTGCGACAGGCACATATAAAAGACACACACATGCAATACTTTCAGCTATCGGACACTCACACAATCACACAGGCACACAACACAGTCATACAACCATCACCTCATGCTGCTGCACTTCGAATTACGGTAGCCAGAGGTGATGGTTGTATGACTGTGGTGTGTGCCTGTGTGACTGCGTGAATGTTCTATTTTCTGAAGGAGGCAATGGTACATAGCTGAAAGTGTTGTATGTGTGTGTCTTTTATATGTGCTTATCGCAGCTCGTCGCCACGTCTTTCTGGTTAGTTGCAAAATTTCCTTATTACTATATTATTAATTCCAACCCGTTCTTTCCATTATTATACTTTAATGTTCTTAGCTTTACCGATCAGTTTTAGACTGGGTACACATGTCCAAGTTACTACATGAATTAAACAAGGTGTAAATGTGAGGTTTTTAGGAGTAGATCTGAAAGGAAACATAGGTGCTATTTAGAGGGCTCCTGATTTTTCTCAGGTCTTGTTTCTCATGTGATTTTTACTCACATTCGCTCGTGAGATTTCTGTATGGGAACTGATAATCTTGCTTGTTTAGTGCCCCTCTAACCCGACACAATCCTGATAGTCCAACCTGCTTAGTTTCAGTAAGTCATATGAAAAAAGATACATGAATATTTTAGTGAGGAAAAAATTGCTTCAATTATTTTGGTGCTTAATCACATTTTGGAATAAGTGTTTTCTAAAATGAATGCTAGTTTTACAAGTACTAAGTTGAATTTAGTATTGTCATTCACCCAGTTGTAAGCTCTTGTTCATTCAACATTTGTAAGCAGTGTGTTGTTGGTAATTTCTAACCTGTATGTGAAACCAACTGGCACTGTGTTTATAATTATCTATTAATTTGTAGCCGAACAGGTCAGGCTCTGTAAAACAGTAGTTTACGTGCTGCAGATTCCTTCATAACTTTGTAATTATTCTTTTTTTATGTATTAATTTGTGTAATTTTTGTAGGTACTGGCTCTGCGACATAGACTGAAAGAGAAGTCTTGCTGTGGTCTTCAATATATTTATAAGGCATCAATGTCCCGGAAACTATTAAATGCTTATGAACTGGCACATTTGGCATTGCAGGTAAGAATGATTTGTAGATCACTTTTCTAATCTTTTTGTCAATATCTACAAACATTACTAACGTGGAATTTATTGGAAAACAAGAAGACATGTGAAGACTTTTCATAAGCATTTACCTCAATTAAAAACTAGAAGCAGAAATAATATATATAAAAAAATAAATTGAATAAGTCACTATTTAGGATGAGAGATTTAACTATAAAAACTCTAAATCCTGTTGTCCAAAAACGGATCAGCTCTTTCGTCAGTCTTCTAACAATGTTTCATAAATACAGTAAAACCCCATTTTTACACTTTTCAAGGGACTTAATGAAAATGGTGTGAAATGGAGGAAAATGTAAAATGCAGAAAGTAATGTTTTAAACGGTAAAATATACTTACCCGATCACCCTTCCATTTACGTAGTTTATGATTATGTACATAATAGGCATCAAAATACAAGGAAGTTTATTTATTACTAGCTTAAACCCGCGGCTCCGCTCGCTTGTTGGTTGATTAAGATAGAAAAGCTATCTTTCAGTAGTGTGCTATGAGACTGGTTTTGAAGGATGAAATGAAATACAATACCTTCTTTAGAAACATTTTTAATCAACATTCAAATAAAAAAATAAAATTATGTGAAGTGCTTAATGATTTACAATAAACAATACATACATTATTCCTTATAGCCTGTGTTGCAATATCTCAACACGTATGGTGAGAGTCATGTCCAAATTCATTTTAATTTCATTTTAGGGCATTCTGGTAAACTATGTTATTTGTAGTATTTTGGAGCGTAAATGTAGAGATTTTTTGGATTGCGCACACGTGAGCAAGCGACGTATAATTGACCATATGAAAAACATGAGGGCTGCAAATGGACTTATTTTTAAAGAGATGTATTAAAAGAAATTTCTTTTTTACTGCTTTATTTATTTATTCTTATATTTCCTTATTCTTATGCTTCTCCTTACAGAGAGAGAGCTGAAGACATTGTAGCACACATAGGCCAAAGATATCATCTGCGAAATCACGTTTCGCTGTATGTAACCTCCTTGCTATAGAGTCGCAAACGTCATCGCTGGCCTTCAGTCCGAAATTTTGTATAATTTGATGACTGTCAACAACCTTATCTTTCACCCTCTTATAGCTATCGGCATGGAACTACTATGGTGTACAACGGGAGACTTCGGACAACAATGACACACAGACCATTACCATTCGTTTGCGTTCTGTAGTTTTCGCTGCAGAGCGAAATATTAACACGCGCGCGCGCGAACACACACACACACACACACACACACACACACACACAATTTTATATACACCAATAACTTGCCATTCCAATATACTCCACCCTTTTATCATTATCAACCCTGAAGCAACAATGCAACCAATAAAACCATTTTCAAAGAGTAATTATTGTTCTGCATTTCGTGTTATATTCTCCAAATTACTAAATATCTATCAGATCGCTATAAAATAATACCTAAAACCTTCCTTCGGTATAAATCAGTAACTGTACAAATATTTAAGTCTCTGTGTCTTGTCGTTCGGACATGATAAGCATACACCGAACAGACATTCACATTAATATATATAGATAAATATCTATCCGATCGCTATAAAACCGTGCCTAAAGCCTTCCCCAGGTAGACATTAGTAACTGTACAAATTTTTAGCTCTTTATGTCTTGTGGTTTAGATGTGATAAACATACACCGAACAGACTTTCACATTTATAGATGTAATAAAGGTTATCTAAATATTGTACTATTTTATGTGCCAGGCGGAACTGGTAACTTTATAGAAGTAGAAATTTTTGATGTAATTTAATTCATCATAATCAACTTTGTGAGCAACCCTTTAATTGGCATTCATTATTTGTGAAGCTGTACAAATTCCGTACTTCATGTATTTTTCAATGTTTTGCACAATGATATTCGAGAATTTATTCGCATTTTCGAGTGCAAATATACAAAAGTATTTTTGTGACATCTGCACAGGGTCGGCATCTCGCGTTTTTTAATATTATAATATACTGTGCCCCCTTCAATGTGCAGAAAAACATACACAAGCAAACCATCAGTCTTATCATTTATAAAACTAATCAAAATATCCACGGGTGTACTGCTGGTCCATAGTGTCCAACGGTCAGAATATTTCAGCGATCATACATGTCGCCATCATCAGGTGAACTGACGGACTGAGCTCCTGGAAACGCGCTGATCAGCACGCTACGGTGGCTCGAAGGGAACTGGGTTCTAGCCCGGTAGCAGGCGATTTAAATACCTTCGGCCCGTGGAGCGAGCCCTCCGTGGTCCGCGCCCCGCAGTCACGCAGTGAAACTGATGGCGACGGCGGCTGAGATGATATCGATGTGAAGGCTCTGTCCGCCGTGGTTGTCACTACGTTACGTTTGCTAGATTTACTGTTAATTAAACCATTTGCTGGTTCCCAAGCTTTGCTAAGATTATAGCCACAGTTACGGTTTATGAGGTCGTCACTTATGCGAATTTCAATGGCCTCTCTAACGATGCAGTCCCAGTATCTCGATCTCTGTACCAGAATCCTAATGCGTTCATACATCATCGTGTGAGTGTCCAACAAAGTGATGTGAAGTGCTGTCTCGCAACAGAGTTGTCCAGCTTTCTGATGACGTGACCGTACGGTGGAGACTGGCTTCCCTCAGGTTGTATGTGATATAGGTGCCACACCTGTGAAGGAATGGAAGGAGAAATTTGGAGAGGGCATTAAAGTGCAGGGAGAAGAAATAAAAACATTGAGGTTTGCCATGACATAGTAATTCTGTCAGAGACCGCAAAAAATCTGGAAGAGCAATTGGATGGAATGGACAGTGTCTTGAAATGAAGATATAAGATGAACATTAACAAGAGTAAAACGAAGGTAATGGAATGCAATGTCAGAAAATCAGGTGATGCTGACGGAATTAGATTAGGTAATGAGACAATAAAAGCAGTAGATTAATTTTGTTATTTGGGTAGCAAGATAACTTCTGATGGCAGAAGTAAAGAAGATATAAAATGCAGAATGGCTATGGGAAGAAACGCGTTTCTAAAGAAACGAAACTTGTTAACATCCAATATTAATTTAAATGTTAGGAAGTCCTTTCTGAAAGCATTTGTCTGGAGTATAGCATTGTATAGGAATGAAATGTGGATGATAAGTAGTTCAGATAAAAAGATGATAGAAGCTTTTGAAATGTGGTGCTACAGACGAATGATGAAAATTAGATGGGTAGATGACTTAACTAGTGAGGAGGTGCTTAACCGAATCAGGGAGAAAAGGAGTTTCTGGCATATCCTGACTAAGAGAAGGGGTAGATTAGTTGGACACATTCTGAGACATCAAGGAATTGTCAACTACTTAGCATTAGAAGGAAGCGTGTGGGGTAAAAATCGTAGAGGGAGACCAAGGGACGAATATAGTAAGCAGATTCAAAAGGATGTAGATTGCCAAACGTATTCTCAGATGAAGAGACTAGCATAGGACAGGGTAGCGTGGAGAGCTGCATCAAACCAGTCTGCGGACTGAAGACCACAACAACAAACCTGTGAGTGTTGTTATTCCCATTTTGTTGCCTGAAATTACCACTATTATTGGACTCATTTATCCCATTGCTTCTGTTTCTGTTATCATAGCTATTCCTATCATTAGGTTGATTCCATCTTATAGTATTTGACATATTCTGTTGGTTTTGACAGTATTCTCTCTCTCCCATTCTACTATACAGTCAAGCTTATCTACAAAATTAAGGAACAAGTCAATAGAATCACCAGGAGCATAATCCAATCCTTTTTAAATGTTCCATGGCAACTTTCTCTGCAGTGCATCAATAATTGTGACATCATCTAGAGGTTTATCAATATGTACTAATTTTCTGAGCTGTTTCTCACAAACTCATTCTTAGTCCCATAAGTTTCCTTGTACATAGGCCCATTAAGGAATGCACTTTTTATACATGCCTGTTCCCTACTTCACCAGAACTTTTCAAAACATTTTCTCTCGAATTCACTATATGTTAGGTCTAGGTCAACAATTTTTGTTGCCCAGGAGTGCATGTTTATCAAGGCATCTTTTAATAAACTTAATTTTATCACTATCTGTCATGTCAAATGTAAAATTATCTGTACATGACTTAATGAAGTCTTTAGGATGGATATTTCCATCACCACGGTAATATTTCATGTGTGTTCCACTAAAACTAAGGGTATTAGAATTTAACATTTTTGTTATATCATCATCCTGAATGTGTGACACCTATTTACTTAGCTCAAGTACATTTTCATCTCATTTTTCTACACACTTGTGCAGTCTTTTCTCTACATTGGTAATTTTTACATCTAAGTTGTCAACTTTTGATTGTGATTCCTGTCTGTGTGCTTGAAATTTTGTTCAATGTCTAGCTTGTGTTGTTGCATCAATTCACTTTCAGTTTTGATAACATTTTCTAGACCAATTGTGTAGTCAATGTTAGCAGTGATGTTTTTAGACAGTTTAGTTTCCACATCATTAACTTTACATTCTAAATTGCCCATTCGAGCATCAAACTGGACATGCCTTGACTCAACTAATGTCTTAAATTCAGATATTTCATCTGTTAAATGCTTGAATTTTGTGTCAAATATACCATCTATGCTTTTTATCTGTTCAGAAAGTTCACTATTATTTTTATCTATCTTTTCTATTTTTGCAGAAAGTTCAGTATTATTTCTATCGATCTTCTCTGAAATTTCACTCAATACTGCAAGTTTCTTCAGTAATTGGATCTACTTTGACCTCATGCGTGTTCTCGTGATTACTAACATTATTAACACTTTCATCAAAATTGTCAATTTCCTGTTCTATTTTAACATTTCCTTCTCCTGTGCCTGACACATTCGTTAATAATTCTAACCTCAACACACACAACCTGTTTTTTATCACTTAGCAAACGTCACCACGATAAAACTACAGCCGGCCGTGGTGGCCGAGGGGACTGAGGCGCTCCAGTCACGGTCTGCACGGCCACTACGGTCGGGGGTTCGAATCCCCCCTCGGGCATGGATATTTGTTCCGTCCTTAGTATTAGCTAGTTCGTAAGTAGTTTGTAAGTTTAGGGACTGATGACTCCGTAGTTAAGTCCCATAAGCTATACAAACATTTGAACATTGACAAAACTACAGTTTCTCTAACATGAAACATAAAGAATAAAAAATTGATTTACTTATCTTTTTGCTGGGGTCCTGTTGAGTACATCTTGCAACAGGATTTAGTTCTGATTGCTTTGTTTTCGCGTCTCCATCAAATTGTCCTTTCTTTACTATCTCATTGGAGTCTCGTTTTTACTTTTCAAACATGTTCTTTACATTTTTTGCTTCTTCTTTCAGAGTATTCTGATCTGGAACAGAAAGTCTTTAATACACATATTCATATTCCAGCTCCAAACACCACGTATGACAATTCTTTTTCAGTAGTAGTTGTAATTAGATCGTCATATCTAACACCAAAAATTAAAGTCTTAGCAATTATATCAATCTTTAGTTGACATAGATTCCAGGACAATCAACAATACAAAACTAACTTACTTCTGGCGTGCAGATGCATCCTTTAAATACATTTACAATAATCACACACATTGACCATAATAATTACATTGCAATGTTCTAATTATTTATATTCGAATACAGTTCACTTTAGACAGGATAATTATGGCAATAGTAAAGACAGATCATGCAGGAAGCTTCACAGTAAATAATCATGTTAGCTAGCACTTTAAAGACATAAAAAATTAATAAAACAGGGCACATTCTTAGGTGTTTTAATTACAGTAGAAACAACACATCCGATGTAAACTACAGTATGGAATTGAACTTAACAGACTCATAATAACATGCTTGGTTTGTTTTAAAGACGAGTTGATCAAAGTTTGCGATTGATAGACAGTAATTGACCTAATTACTTATTGTCAAACAATGAGGAAAAATAGAAATATAAATAGAAAAAATAGAAAAGAGATGACTTACCAAAGGACCGGCTCATCGATAGATACAAATAAAATCACACACAAACACACATACAAACTTTCGCCTCCACTGGCAGCTTCTTCAGGAAAAAGAGGAAAAAAGGGGAGGAGAAAGGGAAGGATATGGGTTTTAAGGAAGTGGAAAAAGAGTCATTCCAATCCCAGGAGTGGAAGGACTTACCGTAGGGGACAAAAAAGAAAGGTAAACAAATACACACACACTCACACACATCCAAACGCACACACACCTAGACGGAACACACACACACACGCACGCTTTCGTAACCCAGTTGCTTCTTCAGGCAGAAGGTAAGGAGAGGGAAAAGGAAATGATGAGGGTTTTAAGGAAGGGGGTAAGGAGCCATTCCAATCCCGGGAGAGGAAAGACTTACTTTGGGGGAAGAAAAGGAAGGTGAACAAATACACACACACCCACACTTTTACACAGATGCAAACACACCTAGGAGGGACATACTATAGAAACCAAAGAAGTTAAGTAGTTAGACAGAGATGCCACTAGAGGCAGAGGCTCCGTCCAGAGAACCGAGGCAAAGATGTTAAGATGTTAAAGCTGGTGGGCGAGAATTCAAATTTAGTGGAGGTTAAGACCAGGTTGGCAATGAGAAGAGAGAATATGCTGAAGGGCAAGTTCCCATCTCCGGATTTCTGAAGGAAATTGGTGGGAAGTATCCAGATAACCCGGACGGTATAGCACTGTGCCAAGATGTGCTGGCCGTGTACCAAGGCGTGTTTAGCCACAGGGTGATCCTTGATACCAACAAACACTGTCTGCCTGTGTCCATTCATGTGGATGGACAGTTTGTTGCTGGTCATTCCCACATAGAACGCTTCACAGTGCAGGCATGTCAGTTGGTAGATCACGTGGGTACTATCGCAAGTGGCTCTGCCTTTGATCGTGTACACCTTCCAGGTTACGGGACTGGAGTAAGTGATGGTGGAAGGGTGCATAGGGCAGGTTTTACAACGGGGGCGGTTACAAGGGTAGGAGCCAGAAGGTAGGGAAGCTGGTTTTGGGATTTCATAGGGATGGACTAGGAGGTTACGGAGGTTAGGTGGGCGGCGGAAAGACACTCTCGATGGAGTAGGAAGGATATCATGAAGGACGGATCTCATTTCGGGGCAGGATTTAAGGAAGTTGTATCCTTGCTGGAGAGCCACACTCAGTCTGCTCCAGTCCCGGAAAGTATCCGGTGACAAGGGATTCTTCTGTTGAAGGTTCTGAATTTGGGGGTATGAGGAAGTGGCTCTGGCAATTTGCTTCTCCACCAGATTAGGAGGATAGCGATGGGATGTGAAAGCTGTTATTAGGTTATTGGTGTACTGGTTCAGGGATTCGAGACTGGAGCAGACTCATTTGCCACGAAGACCTAAGCTGTAGGGAAGGGAACGTTTGATATGGAATGGATGGCAGCTATTATAATGCAGGTACTGTTGTTTATTGGTAGGTTTGATGTGGACGGATGTGTGAAGTTGGCCGTTGGACAGATGAAGGTCCACATTGAGGGAAGTGGCATGGGATTTGGAATAGGACCAGGTGAATTTGATGGGACCAAAGCAGTTGAGGTTGAAGAGGAAATTCTGGTGTTCTTCTTCACTGTGTGTCCAGATCATGAAGATGTCATCAATGAATCTGTACCAAACTTTGGGTTGACAGGCTTGGGTATCCAGGAAGGCTTCCTCTAAGCGTCCCATAAATAAGTTTGCATATGAGGGGGCCATCCTGGTTCCCATGACTGTTTCCTTTAGTTGTTGGTATGTCTGGCCCTCAAAAGTGAAGAAGTTGTGGGTTACGATGAAGCTGGCTAGGGTATTAAGGAAAGAGCTTTATGTAGGGAAGTGGGTGGTCGGCATGAAAGGAAATACTCCATCACAGCAAGGCACTGGGCATGTGGGATATTGGTGTATAAGGAAGTGGCATCAATGGTTACAAGGATGGTTTCTGGAGGTAACAGGCTGGGTAAGGATTTCAGGTGGTCGAGGAAGTGGGTGGTGTCTTTGAAGGATGGGAGACTGCACATGATGGGTTGAAGGTGTTGGTCTATGTAGGCAGAGATTCGTTCTGTATGGGTTTGGTAACCGGCCACAATGGGGTGGTCGGGATGTTGGGTTTGTGAATCTGGGAAGTAGGTAGAAGGTAGGGGTGCGGGGTGTCGGTGGGGTCATGATGTTAATGGAGTTAGGTGAAAGGTTTTGTAGGGGGCGTAAGGTTTTGAGGATTCCTTGAAGCTCTGCGTGGACATCAGGGATGGGATTGCCATGAAAGACTTTATACGTGGTACTGTTTGAAAGCTAACGTAGTCCCTCAGCCACATACTCCCGCGGATCAAGTACCACGGTCATGGACCCCTTGTCGGCTGGGAGAATGACGATGGAATGGTCAGCCTTCAGATCACGGATAGCTCGGGAGTTAGCTGTGGTAATGTTGGGAGTAGGATTAAGGTTTCTCTGGAAAGACTGGGAGGCAAGGTGGGAAGTAAGGAATTCCTGGAAGGTTTGAAGAAGGTGATTTTGAGGGTGCTCCTTCGCCTGGTGAGTAATCTTCGTCTTTTTTTATATATATAATTTTTCCTGCTAGGAATTTTTCGTCTATATATATATATATATATATATATATATATATATATATATATACACACACACCAGGTGAAGGAGCACAGGAAGTGATAATAGCACAAATAAATAAACCAATAAATACACACACACACACACACAAATGAGCGTTTCACAGCCTAGCTGCATCGTCAGGCAGAGGGGAAAGAGAGGGAAAAGAAAATGATCCTTTTCCCTCTCTTTCCCTTCTGCCTGACGAAGCAGCTAGTCGCGAAAGCTAGCATTTGTGTGTGTGTGTGTGTGTGTGTGTGTGTGTGTGTGTGTGTGTGTGTGTGTGTGTGTTGTGTGTGTGTGTGTGTGTGAATTTATTGATTTATTTGTGCTACTATCACTTCCTGTGCTCCTTCGCCTGGTAAGTAAACTTCAACTATTTTTTTATATATATGTTTTTCCTACTAGGTACTTTACCTATATAGGAAAAATCCTTTTATATATATATAAAACACAAGATTTTGCAACCCAGTTGCTTCTTCAGGCAGAAGGGAAGGAGAGGGAAAAGAAAATGATGATGTGGTGGTGGAAGGGTGCATAGGGCAGGTTTTACGACGGGGGCAGTTGCATGATTAGGAGCCAGAGGGTAGGGAAGGTGGTTTGGCGATTTCATATGGATGGACTAGGAGATTACGAAGGTTATGTGGGTGGCGGAAAGATCCTTTTGGTGGAGTGGGAAGGATGTCATGAAGAATGGATCTCATTTCGGGGCAGGATTTAAGGAAGTTGTATCCTTGCTGGAGAGCCACATTCAGAGTCCGCTTCAGTCCCGGAAAGTATCCGGTGACAAAGGGACACTTCTGGGGTTCTTCGGTGGAAGGTTCTGGATTTGGGGGGATGAGGAGGTGGTCCTGGCAATTTGCTTCTGAACCAGATCAGGAGGATAGCTGCGGGATGTGAAAGCTGTTATTAGGTTATTGGTGTACTGGTTCAGGGATTCAGGACTGGAGCAGACTCTTTTGCCATGAAGACCTAAGCTGTTAGGGAAGGGAACGTTTATTGTGGAATGGATGGCAGCTGTCATAATGGAGGTATTGTTGTTTGTTGGTTGGTTTGATGTGGACGGATGTGTGAAGTTGGCCGTTGGACAGATGGAGGTCAACATCGAAGAAATTGGCATGGGATTTGAAATAGGACCAGCTGAATTTGATGGGACCAAAGGAGTTGAGGTTGGAGTGGAAATTCTGGAGTTCTTCTTCACTGTTAGTCCAGATCATGAAGATGTCATCAATGAATCTGTACCAAACTTTGGGTTGACAGGCTTGGGTATCCAGGAAGGCTTCCTCTAAGCGTCCCATAAATAAGTTTGCATACGAGGGGGCCATCCTGGTTCCCATGGCTGTTCCCTTAGGGAACACATCTTGGCACCGTGTTACACTGTCTGTGTTATCTGGATACATCCCACCGACACCAACCTTTCAGAACTCCGGAGACGGGAACTTGCCCTTCAGCTTATTCTCTCCTCCCGTTGCCCACCTTGTCTCAACCTCCGCTAAATTCAAATTCTCTCCCACGGTCTTTAGCATCTTTGCCTCGGTTCTGTGGACAGAGCCTCTGCCTCAAGTGGTATCTCTGTCCAACTTCTTTGATTTTTCGAATGTCTGTCTTGGTGTGTTTGCGTTTCGATATGTGTGAGTGTGTGTGTATTTGTTTATCTTCCTTTTTTCCCCTAAGGTAAGTCCTTCCACTCCTGGGATTGGAATGACTCCTTTTCCACTTCTTTAAAACCCATATCCTTCCCTTTCTCCTCTCCTTTCTTCCTCTTTTCCTGAAGAAGCGACTAACGGTTGCGAAAGCTTGTATGTGTGTGTATGTGATTTTATTTGTGTCTGTCGACGAGCCTGTCCTTTGGGTAAGTCATCCGTTTTCTATTATATATAAAGGAGACTTTACTGGTGGGAAAAATACATATAAAAATGAAGATCGTTTGACTTACCCAAATCACAGGCTCACCGATAGACACAAAAAACAAAAATAAAAACACACACAAACAATCAAGCTTTTGCAACCATTGACTGCTTCGTCAGGAAAAGAGGAAGGAAGGAGGAGAAAAAAGGGAGGATGTGGGTTTTAAGGGAGTGGATGAGGGGTCATTCCAATCCCAGGAGTGTAAGGACTTACCTTAGGGGAAAAAAACGAAGGTAAACAAATACACACACACACACACACACACACACACACACACACACACACACACACACACACATATATATATATATATATATATATATATATATATATATATATATATATATATATATATTGTGTGTGTGTGTGTGTGTGTGTGTGTGTGTGTGTGTGGCATGGGATTTGAAATAGGACCAGGTGAATTTGATGGGACCAAAGGAGTTGAGGTTGGAGTGGAAATTCTGGAGTTCTTCTTCACTGTTAGTCCAGATCATGAAGATGTCATCAATGACATCTTGTTGATGTTCTACAGTGTGTCTGCCTAAGTGTACTTGCGTCTGTGTAAATGTGTGGGTGTGTGTGTTTTTGTTTACCCTCCTTTTTTTCCCCCCAAGGTAAGTCTTTCCTGTCCCGGGATTGGAATGACTCCTTATCCACTCCCTTAAAACCCTCATCATTTCCTTTTCCCTCTCCTTCCCTTCTGCCTGACGAAGCAGCTAGGCTGCGAAAGCTTGTATGTGTGTTTGTGTGTGATTTTATTTATTTTATTTGTTTCTATCGACGAGCCGGTCCTTCAGGTAAGTCATCTCTTTTCTATTTTTATTATTTTTGTTTATCCCACCGGGAAAGTTTCCCTCTATAATCACCTAGGCAGACATTTGTAGAATTCAAAGCCTTCATTCATGTCATGCTTCAAGATGGTCCTATAATGGATGCATTAAGAAATATTACTTAGTTTTATTGTGATTTGGATAATATTTTGGCTGCAAACTGTTATACACAGTAAAATATTTACCATTAGTTTCAACTCTGATTTACTGGTATGAACTGTAAATCAATTTTACCATGATTTGTTCTCATTTTTTCACATATATTGAGTAAATATTCACCAAACAATTTCAGTACTTCACTTTTTAGCTCAGAGTATGAAAATGTATGATGTGTTGAAAATAATGACTTTCATTTATTTGTTTAGTATGAAAACTGTAGGTACTGCAGCTAGTTTTAAGCACATTACATAATAAGAATTTTGTGACATTAATTTTTAAGGAAAATGGTTACTCTTCCGTGTTATTTTAATGAATAATTTTCATCAGTAATTGAAAGGAAAAGTATTAAAATACATTAATTGGGATTCTTGTTTTCACCCATTATAAGAAAGTGACCCATATACACACAGTTATTTCAACATGATTGCATCCTGATTTTTTGCTACATGCATTTTTGAGGTTAGAGTTACACAGCACAATTAGATTTAATATATAATGTCTGAAGAATTTTTAAAGAAGAGTTATGTCAATTGTAAATTTGGAAAACACTTGTAAAATATAATGAATGTAGCATCAAGGAAATGTTTGAAATCATAACATGGCACCTATATAATGCTTACCCAACCTAAATAGGTAAAAGTTACAGTCTGCATTCTGTATGTAGATGGGTCAGTTTGGGCCTGACAGACCTTCACAACATTTAATTTGCAATAAAAAATATGGAGGCCATTAACTGAGATAAAAACTAGACATATTTTATTGGACCGAATCACACGCAGAGAGAGAGAGAGAGAGAGAGAGAGAGAGAGAGATAGAGTGTAGAATGAGGTGTTTTTTTTTTTTTTTTTTTTTTTTTTTTTTTCTTGTCGAGTTAAATCATGTTCACTTTGCAGGCAGTTTTGAACCACATTCCATCTTCAATATTAATGTGCATACCTAAGAAATTAAGGGACTTTCTGAAATTAATTATTGAACTTACTGAAATTTCCTCAAAATCTGGAGTAATATCTTGCTGTAATGAAGATTCTAGTGATGTAAGTATAAAAGAGAGACCTTACACATTAATATTTCATTATATGAGTAATTTTTATATGTCGCTATTATTTTATGTTGCATTCAGGAGATTGCAAAATATTGCAGAGATTTGTTGATGCTAGTACCTGACTCTGGTGAACATTTGAATATACAGAATGAATATGATAATAGAGGATATGACAGAAAAACACCGAGAAATTATGGAAAATTTCATTCAGTGAGCAGGTTCTCCATGTACAATGAAAACTATACCACAAAGAAAAAGAAAACAGTACTGAGAACTGTTAGTAGTACAAAAAAATCAGAAGTTTCAGGAAAGGAAAGCAGAACATCATTGGAAAGCTCTCAGAGCAGTCACAAGAATAGTAATTTATCACGATTTAATGAGGTAAGTTGAAAAGAAATATAAGTAGCTAGATTGTGAGACAATATAGAAAATTACAAGCTTCAGTGGTGTATGTTAACTATATCATCGAGAAGGTATTTACAATGAGGGAAAAAAGATTACCCAGCCCAAATAATTTAAAGTTCAAGAACGGAGCATTGCGCATGCTCTAGTTCCAAAGTGTGTGTGTTGACAACTCTAGCAGTTTTGGAGATTCAGCTTGGTGTTTACATCATCAAACAGAAGCAATATAATAGTTAGGATGCAGTATATATCAAGATTCATAGCAGCTTAACTCACGTATCATTTAGTTTGGAAAAACAATATTTTTGAGAAGGATAGGTTTCTTGCTCACCACAGAGTCATCCGATGAGCCGCAGAAAGGCACAAATAACAGACATCAACAATATAGCTTTTGCCCGTTTAGGCCTTCATCGGGTAGAGATAAACACATTCCCACACAGACACGACCACCGTCTACAGCAGCTTAGCGGCGGTTGAGTTTGTTTGTTTGTTTGTGTGTGTGTGTGTGTGTGTGTGTGTGTGTGTGTGTGTGTGTGTGTGTGTGTGTGTCTAACCGATGAAGGCGTAAATGGTGCAAGCTATAATGTTGTCTTGTTATTTGTGCCTTTCTGCGAGTCATCAGACACCTCTGTGGTAAGTAAGCGTCCTTCTCAAAAATATTGTTGAATTCTTTCTGGAATTTTCATTGTTTTATTTTGGAAAAAGTTATTAGAGCATGTAAAAGTGGTTGAGGTGCAAGAACTCCAAGTGAACATATTTTAGTACAACAAACCACTTATTACATATGTTTGTTGGTTTAGTGGATAGGCTTACAGTTTACGAACACAAAGGTCATGAGTTTGAGTACCAATGGAGTCAACAATTTTTTTTTTAAAGACCTATGCTGGTAATATTTTTTACCATTAATTCGTTAAGAATTGTGCAATTATCGGCTTTTCTAGATCCCACATTCTTAAATATATTCAATTTTGTAATAGCCTAATCTTTATACAACTAGACAAATAATTGCCATAGTAAAAGTGTTGGAAATTGGTGCATTTATTTATTACTCTGACTGCTGCTTGGTGACTCTATAGTGTTAAGCTAAGATAAATATATCAACAGATATGTGGTTTAACACAAGTGAGTGGCTGTCTCTACCATTATCTGTTGTTTCCATTTTAATATTTGTTCTTCAACTTTGGTAGAACTATTCAACTGTTCTTCTAATGAGAGAGGATAGGTAGCTAATTGATAGTGTGTTGGCCTTCCTGGTTAAGTGGTGTACATCATATTGGATGCCACCAAAGCCTTTACTTTTTTTTTTATTTGCAGTGCAAATGTTTCTTGATTTAGTTACCTGTTTTTGTTAAATATGTTGGTTTTATTTTTTCAGTATTCTGTGTGGTAAATAACTAATTATAGTTTGTCAATTTGATATCTAAAAATAATCTTTCTTTGAAGGTAATATTTATTTGACCTCCCATAATGTCTGGTCATATGCATGCTCTGGTAAAACTGATGCATGCAGAAGTGACTCTAGGAAGTGTTGATTTCTTCTTCAGCAGCAGCTGGGTTGTGTCTGCTTGTCATCTAGTGGTAAATGTATGTATTGTAGTCCTAATGTAACTGGTTTGAGTCCTCACCATCCCAGATTTATTAAATTGTATTTCAGGTGTCTGGTGTGTGGCAGACTGTTGAACATAATTTGCTTCACTTTCAAGAAGGGCAGTTGAAGTGGTCTGCAAAATTACTGGTCCATCTCATTGATAGTGATTTTGCAGCAGGATTTTGGAACATATCATTTGTTCAAATATTATGAACTACCTCGAAGAGAATGCTCTGTTGACACATAGGCTACACGGATTCAGAAAGTATTGTTCTTGTAAAACACAGCTAGCTCTAGACACATGAAGTGATGAGTGCTAGAAATTCAAATACAGTACAGTTACCAATATATGGAAACCCAACCAAATCCCCAAGGTTCTAGCTTTGAACGCCTTCCCCCAGTGGAATCAATACACAATTTTCAACAGCAATGCAATAAAACATTTTCATGTAATAAAATAATAAATATTGCTTTTACCATCAGTCTGTCCATGTTCCCACAAGAAAACATGTTCACACTAGTAATTTTTGTTTTTGCAACACTAGACTCCCCCATTGCCGACTAATAAAATTTAAAAAGAAGCTCAAAGCAACAAACCATTACTTTCCTTGAAAAGCTTTCCTTGTTAAATTATACCCTAATTACAACACATTTTAATCACCAAAAATTAAACACAAATTAAATTTTCATGTCAAACCGTATATAAACCACGCATGTCACTAAGATCCTTCTTATAATTTTCAATATGCTGCAGTTCTCAAATTAACACATCTCTTTTACTGAGAAATTAATCCGACCTCTTCGCACCAAAATTAGTGCGACAACACTCTTTAAACACAATACCACAATTCTGATAACTATCTTCATATCTTTTTTAAAACCACAAATTATAGAAACATTTATTAAATAATTTTCATCAACATTATCCCATCAAAGTGCCGACCTCCATTAACCAAAATCTGCCCCTGCAATTCCTGTTTGTTCTCCTCAGCATAACAACTTATTTTAGACAACATTCAATAAACACCCACTCCCATGAACCACGGACGTTGCCAGAGTGGGGTGGCTTGCGTGCCTCAACGATACAGATATTCGTACTGTAGGTGCAAACTCAGCGGAGAAGTATCTGAGGAGAGGACAGACAAACATGTGGTTCCTGAAGAGGGGCAGCAGCCTTTTCAGTAGTTACAGGGGCAACAGTCTGATTGATTGACTGAGCTGGTCTTGTAACATCAGCTAATGCAGCTTTGCCACACAATTACTGCAAACGGCTGAAAACAAGCAGAAACTACACCCATTACTTTTCCCGAGGACATGCAGCTCTACTGTATGAACATATGATGATGGCATCCTCTTGGGTAAAATGTTCCGGAGGTAAAATAGTCCCCCATTTGGATCTCCGGGCGAGGACTACTCAGGAGGATGTGATCATCAGGAAAGACAGCGCTGGCATTCTATGTATCGGAGCATGGAATGTTAGATCCCTTAATCGGGTAGGGAAGCTAGAAAATTTAAAGAGAGAAATGGATAGTTTGAAGTTAGATATAGTGGGGATTAGTGAAGTTCGGTGGAAAGAGGAACAGGATTTCTGGTCAGGTGATTACAGGATTATAAATACAAAATCAGTTGGGATATCACAGGAGTAGGTTTGGTAATGAATAAAATAGTAGGAAAGCAGGTAAACTAAGGCTAGGCGCAAATTGAGACGCTTATACCACTCGCGCAGTGATGCGGTGCAGCATGCGTTTTTGTGACCAATGTGTTCTAATGGGGCCGCCCAAATTGGCACGCAGTACGTCGCTGACGCGACCTGCGCTGCGTGGCGTTGTGGCTGAGCCACAGTTTCCTGCGGCAGAGCGACGCTCGCACCGTAGGAAAGGTGATGCCGGGAGGGGGAAGCCGTCTGCTATCTGTTCCCTTCGACAACCTGCACACGGAAGTTTCTCATCCAGTAGTGTTACGATTTTCGCCACATAACCTGTCGATATTTTTGTTACTGTTTTCCAGTTATTTATATCGGCATAGTTTTGCTGCTTTCTTCGCTGTTGGCCAATGCTTAAAAAGTCAAATGTATATGAATTACAAATTTTTCGATTGACGTCGTCTTCTCACAGGGCACACCTGACTAACTAACATATACCTGAGAGGCATAATTTTCAGTTACAGTACACTGACCATTGTGTTCTGTAGTGGATCATATTCTCTGGCTACATTGAAATATATAGTTTGATCCTTAGATATCACATTGAATAACCACTAGCAATAAAAGTGAATAATGTCTGGACATAGGGGTTAAATTTATATAACACCCCTCCATTTTGCGTCAGGGTGGGAATACGCCATAGTTCAATGGGTTGCACGAATTAATGATCCCTTACATGGAGAAAAGTATTATGTATTTATCGCTTACCTAAAATAAATAAATAAATAAACTGCCAGTTTTTCCTCGGTAGCAAACGGCTTTTGTGCATTACATCCATTTGCATTGATGGCTTCCTGTATTATCCCATACAGTTCTGAAAACTGTTGTCTGTTCATACTGAAATAATTGGTGAAATCAGCATCACTCATCTTCTTGGTAATTTCAAACTGGCCACACCATTTCCTTTCACTCAAAATATATTTGTTCGGAGATTTTAACTTTTCATTTCTTAGTGATGCAAGAAAAGCTTCGTCTTCAGCGTTGGTATCCGAATCAGATTCGGAACTCTGCTGTAACAATAACAACTGCTTTACTTGTGAATCAGACATTGTCAGACTCGTGAGTAGCCAGCGTCTGGTACGGGCGTGCTACTCCGCCTGACTGTCGCTCTCGCACGCATCCCAGTGTTTGCTGGTCCGGCGCAGCGCGTGTGGAAGGCGCGGGTAGCACTGGAGTGTCACGGCACTGTGCGAGTGCTATATGCGTCTCAATTTGCGCTTAGCCTAATATGAGCAACACAGTGATCACATTATCGTAGTCAAGATAGATATGAAGCCAACACCGACAACAGTAGTACAGGTTTATATGCCAACCAGCTCTGCCGATGATGAGGAGATGAAAGAAATATATTACGAGCTGAAGGAAATTATTCAGACAATTAAGGGAGTGGAAAACTTAATTGTTATGGGAGACTGGAATTCGGTAGTAGGACAAGGAAGTGAAGGGAAAATGATAGGTGAATATGGTATGGACAAAATGATTGAAAGAGGAAGCCGCCTGGTAGAATTTTCACGGAACATAATGTAGTTATAACAAACATCTGTTTTAAGAATCACGAAAGAAGATTGTATACGTGGAAGAGACCAGGAGACACCGGGAGATACCAGATAGATTTTATAATGGTTAGACATAGATTTCGGAACCAGGTTTTAAAGTGTAAGACATACCCAGCGGCAGATGTAAATTCTGACCATAACTTACGGTCATGAGTTGTAGGCTGAAACTGAAAAAAAGTGCAGAAAGGTAGGAAAATTAGGAGATGAGACCTGGATAAACCGAAGAAACCTAAAGTTCTTGAGAATTTCAGAGGGAGCTTTAGGCAACAATTGACAGAAATTGGGGAAAATAAAACAGTAGAGGAGGAATGGGTAACAATGAGAGATGAAATAATGAAGGCAGCAGAGGACAAAATAGGCAGGAAGGCAAGACCTACAAAAAATCCTTGGATATCACAGGACATACTAAATTTAATTGATGAAAGGAGAAAATATAAAAATGCAGTAAATGAAACAGGCAAAATGGAGTACAGACGACTAAGAAATGAGATTGACAGGAAGTCAATCCTTGGATATCACAGGACATACTAAATTTAATTGATGAAAGGAGAAAATATAAAAATGCAGTAAATGAAACAGGCAAAATGGAGTACAGACGACTAAGAAATGAGATTGACAGGAAGTGCAAAATGGCTAAACAGGAAAGGCTAGAAGGCAAATGCAAGGATGTAGAAGAATGTATAAATAGGGGAAAAATAGATACAGCCTACAGGAAAAAAAAAGATATATTTGGAGATAAGAAAAACAGTTCTATGAATATCAAGAACACAGATGGAAAACCAGTTCTCAGCAAAGAAGAAAAAGCTGAAAGGTGGAAAGAGTATATAGAGTGTCTCTACAAAGGAAATGAACTTAGAGGCAATATTCTAGGAAGGGTAGAAGTAGAAGATGAGGATTAAATAGGAGATACTATACTCAGAGATGAATTTGACAGGGAATTGAAAGACCTAAGTCAAAACAAGGCCCCAGGAGTAGATGACATACCCTCAGAGCTACTAAAGTCTCTGGGAGAGCCAGCCATGACAAGACTATTTGAACTAGTGTTTAGGATGTATTAGACAGGTGAAATGCCCTCAGACTTTAAGCAAAATGTAATAATCCCCATTCCAAAGAAATCAGGTGCAGACAGGTGTGAAAATTACAGAACCATCAGTCTGATAAGTCATGGTTGCAAAATTTTAACACGAATTATCTACAGGAGAATGGAAAAGCTGGTAGAAGCTGACCTCAGGGAAGATCAGTTTGGATTCAGGAGGAACATAGGAACCCAGGAGGCAATACTCACTTTACGGCTTATCCCAGAAGATAAACTACATTTCTAGCTTTTGTAGATTTGGAGAAGGCTTTTGACAATGTTGATTGGAATAAACTCTTTCAAGTTCTGAAGCAAGCAGAAGTAAAATATAGGGAGCAAAAGGTTGTTTACAACTGGTACAAAAACCAGACAGCGGTTGTCAGAGTTGAAGGGCATGAAAGGGATGCAGTGGTTAGGAAGGGAGTAAGACAGGGTTGTAGCCTTTCCCCTATGTTATTCAATTTGTACATCGAGCAGAAGGTGAAGGAAAGCAGGGAAAAATTTGAAATAGGGATTAAAGTTCAGGGTGAAGATTTAAAAACATTGGGTTTTGCCGACAACATAGTAATTCTGTCAGAGACAGAATAGGACCTGGAAGAACAGTTGAACGGAGTGGACAGTGTGCTGAATGGTGCATATAAGGTGAACATTAAGAAGAGCAAAACTATGGTAATGAAGTGCAGTCTAAGAAACGCAGGTAGATGAGTTTTGTTACTTGGGCAGTAAAATAACAAATGATGGTCACAGTACAGAGGATATAAATTGCAGAATGGCAATGGGTAGAAAAGCGTTCTTGAAAGAGAGAAATTAACATCATCAAATATTGATTTAAGCCTAAGGAAGACCTTTCTGAAGGCATTTGTGTGGAGTGTTGCTTTGTATTGGAGTGAAACATGGACAATAAACAGTGCAGATAGGAATTGGATAGAGGCTTTTGAAATATGGTGCTACAGAAGAATGTTGAAGATTAGGTGGCTGAATCATGTAACTAAAGAGGAGGTACTGAACAGGATTGGGGAGAAGGAATTTCTGGCATACCTTGACTAAAAGAAGGGATCGATTGGTAGGACACATTCTTAGACATCAAGGAATTATAAACTTAGCGTTGGAAATTCAAATTGATGTAGGTTGCTGCTCTTATGAGGAGATGCAGAGGCTTGCTCCGGATAGGGTATTGTGGAGAGCTGCATCAACCAGTCTCCGGACTGAAGACCACAACAACAACAGCAATAAATAAACAAATATCCCCCAAAATTCTTATATAGTAAACATAAATACACTGAAATGAGCATCCATGACAAAGATTTCACTTATTCTTCTTCTCTACACAGAGTCTAAATTCTGTTAAGTTTCTCAGTCCTAATACTTTTCCAGAGATTTGGTATTTTAGCCTGTAGGGGTTTGGATGAGGACTCTCAGCCACAACAAAAGGTCCATAGTACAGTTAAAAAGAGCTTCTTAATATAACTATTGATCTCACTAGAACGCTCCTTCCTTCTCACAAGTACCTTGTCCCCTACTGTGTACCAGCTTATATATTGACCGCCATGCTGTCTTTTTCACTCGTTTGTCTGTTTCTCCATCTTGGCCTTTACTGCTGCATCCTGTTCTGCCGCTGTTTCCACCTAGCATGGAAGAAACTCAATGATTTCAGTCACTAGAAATTTAGGCTTATTTCCTGTCATCACCTCTAGTGGAGAGTACCCTGTTGCATTACTCTTCATGCTATTGAGGACATCCTCAAACGCCGACACATATTCCGCCCATCTAGTATATTTTGAGCTAGCGTACGTCTTGCATAATCTTCCGATCTCTTGCATGTAATGCTCACATGGGTTACTGGCCGGATGCCTTGCAGAAATCTTAATATGCCCTACCCCTTGCTGTTCCGTGAACTCGCCCCACATTTTTGCGATAAACTGTGCCCCATTATCTGAAAATAGCTTTTCTGGCTTGCCCACTTTAACAAAGTAGTCCTTCTCTAGCTTTTTAATTAATGTTTTTGTATTAACCTTTCGTACAGGATATAATCTTATATACTTTGAAAATAGATCAACTATCACAAAGACATATTTCATTCCTCCTACGCCCAGTCGGAAGTGGTCTGAAATTGTCCACGGCAACTAGCTCTCCAATTTTATTTGGAATTATGCTCTGCATTTCTCCTTGCTGTGCAACGGTACTGTATATTACCTACTGGCACTTATTGCATGCGGCCAAGTAAGATCACACTCACCTGGCTATGTTGTTTACATGAATATATTTGTTAATGGTTTCCATACATTTTTGTGCTCCATAGTGAACATGACTTAAATGCACATATTCGATTAATTGCTTTCAATATTTATCGGGAAAGCACAGTCGCCATCGCTCGACGTTTTCATCCTTACTTCGGAATAGAACACCTTTATGCAACTTATAGTAGCCAGGAACCTTTTCATAGCCCTTAGCATTAAAGTTTACTTTTATATGATTCAGTTCCGGATCTTCATTCTGCATGCGCCTCATATCTTTACAAATAGCTCGGATGTTTTTTTCATTTTCAACCTCTTTCATATACAATAGTTGAAATTCCTCCTGTATTTCTTCTGTTCCCTCTCCTTTTCCTACAGGCATGCAGGATAACGCCTCAGCTACATAGTTTTGCTGCCTTTTATGTATCTGATTGAATAGTTGAACTGCTGCGAAAACATCGCCCACCTCCTCAACTGATCATTCAACAATCTGCAGTATTTTAAGGGGCTAAGTGCCTTGTGGTCGGGCAGCATGGCCTTCCAAGTATAACCTTAACTTCTTAAAAACCATACACAATTATGAGCAATCCTTTCTATGAGAGGGTATATCCCCGTTCGTGCTTATTTAACATCCTACTGGCGAATGCCACACTACGGTGTTCTATCTTCCCATTCACCTCAATCTTTTGGAAGATCTCGCGTGCTCCCCCATAATCACAGCTATCTGTCGCTAGACAGAATGGTTTCGACATATCAGGATAATACAACAATTTGCTTTTGCACCAGCTGTCCTTGATAACCTTAAACTCTTTATGCAATCTTTGGTCCATATCCAAGGCGGATTTTTCTTGAGTAGTACGCTCAGGTTTGGTGTATTTAGTATTCCATTAGCTAAAAAATTTTCTATAAAAGCTACACAGCACATAGAATGATTTCAATTGTTTCCTGTTGATCGGCCTTTTGTACTCTGAAATCACTTTTAGTTTCCCTTCTATTGGCAGTATGCCCTCTGATGAAAGTCTGTGACCTAAGAATTCGATTTCTGCCCTTACAAATTCACATTTTGACAATTTTAATGTCGTACCTCCTTTTCGCATAGCCTTCAAAACTTACTCCAATAGATCAGTGTTCACAAAATTATTTGTAGCTACCAAAATATTGTCTACGTAAACAACCAGTCTGCTCATTAATGCCTCTCCCAGGACATGACTGAGCGCTCTGACAAATACGGCTACATAAATAGTCAGGCCGAATGGCACTACTTTGTATCTGTAGCTTCTCCCTTCAAACAGAAATGCCACAAAATGCCTGCTTTCTTCACCCAAAGGTATTTGCCAGAATACACTAGTCAGGTCCATGCTACTCATTAGTTTTACATTCCTTAGGTTGTGCAACATCTCGTCAATATTCCCTGCTTGGTCTAGCTCCTTTATAATAACCTTATTAATTGGGCATTCAGTACAATCCTAACAGACTTATCTTTCTTTTTCACAATCGCAATTGGATTACAATAATCACTCTGGCACTGCTCAGTAATTCCTTATTCTAACATTTGTTTCAATCTAGCCTGCACTGCCTCCCTGCCAGCAAGCGCAATCCCATATGGTTTAGCCTCGATTTGTTCATGTGGTTTTACTTTAACAACGTACTCAAAATCAATTATACTCCCAGGCTTGTCCAAAAACACATCCTCATACGGATTTAACAGACTGAAAAGTTCATCCCTATTATCATCTGATATAGTCTCTATACTTTCCACTATATTCCTGATCTGTTCACATTTAGAAATACTTCCCTCTTCTACCCCGGTCATTAAAATATGGGCAACACATTGCTCCCTCGTTAACAAGTTCTTGAATTTCACCTTTCGTCTTATTCCTTCTATTTAAAACTCGATATACCTTTCTACACAATTGAGAGATGTTTTATATTTACATAGAAAATCTATACCTAATATAACACCTATCATCAACCCACTTATCACAAAACATCTGATATTAAATTCGTATCCACAACATTTAAATTCTAAACTCAACTCCTGCCTTAAGAGTTCACTCTTCCCCCCTGTAGCTGCCTTAAATGTTACACTATTTACTGGGAATATAGCTAAATGCTAGTTCTTTATTCTGGTCAGAAAACTTTCTGACACAGCTGATATGTTACTTCCCAAATCCAGAAGTGCATTTACTCTTGCTTTTCCAACATCTATCTAAACTATTGGCTGTACAACAATTTGTTCTTCCCTATCTAAAAGATCTTCACATAACAAGTCATTCTCAGTTTCTCTCCCCTTTTCTTCCATATCAATAGTACACAAAGCTTTAGTCCACCCTTCAATTTCGTTGTCCCCATCAAATAATTCCTTAAAGACCCTGTATGCTCCTTTTTCACAATTTTTTTTCATTCAAGTTCCCTTGCTATTTTAAACTTTGCTTTAACCCATAAGTGTGGTAACATTGACTTTAAAATTTTCCCATGCCACCACCAGTCAGTAACAGAAAATTCGTGTTCACTTTTGCCAAACCAATAAATTTTTACCCTTCTCCTAACTCACCATAACTGTCATTAATGATGCTGTCACTTTCTCTTCCCTTCGCAAATTGATCCCTCAAATTATATGCATTTAACTCCTCTGCATCTCTGCCCTTGTCAATCTCCAAATTGCTTTCATGAATAGGAAAAGTCACCATTCTAGCTACTTCATTCACATAATTAGTTTCAGAACATACAATATCTTCCTCACAAACATCATCGTACTTTCCAAATTTCTCACAGTCACAAATAACATTATTGACTTCAGCCGAAGCACTTAAAACCTTATTACATATGCCGATTTATCATTGAACACAGAGTTATTAAAATCTATTTCCAAACAATCACTATGTATTACTTCGCTACTGCATCACACCTAAACTTTCTTCCCTTCACTACAGAAAATGGTTCCTTTGACATAGCGTCAACACTTTCATCCATCACCTTCCATTCACAATTCATAATCCCCTCTAGAACTATTGGATATTCTTCATAAACAGAAATAAAAGCACAAATTCCCTCCTCAGTAGCATCTATCTCAGTAGCTTCAAACTTACCCCATGTCTCAGTTATATTTCATTTCCCTTCAACAATAAATCACTTATCATGCTATATACATAATAAGAAAATTATAGAAGGCAACTTTCCTGGTGGGATAAACAAATATAAAAAATAGAAAATGGATGACTTACCCAAAGGACAGGCTCGTCGACAGACACAAATAAAATCATACACAAACACACACATAAGCTGTCGCAACCATTGGTCGCTTCTTCAGGAAAAGAGGAAGAAAGGAGAGGAAAAAGAGAATGATATGGGTTTTAAGGAAGTGGAAAAGGAGTCATTCCAATCCTAGGAGTGGGAGGACTTACCTTAGGGGAAAAAAGGAAGGTAAACAAATACACACACACACACACACACACACACACACACACACACACACACACACACATATCCAAACCCAAACACACAAAAGGTCTGTCTAGGTGTATTTGCGTTTGGATGTATATAAAAAAAATAGATGAAGTACACTTACCAGGCGAAGGGGCACAGGCAGTGATAGCAACAAATAAACACACAGACACACACACACACACACACACACACACACACACACACACACACACACACACACACACAATGCAAGCTTTCGCAGCCTAGCTGCTTCGTCAGGCAGAAGGGAAGGAGAGGGAAAAGGAAATGATGAGGGTTTTAAGGGAGTGGACAAGGAGTCATTCCAATCCCGGGACAGGAAAGACTTACCTCGGGGGGGGGGGGGGGGGAAAGGAGGGTAAACAAATACACACACACCCACACATTTACACAGACGCAAGTACACTTAGGCAGACATCTGTAGAACTGTAGAAAGCAAAGAAGTTAGAAGACCATTCATGAATGGTCACAGGCAGACAGTGTTTGTTGGTAATGAGGATCACCCTGTGGCTAAACACGCCTTGGGGCACGACCAGCGCATCTTGGCACAGTGTTACACCGTCCGGGTTATCTGGATACTTCCCACCGACACCAATCCTTCAGAACTCCGGAGATGGGAACTAGCCCTTCAGCATATTCTCTCTTCCCGTTGCCCAACTGGTCTCAACCTCCGCTAAATTCGAATTCCCACCCACCATCTTAACATCTTCGCCTCGGTTCTCTGGACAGAGCCTCTGCCTCAAGTGGTATCTCTGTCTAACTTATAACTTCTTTGCTTTCTACAGTTCTACAGTAAGTCTGCCTAAGTGTACTTGCGTCTGTGTAAATGTATGGGTGTGTGTGTATTTGTTTACCCTCCATTCCCCCCCCCCCCCCCCCCCCCAAGGTAAGTCTTTCCTGTCCTGGGATTGGAATGACTCCTTATCCACTCCCTTAAAACCCTCATCATTTCCTTTTCCCTCTCCTTCCCTTCTGCCTGACGAAGCAGCTAGGCTGTGAAAGCTTGCATTTGCATTGTGTGTGTGTGTGTGTGTGTGTGTGTGTGTGTGTGTGTGTGTGTGTGTGTGTGTGTGTGTGTGTGTGTGTGTCTGTCTCTGTGTGTTTATTTGTTGCTATCACTGCCTCTGCCCCTTCGCCTGGTAAGTGTACTTCATCTATTTTTTACGTATATTTTTCCTGTTAGGAATTTTTCCTCTATGGCGAAGGGGCACAGGCAGTAATAGCAACAAATAAACACACACACACACACACACACACACACACACACACACACACACACACAAATGCTAGCTTTCGCAGCCTAGCTGCTTCATCAGGCAGAAGGGAGGAGAGGGAAAAGGAAATGATGAGGGTTTTAAGGAAGGGGGTAAGGAGCCATTCCAATCCCGGGACAGGAAAGACTTACCTTGGGGGAAAAAATGGAGGGTAAATAAATGCACACACACCCACACATTTACACAGACACAAGTACACTTAGGCAGACATACTGTACAACTACAGTTGATACAGTTGATACTGTCCAATTCAAGTCATTTTGGTTACAGTCCTTATCTTCATTAAACAATTCTACTAGATTACACAAATTACTGTCTCTATCTTCAACATTCCTATCATTATCATACAAATTACTAATAGTAATATAGTGAGGACAGTTTACAACTCACCGCAAAGACTTGGCGACGAGCTGCGATAGGCACATACAAAAGATACACAAATACAATACATTCATCTATCGGCCATGGCCTTCTTCAGAAAATAGAACACTCAGGCAATCACACAGGTACACAACACAGTCATACAACCATCACCTCCGACTGCCGCACTTGGATTCGAAGTGCGGCAGTTGGAGGTGATGGTTGTATGACTATGTTGTGTGCCTGTGTGATTGCGTGAGTGTTCTATTTTCTGAAGAAGGCCATGGCCGATAGCTGAATGTGTTGTATGTGTGTGTCTTTTGTATTTGCCTGTCGCAGCTAGTCGCCACGTCTTTGTGGTGAGTTGTAAACTGTCCTCACTATATTATTAATTACAACCTGGACTTTTCATTATTATAATTACTAATAGTGTCACTATCTAGCTCAATTTCTTTGCATTCATTGGTTACACAACTGTTTGTCACAACATTGCTATTATCATTTACATATTTCCAAAAATTTGCATCAAATAAAACATTGTTTACTACATGACCTCTATTCCTATTACTGTAATTGTAAAATTGTTCTCCTCTGTTTTGATTTCTAAAAGCCCTAGTCTGATTTTTCACCATACTTGTTAGCCACTGACCGACAGGCACCAACCGGGGCAGCTCTTAATTTTCCTGTCTATTTTGTCTGTTTTCATTACCATTAAAGTTTTGTGGTCTATCATTTCCCCACTGTCTATTCTGATATTTTACATTTCTCCCATTAAACCCAAGACTGTTGTTATTCCCATTGTGTGGCCTGTAATTGCCATTATTACTACAATTACTTCTCCCATTACCTATATTCCTGTCATCATAATTGTTTCTCTCATTAGGCTGATTCCACCCACTATTGCTAGGTCTATTCTGTTTATTCTGGTTGAATTCTTTCTCCCTTTCTACTTTTCGATCTAGTTTATCTACAAAGTTTAAAAATAAGTCAATGAATTCGTCAGGTGCATAATCTAATCCTTTTTTAATTTTCTAAGGCAACTTTCTTTGCAATGCATCAATGATGGTTACATCATATAAAGGTTTATCAATGTGCACTAATTTTTTAAGTTTTTTTTTTCACAAAATTCTTTCATTGTTCCATCGGATTCTTTGTACATAGGTCCATTAAGAAATGCACTTTTGATGCAAACTTATTTCCTACTAGACCAAACTTTTAGAATGGTAAATAGAAATGGTAATAGAACATTATGAAATTAATGAGGTTTGATAATGGGAAAATATGATAATAGTAATTACAAAGTTATAGAAAGTTAGTAATGGGCATAAAAGCTGTAATTACTATGAAATTAATGGCGTTTATTAATGGGAATATTATTTGAAATTTTATCCATTATGGATGTTGAACTCCGTGACTGTTCCTAATAGGTTGTGGAAATAAAATCCGCTACCAGTCACAGTTTTTGGCGGTTTATTAGAACACTACCGGTTTCGGGCTTGTGCCCATCCTCAGGTGTTTACATTCAGACAACTGTTTATTAATGGGAATGAGTATCTCAGACATCCATACTCCTGAAACACCACCTTCATGACCTAGGTCGTGAATTACCTTTCCCTTCCGTTCCCATCCTTTCTTCTTCCCTTCTTTCCCACCTGATGAAGGAACTGTGTTCCGAAAGCTTGTCCTTTTTGTCCCCTTTTTTTTTTCCCTGTTTCTTCATTTGTGTTACTATTGGCGGTACAGCACAAAGAATGGCTGGCCAGTACTTATCTATCTCGTTTGAACAATATTTATCATTTCTGAGGAGAATTTTCATCATGAATCAATTATGGGAATAAAATGAGGCAATTACTTAGTGACAAACAATATAGTTGTTATAATGTAGAAATGAATGCGGGTGGTATCACAAACTTTACTACAGGATAGAAAGGTTTAAAGGTGGTATCATAAACTTTACTACAGGAAAGAAAGGCATCCAGAGCTTCAGTAGGAAATGGTATGCTAAACTACACTATAAGGTAAGAAGGGTATCCTGGGTTTCAGTAAAGAGAGGTATCATATACTACATTAGATGGAGGCTCATGTTCTTACATTACAACATCGCGATTTCCGTCAGAGCTTCCAGCAACCAATTTGTGTGCATTAATGTATTCAATTCGCTCACACAAAATTCGCGCATTGAACCATTGCCATACTTGAAATTTGAACGGTTAAGAAATTTGTTTTGAAGCTGCGTTTCCTTTGCTTCACTCCAGTACTTATTCTAGAAACAAATCTCAAAATTATCATAGGTCTCGGTCAAATGATTATTTAAATAAGCCCACGACTGTGCACTACCCTCAAGTGTTCTTTTTACCAATTTAATTTTATCTTGGTCACTCATCCCCCTAACAAATCCGTCCTTACATGTGGCAAGAAAATCTACTGGGTGGTAATTGCCATCATTAGAAAAATATTATTTCCAGCTGAAAACCATGGATTATTTACAAGTGGACTAACAGTCGCATTACCTATATCACCTCGCACTTCCTCAATTTTTTGTTGTAACTGCACCTTTTACTGATCAATGCTCCCACTACACTCTTTTATCTCCATTTCACAACCTACCATCCTATCTGTTAAATTATTTACTTCAGCTGTAGTTGCCTTTTCAAAAATTATTTTGTCGTTGCACAGTCTTCATTACATTGCTGTTCAATTCGTGCTTTTCCTTTTCCATTTTCTTACCTAAATTTATCACTAATGCACTTACCTTGTTATTAACGGAATCAACTTCCTACTCTATTTTGCCCACTTCGGTCTTCACATCATTTAATTTTGATTTTACCATTCCATCTACTTCTGATTTAAATTTTTCCAACTCAAATTTTACATTTTCAATGTTACTACGTAATTCCAACCTCATACTTTTATGTTTGCTTGAACTTTGTTCAAACCCAAGCCTAATTCCTTCTTTACATTACCCACTTCCGCTTTTACATTGTACAAATCTGCTTTTAATTCTGGTTTTATATCACCCAAATCTGTTTTTAACCCCATTATCCATATGTAATGTTTACTTTCTAATGAACTTCCTGCCGATCATCTTTCCTTGCAGCAGCTAGACTACCAGCCCCCTTTTAGCCATCCCCATTTACTGTACATTTTCTCCCTCAGAAATCGGGCAAGCACATCTGCTAATATTTTCGGAGCCACACACACTTGCTGACTACTTAATTACTGGCATTGTGTTAATATAAGATCCAGCCCCAGACACACACATTTACATCATCTATGTTGGTACTTAGCTTTTCTGCCATGGTGGCTCTGCTGCTGCCGCCGACGTATGTTAACCACCTCCTGGAACTGCCGCCGTGTAGTATGTGAAGCCACTGGCCGCTGTTGACTGTATCTGTGTTCGTGATGTGAAGTTCTGGGCTGTCGTATTCGTAACTCGCGCACCACGTTCTTCTCCGGTCCGAATACTGAGTCCTATACCTCTCCTATCTTCGTATTACAACAGGCACAAAACTTCTGCTGTACTATAAAGCTTTGAGCCCCCACATATCACTCAATATGCATTAGACTTGGCTTCTAAATAAGTGAACTGTGAAATTTACAGTAACTATTAGAAGAGAATTTTACTAAAACCGGCCGAGGAAAAAAAAAAAAAACTGTTGCTTCGTTTCTCATCCCGGACATGATAACCCCTTTTGCGACCTTCCTATTGATACTCACCAGTAAGAATTGGGCTACACATAACTCAGGGTAATAAAAGGTTTATGGCACGTTGTCTGTTCATTGGGGTGAGTTACGTCCTAAACAGCCAACCAATCTGTTTAACCAAGATAAATAATTAATCTGTAGTGTAGCCAGTCTATCAATCTGCATATGATGACGTGAAAATATATTTAACAAACATAAATTAAACCTCTGAAAAAGCAACCAACTGGATTCTAAGATAAAGAAGTGATTCACTCATGAAGTAATTCTTTATAAATGAAGTTTATTACTCTTTTAGGACATGAAAATGCGGAGGTGGTCCTACTTTATACATCGGCAAATAATTGAATATCTCCCCAACTATTGTTCGTAAGAGGCACAATAAGTATCACACGCACTCAAGAGTAAAAGTTCCAAATTATAACCCGTAAATTAGTGAAGTCCATCAATAATTGCAGTCAAATTAATCCGCGATTACAATGTTTGTTATGAAACATAATTTGTCATCACACAAGTACACAGTAGCTGATTTTTCACAGTTCCACAGACCTACTACTGTCCATAGTTCACCGCTTTTCTACCAGAGACTAAGTTCTGAAGCCACAGACCCATAAATTTTCCAAGTCCCCACATGCCTACTTTTATATATATATATATATATATATATATATATATATATATGTAACAATACTGAAAACACTTGAGACTGAAGCTCTTTGCTCAGATATGGCTCAGATATGGCATCTCACTGTTCAAATATACTGCTACCGTCAAAATACAGTTAAACAATTAATATTTAATTTATCTTTGCTTTTTATGCAAATATATTGTGTTCTTGTCCACAAATACATATAATTGTTTATATATAAATTATCTGCTGCAAATCTACTATTTTTAGTTGCCCATGAAATATTTAAGTGGCAGTCTGCAACATAAAACGAATTTTACTAAGAACAATATTAAATATAATAAAATACATATATAAATGTAATGCGCTTTGTTAGGTTTATGTTTTTGTTTCTGTGGTGTAATCTATGTTCTGACACAAGAATATTAGTACCTCAACGAGAAGCAAGTAAAGAGAGTAAAATAAACTTTATTGAAAGAATACGGAAATAATGTGGTATGTCTTTTAAGATAGGTAGCGTGGTGCTATTCTGCCCATTTGCTTCTTAAACTGTTACTGATAAACACTATGTATCAGTAATTGTGAATATAAGTATTACAATATTATTATTATTATTATTATTATAGAACTGAAATTTGTCGGCTTTTTATCTATAAGGGATATTGAAATTGTAGTTACAGCATTTGATTCTCACAAGTCTCCTGAATCCATTCATATAATTATATTTGCCGTATGATCATTTCCTGATTTATATAGTTTTTTAGAATAATGTGTGTGGCTATATTTTATTTCAGTTGCAATGGGCAAGAGCTGCCCTCGCTCAGCCAAGACCGTTTCCGGTTTCTGAGCAGACTAGGTAAATCATAACCAACTCTATTCCATTCACTAGGTCCAAACTGTTAGCTGGCTGGCTGGGGAACCTAACAGCCTGACAAAATCTGCTTTTCACATGGAAACAATTGGCAAAGCCCTGTATCTGTAATGTCACAGTATGTATATACTTGTACAAAATTTTCCATGTATTCATAAAAACACACACACACACACACACACACACACACACACACACACACACACACAGATTCAAGCTTTCGCAACTGTTTGCCGCTTCATCAGGAAAAAAGGAAACAAGGAGGGGAAAAGGGAAGGATGCAGGTATTAAGGGAGAGTATGAGGAGTCATTCCAATTCTGGGAGTGGAAGGACTTACCTTAGGGGGGAAAAGGAAAGGCAAACAAACACCCACCCACACACACTAGCAAACACACCTAGGCAGACATTTGTAGAAAGCAAAGAGGTTGAACAGAGATACCACATGATACAGAGCCTCTGTCCAGAGAGCAGAGGCAAAGATGTTATAGAATGATGGGCTGGAATTTGAATTAGGGGAGGTTGAGACCAGGTGGACAATAGGAACAGAGAACACGCTGATCACACTAAAAGTTCCCATCTCTGGCTGTAACCTATCCTTTCATCCTGCTCTATACCAATTCCAAACTGAACAACCCACAGCCCTCACCCGCCTAATCCTTAACCTACACATCAATTCAGTCAATGAACACATCTGTCAACTCTTATCCCTAATCAAAATTCTCAACCTTTCCTCTCCAACATCCACACCAGCTGCGCAGAACATCCTTCTTCAAGCCAACCGCAAATTAGAACAGCATGCCACCCTCCACCTCAAAAAACTATCCAATCTCCTGGTTACCCACCTCTGGAAAGGCAATACTCTCTCCCTCAATATCCTCTCCAACAAACCTCAACCTCCTGTTATTGCACACAAACCCAGTTTCTCCCATCTACTCAATCTCCCACTCCCAACTCCTCTCCCCCCCCCCCCCCCCAACCCAAACCTCAAAATTCAAATTAATACAATCCAGAACAACAACAGGTGTTATAGAATGGTGGGCGGAAATTTGAATTTAGCAGAAGTTGATACCAGGTGGGCAACGGGAAGGTAAAATACGCTGAAGGGAAAGTTCACATCTCCAGAGTCCTGAAAGATTGATGTTGGTAGAAAGTATCCAGATAACACGGACGGTGCAACACTGTGACAAGATGTGCTGGCCATGCACCAAGGCGTGATTAGCCACAGGGTGATCATTACCAACAAACACTGTCTGCCTGCGACCATTCATGCGAAAGGACAGTTTGTTGCTGGTCATTCCCACATAGAACGCTTCACAGTGCAGGCATGTCAGTTGGTAAATCACATGGGTGCTATCGCAAGTGGCTCTGCCATTAATCGTGTTCACCTTCTGGGTTACGGGACTGGGGTAAGTAGTGGTCGAAGGGTGCATGGGGCAGGTTTTACAATGGTGGCGGTTACATGGGAAGGAGTTGGAGGGTAGGGAAGGTGGTTTGGGGATTTCATAGGGATGAACTATGAGATTACGAAGGTTAGGTGGGCGGCGGAAAGAAACTCTTGGTGGAATGGGAAGGATGTCATGAAGGATGGATCTCATTTCGGGGCATGATTTAAGGAAGTTGTATCTTTGCTGGAGAGCCACGTTCAGAGTCTGATCCAGAACCGGAAATTATCCGGTAACAAGAGGGACAATTTTGGGGTGGTTCTGTGGAAGGTTCTGGGTTTGGGGGGATGAGGCACTGGCCCTGACAATTTGCTTCTGTAACAGATCAGTAGGATAGCTGCAGGATGTGAAAGCTGTTATTAGGTTATTGGTGTACTGGTTCAGGGATTTGGGACTGGAGCAGACTCGTTTACCACGAATAGCTAAGCTGTAGGAAAGGGGACGTTTGATGTGGAATGGATGGCAGCTGCCATAATGGAGGTACTGTTGTTTATTGGTGAGTTTGATGTGGACGGATGTGTGAAGTTGACCGTTGACAAGATGGAGTTTGTCATCGAGGAAAGTGGCATGGGATTTGGAACAGGAGCAGGTGAATTTGATGGGACCAAAGGAGTTGAGGTTGGAGAGGAAATTCTGGAGTTCTTCTTCACTGTGAATCCAGATCATAAAGATGTCATATATAATCTATACCTAACTTGATTGACAGGCTGTGGTATCAAGGAAGGCTTCCTCTAAGTGTTCTATAAATAAGTTTGCGTATGAGGGGGCCATCCTGGTTCCCATGGCTGTTCCCTTTACTTGTTGGTATGTCTGGCTGTCAAGAAGTTGTGGGTTAGGATAAAGCTGGCTAGGGTAATAAGGAAAGAGGTTTTAGGTAGGGTTGCAGGTGGTCAGCTTGAAAGGAAATACTCCATAAAAGCAATGCTCTGGTTGTGTGGGATGTTTGAGTGTGATACAGTATTTCCTTCAAGGCAACCACCTGTAGTACTACCCTAGCTTTCTTTTTGATATAACTAAATCCGTCCAATTTACTGAACAAAACTTTCTCCAATTCCTCTTCCTTAACATCTTCATTGTCCTCGACAACATCTCTCATCATCCTACCCCTAAAGATATCTTCACCCAAAACTTCATCTTTCTGTATATGTTTCTCAGTGTCTACTTTATCAAGCTCAGTGTCAATTTTCTGTGCTAAAGGCACCTCCTCAAACAATCTACTCAAACCTAAATCTTTATCCTGAACATTTACTTCTGAGTTTTCAGTCACATTATTACATTCTTCCACATTATTTAATATTTCAGTCAGCACCCCATCTTCTACTTCAAAATCCTGATCTTTAGATTTACTAACACAATTTTTAGAATTTCTGTTCACTTCTTCCCAGAATTCTTTTGTAAACTCAATCATATTTACTATCTGTGTGTCACTGTGTAGCCTACTGTGGTTATTTCTCTTATTATTCCCTCTACTCCGTCTGTTAAAATTTCGCCTCATATCGACAGGCTTCCCATGACGTGCCTGTTAGTTTCCCGGCCTATTTTTATCTGTATTCTGGTTTGGTGTTCAGTCTGTTTACTCTAGTTACCACATTGTTCAATATGGTTATTTTGTTGTTAAGAATTACCCCCTCTACCTTAATTGTTATTATGCCTATAATATCCAGTATTATTTTGTCTGTTTTCCCCCCTACTTTCTCCTTGTTAACCGTTATGGAATTGAGTGGCATTATCTGTCCCCCTATTCCTGTCATCAGAGTGATCACTGTTACCATTGTCATTACCGCATCTTCTACTATCCTGAAAATTTTGATCTCTTGGTCTATCATCCCCTCTTTCATTTCTTTTTTGGTCCATGTCTAACTTGTCGACATAATTCAAGAAATTGTCTATGGTATCATCTGGGCTGTAAACAAGACTTCAGTACCACTTATTCGGTAATCTCTTTTTAAGAGCATTAATTTTGATCGGGTCTTCTAAAGGTTTATCAATATGAACCAGTTTTTTTCAACTGATACTCACAGAATTATTTCATACTTTTGTTCCCCTCTGTATAGTGAGGACGATTCAGAAACTCTTTAATAATTTTGGCTTGCTTTGCTACTGACCAGAATCTTTTCATAAAACTACTTTCAAATTCTGCAAATGTAGTCTCAGCATGAACATTAAGGTTTGCCCAAGACAGAGCTTCTCCCTTGAGAAATCTACTGACAAACCTTACCTTGAGGGCACCTGTCATCCCCCTACTAAAATTATCTTTACATGGAAACATAAAATCTACTGCGTGTATCTTATTGTCACCAGGAAAACTCTTAATGTTCTCATGTGTTGAACTAAAACTACTAGCAACATTAAATCTAGAGTTAGCAACAATCTGTTCAACATCTAATACTCTGTTATGACTTCTGTAATATTTTGATTACTTATGTCAATATCCTGCTTAACATGGGAAAGTTTTGGTCAATAACTTCGTGACTCTCTCTCTCATGTTTTGTGAAGTTAACTAAGTTTTCTCAACTTTTTTAACATAATTATCAATAATATTGACACGTTCCTGAACCTTGGCATGTGATTTGTTAACTACATTTTTGAATATGTGATAATCTGATTCTAAGACACCCACAGCTGCCACTTAAGATTCTGTTTTGGTTTTTAATTTCTCAAGTTTGACTTCATATGATTGCAAATTGGAACTAAGCCTGTCTATTGTGACTTGTATTACATTCAGTTTAGAATTCTGTGCATCTAATTTTGCATTCTGTGAATCTACTTTTGACTTAAGATGACTAAGGAAAAAGGTTATTGGTTGATTGGGATTTGGGAAAACCAAGAAACGGCAAATACGATTGTGATACACCATTGTGACCTAATACCAAACTTGTATCAACATCTTCATCTACATACATACTCCGCAATTCACCGTAAGGTGCGTGGCGGGGGGTACACTGTACCACTAGTAGGCATTTCCTGTCCTATTCCACTCCCAAATTGAATGAATAAAGAAAGAATGCCTATATGCCTCCGTACGAGCCCTAATTTCTCTTATCTTGTCTTTGTGATCTTTACGCGAAATGTATGTAGGCGGCAGCAAGATCGTACTACACTCAGCTTCAAATTCCGGCCCTCTAAATTTACTTAACAGAAATTCAAGAAAAGAACGTCGTCTTTCTTCCAGCGATCCCCAATTGAGTTGCTGGAGCATTTCCGTGACACTTGCGCATTGGTCAAACCTACCGGTAACAAATCTAGCTCTCGCCTCTGAACCGCCTCTGTCTTCCTTCAAACCGATCTGCTGCGGGTCCCAAATACTTGAGCAATACTCAAGACGTGGTCGTACAAGCGTTTCATACGCGGTCTCCTTTACAGGTGAAGTACAGCTTCCCAAAATTCTCCCAATAAACCGAAGTCGGCTGTCCGCCTTACTCACAACTGTCCTTACATGCTCGTTCCATTTTATATCGCTCTGCAGTGTTACGCCTAGATATTTGAACGACACGACAGCATCAAGAAGCTCACTACTAATGCTGTATTCGAACATTATAGGATTGTTTTTTCTACTCATGCGCATCACCTTACATTTTTCTACATTGAGAGCTAGCTGCCATTCTTCGCACCAACTAGAAATTTTGTCTAAGTCAACCTGTATGCTATTACATCCACATTTTCATATACATTTTGGTTTACAATTTCACTGTTTTCTGCATTTTCGGACACTTGAGTTTGTTGTCCTAATGCACCACTATTTTCTCCATTAACACTCATTTTGGTGACCTAACAAAGACTTTCACTTGACAAAAGTATTACACTTTCCCTATTGTGCTTTTCTGAAGCAAACAAAAAATTTACACTTGCCCAATGCGACGCACTCTCACTTGAAAAATAATAATGGAGTAGACAGTACCTTTATTGCAGTTGTTTGCTTCTTCTACAGCTTATTTGTTTTTGGACAGACTTCTTTGTTGAGTTGTATCACCTTCAGCAACGTCTCGCCATCTTTGCTTCCAAACACCACCACCGTGAGTTACAGTATTGATAAACAGAATTGACAAACAGCATTTTGTTCAGGATTATGAATACAACATTTAGAGTTTCAATAATGTGATGTAAGACTCCAGACACGACTTACACCATTCCAGCTCTCCTTCACCACTTTGTAACATATCTGCTAGTAACTGATAACTTCCTTAAGCTGAAGATAAACAATTGTCACTTTCACATAGCAAGGTTACAATAACAAAATTATTAAGTTCAGCACATTACCAGAGTGTCATAGGTTGGGTGTATCTTATAGAATTTGCTTTGCTTCTTCAAATGCCTGAAATTCTGGTTTAGGTTGTGTGCTGGGTGATATTTTACAGACCTACATCACTTGATGTGAAGTCCAAACACAAGTCGCACTTTTCATAAAACTGTATTCAACAAAACATTACTTTGTTGGTTGTGTTGTTGTTGTGGTCTTCAGTCCGCAGACTGGTTTGATGCAGCTCTCCACGCTACCCTGTCCTATGCTAGTCTCTTCATCTGAGAATACGTTTGGCAATCTACATCCTTTTGAATCTGCTTACTATATTCGTCCCTTGGTCTCCCTCTACGATTTTTACCCCACACGCTTCCTTCTAATGCTAAGTAGTTGACAATTCCTTGATGTCTCAGAATGTGTCCAACTAATCTACCCCTTCTCTTAGTCAGGATATGCCAGAAACTCCTTTTCTCCCTGATTCGGTTAAGCACCTCCTCACTAGTTAAGTCATCTACCCATCTAATTTTCATCATTCGTCTGTAGCACCACATTTCAAAAGCTTCTATCATCTTTTTATCTGAACTACTTATCATCCACATTTCATTCCTATACAATGCTATACTCCAGACAAATGCTTTCAGAAAGGACTTCCTAACATTTAAATTAATATTGGATGTTAACAAGTTTCGTTTCTTTAGAAACGCGTTTCTTCCCATAGCCATTCTGCATTTTATATCTTCTTTACTTCTGCCATCAGAAGTTATCTTGCTACCCAAATAACAAAATTAATCTACTGCTTTTATTGTCTCATTACCTAATCTAATTCCGTCAGCATCACCTGATTTTCTGACATTGCATTCCATTACCTTCGTTTTACTCTTGTTAATGTTCATCTTATATCTTCATTTCAAGACACTGTCCATTCCATCCAATTGCTCTTCCAGATCTTTTGCGCTATCTGACAGAATTGCTATGACATCGGCAAACCGCAATGTTTTTATTTCTTCTCCCTGCACTTTAATGCCCTCTCCAATTTTCTCCTTCTATTTCTTCACTGCCTGCTCAATGTACATATTGAACAACATTGGGGAAAGGCTACAACCCTGTCTTACTCCCTTCCCAACCTCTGCATCCCTTTCATGCCCTTTGACTCTAATAACCGCTGTCTGGTTTTTGTATAGGTTGAATATAACTCTTCGCTCCCTATATATTACCTCTGCTGCCTTCAGAATTTGGAAGAGTGTATTCCAGCGGACATTGTCAAAAACTTTCACTAAATCGACAAACGATAAAAACATAGGTTTCCCTTTTCTGAACCTATCTTCTAACATAAGTCGTAATGCGAGTATTGCCTCCTGTGTTCCTACATTTCTCCTAAATCCAAACTGATCTTCCCCGAGGTCAGAATCCACAAGCTTTTCCATTCATCTGTAAATAATTTGTGTTAGTATTTTGCAACCGTGATTTATTAAACTAATAATTCTGTAATTTTAACACTTGTCTGCACTTGCTTTCTTTGGAATTGGAATTACGATATTCTTCTTGAAGTCAGAGGGTATTTCCCCTGTTTCATACATCTTGCGTACCAGGTGATTTTTTCACAACTGGTTCTCCTAACGATATCATCAGTTCAGACGGAATATCAGCTACTCCAGGGGCCTTGTTTCGACTCAAGTCCTTCACCGCTCTGTCAAATTCTTCTCACAGTATCATATCTCCTATCTCATCTTCCTCCACTTTGTCTTCTATTTCTAGAATATTGCCGTCAAGTTTATTTCCTTTGTATAGGCCCTCTATATATTCTTTCCACAGTTCAGCTTTCCCCTCTTTGCTTAATAACAGTTTGTTCTTGATATTCATACAACTGATTTCTTGTCTCCAAATATCTCTCTTATTTTCCTGTAGGCAGAATCTATCTTTCCCCTAGTTATGCATTCTTCTACGGTTCTGCATTTGTCATCTAGCCACTCCTACTTAGCCAGTCTGCACTTCCTTTCAATTTCATTTTTTAGACGTTTGTACTCTCTTTTTCCTGTTTCACTAGCTGAATTTTTATATTTTCTCGTTTCATCAGTTAAGTTCAGTATATCCTGTGTTATCCAGGGGTTTTGACTAGGCCTTGTCTTTCTGCCTAAATGGTCCTCTGCAGCCTTCACCACCCTATCTCTAAGAGCTACCCATTCTTCTTTTACTGTATTACTTTCCTCCGTTTCAGCCAATCCTTGCCTGTGCTCCCTCTGAAACTCTCAACCACATCTGGTTCCTTCAATTTCTCCAGGTTCCCTCTCCTAACTTTTCTATCTTTCTGTAGTCTCTAAGTTTTAATCTGCAGTTCATAAGCAATTAGTTATGGTCAGAGTCTATATCTGCTCCTGGATATGTCTTACAGTTTAGAACCTGGTTTCTAAATCTATTCCTTACCATTATAAAGTCAATCTGGTACCTTCCAGTGTCTTCTGGTCTCTTCCACGTATACAACCTTCTTTCATGATGATTAAACCAAATGTTGGTGATCATTAAATTGTGGTCTGTACAAAATTATACTAAGTGATCTTCTCTTTCATTTCTTTTTCCCAGTATATTCACCTACTACATTTCCTTCTCTTCCCTTTCCTACTACAGTGTTCCAGTCCCTCATCACAATCAAGTTTTTGTCTCCCTTAACTTTCTGAATGATTTCTTTTATCTCCTCATACATTTTTTTCGATAACCTCATCGGCCTTGCTAGTTGGCATATAAACTTGCACTACTGTGGTCGGTTTTGGCTTCGTGTCTATCTTTAGTACGATAATGCGTTCACTATGCTGTTCATAGTAACTTACCCGCATTCCTATTTTCTTATTCATTATCAGACCTACTCCTGTGTTACCACCAACTGATTTTGTATTGATAACCTGACCAGAAATCCTGTTCATCCTGCCACTGAACTTCACTAATCCCCACTATATCTAACTTCCACCTATCCATTTATCTTTTCAAATTTTCTAGTTTACCTACGCGATTAAGGGTTAGAACATTCCACGCTCCAACCCATAGAATGCCTGTTTTGTTTTTCTTGATGACAACATCCTCCTGAGTAGTCCCCGCCCAGAGATCTGAATGGGAGACTATTTTATCTCTGGAATATTTTACCCAAAAAGACGCCATCATCATATAGTCATACAGTAGAGCTGCATGTCCTCAGGAGAAGTAACGACTGTAGTTTCCCCTTGCTTTCAGCTTTTCGCAGTAACTGCATGACAAATCTGTATTAGCTAGTTTTACAAGGCCAGCTCAGTCAATCATCCAGACTGTTGCCCCTGTAACTACTGAAAAGGCTGCTGCCCCTCGTCAGGAGCTACACGTTTGTCTGGCCTCTCCACAGATACCTCTCCACTGTGGTGACACCTATGGTACGGCTATCTGCATCATTGAGGCACGCAAGCCACCCGACCTCGGCAATGTCTGTGGTTCATTGTTGGTATTAAACCACATACTGACTGTCCAAAGTCAGCCTTAATAATGACAGCCCGAGTCCTCAGCTCCTTATGTACTATTTTGACTTGTAGACAGCCCTACAAACTATTGTTAGGGACAGGAAGTTGTACATTTATCATGAACAATGGATTTGTTACAAGATATACTTCATATTGGTAAGTAGAGCATAAAATGTTTATTCTTTTAAATACGATCATTTTTAGAATAATTTCTACAATTAAGCAATATGTGGTATTATACGTATACGAACAATAGAATTTATAAAGAAGTTAATAATGTGAGAATTATGTTATGAATACAATTCCTAACATGTACGGAGCTATGTTTTTGCAAGCTTTAACTCTTGACAGTCTTTAGAGGTCTTTAGATATTGTAGTTTTCAAGGAATGCTTAAATGTTGACTATGTGATCATGTCGGTTTCAGATTGTCTTCTGAATTCATATAATAAATTATTGCCAGTATTACATTAATTCATCAGGTGGCATTTTAAGTCCATGTACTGAGTTTTATGTAAACCTAATATCATTTAATATGTTTTCTATTACAACCTATTATTACTACATGTGCTCACTTTATATTCCAGAATACAGCTATAATATGCAATAACTTTGCTTTCTACCAATGGATGAACATTAACCAAGTAGCTATTAGTTTTTGTGGTGGGTTTACAATCTGGTAATATTCTTAAACCAAAGTTATCTGATATCTCTAGTTCAGCATAGGGCTAACACACAGCGATTTTGTTATAAGAGTTACGTACTGTATTAGTGTGTTGCCTATATGCTAATGTTCAGTCTTTAGGTGTTTCCATAACTGGTCAACTATGTCCCAACATATACTCACACAGTCACAATCGGCATCTCCGCTCGCTGCAACCAGGAATGACGGTGGTGTTTGTGTGAATGTGTGTGTTTTTTCTCTGACGGACGAAGGCTGTATTGGTCGAAAATGTTTTTAAGCAAGTTGTATTATGTTACATGTGTCTTAATGTGACTCATCAGATGTCTCTGTGGTGAGTAGCAATGCATCCTCCTGAAAATATTGTTGAATTATGTAATAATATATTTTAGAAGTGTATTAATATCTTATTTTTATTGCTTTTTCACTGTGTATCGTAAATAAAATAGATGAAAACAGGTAATACACTTAATTGAATCGTAATCATACTTACTGATGCTCTACTTCAAAATAAAGTGAAAAAAAGATATCATAAATATGAGAATATTATCAAATACAAGGAAAAAGAATTCCCATAATTCGAGGTTTGAACCTGAAGCCATGGTTTGACAGTCCAAGTTGTGAATTGCTTGACTGGCAACGGTGCACGGTGGGTCAGAACATAAAAAAATCGATAAAATGTATGGAGTTGTTGAATTTGTAGTAAAATTAGTATGTATTGGTTAACAAAATTTATGATTAAGAATACAACATCATCAAAAAGAAATAAAAATTGCTGATGCTGTTCCTTACTGTCATTTTATTCATGTAATGGTAATTATTAGGGAAATATGGAGGTTGCTGATGAAGACAGTTAAACATTAAAAAAGAGACATTTCTGAATCACATTGTCTCATTTCAGCAGTAGAACATGTTACAGGATGTGGTCTAACAAAGCTTGCAGCTGTACCTTAGCTTATGATTTGGTAAAAGTGAGGGTTTCATCCAGAGGACGGCAAGCTTTTCTCACTGCCAAAACAGTTAAATATGAAGGATAAATTATGTTTAAGCCTTTTCCTTTGGCCCAATTTCTGAAATGTTGGTAAGATTATTTCAAGCCTAAAACAAGTTCTATACCTTCATTTACGTCAAATGAGGATGGTGAAGATGTTGGCAATTGCAAGCATGCCTTGCCTTGGATGGACTTGTGATGTCTTTCACAATCTTTGCAGTGTCTGGGTGCCCGAAGATCAATGACTCATTTGCGCAGTGTGTGATATTTCGGCAAGACTCAATTTCCTACGAAAGTCCTCAGTTTTCCTTCTTTTACGTATCAGATAATGTTTCAAATTTTGTATCAGGCAGGTTTGTTGATTTAGTCACATCAATCGGAACATCTATGTAATAATAAACAACATTCGTTATTCTTGAAATAGTCTTGTCACCAAGTTGTTTTCCTGTATTTGATTCTTGACTTTCTCAACATAATCAAAATCGTAGACCTCATATCATCAGGAATTGTAATTACATGTCTACTTTTCCCCATTAATGAGTTCAAATTTTCTATGATAGCCTCCAAATCTTTTGACAAATACTCTTTCGTTATTAGAAAAATATCTTTCCTAAAAAATCCAATTCTGAAATACTCCCAAATACCCTGAATCAGATGAAACTATATAATAGATGAAGATTACTTACCAGGTGAAGGAGCACAGGTAGTGATAGTGGCACAAATAAATAAAACACACACACACACAAAAACGCTAGCTTTTGCAGCCTAGCTGCTTCTTCAGGCAGAAGGGAAGGAGGGGGAAAAAGAGATGAGGGTTTTAAGGGAGTGGGTAAGGAGCCATTCCAATCCTGGGACAGGAAAGAGTTACCTTGGGGGGAAAAGTAAAAAAGAGGGTAAACACACACACACACATCTCTGGACAGAGCCTCTGCCTCAAGTGGTATCTCTGTCCTACTACTTAGTTTTCTACAGTATGTCTGCCTAGGTGTGGGGATGGAAAGTTGTGTGTTGCAGAATGGTTTGTGAAGGCTCTGGTAGGTAGGAATTTGAATTGTGGGAATGAATACAGTGAAGAGACGGGGAAGGAAAGGATAAAAGGGAGGTGTAGAGGAGTGTGGGGAGGGAGTTCGGGGGATTTGGAACAATAAGAATAATAAGGAAATAATAAAAACAGGAAAGAAAGTAAAAAGATAAAAGCAAAAATAAAAAGTAATTAATAAGTAGATATTGTAAGTGGTGATTCACTTGCAAGGAAGACATGAGATACAGGATAATGAGTGGGGATGGAAGAGGGATGGGAAGTTACGTAGGTTGAGGCCAGGATGGTTACAGGACCTGTAGTGAAACAAGCAAAATTGCTGGTTCCAGTAGGTATTGGGTCGTGAAAGGAAAGAATGTCATGAATAATAGTTATTGTTATTTAAAAATGTTAGGTTTAGTTATGACTCAGTCATATACTGCACACGGGATTTTTGATATTTTATGCAGATCGCACAGTGCACAAGTGCTGGATGTGTCAGAGACATTAACACTGCAGCAAAATAGACGGGGTTAAAAGTCGCGGAGAAAGGTGCACTCCAGTGAAAATTAAAAACAATACTGTTTATAAAAAATGATTAAAAGTTACTTAGTTACAGGAATATGTTTTGTCAAGGAGACGATGTGTCTAAGATAATTTCCCATCCCTCTTCCTTCCCCACTCATTATCCTGCATCTCATTTCTCCCTTGCATCTGTGTGTTGCCACTTACAATATCTCCTTAATTAATTACTTTTTTCTAGTTATTTATTTTTTCTTACTCTTTTCCTTTTTTTATCCTTATTATTCTTATTGTTTCATCCCCCACTCCCTCCCCACACTCCTCTACACCTCCCTTTTATTCTTTCCCACCCCTTTCCTTCACTGTATTCATTGCTGTAATTCAAATTCCCACTTATCAGAGCCTTCACATTCCATCATGCAACACTGAACTTTTCATCCCCAACTTCACCTGGAATTCTTCCCCCTCCACTCCCACCTCACTCACAGTCTAGATGCTTGTGACACTGGAGTGGCTGGACATGATGATTGTGTGTGTATAGTTATCTGAGTGATAGCTTGAATAATAGTGTTTCTTTTTCTGGCGAAGGCTATGGCTGAAAATTTAACTTGTGTGAATGTGATTATCTATTTTCGTGTCTCCAGCAGCTCAGCGACCCTCCTTACATTGAGTTGTTATCTATCCTGCATTATTGACATCTTTAAACTTTATTTTTTTCATTTTTTGACCACGTTTTCAATATTCAGGCCCATTGTGTGGTGGTCAGAAACCCACTCTTGTTTAAGAGTACCCAAGCTAGAGCATGAAAACAAAAAAATGTTAATAATTTGAATGTCATTAATTTTTGACTCCTGATTTATTAGTAAAAAAATTCTCATCTTTAGATGCTCTTTCTGTGTATATCACTGAAAACGCAGTTTTTCATGATCAACTTTGTCATTGATTTTTTCAAAAACTGTTGAGTGTCTAGCAAAAAGCCAAAACACATCTCTCTATATTCAGCATTGAACGTTGATGCAAAATGTTATTGAAATTGGTGACACACATGTTGGACCCTGTCCTTGTTATTCACCACTTTACCCAGGTTCTTGTTTCTGTATCACCTTAGTCTTCAGTTGGAGGAGGAGGATCCTATTAATTGGTCTCCTTGGACATAAATCAGCATTAGTTTCTTCTACTCAGCAGGGAAGTATCGTGGGTTGAAGAAACTTCAGAGACTACTCAAATGAATAATGTCAGACACTTGATTACACATATATTTAAAACACTTTCAAACATTCAATAACAGGCATATAACTAGAACTACATTAGCTAGGACAGTTGAATCTGAATTTCTCTCAAGAGTCCTTATTCTTTGAACAATACTTTCTTAATTAATAAAATTTAATAATAGTAGTAGTAGTAGTAATCACTTCTTAATATCTGAGTTCAACTTATAGTTGCTTATTCTTCGTCCATAAGCATTACTACACTTTGACCCCAACACTATTGTGTCTCTGCTCCTCGGCATGTAGTATTAATGTCATTTCATTCATGCTTACTCAAGTGTGCAACCTGCAGACAATATTACAGCCACATAATGTTCTGTTCCTTTATATAATTATTAGATACAAATGTCTTCTGTTGGAAAGATCAGTTAAGTGTAACAAGTATGCCATTACACTACAACTGTCGGTAGTACTCACAAGGCATGCCACGTGACTGGGTTGTGCTGCATCTGTCCTGTAGCCACTGTCAGTGCCCCATTAAACTGCTACAGTGTGCTCCTGACTGGCTGCAGTAGTGGCAGGCCATGTCTGTCTGGTGGCAGGTTGCGCACCCTGACACTTCCCACATTACCGGGGTCACATGGGAGAGTTCTGTCTCACATTCTTTGATAGCAATTGTAGAGTTATTTTGTGTATTATTTGTGATGAAACGGTGGTGTGATTTATTTTGTGGTTCCTGCAACAATGCGTCATACGATGACTTCCAAATTATGAAATGCTTCTCTATGGAAACACATAGACAATTGCCAACTTGCACTGTTACTGCAGAAACAGTGTTGAAGTCTGTTGGAAAGCTTTACCTTTACCTTTACAGTGGAGGGGTATCTGTGGAAAGACCAGACAAGTAAGAGGTTCCTGAAGAGGGGCAGCAGCCTTTTCAGTGGCTGTCTGGGCAAGAGTCTGAATGATTAAACGAGCTGGCCTTTTAAAATAATCTAATGTGATTTTTCCCATATAATTACTGCAAATTGCTGAAAACAATGGGCAAACTACAGTAATTACTTTTTGTGGGACATGCAGCACTACTGTAAGAATATATGTTGATGGCATCCTTTTGGGAAAAATATTCCAGAGGTAAAATACTCCTTCATTGGGATCTCCAGGGGAGGACTACTAAGGAGGATGTCATCATCAGGAAAGACACACTGGTATGTTAGATCCTTTATCAGGTAGGGAGGAATACATGAATATGTACAGGGGGGAAAGGAATGAAAGAGGATGCCGCCTGTTAAGAATCATGAAAGACAGTTACATACATGGAAGAGACCAGGAGACACCACAAGATACCAGATACATTTTATAATGGTTAGATAGATTTTGGAACCTGGTTTTAAACTGTAAGATGTATCTAGGGGGAGAAGACTGACCATATCTTATTGGTTATGTGTAGAGTAGATATGGAGGGAGGAGGAGTTACCACATTTATTAAACACTGCTATAAATTCAAGAATATTGATATAAATAAATTCTGTCTAGAATAGCATTTTCAAGCTCAAGCAACAGAAGTAGAGCTCCAATATTATGTTGTTGTTGTTGTTGTTGTTGTTGTGGTCTTCAGTCTGGAGACTGATTTGATGCAGCTCTCCACAATACGTGATCCTTAGCAAGCCTCTTCAACTCCACATAAGAATCACAACCTACATCTGTCTGAATCTGCTTACTGTATCCATCTCTTGGTCTTCCTCTGTGGTTTTTACACCACACACTTCCCTCCAATGCTAAATTCACAATTCCTTGATGCTTAAGAATGTGTTCTACCAATTGATCCCTTCTTTTAGTCAAGGTATGCCAGAAATCCCTTTTCTCCCCAATTCTGTTCACTATCTCCCCATTAGTTATGCGATCTACCCACCTAATCTTCACCACAACAATGTCATAGGCAAAATACAATGTTTTTATTCCTTCACCCTCAGCTTCAATTCCTTCTCCAAATTTCTCCTTGATTTTCTTTATAGCTTGCTGAATATAAAAATTGAATAATATTGGAGAAAGGCTACAACCCTGTCTTACTCCCTTTCCAACCACTGCATCCCTCTCATGCCCTTCAACTCTGACAACCGCTGTCTGGTTTTTGTACAAGTTGTAAATAACCTTACGCTCCCTATATTTTACTCCTGCTTGCTTCAGAACTTGAGTTTATTCCAATCAACATTGTCAAAAGCCTTTTCCAAATCTACAAAAGCTAGAAATGTAGGTTTGCCTTTTCTTAATTTATCTTCTAGTATAAGCCGTAAAGTGAGTATTGCCTCCCGTGTTCATACATTTCTCCTGAATCCAAACTGATCTTCCCCGAGGTCGGCTTCCACAAGCTCTTCCATCGTCCTGTAAATAATTCGTGTTAAAATTTTGCAACCATGACTTATTAAACTGATGGTTCTGTAGTTTTCACACCTGCCTCCACCTGCTTTCTTTGGAATAAGGATTATTACATTTTTCTTAAAGTCTGAGGGTACTTCACCTGTCTCATACATCTTACACACCAGGTGAAACTGTTTTGTCATGGCTGCTTCTCCCAGAGACTTTAGTAGCTCCGAGGGAATGTCATCTACTCCAGGAGCCTTGTTTTGACTTAGGTCTTTCAATTCCCTGTCAAATTCATCTCTGAGTATAGTATCTCCTGTTTCATCCTCATCTTCTACTTCTCCCCTTTGTAGAATATTGCCTCTAAGTTCATTTCTTTTGTAGAGACCCTCTATATACTCTTTCCACCTTTCAGCGTTTTCTTCTTTGCTGATAACTAGTTTTCCATCTGTCTTCTTGATATTCATAGAGCTGTTTTACTTATCTCCAAATATATCTTTTATTTTCCTGTAGGATGTATCTATTTTTCCCCCTATTTATACATTCTTCTACATTCTTGCATTTGCCTTGTAGTCACTGCTGCTTCGCCATTTTGCACTTCCTGTCAATCTCATTTCTTAGTCATCTGTACTCCATTTTGCCTGTTTCATTTACTGCATTTTTATATTTTCTCCTTTCATCAATTAAATTTAGTATGTCCTGTGATATCCAAGGATTTTTTTGTAGGTCTTGCCTTCCTGCCTATTTTGTCCTCTGCTGCCTTCATTATTTCATCTCTCATTGTTACCCATTCCTCCTCTACTGTTTTATTTTCCCCAATTTCTGTCAATTGTTGCCTAAAGCTCCCTCTGAAATTCTCAAGAACTTTAGGTTTCTTCAGTTTATCCAGGTCCCATCTCCTAATTTTCCTACCTTTCTGCACTTTTTTTCAGTTTCAGCCTACAACTCATGACCATAAGTTATGGTCAGAATTTATATCTGCCGCTGGGTATGTCTTACACTTTAAAACCTGGTTCCGAAATCTATGTCTAACCATTATAAAATCTATCTGGTATCGCCCAGTGTCTCCTGGTCTCTTCTATGTATACAATCTTCTTTCGTGATTCTTAAAACAGATGTTTGTTATAACTACATTATGTTCCATGAAAATTCTACCAGGCGGCTTCCTCTTTCAATCATTTTGTCCATACCATATTCACCTATCATTTTCCCTTCCCTTCCTTGTCCTACTACCGAATTCCAGTCTCCCATAACAATTAAGTTTTCCTCTCCCTTAATTGTCTGAATAATTTCCTTCAGCTCCTAATATATTTCTTTGATCTCCTCATCATCGGCAGAGCTAGTGGGCATATAAACCTGTACTACTGTTGTCGGTGTTGGCTTGGTATCTTATCTTGACTACGATAATGCGATCACTGTGTTGCTCATAGTAGTTTACCCGCATTCCCATCATCTCATTCATTATTAGACCTACTCCTGCAATACCCCCAACTTATTCTGTATTGATAATCCTGTATTCACCTGACCAGAAATCCTGTTCCTCTTTCCACCAAACTTAACTCATCGCCACTATATCTAACTTTAACCTTCCCATTTCGCTTTTTAAATTTTCTAACTTCCCTACCTGATTAAGGGATCTAACATTCCACACTCTGATCCGTAGAATGCAAGTGTTGTCTTTCCTGATGATCACATCCTCCTGAGTAGTCCCCACTCGGAGATCTGAATGTGGGATTATTTTACCTCCGGAATATTTCCCGAGAGGATGCCATCATCATATGTTCATACAGTAGAGCTCCATGCCCTCGGGAAAAGTAACGGCTGTAGTTTCCCCTTGCTTTCAGCCGTAAGCAGTAACTGTGTGGCAAAGCCACATTAGCTCATTTCAAAGGCCAGCTCAGTCAATCATCCAGACAGTTGCCCCTTTATACTGAAAAGGCTGCTGCCCCTCTTCAGGAACCACATGTTTGTCTGGCCTCTCCACACATACCCTTTCGTTCTGGTTGCACTTACGGTACGGCTATCTGTATCGTTGAGGCACGCAAGCCACCCCACCTCTCCAATGGCTGTGGTTCATGTGAGTGCTCGGTAAATAGTTACTATTATATAGATGCTATATAATACTATTTATTTACTGAGCACCTGTAGAAAATTATAATCTATATCTAAATCATCTAGAAGCTCTATTGAATTATTTAACAGAAAGGAACCAAGAAATCTTGGTTGCTGGTGACTTTAATATGGATTTTCTTATTCTGTCCTCCAGTAAACATTTATTGCAGTCAGTAACATTGTCTATCAATCTAACTCATCTGTAAACTTTCCAACTAGGGTAACTAGATCACCTAGGTCAGCCATTGATAATATTTTTATTGACATTTCAAAGGAACTAAATCATATTATCAAACCAATAATTAATGGCCTATCTGATCATGATATGCAATCCCTTCTTTTATGTACAAATTCTATGCAGATTATGAAGACTTCTAAATCTATATGCAAGAGTGTAGTCAATCCACAGAAAATTGAAAATTTTAGAAAACTACACAAAAATGTGAACTGGAAATATGTTTATTGTGCTCATGGCATGAATGAAACATATAAGATATTCATTAATAATGTCAGTATTATGGTTTAAAACTGTTTTCCTCTAAAAGTAACCAAAATTAAACAGTAATATATAATAAAACCATGGATTACACAAGGAATAAAGATTTCATGTAAGACAAAAAGAAAAATGTATCTATCATCTAAGAGTACATCCAATGATGATGACTTAGCTAAATATAAGGAATACTGTAAAATATTTAAAAACAAGTAATTCAGACATCTAAACAAATGCACTATGAGAAAAAGATAGCAAAATCAGACAACAAAATATGAGCAATATAGAATATAGTGAAAGAGGATACTGGTAGAAACAGAAAGGAATAGGAGTAGACAGCATTAAAAGTAGATAATACAGTAGTAACTGATGGACATAGTGTGGCATATCTATTTAATAAGTTTAATATTCACAGAATATATGACACCAACTGCGATTGGATAAGGTGAAAATGTGTACCCAATCGCAGTTGATGTCATATATTCTATGAATATTAAATAATAACAACTGCAGGATCAGAAGTGATGTCTGTTCTTTCGGAACAGACGCCACATGTATATATTTAATAAGTACTTCATATCTTACAATTTTAAACATGGCTGTTAAGGACAGCAACTGTTTATCGAAAAATGAGATACACACTTCCAAAACAGCTCTTTTGTTACGAAAGTTTTCGTAAAATATTTACTTTACCATGGTTTTGGCTTCACTAATGGAGCCTCCATCAGAAGTTAATCTGTTTGCTACCTATGAATAAAAAAATTAAGAGTAGTACATATTACAGAGATAGTATAAAACATTATATCCTAAGATACAATCTCACAAATTACTTACATATGAATTTATAGTCAGAAGATGGTCTTGAGCGATAGGGCTCACGTTAAAAATTTAAAAAAAGTTTGCACATTGCAAAATTTTTAAACAACTGAGACAACCCGCTGCTAAAGGTCGCGTGTGCAGCCAGCACTGCAGGTGGCATCAGGCTGACCGGCGAACAATCGCGCGCATGGGGCCCCGAGCCGAAGCAGCCTTTCTTCCGCCCCAGGCTGCTTCACTTTCCCTCCCAGTACACGCCTTTGCCTGGAGACGGGCGTCCTTTGTGAATGAAGGTGGTGTCTAGTCCAAATTTCTCTTTTTCCTTGGTTTCTTCCTTTTCTAACCTTTGCTTCTGTCTTTCACTCCTTGCTGTACTCTCCCAGCCTTCCTCTCCTCATTAGTCTCCGCTTCGGCGTTTGAGACACTTCTTTCTCTTCACTTCCTCTATTCTTCTTCTTTCCTCCCTGTGCGTGTCTGAAGGCCGACCCACGCATGCGTAGCAGGTGACTGGGTAATGCGTAATTCCCCGCCCCGGGTAGACAAGTAGGGCACGTATGTACCTCCTGGCAAAGGCCAGGCCCAGGGAGGGGTGATTACCCGAGCTGGTACCTTCCGAACATGCCGACTGGTCGCTCTGTCAGTTCTTGGGAGGTGTGACCTGAGGTGTGAAAAATCACCTAAGGCGGGTAAGCCCTCAGAGAGGGCCCCCACTAGGAAGGAGCGCGTCATCGGAGACGCCGGTAATCATGGGGGACACTTCCGCAATGACTTCCTTCTCTTCTTCTGTGACTTTGACCCAGAAATGAAAGATTGATTCGCCTTACCAAAAGAAAACTTTGCCTAATCTTCCGAAATTCCTTGTTGTCTCTTGAACCGACGGTAAAGATTTCACTTCTGTAAATCCTTTAGTCATTCAGAAAGGTGTTGATGCAATTGCTGGCCCTGTTAAGACCTGTTCACATCAGCACAATGGAACATCGTTGCTGGAAGCGGACAGTGCCTTCCAGGCACAAAAACTAATACGGAGTAAGTTGCTACACACGTTTCCAGGCCAGTTAGAAGCGCATCGCACACTCAACTCGTCAGGGGGGGGGGGGGATAGTTTTCATGAGATCCCTTGACAGGTTGTCTGACAAAGACATACAAACCTATATGTCTGATCAGGGTGTAACAGCCCTGCATAGGGTGTTGAAAAAGGTAGATAACCAGCTGACACCAACTCGTACCGTGTTTTTGACGTTCAACAGAGTTGAACTCCCGTCGAAGGTCAAAGCAGGGTACGAAGTTATCTCCGTCCGCCCTTATATACCAAACCCACCGCGCTGTTTCCAATGCCACAGATACAACCATACCCGTCAATCTTGCCCTAATGCAGCAAAATGTGTCACTTGTGGTAGGGACGCCCATGAAGGGGATTGCCCACCTCCGTCCCGTCACTGCCTTAATTGCAACGGTGACCATCCGGCTTCCTCTCGGGACTGCCCTGTATATAAGGATGAAAAGGTCATTCAGCAAATTCAAGTTACGGAAAAGGTATCAACATCTGCCGCTCGAAAGTTTTTGGCGAGTCGAAAGCCCACTGTCCTCCCAGTAAGGTCCTCACCTCCACTCGATCTACTAAGGATTCAGGTACCCAGACCTGTGACTTCACTTTCGCTGACACAGTTGTGCGATCCGCCAGCCCGAAGATTTGCCGTTCCACGTCCCCGCTTTCTCCTGCTGCTTCTAAAGTTCAGTCTTCGTCAACCTCTAATAAACCGCAGGCACCTAAACAAGATGTCTGGACTTTGAAAAAGGAACCCGTCCGTGAGGATTTTCTGCATTCTCAGGCTTCCCAACCGTCAACTGCCTCTTCTCACCATCACTCTTCCAGAAGAGCCAACAAAAAAGAGTCCCTCTCCATCCCCGCCGAGGTGTGACACATCCGTCACGCCGCCCAACTGTATTCGACCCCAATCATCTTCTCTCTCGCCGGGACGCACTACTGTTAGCCGGGCAACCGGAATTTTACCAGCGGTGGAAGCTGCCCCTCCTGATAAACTCGGAAAGGTGGCAGATGTATCAGTTGAACCTATGGAACATGACTCTCTGCCTCTAGATGGCGACAGTAGTGCTTCCTCAAAGTCCGCTCCTCACCGGCCATCGAAGTGGCCCCAGCTGCTTGTTCCTTTTTATCTTCCTTTCTTCTCTTATTTTTATCATGGTGCTCCTTCAATGGAATATTTGCGGCTTTCGTTCCAATCAGGACAAATTAAAACTACTACTCCGATTGCACTGCCAGCTTCTGTCTCCAAGAAACTAAGTTACGTCCAAGTGATCGTGCAGACTTCCCCCACTACACCTCTGTGCATTCCGACCTGCCACCTGTGGAAGGTACTCCAGCCCATGGAGGGGTTCTGATGCTCATTCGGGACGACGTCTATCACCATCCCATTTCATTGCATACTCATCTACAGGCAGTTGCCGTCCGCATCACTCTCTCCACCTTTTCCTTTTCCCTCTGTAATATCTATTCGCCATCGTTATCTGC